>CM044013.1:31614002-32214002 GCA_024085815.1 Flaveria linearis
AGTCATCCGTAAGTTTTCCTCCCCCATTTAAATATTTATGCACCCCTTGACATAATGTTTTTCCTTATTTGCTTGACTTTACATTTGAAAATCTTGTTCCTCCCCTTCATTTCTTCATATTTTACCTTCAATTCTTCATTTTCCTGGAGGAAATAGCATGTTCACTCATTGATTGGGAATAGTGATGTGGGTATCCATATTGTGGTGTAAGATTCCTAATTCCATCATAATGTCTTGGTATATCTTTGGATTACGTATGGTGGAACGTTAAAGTTTTGATCTCTTCTTTCCAGATCTTCATAAGTCTTCTTTAGCTCTTCAATCATTGGCATCTTGACTCTATCCATGGTTTCTCGTACCTTCATCCTACGTTTATGTGAGCAACTAGGTCCAGCTTCATCTTTCATTTGAAGGTGTGGTATTTGGTTGTTGTGGGGGAGTGTCAAATCCAATTGCTATGTTCTGCGGCACCTTGTTTTCGTGAGGAATCTGCTTGATATCATGCATCTGTTCCCCTTTGATTTGGCTAGTTAGCTTGATGTTACTATCTTCATTCGGTAATAGTTATAGGTATCGTCATTAGATATTGGAATTGGCATATCCCTAGTTCACATATTTTCGTCCTTAGGTTCATAGTATGGCGAGTGATCATCACTTACAACATAATAAAATAAGTTTTCATACATCCTGCAGGCTAGTTTCATTAGTTAGATATCTTCCTAACTTTTCTTATTATGCCTAATCATTAATCTGGACATAGCCTACGTACGACTATCAGAAGTATCTACACTATAACTTGTGGCACTAATACCAACATGTCACACCTCGGTTTTATTACACCCCGGTTTTATGATACCCCGGAAGCACAATTGATTTTCATTTGTTAATTTATATTTTCTAAGTTTACGCAGCGAAAATTCTTTGATAAAATACATCTTTCAATATTTGTAATTCCATATATTCAAAAGGATTTTGAAATCATTATCATCATTATAGAATGATCATTTAACAAAATCTTTTGCTTAAAGCAGATATTATATATTTTAAAAAAAAGAACCGTAGGATATAGTTTGTGCCTAGGATTCATCATCCATTCTGGCATCTATTATTGGTATTCAAAATATGCATACCTGAAAAGTTTTATAAAGAAATATACCTCAATGCAAAATCTAGTAAATACATTTAACGGACACAAAAATTGTTGCGCACGAATATAGATAAATAGTTTAATCATAATTTTATGATAGCTACATATTTAGCAGTCTATTTGTCGTGTGGTGATCACCCTTATATATGTTGGTCTCTTCATCAGTTAGACTAATAACTAGACTTTCTGAATCATTATTATCTATAACGTATCAAAAATTACCCAATATAGGATTTTCACCAATCTGTAAGATATAACTTGGCCAAACTATACATACACTTCTGGTCTATATGTTAACTTCAGGCACCTTTGCGTATTGGAACGTGTTTAACATATTAATGTAATTTTCAAATATTCAAATCATTTATTCATTTTTAAAGCATTAAACGTGTTCACATTCTTATTTTGAGCCAAATAACTAGTTACAACTAAGAAGGTAGTTCCTAATGCACTAGCACTTCGTCCTTTCTAACTTAACTTCTCGTTTTCACATGTTATCTTGAGCAGGACCTCGGGATCACCTAACCTTGATTTATAATGAGAGAGTGAGCTTTAGATAGATATTTTAGAAAGAGATAGAGAGTAAAGAGGTTTGTGTGTTTTAAGCTCTCACCTGAATTTTCTTTATATAAGGATCTTGGCGGCCATTATGGCCCACAGCGCCAATGATAGGTCCAAATGGATCGATCTGTGATAATTTGCTAATGCTGTTGGGTCAAGAACCTTTGAAGAAATTGAAATAAGCAAATGCAATGAATAATTCAAACATAATTATATCAAAACACAAACAATTACTTCAAAAATTCATAGATTCATTGATAGTAAAATGTTGTGGATACAAAAGTGTAGGGTGAATTACAAAGATTTTATCCTATTTATACTATCTATGAAAACAAGGAACACATATTTACAAAACAAGTCCCTATACTATGACAAAAATGAAAAAGGCTGATAATCTTTCTAAGAGTTCTAACAATACTCCCCCTAAGATTGTCATCGTCTTCAGTTAATCATGAACTCTTCAGGTTCTTCTTTTATCTTGAACATTGGATTTTCTTTATATAGCTCTAATTCCTTCAAAGCTTTCTTTATCGCAGACTTGAACTTACTTACGAGAATGGCTTGCTCCGGCTTAGACTCATTTGTTTTATTCTTCATCTTATCCATTACCTCCAAAGTTTCTTTGGACAGACCTGCAATATCAATATTTGCATAGAACTCATAAGGTTTAGGATAATCATGAGAATGGACTTCCAACACACCTTTGCTTGAAATTCTCATAAATTCAATATCCTTCACATCCTTCTTTACAATGTTTGCAAATGCTAGAGCTTTCCTTAAACTGATTCGCTCCATGGCAGCATCCATTACCTTTATGATTGTCATGAAATACTTCCGGTCATTGTCAACAACTTCTAGAGATACCCTCTCAAACCTTTGATTTGACAAGAAGGAGATATAACTTGGATGTAGAAGTTTAAGTTCAAAAACTCCAAAAAAGGATATCATGCCTTGATCCCAATCATCCAAATTATGTACTAACTTCAAGTGAAATGAATCAGAATGATAAAACCACCTCAAAATCGGTTTTGAAGTATGAGTTCCATCAATCACCTTTAAGCCCGGATTAGTGTCCTTTTCAAAGTACTGATCACTATATACATCCAAGAATTTTTCTTCTTCTTCTGGACTAGCAGACACCTTTCATTTACTTTTAATAGACTGAAAGTATTGTTTGTCTTCTTGATCACATCGGGTTTTCAGATAAGATTCCATCCTGGTAATGCCACAGTTCAGAAGTTGGACAAAAGTTTCACCTCAAGCTGCATTTGTTGGATTGATCAGAGGCAACTTATTCAACTTTTTTAAGTCTTGAACTAGCAAAGCTATGATTCTTTAGTAAAAGTGATAGACATCACAAATTTCATTCACTCGTGTGATCAAAAATGCATCAAATACCTCATCATACTTCCAGGAAACTATCTTCACCTCTTTTGTGTGATCTGGCACAATCATTGCATTAAGCAATTCAGAAATAGATTGGCTTTTTTGCAATACGTTCCTTACTATATCTCTAGTAGACCTAGCTTTGTTCCATAGTTGTTTTTGTTTAACTGAGACATTATAAACTGAGACATTATAAGCTTGCTTTTCGGTCTCAGGAAACATGTGTATCAATTCTTTTCACTTTTCATGACTTCTCCTTACCAACTCCATTGATTTTATCTCTTGAGGCTTTAACATCCTTGTTCTTTTAGTAATCTCCAATATTGAGGATTATCCATATCTAACACAATCGTTTTGTTGTTTTGCTTTTGTCTCTTTAAAACTTCTAACAAAGTTCCTTATAAAATCAAATTGCAATCTATTCAGTCTCTTTCTTGGATAATTGCTTGATTATAACCATAATCGCAGCTCAATAGTTATCATATTTTCTGGATCTGGATGATGAAGTTCTGATGTAGGAAGATCTTTCATGTTAATACTTTCGTGCATCAGAACCCATTCCCCATGTTCCATAATAATCTCATTTGGATCAACTGGAGCTGTAGTCTTAACAATCAAACATTTTTCGTATTCTTCATTTATTTGAGACAGAGTGAGACCATCCAAGAAGACTCGATTATACTTCTTTTAGACAAGATAGTTATATCTATCCTCAACATCTATTGTAATGTCATCTAAAACAACCACTACTGGTGAATTCGCAGCCTTAAAGAATATATTCTTCTTCTAACACTTCATCATACCATGCATCAGAGAACTCTGGATCTAGATCTCCCATTGCTCCTATCTGCTCTTGTGTATCTTCTTCTTCAAATTCCTATAGAGTTAACAAGTTAGAATCAAGCATATACGAAATTAAACAAAATTAAGTTCAAAAATAGGATTTAATTTGTTTATGAGTCTTAGAAATAGTTTTATGAATCTTTGAAGGGTTTGAAGATGATTCTGCCATTAACTGCAAGTCAGTCTCATCTATCTTTCTTTTTCCCTTTTCATCCTCAGATAACTTCTTAGCTTCACTTGCTTGAACATCAGATGTGTAAGGCCTCGTTCCCAGGCACCTCACAGTTAGTCATTCATCGCGCATAAAACATACATTTATTTAAAACATCGCAGCGGAAATTAATTAAAACCATTTCATATATATATAATAATGACAACTTTTGCAAAGTAATACAATACGGTTAAAGTTGCAAAATATTATAATTGCATTAAATCACAAAAATTTCATTGTTATTCTAACGGATGTCATCACCAAAAATGCCAAGTAGCTGCCCCTTGCCATCCTCAACAACTTTTACATGCCAACTGGAAAATACATAAAAGTCAGCGTTGCTGAGTGAGTTCTAGTTTTATAAATAAAATCTCATACTTTTATTAAAACATTTATTTTCTTTCATACACGATCATGCATTATACGTACAGATGGAGAATATTAATATTAACTTTCATATCGTTCATTTTCCACCATCATACTCATAGCATGTTTTCATTTCATGCTGTCCGTTAACATTCTCTTACTTTCGTTCTCATTCTTTCGTAACGTACTTATTATCATTCTTTTACTTCCATACTTGTTTAATTTCTTTCTATCTTTCAGACGTTACGTCATTCTTTTACATTCATATGGTTTAATGAACAATACCCAGAACATTATGCACGAAGCTGATGCTGGACCTATGGTAATTAAACCACGTACATTATGCACGAAGCTGATCCAGTCACCTATGGCAAGTCATCTCTCCCATTCATTCAACCAATTGGTATACCCCAAACATTGTGCACGAAGTTGATGCTGAACCTGTGGTAATTAAACTACAAACATTATGCACGAAGCTGATCCAGTCACCTAGGGCATATCAAAAGGCCTTGTAAATCTCAATGATTGACCCTGTGTGCATCTTTTAGGGTAGCTAACCCGCATCACAGTTGAGCTAACGACAATATGGTCGTGCACCTCCTTTCATTTGCTTGCAAGTCATTCTTTCATTCATTACGCTTTACTTTTCATCATTGTTATCTTTCATTTCATTACGTTATTCTTTAAGTTCTTTCATTCGTTTGTCATACTACATAAAGTAATAACATAATATATAACGTATTTTATAATATAATATAAATACGTTTCGTCATTATCAAAAGATAACACATTATACATATCGCACATCATTCATACATTCCATAACCCTAAAACATCCCATAATCACGCTTAAAATGGGTAATCATTATCCATAAGTCAACTTTGGTCAAACCTAGACTTTCTGCTTTTTCCTGAAATTTCAGAAAGATATTCTAAAAGTCTAGACGCATGGGCACTATTTGGGCGTTTCTTCCCTGTTCAGACGTTTTGCCACTATGCAGACGTCTGGACTTACACTTAGTCACTTTTCACTTAGACGCATGGGCCTATTTAGGCGCATGGGTACTATTCAGGCGTTTGGGCCTACACTTAGTCATTCTGGGCAATATTCCAGAGGTTGGGCACTATTCAGGCGCATGGGCCTGACTTAGGCGGTTGGGCACTTAGGCGGTTGGGCACTGTTTAGGCGGTTGGGCTTTTAGGCGCTTGGGAACACTTAGAAAATTAAACCGTTGGACGCATGGGTTACTCTTTAGACGTTTGAGCAACTAACTTTCACTAATCAACACATTTTCAGTCCCAAATCCAAATCTAACATGTTCTAAGCTCAGTCCTTACAATCTAAGCAACAAAACACATTCTTAATCATAATCATAACATCATTTACCCCTAAAACATCCACCCACCCCCCATAGACATTCGCAGTCACATACGGGTAGAAATTCATTTTTAATAAAAACATGTTCACATGCATTTTCCAGCCTCAAAGTTGTTAAAAACATGTTAAAAAAGGGGTTCTACAAACTCACCTTAGCTGCTTTCGACTTTGAACCTTTCTCTTGAACTTATCAGACGTTTTTAACACCTAAAACACACTAAAACATACAACCCAAACATACGATAACACATATGAGCATATAACTGAGGTTAAGTCGACCATAAACAACTTAAAACACAAAATCTTATCTTATACTTTGAATTCTTCTTCTTCCTCTCTCTAAAACTCAAATTCTCTGTTGTCTCTCTCTCTAAAACCAAAGAGGATGAAGTCTGTAGACCAAAATAGGCGGCCATACCACCTTTATTCACCAACTTTTATTCTTTTTGTCCTTCTGACACTTTTAACCCCTCTACTTGGGTGAAATTACATTTCTCCTCTTTATTCGCGTTTATTCTTTCCTTATTTCTCGTCTATAAAATATCTGGGTGTTACAATATGCTATGATGATTTCTTAAGAACTATTACTCCATGCTCTTGTGTATACTTGAGATACTTCTCTTGTTTCAGGAACATCTTCTTTCTCTGTTGGTAAAGATTCTAAGTCTTGAGTTTGAGAAGATTTTAAGCTTTCATTCATAATCTCATTCTATTCTTTTAGCTCCTCATAATCTTCAATTAACTTTTGTATTTCTCATCAAGGAGATCATAATCTTCGAGTAACACATCAAAACTCTTCAAGTTCATCTCTTGAGGTTCTTGTAACTCAACAATTTTTAAATCTTTCTACAAAGCTTTTGATTTTAATTGATCATTTTCCTCATTAAGCTTCTTAATAATCTTAATCTTATGGATGTTCTCTTCTTTCAGAGATTTAATAATTTGCTCAGTGTTCACTTGTTCAGAATGAACTGTATTAGGTTGAGTTGAGCTTTCACTTTTTTCTCTCATATGAACATGAGAATCACCAACAACTTTAATAACTTCGAGGAAGACTCCTCAGCAGTTACATTCTCTTGTCTTTTGATGTGAAGATTGTACAACAGGTAATTCACCTTGTACTATAGGCTCAAATAAATAAATCAACACTGGAAAAATCAAATTCCGTATGTTATTGCTCATTTACATTCTCAACATCTTCATTTACTTCATTTGAATCATCAACATTCTCATTTTTAGTGTTAGATTCAGTTTGTTCACTATCAACCTCTTTATCACCTTCATGAATCATTTCAGTTTCGTTCCCTCCATCATCATTATCATCATACTAGATGAAGAACTTTCTTTATTATCATGTTCATTATCATCTTCATTATATTCACCATCATCCTTAGACTCAGACTCAGATAGACCTTGAGGAACTTCTTCAATTAGATCATTTAGATCTATAGGTGGATCATCAATCAAATGAAAATGATCTTCATGTATGTTAACATCATCTCTTGCCACTGCTCTCATGTAATCAAACATTTCAGCATTCTGAGCACCAGTTATTATGGCAAGTCTTTTGTATACATTCTCCATCATGTGCTCTAAGATCAATCTATCACCAATAACTCCATAAGCATGAAGATCAGGATGTTCTTCATTTATTATCATTTGAAGAAATCTAGGATATATCAAGTATTTATTTTTGATTCCATTCTTTAGATTAAAAATGAATCCATTCATGATCCACTTTGCCATGTTGAATTTTCTATTAGTGGAAACGACTACTATTGGAGAAGCTATGTCTACAGGGAATGAATTCCATCCTGCACTCCTCTTAGACATACAATGTTAGAAGATATAACATAGAAGCTTCCAATGATTATACACTCCAGCTCTAAAAAACTGTTTCTTTGGAAAGTGATCAGGATGACCCATATCTAAAAAGGTTTCACTACATTCATTAAAGGTAAGTTCATCTAAGTGTTGAGGATCATCGTCAGCTAGTCTTAGAGCTTCTCTGATAGACAGCTCAGACACCTCAATCATATGATAATTAGTGATGAAACCTCTGACTACTTTCCTTCCTCATCTTCTCGTTTAATTTCAGCCATTCTCCAAAATATTTTGATCTGACGAGCATAGATGACAGGTTGAGCACACACAGTATAAACATACTTGGTCCTCAACAAGAATCTAATCATCTCTTTATAGCCAACAGCTTCATAAACATCCTCATTCAAATATGCTGCTACATTATGCTCCGGCTCGAATTTAAGATATGCCATCCGGTTACATTGAACAAAATAGTAATCATCTTTGAATTACATTGAGTTAATCATAATTTGTGTTATTAATATTGAACCACAAGCACCAAAAAAAAATTCTAAATGTTTTGTACAATCCATTACATGAACATAGTGTACACTGGCTACAACTTGAATTACACATTAGTGATTAAATCAAGTAATGAATTAAGAAACATGAACATAAATTGAGTTTTAGTTGAGTTAGCACATTTAAAAATTTCAAACTTAACATTTTTACACTTAAATTTTCTAAGTGCTCATACACATACAATGAACTAAGTACATTCATGATTAAGTTCAATCGAATTTAAGTGTGCTAAATCAAGTAAAATCTTCTCAATATCAGTTTATTAGATGAAATATGATGATTAACAAATCAATTTTGATGAAAATCGTAAAATGACTGTTCATTTCTTGTTCTTGTGAACTTCATTTCTTGTTCTTATGAACTGTCGAATGAACCCAAAATCATCAAGAACACATATCATTGAAATTGAGTTTTGATCCTCACATTCTATTTGCAAACATGTTACAACAACTAATTTATGTTCATTTTTAATCGTCATAACACATTTTAGTCACAGATTACAAGATTCAAAACAACTAGGGTTTGAACGCCCAAATACAGTTCAACCGCACATTCAATGATGAAATCTGGTGATGGAATCCGATGTTATAAGTTCGGAATGATGTTTAGATTCATGGTTTATACCTATAAATCACACAGATTAACTAGAAATGATCAGATGATTTGAGTATGTGAGTATCGGGTGTGAAAAAAGAGTAACAGAGTGTTTACGTTTATGAAAATGATGAAAACTACCAAGGGTTAAATATATATAAGTGTAAAAAGCCTTAGGCGCACAACAACTGTGAAGACGTATGATCATTGTTTAGGCACATGGGCTTAGACGCATCAGCATACTTAGCCATATTTCATTGAAAACCTTTAGACGCATGAGCACTGTTCAGGCGCTAGGGCACTGTTCATGCGCATGGCTAGATAGAAACGCCCACACTTAGTTCTCATAAACCTTGAAAGCTTGAACACTTTTCAAACGCATGAGAGCCTGTTGAAACGCCCAACACTTCGACAGAAATCATTTCAAACGTCTAACCGAATAGGACTGTCTGGAACTGTTCAGACGCATGAGGTTAAGCTAATACGCCCAACACTAAACCATTTTTTAACAACATGACAACTGTTTAGGCGCATGAGGTTTACCAAAACGCCTAACACTTGTACAAATTTTTGACATTCATCACACTCTGGAATTAGGCTTTTGAGCACTGTTCAGGCGTATGAAAAACCTTCCATGAGTCTAACACTTGTATGTTTTTCACAACATCCATCTGAATATTGTTTATGCACATTACCACTGTTCATGCACATTTTCTCAACACTTAGTCAAATTTTGACTATCACCCAAAATGATCATTAATTACCTTCAAATTTATCAAACTGCTTTTGTTTAAGATCACAATAAATCATTTGAAATTCAATTTTCAACATTTACATATGAATTTTTAATTGAATCACCAATGAAGCATATTTTAAAACATTTTTTATTTTTCAACACAATTTCCCGTCATTTTAGTCTCGATTTTGAAACTGTTTACAACACAAATAATCTCATTTTTATTTTATTTGCAAGAAGCTTTTCCACTTGTTTTGAATTTCAGGTTCATTTGTGCAACATATCAAACACACACATGCTTGAATTGTATCTTCATCCTTTTCATCCAAAGCACTTTATTTTTTATTTCATTTTCACATCTTGACACTTTTATTGATTTTCTCTTTTTCATCTTTATTCCCTCTAAACTTTTAAGTTCACAATCTTAGAAGTTTATTTTAGTGTAAAAGTAGAGCAAACCAATCAAAATCAACATGTCTGCACACAGAAATTCATGCAAAAATCAAAATGAAAGTAGAACAAAAATCTACTATATTCATTTGAATCATATGCCTGCAGTAAGATCAGATCAGTTATGATCAGCACATTAAAATAAAATAAAATGGTGGATAGTCGTAGACAGTGAATAAACCCTAATCATGTGTGTTCCAGGTCAGCGTTCATGTAGCAGAAGAGACACGAGATCTAAGGACAGAAAATGAATGCTTTTAGCAAGATTATCAGCACATTACTTTTTCAATTCTTGGATTGCTTAAGGTTCGATTAGATATGACATTATGTAACCCACACTTAGACTTAGAGAGCTTAGCCATCGTCAAGATATGCAAGAAAGCATTTTTTGCTCAACTTATGAACCTGACATATACTTATAACCAGATCTCATGTTTATGTTAAGAAGAGAGTTATCATGGATAAACCATTTTATAATCTCTAAGAAATCCATTTGAATGGATTGTGCACATTGGCATC
The DNA here is from genome assembly GCA_024085815.1 of Flaveria linearis. Classification (NCBI taxonomy): domain Eukaryota; kingdom Viridiplantae; phylum Streptophyta; class Magnoliopsida; order Asterales; family Asteraceae; genus Flaveria; species Flaveria linearis. Next base: position 31,624,579 of record CM044013.1, read on the forward strand.
TTTTGCATCTGGTGAGAATATCCAAGTCTATAATAACTTACAGCAAAGGATACCTCGTCACTTTAGGTCTATGATGACTCATAATAGAGAAGTGAAAAGATGTGGTAAACAGATCTCATGGTTATTCATATCGCCACCAGGTGTGAGTTTGTGACTTTACAAGCAATCAATCAGAAGAGTCAACACTACTCATTAGAACTAAGATGGACAAACACAAAATCATAATTGATTTAGTTTAATCACAAGAATTTACTTTTTTAGTATATTACATGAGCTTACCTTCACATCATATCTAATCACGTCAGACTTTATTAGCAAGCAAAGTATGCAGCCGATCAAAACCAATGTATCTATCATTTCTCACATATTGCAAGGACGGATTCATTCCTAAAATGATAATGAACAAATAGACTCTATTTTTTAGTTTTTATTTTATATTTTTCTCTTTTGTTTTTACTATTTTTCATTTTTGTATTTGCTTTTTCCATTTCTATAAAACATACACACATAATATATACAATCAGGCAGTCAATTTTAATAGTTTCTCTTTTAATTTTCTTACTCAACTAAGGGAGGGTTCTTTTTAATTTTATGATTCAAACAACTAAATGAAACTCTATCATGTAATTAAATATGATTAATGAGTCCAATTGACTCGACCAAATATTCAAAGCGGTCTGGTAAAAAGGCTTTTGTAAATAGGTCAGCTAACTGTTTTTCAGTTGAGATTTGAATCAAAATAATTAAACCATTTTCAGAGTTATCTCTGAGAAAATGATATCGTATTTTGATATGTGTTGGACAGAATTAGCTGTGATAAACATAGCAGCGGTGTTATCAATGTAAATAGGTGTTTTAAGAAAATTGACTCGTAATCCGGCAGTTGGTTTTGTAACCAAAGGATTTGAGAACATCCTGCTAAAGCAGCTATGTACTCAGCTTCTGCGGTTGAAACGAATACATTTTTGTTTTTTACATTTCCAGGAGACTAATCTGGGACCCACGATCTTGACAACATCATCCATAATCACTATCTGTATATCCATGTAACTAGAAGTTTCCTTCATAAGGATACCACAACCTTAAAGTCGGTTTTCCTTTGAGATACCTGAATATTCGTTTAACAGCGGTTACGTGCGATTCCTTCAGGTCAGATTGATACATGGCACAGGCACAAACATCATACATAATATCAGGTCTAGATGTAGTACGATACATCAAAGAACCAATCATAGATCTGTATAAAGTTTGGTCAACTGATTTTCCTTTAGGGTCAGGTTTAATCTTGGTATTGATGTTAGATGGAGTTCTTATGGATTGAAAATCTTGCAGTTTAAACTTTTTCCAGAGTTTTTCAACGAATTTCTCTTGATTAATAAAAATTCCATTTGCAGACTGTTTCACTCAGAAACCAAGAAAAAACTAATTTCTCCCATAGAACTCATTTGGAAATGATACGTCATGATTTCTTCAAATTCATTGCATAATTTCGAACTTGTAGAACCGAATATGATATCATCAACATACACTTGAACACATAAGACATCATCAGTGTCCTTTATAAGCAAAGTTGGATCAATTTTCCCTCGAGTGTATCCATTCTAGATCAAATGTTGTGATAGTGTATCATACCAAATTCTAGGATCTTGGTGAAGACCATACAATGTGTTACTAAGCTTGTACACATGATGAGGATATTCTGAATCTTTAGCTTGCTTTATATATACATTCTCACAGATTGGTCTAAGGCCCCGTTACCGGGCACCTCACAGTTGGTCATTCACCGCACATAAAACATACATTTAAATAGAAATTTGCAGCGGAAACATTCAAGAAAGACAACTCATTTCATCATAAAAGCTTTTACAACATTTTTACATCGCTATTGTTTACAAAACGGTCATAAACAGTGACCTCTAGTATAGAAACATAATGCGTGGCAGCATTATCAAAAGGAGAATGACATCCCAAAAGAGCTGAGTAGCCGCCTCGCGCCATCCCCAGCAACCTACCTGCCAACTGGAAACACATAAAAGTCAGCGTTGCTGAGTGAGTTCTAGTTTTAAGATAAACATACTTTACTTTCATCAAAACCGTTCTTTACATTCACACGATCATACATCATACGTACACATAAACAATATCATTATTATCTTCATCATTCGTTCTTTAACTTTTACTCTCAAGCATGCAAATCTCTAAGGGCCACTTCTCTCTGCCCCCATGGTTCCAGTCCATGAGCCGACAAAGCATACCGTAACATACTGGTGCCCCTATGGCTCTCTGTCCATAGACTGACACCCTTGTTGCCCCTATGGCTCTCTGTCCATAGACCGACAACTTTGTTGCCCTATGGCTCTCTGTCCATAGACCAACAACTTTGTTGCCCCTATGCCTCTCTGTCCATAGACCGACAACTTTGTTGCCCCTATGGCTCTCTGTCCATAGACCGACAACACCTCTTCCGGGGTCACGTTAACCCCACGAGTGATCGTCACCACTCCTGCTCATATAGCTGTAACGACTACCCCGCGACAGGTCACGAAGACACTGCCCTGTTGTTCTTAAGGCAACTATGGCTCACTGTCCATAATCTACCATAAGGCTCGTAATAGGCCTAGTTACTAGAACCAAGCACCATTTCCAAGACTTCTTAACCGTCAATTCCATCTCGTGCCCCTTAGACCATGTAAGACTTTCATTACTTTCATTGTTCATTAATTAATGCATGCATTCATTCATCATGTTCCTCTTTCATTATCTTTCACTTTACGTTCTTATCACATTCGCTTCATTCATTCATTCATTCACGTAAAGTCACGAAAAGATAAACATACCTCAACACAAGGAACATAGATATTTGCATATCATCAGTCATTACCATCATATAAGGCTACATCATACTTATCATAAATACATCCTACATACACATCTCTCCTTATTCACATCAGCCCTATTTGGGCAATTGAACATGCTTCAGTCGCATGGCCCCCATGCGACTGGATCATGCGATTGAGTAGCTATACGAATGGGCATACAATCGTGCGAATGGACCTCCTATCGTGCGAATGAACACTATACGAATGGGCCTCTATGCGACTAACCCTCAGTCGTGCGACTGAACTACTATGTGACTGGACTTATGCGACAGAGCTCTCAGTCGCATGTCCTGTTGCGCGACTAAATCCCCATTCGCGCGACTGAGCTTCAGTCGTGCGATTGAATGTCAGTCGTTCCTCAGCCGTGCGATTGGCCCTTCAGTCGCCTAGCCCTAACTGGGCAGCGACTGGAGTTCATCCCGAACAGCCGCCGCGACCTACGGCCTTCAAATCCCTCTAAATCCCTTTCCAGCCCAAATTAGCCCTCCTAAACATCAGGGATTCATACTAGGACATCATACAAGCATATGCAAGTCCTAAATCATACCTTAAACACATTACTCAAGATTTCACCCAAATGGGTCAAACATATACTTTTTCAAAAAAACGGGTTTATATGTGTTCCAGCCCCAAAATCGTTTGAAAACAGGTAAATGAGGGGTCCTAGAACTCACCTTAGCAGCCTCCTCGATTAGCTTCATTTTGACTCGCCACACAACGGATTCCGAGCTCGAACCGCCCCCTTTTCTCTTCTTTCTCTCTTCTTTCTCTCTTCTCTTCTTTGTGGCTTATTTTCACAAGTGTGGGGAGAGGGTAAGAGCTACCCTCTCCCTTAAATACTACAGGTCTGTCGCCTGAATTTCCCATGCGACTGGACCTTCAGTCGCATGAGCTCCATGCGGTTGGACATCCTAGTCGTACGACTCCCCTTCGTATGGAGCTCCAGTCATGCGATTGAAGCTTCAGTCGCATGACTTCCATGCGTATGGGACTCCAGTCGCATGACACTCCAAATAGAATTTTCCGGGTGTTACAATTGGTCCATACAGAAAAGTGTCTTCTACGTCCATCTGGTACACCTTGAATTTCATATATGATGCATAAGCCAGGAAGGCATAAATTCCTTTAAGTCTTGCAACTAGAGCAAATACTTCATCATAATCTATTCCTTCTTGTTGAGTGTAACCTTGTGCAACTAGTCTCGCTATGTTGCGCAACAATTCCCCGATCGTCTGAATTGTTTCTAAACAACCATCTGGTGTCTATGGCATTTTCCCCTTCAGGTAAATCCACAAGCTTCCACACTTCCTGTTTGCAGAACTGTAATAACTCTTCTTGCATAGCCTCAATCCAACTATTGTCCTGTAGAGCTTCAATGATGTTTTTAGGGACAATTTGAGATAGAAAACATGAATAAAAGCAAAGGTTTGCTTTTTCTGGATGACTCCTCATTGTTCTCTCATTCAATGGACTGATACTCTAGGACGTAGGATGGTTCTTGTGAACACGAGATGTTGGAATCTCATCTTCTTGAACATTTATGGTAAGGCCCCTTTTCCGGAGACCTCACAGTTGGACAATCATCGCACATTATACGTTTTAAAACATGCATTACCTTTGTAGCGGAATTTAAAAACTTTCATTTATAACTAAAAACGTGTCATCTCATTACATTACAAAAATCATTTTCATATTAAAATACAATGACATGTCAAAATGTGGACGCCATCCTCATCATACTCCCAGTAGCTTATGCATCCATGCCTACAACTCCTCAGCATCAACAAAATACCTGCCAACTATCATGCATACAGAAAGTCAGTTATGCTGAGTGAGTTCTAGTTTTATAATAAAATACTTTATTTCCTTTAAAAACTAGTCTTTACATTCATCCATGGTCATACATAATACGTACACTCATTCTATATTCTTCATTTGTTTCGTTCGTTCATACTTCATCGTTTCGTTCTTTACATTAATATTTACTTTCATATTCATACTTTCGTTCATACTTTCCACTATCTTTTACTTTCTTTCTCTTACTTTCTTTTCATACTTTACATTCATCAGTGATCATACATCATACGTCCATACGGATAATTATTATTATTATCTTCATCCACATTCGTTCATTCATTCATTCCTTCATTCATTACTCATCATTACTCGAATCTTGTCTCAAGCAATATCCCCGACTCATGCTCGAAAGCTGATGCTATGTCGGGGCCTGTACACAAACCCCCGACTCATGTCTGAAGACTGACACAGCATCGGGATACGTGACAAATACCCCATCTCGTATGCAATACCCCCGACTCATGTCCGAAGACTGATACTGTGTCGAGCCTGTAATCAAACCCCGACTCATGTCCGAAGACTGACACAGTACCAGGGTGGGCAACAAGACCTCACCTCCTTAACACGTCATTCTGTCTCTTGCAATACCCCCGACTCATGCTCGAAAGCTAATACTATACCGGGGCCTATAAACAAACCCCCGTCTCATGTCCAAAGACTGACACAGTACCAGGGTACGCGACATGGATCTCATCATCCATCACTTCCATACTCATCATTCGTTATCTCATGTGTTCGTTTGTTTTGTACTTTATCGTATTCATTCGTTTCGTACTTTATCATTATCTCACATATTCATTTGTTTCTTGCTTTATCATTATCTTCCACTTCGTTACATAATACTTTACATTCATTCATTTATTCATCCATACATCGTACCACGTAAAGTCATACATAATGTATTACAAAACATAATACGTACGTTTTGAAAACTCTTTAATGAAAAAAGATAACATATCACTCACACACATACACATCATAATCTTCATCAAATCATCATGCTAACATTAAGCATAAGCCATCACATCATAACAAGTCCTATCTCCCAATTCTACCACTTAAAACCACATAGAAGATCCTAAGTCCAAAATGGGCGCTTAGGACTTTTCAAGCACATGAGCATAAAAATTCTAAGTGTAAAACAGTCTGGGCGTATCAGCACTATTTGGGTGCATCAGCACCATTTGGGCGCATGAGCCCTGTTTGGGCGCTTCACTATTATGCAGGCGCATGACACCTACTTGGGTGCATCAACACTTAGGCGCATGAGCAACTCTGGGCGCATGAGTAGTATTTGGGTGCATGAGCACTATTTGGGTGCATGAGCACTATTTGGGTGCATGACAAACACTTAGGCGCATGGGCACTTTTTTGGGCGCATGACAACTATTTGGGCGCATGACAACTATTTGGGCGCATGACCCTAGGCGCATGAGGACACTTAGGCCCATGTGCACACTTAGGCGCATGAGGTTAATCTAGGCGCATAAGGTTAATCTAGGCACATGGGAACATTCTGAAATGTTATTTATGCTACAAACATGACCCGATAACATTCTAACACTACCCAAACACAGATCTAGCATACTAAGGCTCTTAAACATGCTAAACATCAATTCTAGCCCATAAACAAACTCTAAAACATGCATACACAGGTCATCCTCGAACATACAACTGTAAACCCAGGGTTTCTTTTAAAAACGTTTACTTGGTATGCATAATAGCCCTAAACAAGTTGTAAATCAGTAAAAGAGGGGTTCTAGAAACTCACTTGAAGTAAATCTTTGAGCTAGACACTTCCACTAGCAACTTCAACTCTAAGTTCTCGAAAACCAACTCTAAAACACCAAGAATTTGGTCAACCACTCGTGAATTCAGTTAAAGCCGAACATATACTAAAGAAAACTTACCATTTGTAGCTTCTTCTTCCTCTTTCTCTCTCTAAAACCGATAGCTTCTCTCTCTTCTTCTTTCAGCCGAGAATGAGGATGATGAAGAAGAAGTAAAATAATAGGTTTTATACTTTGTACACTTTATCCCCCTCCATTTGTGCCCATTACCATTTCTTTCTATTTACTTTTCTTTTAAATAAAAATTCAGGGTGTTACATTTACATCCAGATTAGTCTGATTCAAGTCAAAATATAGGATCTTTAACAAATGCATAGAATAGGCAATCTGGGTTTGAATCATGCATATCATCAGAATCAGAATTATCACTAAAGGATCCGAGATCTCCTCCTTGTTTCTTCTTCTCACCTGAAATTTCAAACAAGTTAGAATTGAAAGAGTTTGACAAAGAATCTAAATCAAATAATCAAGCTGGACCATTTGAAATTGATGGAAAGGAGTTTTCAATAAATTTAACATTAAAAGTTTCAAGAATAACATTTGTCCTAGAATTATAAACTCTAAAGGCTTTTGAAACCAACGAATATCCAATGAAAAATCTATCATCAGATTTTGCATCAAATTTTCCTAATTGATCACTTTAATTTAAAATCAAAACTGGACAACCAAAAGATTTAAGAAAATCTATAATACGTTTCCTACCCAACATTAACTCATAAGGAGTTTTCTATTTATCTTTCACGAGTAATGTACAATTCTGCACAAAACATGTTGTGAATATGGCTTCATCCCAGAAAGTGATTGGAGTCTTTGCATCTGCTGACATGGAACATGCAGCCTCAATCAAAGTTCTGCTTTTCCTTTCAGCAACACCATTTTGTTATGGGGTTCTAAGAGTACTGAACTGACGAGCAAATCCTTTTTCTACACAAAACATGTCAACATTGGCATGTTTAAATTCAGTTCCATTATCACTTCTAATAATTTTCACTTTTTATTCTAATTGATTTTCTACTTCAATAATGAATTCTTTTAGTAATATAGCAGTTTCAGATTTAGCATGCAAAAATGAAAACCCATGAAAATCTTATAAAGTCATCAATGATAACTAAACAATAATATTTCTTTCCAATACTCTGCACATTTGTTGGTCCGAATGAATCCATATGCAACATCTGTAGAGGTTTGGAATTTGAGTTTATCAGTTTGGGCTTATAAGATGCTCTCTGTTGCTTTCCTTTTAAAAATGTTGTGGGGTGATCAGTGGTAGCAAACTTCTTTGTTGGAATTTGACTACATGATTTCCTGCTACAAGCTTGTTCATGTTCTTGAAATTAGAATACCCGAGACCTATATGCCATGACTGACTTTCATCATTTGATGCTTGAGCAATAAGGCAAGTTGTTTCTGTAAAAGGATCGACTTGAGACATATCTAGCTTGTATACATCTCGATCACGAACAGCTTTAACAACTACCCATTCTTTGCTTATCTGAAAACCTGGCTTCAAAATATAACAAAAAGAATCATCAAATAAAGCAGAGTAAGATTTGTCACAAATTTGGGAAACACTTAAATGATTAAAGTTCAACTATGCATAATAGTTGACTTTATCAAAGCTAATGATCCCATTGGACACTGTTTTTTCTCCTATAATCTTACGACCTGTATCACCTTCTAATGCAACATGAGTACCTTCTTTTAATTTAAAAACTTGCAACAAGGCAAGGTTGCCTGTCATATGCTGACTACACCCACCATCAACGTACCATGTGTTGATAGGTCTTCTTGGTCGTACATGCATTTCAAAAAGATTTAAGTTGAGTTATCAACCTAAGCCGAGATGGGCTTGCCAAATTTGACAATTGTAAATTGTTGAAAATGAAGCTTATTCAAATCCGCTTCTTTTTCTGTGTCAGTTTATTAATTCATGTTCTGACAAACTTTTCATTATCTTTGATTTGCTTAATCCTCAAAGCAAGGTAATGTTTTTCAAGATCATTATCAAGATATTTTAAACCATCATTTTTAGAAAAATTTTGCTTACCAAACTTTTTAGTGTTCATTCTCACAGATCATGGAATGATTTTTTCTTGATTACAGCTCTTTGTTTGCACAGAATAAGAGTCGTGATAATCATAATCAATACTTCAAAAAGATCTCAAGCCTAACGAAGGTTGTTTCATCAACCTTCAAAAACAAAGATTTTGATTTCTTTGAAATTGTGGGTTGATATATCCATTCCTAGGCGAGTTCTTTCGGAAGTAGCAATTCTTAGTTTTGTGATTTCTTTCATCATAAGTGGTAAAGTACATGTTGAAATAACAATCAGCTGTTGAATGGTTTTTCATATCACAAATGTGACAATACCTGTTAAAGTAACATTTAGCAGTCTTATGATTATACATGTCACATATATCACAGTACCTTTGTTTAAATTTAAACAATTGTTGATTAACTTTGGATGTGGAAGCCACATTTAATCCTTGTTATGATTCAGGAGGTGAAAAGTTAATCTGTTGTTTTTTATTTGACAGCTTGTTCACTTGAGATTTAGGTTTTGACTTTTGTTCATGAATATTATTTCTATATTCCCTCTTAGATACAAATACTTTGTTAACAACGGAAGACTTTGGACCTGAATCTGTTTTGATATCAGAGTTAGATTTGTTCTTTGAGTTTGATTTGGTTTCTAGAATTATGTTCATATCAAAAGTACCTGTAGACACAAACTTCATTGGTTTAAATTACATAGATTGATTTGTTCTTTGATTTTGATTGTATTGACTTTGATTCTGAGAGGATTTTGCTTTACCATTTTTCCTTCTCCTTCTCTGGCTTCTTGATCTTGATGATCTCTGCTTGCTTTAGGATTGAGTATCTTCAAGAGAAGACTCGTTAAGTAGTTTCTTTCTCTTTCTGTTCTTTCTGCCATTTGATGAAGTCTGGATTGTTTAATCCATAAGGAAAAGATTCCTCAGATGTTTCTTCATCCTGTTTTGCTTACCCTTTCTTGTTTGAATTTTATTCATCCTTCTTTACAATAACATCTTCAACAAATTTTTCTGGGAAACAGCTTTCAACAACATATTCATGATCTTGATCCTTTTCTTTCATCACATGAGATTGTTTGGGAACAAACATCTTCTTCTTCATTGGTCATGGTTCATAAGATTTAACTTTCACCGGATGACCATTTTTAATCTTTTTAGAATCTTGCTCCTCAAATATCCTAAAATTTATCTTCTCTTCATTACATTCTGCATCAGATTGCACATTCTTTTTCATAATTTGATAGGCTTTTAGCTTAGATTTGTTTTCAGGTGAATAATTATGTATGTTAAAGTTCTCTTGTAAAGTGTTTGAAATAGATTCAATCATGGGTTCATGTGTGAAACCAAGACCTGTTTTGTTTATATTTTTCCTCTCAGTTATCAGTTGTTCTACAATAGCTTTAGAACTTTTAACTTTAGCTAGATCAACCTAAGTTGTAACATGAGCTATTTTTTCTTCTTCTAAATTTTTGGTCATCTCTTTAAGTTGTTTTTTAACAAGTTCAAGTTCTTTTAAGGATTTATTTGTTGGAGCTGTACAAGATAGTCTATATTATCAACATAGTCAAAGTTAACAAAAGTCAACGTCTCAGTCAAAGTCTACAGAAAAGTCAAACGTCAAGTTCGAGACGAAGAACCGAGTGAAGATATTGAAGATATATTGTGTTTGAGACTTTATTGTATTAAATATATTTTGTGTGAACAAAATATATTTTATCTTGTTTTAGTCTTGTTTTAATCAAGTTTAATAGTCTAGGGGGCTAAATGTAAATAGTGAAAGTTAGTCTGGACTATAAATAGGTTAATTGTAATTAGAGTTGACTAATGGTTGCATGACCAAGAGATTGGGGGGTTACTTGTAAACATATTTTGCAATCTTATTGAAGATCAAAGGGGTTTTATGGTGTTTATCATTGTTTGATCTATAATCTTCATGTTATTTAATTCAATTGTGTTCAACATTGGTTAACAATTTGGTATCAGAGCCATTTTGGATCAAATACATTGAAAATTTGAAGAATTTGTTGCTGATTTTTGAAGATTTATGAAGATTTTTAGAGAGAGAAACTGGGGTTCTAGAGAGAGAGAAAGTAGATCTGAGTTCGAATATCTACAAATTCAACAACAACAACATCAGATCTATCACTATCTATGACAAATATTGGATCTACATCATCTGTTACACAAGAAAACTCGAAGAAATATTTCAGATCTGAAATTTCTCTCACACACACTAGTGTGTGTGTTCTTGGTGTTCTTAAGAGCTTCAAATCTTCAAGGGACGAAACTAGATCCATTCTTGAACGAAAGTTCAAAGTTTAAGGCGAAATTACAGCCGAAACTAGCAGTTTCGCTCGTTTTCCGGTGAAATTGTACTTTTCTGGTGAAACTACAGTTTCGTCCGGCGAAACTACAGTTTCGTTCGGCGAAACTCCAAACACCGGCGAAACTACAAAATTTTCAGCGAAATTAAAGATAAATCAGCGATATTAACAAAAACTAACTGCGAAATTAAAGTTTGGACCAAATTCTAAGTACCCAATATTCAAACTTTTGTTGACTATTTGTCAAAGCTTCATTTGAAGATGGGTTGATATAAGATCTACTCATCCACGTAAGCAGACTCATTGACCGAATTTTGAGAAATTTTCTTGACCCTTCTTTCTGGTCTTGAGGGTTGTGTGAGAAGTAATATCCCTCAAAGAATACTTCTGTGAAGGGCCAAAAATACGTGTTCCTCCCTGTTCGTTTCCACCTTTAGCAGGTGCCCATGTAGGTTTAGCAGCCGTCATCATATTTCGTCACAAATCTTCCCGAAATCACCTTGATACGATGATGATGTTCTACAATCGTCGTACGACATAAGCAAAAATGGAAAAATGGAGATTTGGTCTGATTTGTTTAATACCTTGAATACATCACTTTCACCCACAGCCACAACCATCTCCGCCTCACCTCCACCGCTGTCCCCCACACCCCAAAACTCCGCCGCATAAACCTCCTTCGATTGCCCCTTCAGCTTGTAGTATCCGGTCACCGGATCTGGAACCCACGGCGTCGACTTCTTCGGATCCTCACCTCCTTTCTTCATCCTCGCAACTCCACTTCCCCTCACGCTAACCACAACCATCGACCACCGCAACCAATACAAGCCGCATAACAAACCGCCACATCACCACCGTCTCCGCTGGAGGCTCGCCGGAAAGGCAACCGTTCACCAGAGTGGAGATCACTCGCCGGAACCCGAAGGGTTTTCAGAGTTGCTCATTCGCCTCTCTCTCTCTCTCTCTCTCAACACACCTGAGTGTGTGTTTTATTTGTTGTTAACATTTAGGGTTTGAGGTTGTGTTTGGGAGTAGTTTCAAAGATCAGATGTGAAGTGTGTGTTTTGTTGGTATTTGACAAGTGATTTAGGGTTTTCAATTGGTAATTGGGTTATTTCTCATTGGGTTGGGTTTTCAATTGGGTTTAGCATATTCTTTGGGAAATTTCTATTTTTGTACAGTATTATAAAAAAAATTAAAACAAATATATATATAAAGATAAAAAAATCAAAGAAAATTGACTAGTTGGGATTAATTGATTTTATCCCGATAAAGAAATATTCAATGATTTTGAAAGATTTATAAAAAAACAAGCTGACCAGGCAGCTTGATCCCAGTTGCTAAGATTGTATAGAGTGACATTTTTTAAAAAATAATAATAATATTTTTCCTGGAGGAGAATTATTTTACAATTTTTGGAAAAAATATTTTTGGGGTGTTTAATTGTTCAGAATTTTTAATACAATAAAATAATAATAATAAATGGCTTTTGCAGAACTGCTTAAATCCTTTGAATCTGGTGATCTCATAATTGCACAATGTCGGTTTGATAATTTTGCAGCTTTAAAGAATGAAAGGATGTCTGATTTTGTTGATCGTTTTCTGCTGGTGGCAAGCAATCTGAAGAAGTTTGATGCCCAATTGGAAAATCATGAACAAGTTCCGAGATTGCTTGATTCCCTCCCATCAGAATGGAGCTCACACGGCAAGTCGATTAAACGAGATAGAGGCTTTCAGGATTACAAACTGATGGAGGTGATCAACAAACTAAAAGAAATTTAGTTGGATATCAAACGTCGTGAGTACTATGAAGCGACATATCTAACTCCAAAGATCACTTCAAACTTCAAAGAGAAACCAGAGGAGAGATCAGATTCTAGCACCAATTCCAACGGTTTACAGAAACCTAGAATTGAAGAGGTACAAGAGGAGCTTAAGCAGACATCATTGGGTAAAGGTGGAGCTGAGTTGAATGATAAAGTTTATGATACTGAGAAGGAAGAGGAATGGAAGCGAAATACCAGAGTTTGCAACTACGAGAAGGCTCTTGCTGCTGAAAGAGTCATCCTGGATCTTCCATACGAGACAGTTTAGGATATGTGTTCTTCTGCTTGTAAAATCTGTTTATGTGGTGTGTATAAAGCTAATAGGTTACTTTTAGATAACCAAAAGGAATTAACCACCATAAACGCGGAACTTAAAAAGAATGAAGCCAAGTATTTCATAAAGTTAAATGAAGCTTTAAAAGAAAATGATCATTTAAAACGAACTCTTCTTGAAAGAAATGTTGAAATTATTCTTTTAAACGAAAGAGTCACCTTGGCTGAATTTGAAACAAGCAAGCTTAAAACAAAGCTTGATAGATGGACCATATCCGGAATGAAACAGGAAGAGCTACTGTGTAAACAAAGGGGAGCTAGGATTAAAATGGGAGTGGGTTGTGGTAAAAATCCATATGTCTATCCTCCTCCTAGCACCCATTGTTACTCTCCTATGCCTCAACCTCATCCATCTAATGATTTGATTGAAGCTGTAGACACTAATAGTTTAAATGCAGGTTTAAGAAACATTAATCTTAAAGACGTTAGAGATGTGTAGGATTCTCCTGTAGGTTTGGGATTTCTCAAGCAGGGATCTGATAAGAAGATTAGTGAAGATTCCACCTCTAATGTTCCAAAACCAATATCAGTTGCTTCTTCAATCTTCTTCAAGAAATTCAAAACAGGTAACATTCCTTCGTTTGTTCCTGTCAGGTATGTCAAAGAAGGAACAGTTGTCGAATCGTCAGGCAATCAAAATCCTATAACCGAAGCTGACACAAAAGGAGGTGTCAATCAAGATCTGTTGGAGAAAGATCTATGTATACGAGACTGGATAAGCTCAGATGATGAATCAAACAAAGAGGAGCATGTTGATTCCTTAAAGATCAAGATATCACCTGAAATTGTCAAGTCTGAAAAGTTTCCAAAAGCTGAATCATGACCAATACGGATCTCTACTCCAACTGCAAAACAAGCTAGTCAACCAGTGAAGATCTCATTCCCTGTTCACCACAGGAAACTTCAGAACAAGCAAGAATCTGCTATAAGCTCAAAGCAATCCTCATTTCCACCTACTACACACGGGTCAGTCAAGCATCAAAAGCCTTTCAAGGCATGTTTTGAGTGTGGAAAATAAGGTCATGTGGTAAAGAAGTGCCCTCAAAGACTTGATTCAAATGGTAAAGGCAAAACGAATTGCTTCTCCGGATCACAATCTACAAGGGATGTTCCAGTTGGTAATTGAAACACGGGTTGCTTTTCTAGATCAAGTGGTAAAAAGCACACATCTTTGAATGGTTGGATGAAAAACCCTCTATCCAAACCTTTTCATGTGAAGCCGGTTTCACATGATTCAAAGATGAAAATGACCAAAGGTTCAAAACCAAATTCTTTTCCTTCCGGTCATAAACAGAAAATGATTTCCAAATTTAATTCATTCTAATCCAAATTAATTAAACCAAAACAAATTTCAAAAATTAAAAAGAAGGATATAGATATCCTTGATATTTAACAGATTGTTTGTTGAAGCAAGTTACTTCTACCATTGAAAAAGGATCTCCCAGGACTATGATAGCTGGGGTTCCTCTTTCAAACTAATCTGTTTGTGAGTGCAGGAACAATTCAGGAGGACTGTCAGTAATCCGGTTTACTGATAGAGATTGTTCCTAATTCAAATTTGAGGAGGAACAAATAGGTTAAGGTCATGGTATTTTATCCATAATTCGGATTTTTATCTGCACAATCACATTTCTCACTTCACAATCACTGCATACTTTTTTTGATTATTCATTTCTTATCTTTATATCAGTGTATTTTGGAAAACCTTCTTTGGTAAATTTCTATTTTTGTACAGTTTTTTTATATAAAAAATGTAACACCCGGTTATTTTTAAAGGTAAAAAGAAAGAAAAAAAGAAAGGAAAAGAAAGGAAATGTATTTTAACCCAAGTAGAGGGGTTAAAAGTGTTCAAAAGGACAAAAACTTTAAGACGTTGGTGGATAAAGCAACATGGCCGCCCATGCCATGTTACTTTTCGCCTATCATTCGGATTTAGAGAGAGAGACCGCAGAGAACTCGGATTTATAGAGAGAAAGAAGAAAAATTCGAAGTTTTTGGTAAAAAATCTTGGATTTATGATACTTTAGACGATTCTAGACTCGGTTATGTGCCTATAAATGTGATTGTGTGCTCGGGTTGTATATGTGTGTGTGTTTTAGGTGCTAGAACCGTCTGAAAAGCTCAAGAGAAGGGTATAAGCTCAAAAGCAGCAAAGGTGAGTTCTAGAATCCCCTTTTTAACATGTTTAAAACAATTTCAAGGTTGGAAAATGCATGTGTGTGTGTTTTTTTTATAAAATTATGTTTCTACCCGTATGTGTGTATGAACGTGTATGTAGATAGGTGTATGTTTTGGGGGTAAATGATGAGATGATTATGATTATGAATGTGTTATGATGCTTAGAATGTTAGTACTAAGCATGGAATTTGATTTAAGATAAATTTGGGATTGATTTATGTCGTTTAAGTGCAAATTTGATGCCCAACCGTCCGAATAGTACCCCAACCATCCAAAGTTGCCTTAGAATGTGCTAAGTAAGCCCGTAAGTCCAAACAGGGCCCAACCGTCCGAATAGGGCCCATGCGTCTGGGATTCCCAAAACGCCCAAGTACCCAACCGTCTGAATAGTTCCATGCGTCTAAGTGAAAAATGGATAAGTGTAGGCCCAGACGTCCGAACAGTGCCCAACCGCCTAAATGCCCATGCGTCTAAGTCAGGCCCATGCATCTGAATAGTGCCCAACCGTCCAGGAGATTTGTTCAGGATGACCAAGTGCAGGGCAAAACGTCTGAACAGGGCCCATGCGTCCGAACAAGCCCCATGCGCCCAACACTTGGAATTTATTTTCAGGAATTGTGTGGGAGTCTGTGCAATTAGGGTTGGACGATGTTTGACTAGGGTTAATAAATGTTTAATTCCAAGCATAATCATGACTGCTTTTATGATTCCTTATTATTATTATTATTATTATCATTATTATTATTATTATCATTTTGTTAACCCTGTTATTAATGTTATTAATAATATTATTGTATGACTTTACGTGGTATGTTCAAGATCAGGACAGAAAGTATTATCATTAATAAAGTGAAAGATTAATGATAAAGAAAAGTGGAACGTAAATGAATGAACGAAAGTTTTGCAAGCAGATGTAAAGAGGTGAACGGCCTTGTTGTTGTTAGCTCAACTGTGATGCAGGTTCGCTACCCCGAAGGATGCACACAGAGTCAATCTTTGAGATTGACAATGGGGTGAGCGACTCTGTGTCGCAAAAGACCCGGATGACGTGTAATCCTTGAGATTGCTAATGAGATGAGCGACTCTGTGTTGCAAAAGACTCGGTTGACGTGCAATCCTTGGATTGCTAATGAGGTGAGCGACTCTGTTGTCGCAAAAGACTCGGAAAGATAATGATAAAAGTACGAAATGAAAGAATGATGAAGATAATAATGATATTACCAACGTGTACGTATGATGTGTGATCACATGCAAAAGTAAAGGATGGTTCTTAAACAAAAGTAAAGTATGTTTTATTATAAAACTGGGACTCACTCAGCAACGCTGACTTTTATGCATTTTTAAGTTGGCAGGTAAATTGTTGCTGAGGATGGCACGCGGGTGAAGCTACTCGGCGGGGCATGACTGACATCCATTCACACATGATAATACTGTTGTTTTGTAATGCAACTGAACTATTATTTTGTAATATGATTAAACCATGGTGTATTGCTTAACAACAGTGTTTATATTGAAATGAATGGCTTTTGTTAAATTAATTCCGCTGCTTAAATTTGTATTATGTAAGGTTTATGTAATTAATGTTGTGAATGACCAACTGTGAGGTGCCCGGGATCGGGGCCTTACAAGTTGGTATCAGAGCCATAGTTTAAGTGAAATGGGTAAATACTTTCAAAAGAAACCTAAACTGAAAATAGGACAGAAAGAGGGATGTCAGCCTGAGTAGCTACGTGCCATCAGGTATTTCTTTTCTTAAAGATTAACCAGTATTATGTGCGTGTGCTATTTGACTTATGTGTTCTTAGTAGATTTAGACACTGATGTAGTCAGGATAGGAAATGCTTGGGGTGTGAAGAGTAAAGTAAGTGGTTAATCATAACTGGCCATTGTCATAAGGGACTTACTATACTTGACATAAACTGAGCTATTACCTTGAATGACTGTGTTAGTGTTTGAATCTTATAGCGTCTAGGAAATAGTTGGACAGAAGTCTTCCAAGGCTTCTAGAGGCAGAGGTCGGCCACATGTGACTAGGAGTAGTGCTAAGGCTTCTGAGACGGCTCGTGAGAACCCTGAGGTTCATGGCCAAAGTGAGGAGAATGAGAATGCCAGCCTGAACGCCT
Organism: Flaveria linearis; assembly: GCA_024085815.1. NCBI lineage: Eukaryota > Viridiplantae > Streptophyta > Magnoliopsida > Asterales > Asteraceae > Flaveria > Flaveria linearis. Next base: position 31,642,003 of record CM044013.1, read on the forward strand.
CAGCTAGGGAGGCGATTGCAGATGAAGTACACTAGGTCATGCAGACAGTTTTACCGTCTGTGGTGACTGAAGTCATTAGAGCTGTGAGAAGTGAGGAGAGGAAGGAGAAGGAGAATAGGAAGGGATCAATGGGCAAGGAAAGCAGAGGGGAGGAGGAACGACCAGATCCTGAGACTGTATTATCTGACGAATAAGAGGACGATGTAGTGGGGGTGACTACCAAGGGGTGCAGTTATGGGGCATTCCAAAGGTGCAAGCCTCGACCTTCGATGGCAATAGTGATGTTGCTGCCACTCACCGTTGGGTAATGGAGATGGAGACGGCTTTGGAAATCAGTGAGTGTCACGAAGACCAGAAGGTGAAGTTCACAACTCACTCCTTTGTTGACTCAGTGTTGTGTTGGTGGGACAACATTGCCCAAGCTGAGGGTGCCAGAGCCATCGGGAAGATGCGATGGAAGAAGCTGAAGCAATTGGTGATTGAGGAATTCGGACCTCACAGGGAACTCGATAAGATCGAGAGGGAGTTCCTACAACTTGAGGCGGGGACCATGACCCACCAGCAGTATACCACCAAATTTAACAAGATGGCGAGACTAGTACCGGATCAGGTGACGCCGGTGTCCCGAAAGATCAATCGGTACATCCAAGGATTGCCAGCCGACATTTGCAGGCACCTGATCGCTGCCCGACCAAGCACTTTTAGGTCGGCAGTGGATTTGGCCGGAAGGTTATATGATAAGAGGGAGGTGACGGCAGTAGAGGTGAAAAAGACCGGTGGGGGTGACCGGAACTGGAACGGAAAGTTGTTCGAGCGTGGTGGTTTCGTCCCGAACAACAAGAAGATGAGAATTGATGACCGTAGGGTAGGGTCATCAAGCTCGGGACCCAAGAGGTGTGGCAAGTGCGGGAAGAAGCTTACGGGGGAGTGCAGGCCGGGGCTCAATGTGTGTTTCAAGTATGGGAGGCCGGCCACATCTACAGAGACTGTAAGGCACTGAGGTGTTATACCTGCGGTGAGGAGGGCCATATGAACAGGGATTGCAAAAGGCCGAGGGTGGAGAGTTCTGGGGCGAAGAAGACGGCCAAAAATGAAGGGCAGAAGGCGAGTGCCAGAGCTTTCACCATGACCAGGGAGGAGGCTAGGATGGACCCCGATGTTGTGTCAGGTACGTTTCTAGTAAATCAAACTCTTGCTTCTGTGTTATTTGATTCTGGTGCTAGTAGGAGTTATAATTCTGCTACTTTCTGTGCTAAATTGCCTGTTAGTAGTAGACATATTGATGAGCCTTTCGATGTAGAAACTGCTATTGGTAAGTCCACTAGAATTACTGATGTGATAGAGGACTGCGTCATAGAACTAGAGGGTCGTAGGTTTGTTGCTAAGTTACATGTGATGCCCCTAGGTGGATTTGATGTAGTGCTAGGGATGGATTGGTTAGCAACCTATAAAGAGAATATCGTGTGTCGTAAGAAGATGATTAGACTGACGGCGCCTGACGGGAGTTTGGTGACGATATACGGTGATCGAGTTACGACGATTCCGAAGGTGATTTTGATGGCGGTGGCGGGAAGGTGCATGAGACGTAGATGTAGTGCCTATTTGGCCTACGTGAAGGATGTGGACACGTCAACACCACAATTGCCTGATGTGACGGTGGTGTATGACTTTCCCGATATATTTCCGGAGGACTTATCACGAGTGCCACCAGATCGCGAAATCGAATTTCAAATTGACTTGATACCCGGTGCTCAGCCTGTCGCTAAGGCACTGTATCGATTGGCTCCGACTGAGATAAAGGAGTTAATAGAGCAACTGCAGGAGCTACTCGATAAGGGTTTCATCAGGCCGATTATCTCTCCTTGGGGTGCTCCGGTCTTGTTTGTAAAGAAGAAGGACGGTAGCATGTGGATGTGTATTGACTACCATGAGTTGAATAAGTTTACGGTGAAGAATCGGTATCCGCTACCGAGGATTGATGACTTGTTCGATCAGCTCCAAGGTGCCAGTTGGTTCTCGAGGATAGATCTTTGATTTGGCTACCATCTGTTGAAGGTGAAGGAGCAAGATATTCCTAAAACAGCTTTTCGTATGCGTTATGGACACTACGAGTTCCTTGTTATGTCCTTTGGTTTAACCAACACGCCAGCTGCTTTTATGGATTTGATGAATCAAGTGTGTCGGCCAATGTTAGATAAATCAGTGATTGTGTTCATCGATGATATCCTGATTTATTCAAGGAGCGAAGAAGAGCATGCCGGTCACATTCGGGAAGTGTTGGAGACGTTGAGAAAGGAGAAGTTGTATGCTAAGTTCTCCAAGTGTGCTTTTTGGTTATGCGAGGTGCAATTTCTGGGTCACATGGTAAATGCTGAGGGAATCATGGTGGACCCGGCAAAGGTGGAGGCCGTGATGCAATGGAAGTCTCCTAAGACACCATCCAAGATTTGTAGCTTCTTGGGATTAGCGGGCTACTACAGGAGGTTTATTCAAGACTTTTCCAAGATAGCTTCACCTTTGACAAAGTTGACTCGCAAGGATGTGAAGCTCGTGTGGGGTCGAGAGTAGGAGAGTGCTTTCGAGTAGTTAAAGACGAGATTAACATAAGCTCCTATCTTGACATTTCCCGAAGGGAGTGAAGATTTAGTGATGTATTCGGATGCATCTTATTCTGGGCTAGGTTGCGTATTGATGCAACACGAAAGGGTGATAGCCTACACATCCCGACAGCTGAAAACCCACAAAGTCAACTATCCCATGCATGATCTAGAACTAACTGTGGTGGTTTTCGCATTGAAGATTTGGTGGCACTACCTATACGGGACGAAGTGCACCATCTTCACAGACCACAAAAGCTTGAAGTACATTTTCGAGCAGAAAGACTTAAATATGAGGCAAAGGCGATGGTTGGAGCTCATAAAGGACTACGATTGCGAAATCCATTACCATCCGGGCAAGACCAACGTGGTGGCAGATGCCCTTAGCCAGAAGGAGAGGCCTGAGCCGATTCGGGTGAAGGCTTATCAGCTGATTATGACTTCTAACGTGATGACGCAGGTCAAGGAGTTCCAAGACCAGGCTTTGAAAGAAGATCATCTTAACTCTGAAAGAATGAGAGGTCTGGTCACGGAGTTGGGTGAAAACACTCTCGGTGTTAGAACCCGATATGGGCGAATATGGATTCCTCGTTACGGGGATCTACACGGAAAGATCATGGACGAGGCTCATAAGACTCGATACTCCATTCATCCCAGTGCTACCAAGATGTATCACGATATGAAGAAAGACTACCGGTGGCCGAGTATGAAGCGCGACATAGCGGAGTATGTGAGTAAATGTCTTACCTGTTTGCAGGTGAAGGCGGAACACCAGAAGCCATATGGGAAAATCCAACCATTGGATATACCCGAGTGGAAGTGGGAACATATCACCATGGTCTTTATTACGATACCACGTACCCCAAAAGGGTACGACGCTATACGGGTGATAGTTGACCGTTTGACGAAAAGTGCTCACTTCCTACTGATCTGAGAGACTTATTCTTCTGAAAGGCTCATGCATCTATATATCAAAGAGATTGTAGCTCGTCATGGTGTTCCGGTGTCTATTATGTCAGATCGTCACACTCGGTTTACATCTAAGTTTTGGAAGAAATTCCACGACGCGATGGGGACAAGACTACACATCAGCACGGCATATCATCCTCAGACGGACGGTCAAACTGAGAGGATGATCCAGACACTCGAGGACATGCTTCGAGCGTGCGTGATCGATTTTGGAGGGAGCTGGGATGACATCTGCCGTTAGCAGAATTCTCGTACAACAACCGTTATCATGCCAGCATTCGCATGCCACCCTACGAGATGCTATATGGTAGGAGATGTAGGACACCCGTTTGCTGGGGTGATATTGGTCAGAAGGAGTTAAGGAGCATTGAAGTGATCGAGGCTACGATGGAAAAGCTCGAAAAGATTAAAGCCTTCATGAAGGCAGCTAAGGATAGGCAGAAGTCGTATGCCAATAAAACACATAGACCGATTGAGTTCCAGGTGGGCGATAGGGTTATGTTAAAGGTCTCACCTTAGAAAGGTATCATTCGGTTTAGAGAGCAGGGAAAGTTGAGCCCAAGGTATATAAGGCCTTTCCAAATCATTACTCGAGTAGGAGAGGTGGCCTATAGGTTAGAACTACCCGATGAGTTAAGTGGAATTCACCTGACATTCCATGTATCTCATATGCGGAAGTGTTTAGCAGAAGAGGATATGATTGTAACACTGGAGGACATCGAAGTGGATGAACGGCTCAATTACGTGGAGCAACCAGTGGCGATCATTGATCGTAAGGAGAAGAGGTTAAGGAATAAAGTGGTTCCTCTTGTGCGAGTACAGTGGAAGCACAGGAAGGGATCCGAGTCTACATAGGAGGTTAAAGGAGAGATGAGGTAGCATTACCCTCATCTATTTTAGGAATAACAGGTTTCGGGGACGAAACCTATATAAGGGGGGTGGACTTGTAACACCTGGTTATTTTAAAGGTAAAAAGAAAGAATAAAAACCAAGGAAAAGAAATAAAATGTATTTTAACCCAAGTAGAGGGGTTAAAAGTGTCCAAAAGGATAAAAACTTTGAGAAGTTAGTGGATAAAGCAACATGGCCGCCCATGCCATGTTACTTTTCGCCTATCACTCGGATTTAGAGAGAGAGTCCGCAGAGAACTCGGATTTGTAGAGAGAAAGAAGAAAAATTCGAAGTTTTTGGTAAGACGTTTCGAATTTATGACGCTTTAGACGATTCTAGACTTGGTTATGTGCCTGTAAATGTGATTGTGTGCTCGGGTTGTACATGTGTGTGTGTTTTAGGTGCTAGAACCGTCTGAAAAGCTCAAGAGAAGGGTATAAGATCAAAAGCAGCAAAGGTGAGTTCTAGAATCCCCTTTTTTAACATGTTTTAAACAATTTTAGGGCTGGAAAATGCATGTGTATGTGTTTTTTTTATAAAATTATGTTTCTACCCGTATGTATATATGAACGTGTATGTGGATAGGTGTATGTTTTGGGTGTAAATGATGATATGATTATGATTATGAATGTGTTATGATGCTTAGAATGTTAGTATTAAGCATGGAATTTGATTTAGGACAAATTTGGGACTGATTTATTTCGTGTAAGTGCAAGTTTGATGCCCAACCGTCCGAATAGTACCCCAACCGTCTGAAAGTTGCCTTAGAATGTGCTAAGTAAGCCCGTAAGTCCAAACAGGTCCCAACCATCCGAATAGGTCCTATGCATCTGGGATTCCTAAAACGCCCAAGTACCCAACCGTCTGAATAGTTCCATACATTTAAGTGAAAAATGGATAAGTGTAGGCCCAGACGTCCGAATAGTGCCCAACCACCTAAATGCTCATACGTCTAAGTCAGGCCCATGGGTCTGAATAGTGCCCAACCATCCAGGAGATTTGTTCAGGATGACCAAGTGCAAGGCAAAATGTCTGAACAGGGCCCATGCGTCCGAACAAGGCCCATGCGCCCAACACTTGGAATTTATTTTCAGGAATTTTGTGGGAGTCTGTGCAATTAGGGTTGGACGATGTTTGACTAGGGTTAATAAATGTTTAATTCCAAGCATAATCATGACTGCTTTTATGATTCCTTATTATTATTATTATTATCATTTTGTTAACCCTATTATTAATGTTATTAATAATATTATTCTATGACTTTACGTGGTATGTTCAAGATCGGGACAGAAAGTATTATCATTAATAAAGTGAAAGATTAATGATAAAGAAAAGTGGAACGTAAATGAATGAACGAAAGTCTTGCAAGCAGATGTAAAGAGGTGCACGGCCTTGTTGTCGTTAGCTCAACTATGATGCAGGTTCATTACCCCGAAGGATGCACACAGAGTCAATCTTTGAGATTGACAATGGGGTGAGTGACTCTGTGTCGCAAAAGACCCGGATGACATGTAATCCTTGAGATTGCTAATGAGGTGAGCGACTCTGTGTTGCAAAAGACTCGGTTGACGTGCAATCCTTGGGATTGCTAATGAGGTGAGCGACTCTGTTGTCGCAAAAGACTTGGAAAGATAATGATAAAAGTACGAAATGAACGAATGATAAAGATAATAATGATATTACCAACGTGTACGTATGATGTGTGATCACATGCAAAAGTAAAGGATGGTTCTTAAACAAAAGTAAAGTATGTTTTATTATAAGACTTTGGACCTGAATCTGTTTTTATATCAGAGTTAGATTTGTTCTTTGAGTTTGATTTGGTTTCTAGAATTATGTTCATATCAAAAGTACCTGTAGACACAAACTTCATTGGTTTAAATTACATAGATTGATTTGTTCTTTGATTTTGATTGTATTGACCTTGATTCTGAGAGGATTTTGCTTTACCATTTTTCCTTCTCCTTCTCTGGCTTCTTGATCTTGATGATCTCTGCTTGCTTTAGGATTGAGTATCTTCAAGAGAAGACTCGTTAAGCAGTTTCTTTCTCTTTCTGTTCTTTCTGCCATTTGATGAAGTCTGGATTGTTTAATCCATAAGGAAAAGATTCCTCAGATGTTTCTTCATCCTGTTTTGCTTACCCTTTCTTCTTTGAATTTTATTCATCCTTCTTTACAATAACATCTTCAACAAATTTTTCTGGGAAACAGCTTTCAACAACATATTCATGATCTTGATCCTTTTCTTTCATCACATGAGATTGTTTGGGAACATCTTCTTCTTCATTGGTCATGGTTCATAAGATTTAACTTTCACCGGATGACCATTTTTAATCTTTTTAGAATCTTGCTCCTCAAATATCCCAATATTTATCTTCTCTTCATTACATTCTGCATCAGATTGCACATTCTTTTTCATAATTTGATAGGCTTTTAGCTTAGATTTGTTTTCAGGTGAATAATTATGTATGTTAAAGTTCTCTTGTAAAGTGTTTGAAATAGATTCAAGCATGGGTTCATGTGTGAAACCAAGACCTGTTTTGTTTATATTTTTCCTCTCAGTTATCAGTTGTTCTACAATAGCTTTAGAACTTTTAACTTTAGCTAGATCAACCTAAGTTGTAACATGAGCTATTTTTTCTTCTTCTAAATTTTTGGTCATCTCTTTAAGTTGTTTTTTAACAAGTTCAAGTTCTTTTAAGGATTTATTTGTTGGAGCTGTACAAGATAGTCTATATTATCAACATAGTCAAAGTTAACAAAAGTCAAAGTCTCAGTCAAAGTCTACAGAAAAGTCAAACGTCAAGTTCGAGACGAAGAACCGAGTGAAGATATTGAAGATATATTATGTTTGAGACTTTATTGTATTAAATATATTTTGTGTGAACAAAATATATTTTATCTTGTTTTAGTCTTGTTTTAGTCAAGTTTAATAGTCTAGGGGGCTAAATGTAAATAGTGAAAGTTAGTCTGGACTATAAATAGGTTAATTGTAATTAGAGTTGACTAATGGTTGCATGACCAAGAGATTGGGGGGTTACTTGTAAACATATTTTGCAATCTTATTGAAGATCAAAGGGGTTTTATGGTGTTTATCATTGTTTGATCTATAGTCTTCATGTTATTTGATTCAATTGTGTTCAACCTTGGTTAACAATTTGGTATCAGAGCCATTTTGGATCAAATACATTGAAAATTTGAAGAATTTGTTGCTGATTTTTGAAGATTTATGAAGATTTTTAGAGAGAGAAACTGGGGTTCTAGAGAGAGAGAAAGTAGATCTGAGTTCGAATATCTACAAATTCAACAACAACAACATCAGATCTATCACTATCTATGACAAATATTGGATCTACATCATCTGTTACACAAGAAAACTCGAAGAAATATTTCAGATCTGAAATCTCTCTCACACACACTAGTGTGTGTGTTCTTGGTGTTCTTAAGAGCTTCAAATCTTCAAGGGACGAAACTAGATCCATTCATGAACGAAAGTTCAAAGTTTAAGGCGAAATTACAGCCGAAACTAGCAGTTTCGCTCGTTTTCCGGTGAAATTGTACTTTTCTGGTGAAACTACAGTTTCGTCCGGCGAAACTACAGTTTCGTTCGGCGAAACTCCAGCGAAATTCCGGCGAAACTCCAAACTCCGGCGAAACTACAAAATTTTCAGCGAAATTAAAGATAAATCAGCGATATTAACAAAAACTAACTGCGAAATTAAAGTTTGGACCAAATTCTAAGTACCCAATATTCAAACTTTTGTTGACTATTTGTCAAAGCTTCATTTGAAGATGGGTTGATATAAGATCTACTCATCCACGTAAGCAGACTCATTGACCGAATTTTGTGAAATTTTCTTGACCCTTCTTTCTGGTCTTGAGGGGTTGTGTGAGAAGTAATATCCCTCAAAGAATACTTCTGTGAAGGGCCAAAAATACGTGTTCCTCCCTGTTCGTTTCCACCTTTAGCAGGTGCCCATGTAGGTTTAGCAGCCGTCGTCATATTTCGTCACAAATCTTCCCGAAATCACCTTGATACGATGATGATGTTCTACAATCGTCGTACGACATAAGCAAAAATGGAAAAATGGAGATTTGGTCTGATTTGTTTAATACCTTGAATACATCACTTTCACCCACAGCCACAACCATCTCCGCCTCACCTCCACCGCTGTCCCCCACACCCGAAAACTCTGCCGCATAAACCTCCTTCGATTGCCCCTTCAGCTTGTAGTATCCGGTCACCGGATCTGGAACCCACGGCGTCGACTTCTTCGGATCCTCACCTTCTTTCTTCATCCTCGCAACTCCACTTCCCCTCACGCTAACCACAACCATCGACCACCGCAACCAATACAAGCAGCATAACAAACCGCCACATCACCACCGTCTCCGCTGGAGGCTCGCCGGAAAGGCAACCGTTCACAGAGTGGAGATCACTCGCCGGAACCCGAAGGGTTTTCAGAGTTGCTCATTCACCTCTCTCTCTCTCACTCTCTCTCAACACACCTGAGTGTGTGTTTTATTTGTTGTTAACATTTAGGGTTTGAGGTTGTGTTTGGGAGTAGTTTCAAAGATCAGATCTGAAGTGTGTGTTTTGTTGGTATTTGACAAGTGATTTAGGGTTTTCAATTGGTAATTGGGTTATTTCTCATTGGGTTGGGTTTTCAATTGGGTTTAGCATATTCTTTGGGAAATTTCTATTTTTGTACAGTATTATAAAATAAAATTTAACCAAATATATATATAAAGATTAAAAAATAAAGAAAATTGACTAGTTGGGATTAATTGATTTTATCCCGATAAAGAAATATTCAATGATTTTGAAAGATTTATAAAAAAAACAAGCTGACCAGGCAGCTTGATCCCAGTTGCTAAGATTGTATAGAGTGACATTTTTAAAAAATAATAATAATATTTTTCCTGGAGGAGAATTATTTTACAATTTTTGGGAAAAATATTTTTGGGGTGTTTAATTGTTCAGAATTTTTAACACAATAAAATAATAATAATAAATGGCTTTTGCAGAACTGCTTAAATCCTTTGAATCTGGTGATCTCATAATTGCACAATGTCGGTTTGATAATTTTGCAGCTTTAAAGAATGAAAGGATGTCTGATTTTGTTGATCGTTTTCTGCTGGTGGCAAGCAATCTGAAGAAGTTTGATGCCCAATTGGAAAATCATGAACAAGTTCTGAGATTGCTTGATTCCCTCCCATCAGAATGGAGCTCACACGGCAAGTCGATTAAACGAGATAGAGGCTTTCAGGATTACAAACTGATGGAGGTGATCAACAAACTAAAAGAAATTGAGTTGGATATCAAACGTCGTGAGTACTATGAAGCGACATATCTAACTCCAAAGATCACTTCAAACTTCAAAGAGAAACCAGAGGAGATATCAGATTCTAGCACCAATTCCAACGGTTTACAGAAACCTAGAATTGAAGAGGTACAAGAGGAGCTTAAGCAGACATCAATGGGTAAAGGTGGAGCTGAGTTGAATGATAAAGTTTATGATGCTGAGAAGGAAGAGGAATGGAAGCGAAATACCAGAGTTTGCAACTACGAGAAGGCTCTTGCTGCTGAAAGAGTCATCCTGGATCTTCCATACGAGACAGTTTAGGATATGTGTTCTTCTGCTTGTAAAATCTGTTTATGTGGTGTGTATAAAGCTAATGGGTTACTTTTAGATAACCAAAAGGAATTAACCACCATAAACGCGGAACTTAAAAAGAATGAAGCCAAGTATTTCATAAAGTTAAATGAAGCTTTAAAAGAAAATGATCATTTAAAACGAACTCTTCTTGAAAGAAATGTTGAAATTATTATTTTAAACGAAAGAGTCACCTTGGCTGAATTTGAAACAAGCAAGCTTAAAACAAAGCTTGATAGATGGACCATATCCGGAATGAAACAGGAAGAGCTACTGTGTAAACAAAGGGGAGCTAGGATTAAAATGGGAGTGGGTTGTGGTAAAAATCCATACGTCTATCCTCCTCCTAGCACCCATTGTTACTCTCCTATGCCTTAACCTCATCCATCTAATGATTTGATTGAAGCTGTAGACACTAATAGTTTAAATGCAGGTTTAAGAAACGTTAATCTTAAAGAGGTTAGAGATGTGTAGGATTCTCCTGTAGGTTTGGGATTTCTCAAGCAGGGATCTGATAAGAAGATTAGTGAAGGTTCCACCTCTGATGTTCCAAAACCAATATCAGTTGCTTCTTCAATCTTCTTCAAGAAATTCAAAACAGGTAACATTCCTTCGTTTGTTCCTGTCAGGTATGTCAAAGAAGGAACAGTTGTCGAATCGTCAGGCAATCAAAATCCTATAACCGAAGCTGACACAAAAGGAGGTGTCAATCAAGATCTGTTGGAGAAAGATCAATGTATACGAGACTGGATAAGCTCAGATGATGAATCAAACACAGAGGAGCATGTTGATTCCTTAAAGATCAAGATATCACCTGAAATTGTCAAGTCTGAAAAGCTTCCAAAAGCTGAATCATGACCAATACGGATATCTACTCCAACTGTAAAACAAGCTAGTCAACCAGTGAAGATCTCATTCCCTGTTCACCACAGGAAACTTCAGAACAAGCAAGAATCTGCTATAAGCTCAAAGCAATCCTCATTTCCACCTACTACACACGGGTCAGTCAAGCATCAAAAGCCTTTCAAGGCATGTTTTAAGTGTGGAAAATAAGGTCATGTGGTAAAGAAGTGCCCTCAAAGACTTGATTCGAATGGTAAAGGCAAAACGAATTGCTTCTCCGGATCACAATCTACAAGGGATGTTCCAGTTGGTAATGGAAACACGGGTTGCTTCTCTAGATCAAGTGGTAAAAAGCACACATCTTTGAATGGTTGGATGAAAAACCCTCTATCCAAACCTTTTCATGTGAAGCCGGTTTCACATGATTCAAAGATGAAAATAACCAAAGGTTCAAAACCAAATTCTTTTCCTTCCGGTCATAAACAGAAAATGATTTCCAAATTTAATTCATTCAAATCCAAATTAATTAAACCAAAACAAATTTCAAAAATTAAAAAGAAGGATACAGATATCCTTGATATTTCAACAGATTGTTTGTTGAAGCAAGTTACTTCTACCATTGAAAAAGGATCTCCCAGGACTATGATAGCTGGGGTTCCTCTTTCAAACTAATCTGTTTGTGAGTGCAGGAACAATTCAGGAGGACTGTCAGTAATCCGGTTTACTGATAGAGATTGTTCCTAATTCAAATTTGAGGATGAACAAATAGGTTAAGGTCATGGTATTTTATCCATAATTCGGATTTTTATCTGCACAATCACATTTCTCACTTCACAATCACTGCATACTTTTTTTGATTATTCATTTCTTATCTTTATATCAGTGTATTTTGGAAAACCTTCTTTGGTAAATTTCTATTTTTGTACAGTTTTTTTATATAAAAAATGTAACACCCGGTTATTTTTAAAGGTAAAAAGAAAGAAAAAAAGAAAGGAAAAGAAAGGAAATGTATTTTAACCCAAGTAGAGGGGTTAAAAGTGTTCAAAAGGACAAAAACTTTAAGACGTTGGTGGATAAAGCAACATGGCCGCCCATGCCATGTTACTTTTCGCCTATCATTCGGATTTAGAGAGAAAGACCGCAGAGAACTCGGATTTATAGAGAGAAAGAAGAAAAATTCGAAGTTTTTGGTAAGAAATCTTGGATTTATGATACTTTAGACGATTCTAGACTCGGTTATGTGCCTATAAATGTGATTGTGTGCTCGGGTTGTATATGTATGTGTGTTTTAGGTGCTAGAACCGTCTGAAAAGCTCAAGAGAAGGGTATAAGCTCAAAAGCAGCAAAGGTGAGTTCTAGAATCCCCTTTTTAACATGTTTAAAACAATTTCAAGGTTGGAAAATGCATGTGTGTGTGTTTTTTTTATAAAATTATGTTTCTACCCGTATGTGTGTATGAACGTGTATGTAGATAGGTGTATGTTTTGGGGGTAAATGATGAGATGATTATGATTATGAATGTGTTATGATGCTTAGAATGTTAGTACTAAGCATGGAATTTGATTTAAGACAAATTTGGGATTGATTTATGTCGTTTAAGTGCAAATTTGATGCCCAACCGTCCGAATAGTACCCCAACCATCTGAAAGTTGCCTTAGAATGTGCTAAGTAAGCCCGTAAGTCCAAACAGGGCCCAACCGTCCGAATAGGGCCCATGCGTCTGGGATTCCCATAACGCCCAAGTACCCAACCGTCTGAATAGTTCCATGCGTCTAAGTGAAAAATGGATAAGTGTAGGCCCAGACGTCCGAATAGTGCCCAACCGCCTAAATGCCCATGCGTCTAAATCAGGCCCATGCATCTGAATAGTGCCCAACCGTCCAGGAGATTTGTTCAGGATGACCAAGTGCAGGGCAAAACGTCTGAACAGGGCCCATGCGTCCGAACAAGCCCCATGCGCCCAACACTTGGAATTTATTTTCAGGAATTGTGTGGGAGTCTGTGCAATTAGGGTTGGACGATGTTTGACTAGGGTTAATAAATGTTTAATTCCAAGCATAATCATGACTGCTTTTATGATTCCTTATTATTATTATTATTATTATCATTATTATTATTATTATTATTTTGTTAACCCTGTTATTAATGTTATTAATAATATTATTGTATGACTTTACGTGGTATGTTCAAGATCGGGACAGAAAGTATTATCATTAAAAAAGTGAAAGATTAATGATAAAGAAAAGTGGAACGTAAATGAATGAACGAAAGTTTTGCAAGCAGATGTAAAGAGGTGCACGACCTTGTTGTTGTTAGCTCAACTGTGATGCAGGTTCGCTACCCCGAAGGATGCACACAGAGTCAATCTTTGAGATTGACAATGGGGTGAACGACTCTGTGTCGCAAAAGACCCGGATGACGTGTAATCCTTGAGATTGCTAATGAGATGAGCGACTCTGTGTTGCAAAAGACTCGGTTGACGTGCAATCCTTGGGATTGCTAATGAGGTGAGCGACTCTGTTGTCGCAAAAGACTCGGAAAGATAATGATAAAAGTACGAAATGAAAGAATGATGAAGATAATAATGATATTACCAACGTGTACGTATGATGTGTGATCACATGCAAAAGTAAAGGATGGTTCTTAAACAAAAGTAAAGTATGTTTTATTATAAAACTGGGACTCACTCAGCAACGCTGACTTTTATGCATTTTTCAGTTGGCAGGTAAATTGTTGCTGATGATGGCACGCGGGTGAAGCTACTCGGCGGGGCATGACTGACATCCATTCACACATGATAATACTGTTGTTTTGTAATGCAACTGAACTATTATTTTGTAATATGATTAAACCATGGTGTATTGCTTAACAACAGTGTTTATATTGAAATGAATGGCTTTTGTTAAATTAATTCCGCTGCTTAAATTTGTATTATGTAAGGTTTATGTAATTAATGTTGTGAATGACCAACTGTGAGGTGTCCGGGATCGGGGCCTTACAAGTTGGTATCAGAGCCATAGTTTAAGTGAAATGGGTAAATACTTTCAAAAGAAACCTAAACTGAAAATAGGACAGAAAGAGGGATGTCAGCCTGAGTAGCTACGTGCCATCAGGTATTTCTTTTCTTAAAGATTAACCAGTATTATGTGCTTGTGCTATTTGACTTATGTGTTCTTAGTAGATTTAGACACTGATGTAGTCAGGATAGGAAATGCTTGGGGTGTGAAGAGTAAAGTAAGTGGTTAATCATAACTGGCCATTGTCATAAGGGACTTACTATACTTGACATAAACTGAGCTATTACCTTGAATGACTGTGTTAGTGTTTGAATCTTATAGCGTCTAGGAAATAGTTGGACAGAAGTCTTCCAAGGTTTCTAGAGGCAGAGGTCGGCCACATATGACTAGGAGTAGTGCTAAGGCTTCTGAGACGGCTCGTGAGAACCCTGAGGTTCATGGCCGAAGTGAGGAGAATGAGAATGCCAGCCTGAACGCCTCAGTTAGGGAGGCGATTGCAGATGAAGTACACTAGGTCATGCAGACAGTTTTACCGTCTGTGGTGACTGAAGTCATTAGAGCTGTGAGAAGTGAGGAGAGGAAGGAGAAGGAGAATAGGAAGGGATCAATGGGCAAGGAAAGCAGAGGGGAGGAGGAACGACCAGATCCTGAGACTGTATTATCTGACGAATAAGAGGACGATGTAGTGGGGGTGACTACCAAGGGGTGCAGTTATGGGGCATTCCAAAGGTGCAAGCCCCGACCTTCGATGGCAATAGTGATGTTGCTGCCGCTCACCGCTGGGTAATGGAGATGGAGACGGTGTTGGAAATCAGTGAGTGTCACGAAGACCAGAAGGTGAAGTTCACAACTCACTCCTTTGTTGACTCAGTGTTGTGTTGGTGGGACAACATTGCCCAAGCTGAGGGTGCCAGAGCCATCGGGAAGATGCGATGGAAGAAGCTGAAGCAATTGGTGATTGAGGAATTCGGTCCTCACAGGGAACTCGATAAGATCGAGAGGGAGTTCCTACAACTTGAGGCGGGGACCATGACCCACCAGCAGTATACCACCAAATTTAACAAGATGGCGAGACTAGTACCGGATCAGGTGACGCCGGTGTCCCGAAAGATCAATCGGTACATCCAAGGATTGCCAGCCGACATTCGCAGGCACCTGATCGCTGCCCGACCAAGCACTTTTAGGTCGGCAGTGGATTTGGCCGGAAGGTTATATGATAAGAGGGAGGTGACGGCAGTAGAGGTGAAAAAGACCGGTGGGGGTGACCGGAACTGGAACGGAAAGCTGTTCGAGCCTGGTGGTTTCATCCTGAACAACAAGAAGATGAGAATTGATGACCGTAGGGTAGGGTCATCAAGCTCGAGACCCAAGAGGTATGGCAAGTGCGGGAAGAAGCTTACGGGGGAGTGCAGGCCGGGGCTCAATGTGTGTTTCAAGTATGGGAGGCCGGCCACATCTACAGAGACTGTAAGCCGCTGAGGTGTTATACCTGCGGTGAGGAGGGCCATATGAGCAGGGATTGCAAAAGGCCGAGGGTGGAGAGTTCTGGGGCAAAGAAGACGGCCGAAAATGAAGGGCAGAAGGCGAGTGCCAGAGCTTTCACCATGACCAGGGAGGAGGCTAGGATGGACCCCGATGTTGTGTCAGGTACGTTTCTAGTAAATCAAACTCTTGCTTCTGTTCTATTTGATTCTGGTGCTAGTAGGAGTTATAATTCTGCTACTTTCTGTGCTAAATTGCCTGTTAGTAGTAGACATATTGATGAGCCTTTCGATGTAGAAACTGCTATTGGTAAGTCCACTAGAATTACTGATATGATAGAGGACTGCGCCATAGAACTAGAGGGTCGTAGGTTTGTTGCTAAGTTACATGTGATGCCCCTAGGTGGATTTGATGTAGTGCTAGGGATGGATTGGTTAGCAACCTATAAAGAGAATATCGTGTGTCGTAAGAAGATGATTACACTGACGGCGCCAGACGGGAGTTTGGTGACGATATACGGTGATCGAGTTACGACGATTCCGAAGGTGATTTTGATGGCGGTGGCGGGAAGGTGCATGAGACGTAGATGTAGTGCCTATTTGGCCTACGTGAAGGATGTGGACACGTCAACACCACAATTGCCTGATGTGACGGTGGTGTATGACTTTCCCGATATATTTCCGGAGGACTTATCACGAGTGCCACCAGATCGCGAAATCAAATTTCAAATTGACTTGATACCCGGTGCTCAGCCTGTCGCTAAGGCACTGTATCGATTGGCTCCGACTGAGATAAAGGAGTTAATAAAGCAACTGCAGGAGCTGCTCGATAAGGGTTTCATCAGGCCGAGTATCTCTCCTTGGGGTGCTCCGGTCTTGTTTGTAAAGAAGAAGGACGGTAGCATGTGGATGTGTATTGACTACCGTGAGTTGAATAAGTTTACGGTGAAGAATCGGTATCCGCTACCGAGGATTGATGACTTGTTCGATCAGCTCCAAGGTGCCAGTTGGTTCTCGAGGATAGATCTTTGATTTGGCTACCATCAGTTGAAGGTGAAGGAGCAAGATATTCCTAAAACAGCTTTTCGTATGCGTTATGGACACTACGAGTTCCTTGTTATGTCCTTTGGTTTAACCAACGCACCAGCTGCTTTTATGGATTTGATGAATCAAGTGTGTCGGCCAATGTTAGATAAATCAGTGATTGTGTTCATCGATGATATCCTGATTTATTCAAGGAGCGAAGAAGAGCATGCCGGTCACATTCGGGAAGTGTTGGAGACGTTGAGAAAGGAGAAGTTGTATGCTAAGTTCTCCAAGTGTGCTTTTTGGTTATGCGAGGTGCAATTCCTGGGTCACGTGGTAAATGCTGAGGGAATCATGGTGGACCCGGCAAAGGTGGAGGCCGTGATGCAATGGAAGTCTCCTAAGACGCCATCCAAGATTCGTAGCTTCTTGGGATTAGCGGGCTACTACAGGAGGTTTATTCAAGACTTTTCCAAGATAGCTTCACCTTTGACAAAGTTGACTCGCAAGGATGTGAAGTTCTTGTGGGGTCGAGAGTAGGAGAGTGCTTTCGAGTAGTTAAAGACGAGGTTAACATAAGCTCCTATCTTGACATTGCCCGAAGGGAGTGACGATTTAGTGATGTATTCGGATGCATCTTATTCTGGGCTAGGTTGCGTATTGATGCAACACGAAAGGGTGATAGCCTACACATCCCGACAGCTGAAAACCCACAAAGTCAACTATCCCATGCATGATCTAGAACTAACTGCGGTGGTTTTCGCATTGAAGATTTGGTGGCACTACCTATACGGGACGAAGTGCACCATCTTCACAGACCATAAAAGCTTGAAGTACTTTTTCGAGCAGAAAGACTTAAATAAGAGGCAAAGGCGATGGTTGGAGCTCATAAAGGACTACGATTGCGAAATCCATTACCATCCGGGCAAGGCCAACGTGGTGGCAGATGCCCTTAGCCAGAAGGAGAGGCCTGAGCCAATTCGGGTGAAGGCTTATCAGCTGATTATGACTTCTGACGTGATGACGCAGGTCATGGAGTTCCAAGACCAGGCTTTGAAAGAAGATCATCTTAACTCTGAAAGAATGAGAGGTCTGGTCACGGAGTTGGGTGAAAACACTCTCGGTGTTAGAACCCGATATGGGCGAATATGGATTCCTCGTTACGGGGATCTACACGGAAAGATCATGGACGAGGCTCATAAGACTCGATACTCCATTCATCCCGGTGCTACCAAAATGTATCACGATATGAAGAAAGACTACTGGTGGCCGAGTATGAAGCGCGACATAGCGGAGTATGTGAGTAAATGCCTTACCTGTTTGCAGGTGAAGGCGGAACACCAGAAGCCATATGGGAAAATCCAACCATTGGATATACCCGAGTGGAAGTGGGAACATATCACCATGGTCTTTATTACGATACCACGTACCCCGAAAGGGTACGACGCTATATGGGTGATAGTTGACCGTTTGACGAAAAGTGCTCACTTCCTACCAATCTGAGAGACTTATTCTTCTGAAAGGCTCATGCATCTATATATCAAAGAGATTATAGCTCGTCATGGTGTTCCGGTGTCTATTATGTCAGATCGTCACACTCGGTTTACATCTAAGTTTTGGAAGAAATTCCACGACGCGATGGGGACAAGACTACACATCAGCACGGCATATCATCCTCAGACGGACGGTCAAACTGAGAGGATGATCCAAACACTCGAGGACATGCTTCGAGCGTGCGTGATCGATTTTGGAGGGAGTTGGGATGACATCTGCCGTTAGGAGAATTCTCGTACAACAACCGTTATCATGCCAGCATTCGCATGCCACCCTACGAGATGCTATATGGTAGGAGATGTAGGACACCCGTTTGCTGGGGTGATATTGGTCAGAAGGAGTTAGGGAGCATTGAAGTGATCGAGGCTACGATGGAAAAGCTCGAAAAGATTAAAGCCTTCATGAAGGCAGCTAAGGATAGGCAGAAGTCGTATGCCAATAAAACACGTAGACCGATTGAGTTCCAGGTGGGCGATAGGGTTATGTTAAAGGTCTCACCTTAGAAAGGTATCATTCGGTTTAGAGAGCAGGGAAAGTTGAGCCCAAGGTATATAAGGCCTTTCCGAATCATTACTCGAGTAGGAGAGGTGGCTTATAGGTTAGAACTACCCGATGAGTTAAGTGGAATTCACCTGACATTCCATGTATCTCATATGCGGAAGTGTTTAGCAGAAGAGGATATGATTGTACCACTGGAGGACATCGAAGTGGATGAACGGCTCAATTACGTGGAGCAACCAGTGGCGATCATTGATCGTAAGGAGAAGAGGTTAAGGAATAAAGTGGTTCCTCTTGTGCGAGTACAGTGGAAGCACAGGAAGGGATCCGAGTCTACATAGGAGGTTAAAGGAGAGATGAGGTAGCATTACCCTCATCTATATGAGGAATAACAGGTTTCGGGGACGAAACCTATATAAGGGGGGTGGACTTGTAACACCTGGTTATTTTTAAAGGTAAAAAGAAAGAATAAAAACAAAGGAAAAGAAATAAAATGTATTTTAACCCAAGTAGAGGGGTTAAAAGTGTCCAAAAGGATAAAAACTTTGAGAAGTTAGTGGATAAAGCAACATGGCCGCCCATGCCATGTTACTTTTCGCCTATCACTCGGATTTAGAGAAAGAGTCCGCAGAGAACTCGGATTTGTAGAGAGAAAGAACAAAAATTCGAAGTTTTTGGTAAGACGTTTCGAATTTATGACGCTTTAGACGATTCTAGACTTGGTTATGTGCCTGTAAATGTGATTGTGTGCTCGGGTTGTAAATGTGTGGGTGTTTTAGGTGCTAGAACCGTCTGAAAAGCTCAAGAGAAGGGTATAAGATCAAAAGCAGCGAAGGTGAGTTCTAGAATCCCCTTTTTTAACATGTTTTAAACAATTTTAGGGCTGGAAAATGCATGTGTATGTGTTTTTTTTATAAAATTATGTTTCTACCCGTATGTATATATGAACGTGTATGTGGATAGGTGTATGTTTTGGGTGTAAATGATGATATGATTATGATTATGAATGTGTTATGATGCTTAGAATGTTAGTATTAAGCATGGAATTTGATTTAGGACAAATTTGGGACTGATTTATTTCGTGTAAGTGCAAGTTTGATTCCCAACCGTCCGAATAGTACCCCAACCGTCTGAAAGTTGCCTTAGAATGTGCTAAGTAAGCCCGTAAGTCCAAACAGGTCCCAACCGTCCGAATAGGTCCTATGCATCTGGGATTCCTAAAACGCCCAAGTACCCAACCGTCTGAATAGTTCCATACATTTAAGTGAAAAATGGATAAGTGTAGGCCCAGACGTCCGAATAGTGCCCAACCACCTAAATGCTCATACGTCTAAGTCAGGCCCATGGGTCTGAATAGTGCCCAACCGTCCAGGAGATTTGTTCAGGATGACCAAGTGCAAGGCAAAATGTCTGAACAGGGCCCATGCGTCCGAACAAGGCCCATGCGCCCAACACTTGGAATTTATTTTCAGGAATTTTGTGGGAGTCTGTGCAATTAGGGTTGGACGATGTTTGACTAGGGTTAATAAATGTTTAATTCCAAGCATAATCATGACTGCTTTTATGATTCCTTATTATTATTATTATTATTATCATTTTGTTAACCCTATTATTAATGTTATTAATAATATTATTCTATGACTTTACGTGGTATGTTCATGATCGGGGCAGAAAGTATTATCATTAATAAAGTGAAAGATTAATGATAAAGAAAAGTGGAACGTAAATGAATGAACGAAAGTCTTGCAAGCAGATGTAAAGAGGTGCACGGCCTTGTTGTCGTTAGCTCAACTGTGATGCAGGTTCATTACCCCGAAGGATGCACACAGAGTCAATCTTTGAGATTGACAATGGGGTGAGCGACTCTGTGTCGCAAAAAACCCGGATGACATGTAATCCTTGAGATTGCTAATGAGGTGAGCGACTCTGTGTTGCAAAAGACTCGGTTGACGTGCAATCCTTGGGATTGCTAATGAGGTGAGCGACTCTGTTGTCGCAAAAGACTCGGAAAGATAATGATAAAAGTACGAAATGAACGAATGATGAAGATAATAATGATATTACCAACGTGTACGTATGATGTGTGATCACATGCAAAAGTAAAGGATGGTTCTTAAACAAAAGTAAAGTATGTTTTATTATAAAACTGGGACTCACTCAGCAACGCTGACTTTTATGCATTTTTCAGTTGGCAGGTAAATTGTTGCTGAGGATGGCACGCGGGTGAAGCTACTCGGCGGGGCATGACTGACATCCATTCACACATGATAATACTGTTGTTTTGTAATGCAACTGAACTAGTAATATGATTAAACCATGGTGTATTGCTTAACAACAGTGTTTATATTGAAATGAATGGCTTTTGCTAAATTAATTCCGCTGCTTAAATTTGTAATATGTAAGGTTTATGTAATTAATGTTGTGAATGACCAACTGTGAGGTGCCCGGGATCGGGGCCTTACAAGTTGGTAACAGAGCCATAGTTTAAGTGAAATGGGTAAATACTTTCAAAAGAAACCTAAACTGAAAATAGGACAGAAAGAGGGATGTCAGCCTGAGTAGCTACGTGCCATCAGGTATTTCTTTTCTTAAAGATTAACCAGTAGGATAGGAAATGCTTGGGGTGTGAAGAGTAAAGTAAGTGGTTAATCATAACTGGCCATTGTCATAAGGGACTTACTATACTTGACATAAACTGAGCTATTACCTTGAATGACTATGTTAGTGTTTGAATCTTATAGCGTCTAGGAAATAGTTGGACAGAAGTCTTCCAAGGCTTCTAGAGGCAGAGGTCGGCCACATATGACTAGGAGTAGTGCTAAGGCTTCTGAGACGGCTCGTGAGAACCCTGAGGTTCATGGCCGAAGTGAGGAGAATGAGAATGCCAGCCTGAACGCCTCAGCTAGGGAGGCGATTGCTGATGAAGTACACAAGGTCATGCAGACAGTTTTACCGTCTGTGGTGACTGAAGTCATTAGAGCTGTGAGAAGTGAGGAGAGGAAGGAGAAGGAGAATAGGAAGGGATCAATGGTCAAGGAAAGCAGAGGGGAGGAGGAACGACCAGATCCTGAGACTGTGTTATCTGACGAATAAGAGGACGATGTAGTGGGGGTGACTACCAAGGGGTGTAGTTATGGGGCATTCCAAAGGTGCAAGCCCCGACCTTCGATGGCAATAGTGATGTTGCTGCCGCTCACCGCTGGGTAATGGAGATGGAGACGGCGTTGGAAATCAGTGAGTGTCACGAAGACCAGAAGGTGAAGTTCACAACTCACTCCTTTGTTGACTCAGTGTTGTGTTGGTGGGACAACATTGCCCAAGCTGAGGGTGCCAGAGCCATCGGGAAGATGCGATGGAAGAAGCTGAAGCAATTGGTGATTGAGGAATTCGGTCCTCACAGGGAACTCGATAATATCGAGAGGGAGTTCCTACAACTTGAGGCGGGGACCATGACCCACCAGCAGTATACCACCAAATTTAACAAGATGGCGAGACTAGTACCGGATCAGGTGACGCCGGTGTCCCGAAAGATCAATCGGTACATCCAAGGATTGCCAGCCGACATTCGCAGGCACCTGATCGCTGCCCGACCAAGCACTTTTAGGTCGGCAGTGGATTTGGCCAGAAGGTTATATGATAAGAGGGAGGTGACGGCAGTAGAGGTGAAAAAGACCGGTGGGGGTGACCGGAACTGGAACGGAAAGCTGTTCGAGCGTGGTGGTTTCGTCCCGAACAACAAGAAGATGAGAATTGATGACCGTAGGGTAGGGTCATCAAGCTCGGGACCCAAGAGGTGTGGCAAGTGCGGGAAGAAGCTTACGGGGGAGTGCAGGCCGGGGCTCAATGTGTGTTTCAAGTATGGGAGGCCGGCCACATCTATAGAGACTGTAAGGCGCTGAGGTGTTATACCTGCGGTGAGGAAGGCCATATGAGCAGGGATTGCAAAAGGCCGAGGGTGGAGAGTTCTGGGGCGAAGAAGACGGCCAAAAATGAAGGGCAGAAGGCGAGTGCCAGAGCTTTCACCATGACCAGGGAGGAGGCTAGGATGGACCACGATGTTGTGTCAGGTACGTTTCTAGTAAATCAAACTCTTGCTTCTGTGTTATTTGATTCTGGTGCTAGTAGGAGTTATAATTCTGCTACTTTCTGTGCTAAATTGCCTGTTAGTAGTAGACATATTGATGAGCCTTTCGATGTAGAAACTGCTATTGGTAAGTCCACTAGAATTACTGATGTGATAGAGGACTGTGCCATAGAACTAGAGGGTCGTAGGTTTTTGCTAAGTTACATGTGATGCCCCTAGGTGGATTTGATGTAGTGCTAAGGATGGATTGGTTAGCAACCTATAAAGAGAATATCGTGTGTCGTAAGAAGATGATTAGACTGACGGCGCCTGACGGGAGTTTGGTGACGATATACGGTGATCGAGTTACGACGATTCCGAAGGTGATTTTGATGGCGGTGGCGGGAAGGTGCATGAGACGTAGATGTAGTGCCTATTTGGCCTACGTGAAGGATGTGGACACGTCAACACCACAATTGCCTGATGTGACGGTGGTGTATGACTTTCCCGATATATTTCCGGAGGACTTATCACGAGTGCCACCAGATCGCGAAATCGAATTTCAAATTGACTTGATACCCGGTGCTCAGCCTGTCGCTAAGGCACTGTATCGATTGGCTCCGACTGAGATAAAGGAGTTAATAGAGCAACTGCAGGAGCTGCTCGATAAGGGTTTCATCAGGCCGAGTATCTCTCCTTGGGGTGCTCCGGTCTTGTTTGTAAAGAAGAAGGACGGTAGCATGTGGATGTGTATTGACTACCGTGAATTGAATAAGTTTACGGTGAAGAATCGGTATCCGCTACCGAGGATTGGTGACTTGTTCGATCAGCTCCAAGGTGCCAGTTGGTTCTCGAGGATAGATCTTTGATTTGGCTACCATCAGTTGAAGGTGAAGGAGCAAGATATTCCTAAAACAGCTTTTCGTATGCGTTATGGACACTACGAGTTCCTTGTTATGTCCTTTGGTTTAACCAACGCGCCAGCTGCTTTTATGGATTTGATGAATCAAGTGTGTCGGCCAATGTTAGATAAATCAGTGATTGTGTTCATCGATGATATCCTGATTTATTCAAGGAGCGAAGAAGAGCATGCCGGTCACATTCGGGAAGTGTTGGAGACGTTGAGAAAGGAGAAGTTGTATGCTAAGTTCTCCAAGTGTGCTTTTTGGTTATGGGAGGTGCAATTTCTGGGTCACGTGGTAAATGCTGAGGGAATCATGGTGGACCCGGCAAAGGTGGAGGCCGTGATGCAATGGAAGTCTCCTAAGACGCCATCCAAGATTCGTAGCTTCTTGGGATTAGCGGGCTACTACAGGAGGTTTATTCAAGACTTTTCCAAGATAGCTTCACCTTTGACAAAGTTGACTCGCAAGGATGTGAAGTTCCCGTGGGGTCGAGAGTAGGAGAGTGCTTTCGAGTAGTTAAAGACGAGGTTAACATAAGCTCCTATCTTGACATTGCCCGAAGGGAGTGACGATTTAGTGATGTATTCGGATGCATCTTATTCTGGGCTAGGTTGCGTATTGATGCAACACGAAAGGGTGATAGCCTACACATCCCGACAGCTGAAAACCCACAAAGTCAACTATCCCATGCATGATCTAGAACTAACTGCGGTGGTTTTCGCATTGAAGATTTGGTGGCACTACCTATACGGGACGAAGTGCACCATCTTCACAGACCATAAAAGCTTGAAGTACTTTTTCGAGCAGAAAGACTTAAATATGAGGCAAAGGCGATGGTTGGAGCTCATAAAGGACTACGATTGCGAAATCCATTACCATCCAGGCAAGGCCAACGTGGTGGCAGATGCCCTTAGCCAGAAGGAGAGGCCTGAGCCAATTCGGGTGAAGGCTTATCAGCTGATTATGACTTCTGACATGATGATGCAGGTCAAGGAGTTCCAAGACCAGGCTTTGAAAGAAGATCATCTTAACTCTGAAAGAATGAGAGGTCTGGTCACGGAGTTGGGTGAAAACACTCTCGGTGTTAGAACCCGATATGGGCGAATATGGATTCCTCGTTACGGGGATCTACACGAAAAGATCATGGACGAGGCTCATAAGACTCGATACTCCATTCATCCCGGTGCTACCAAGATGTATCACGATATGAAGAAAGACTACTGGTGGCCGAGTATGAAGCGCGACATAGCGGAGTATATGAGTAAATGCCTTACTTGTTTGCAGGTGAAGGCGGAACACCAGAAGCCATATGGGAAAATCCAACCATTGGATATACCCGAGTGGAAGTGGGAACATATCACCATGGTCTTTATTACGATACCACGTACCCCAAAAGGGTACGACGCTATATGGGTGATAGTTGACCGTTTGACGAAAAGTGCTCACTTCCTACCGATCTGAGAGACTTATTCTTCTGAAAGGCTCATGCATCTATATATCAAAGAGATTGTAGCTCGTCATGGTGTTCCGGTGTCTATTATGTCAGATCGTCACACTCGGTTTACATCTAAGTTTTGGAAGAAATTCCACGACGCGATGGGGACAAGACTACACATCAGCACGGCATATCATCCTCAGACGGACGGTCAAACTGAGAGGATGATCCAGACACTCGAGGACATGCTTCGAGCGTGCGTGATCGATTTTGGAGGGAGTTTGGATGACATCTGTCGTTAGCAGAATTCTCGTACAACAACCGTTATCATGCCAGCATTCGCATGCCACCCTACGAGATGCTATATGGTAGGAGATGTAGGACACCCGTTTGCTGGGGTGATATTGATCAGAAGGAGTTAGGGAGCATTGAAGTGATCGAGGCTACGATGGAAAAGCTCGAAAAGATTAAAGCCTTCATGAAGGCAGCTAAGGATAGGCAGAAGTCGTATGCCAATAAAACACGTAGACCGATTGAGTTCCAGGTGGGCGATAGGGGTATGTTAAAGGTCTCACCTTAGAAAGGTATCATTCGGTTTAGAGAGCAGGGAAAGTTGAGCCCAAGGTATATAAGGCCTTTCCGAATCATTACTCGAGTAGGAGAGGTGACCTATAGGTTAGAACTACCCGATGAGTTAAGTGGAATTCACCTGACATTCCATGTATCTCATATGCGGAAGTGTTTAGCAGAAGAGGATATGATTGTACCACTGGAGGACATCGAAGTGGATGAACGGCTCAATTACGTGGAGCAACCAGTGGCGATCATTGATCGTAAGGAGAAGAGGTTAAGGAATAAAGTGGTTCCTCTTGTGCGAGTACAGTGGAAGCACAGGAAGGGATCCGAGTCTACATAGGAGGTTAAAGGAGAGATGAGGTAGCATTACCCTCATCTATTTGAGGAATAACAGGTTTCGGGGACGAAACCTATATAAGGGGGGTGGACTTGTAACACCTGGTTATTTTTAAAGGTAAAAAGAAAGAATAAAAACAAAGGAAGAGAAATAAAATGTATTTTAACCCAAGTAGAGGGGTTAAAAGTGTCCAAAAGGATAAAAACTTTGAGAAGTTAGTGGATAAAGCAACATGGCCGCCCATGCCATGTTACTTTTCGCCTATCACTCGGATTTTGAGAGAGAGTCCGCAGAGAACTCGGATTTGTAGAGAGAAAGAAGAAAAATTCAAAGTTTTTGGTAAGACGTTTCGAATTTATGACGCTTTAGACGATTCTAGACTTGGTTATGTGCCTGTAAATGTGATTGTGTGCTCGGGTTGTAATGTGTGTGTGTTTTAGGTGCTAGAACCGTCTGAAAAGCTCAAGAGAAGGGTATAAGATCAAAAGCAGCAAAGGTGAGTTCTAGAATCCCCTTTTTTAACATGTTTTAAACAATTTTAGGGCTGGAAAATGCATGTGTATGTGTTTTTTTTATAAAATTATGTTTCTACCCGTATGTATATATGAACGTGTATGTTGATAGGTGTATGTTTTGGGTGTAAATGATGATATGATTATGATTATGAATGTGTTATG
This sequence comes from Flaveria linearis, assembly GCA_024085815.1. Lineage (NCBI taxonomy): Eukaryota > Viridiplantae > Streptophyta > Magnoliopsida > Asterales > Asteraceae > Flaveria > Flaveria linearis. The sequence goes on from CM044013.1 coordinate 31,668,529, forward strand.
ATGCTTAGAATGTTAGTATTAAGCATGGAATTTGATTTAGGACAAATTTGGGACTGATTTATTTCGTGTAAGTGCAAGTTTGATGCCCAACCGTCCGAATAGTACCCCAACCGTCTGAAAGTTGCCTTAGAATGTGCTAAGTAAGCCCGTAAGTCCAAACAGGTCCCAACCGTCCAAATAGGTCCTATGCATCTGGGATTCCTAAAACGCCCAAGTACCCAACCGTCTGAATAGTTCCATACATTTAAGTGAAAAATGGATAAGTGTAGGCCCAGACGTCCGAATAGTGCCCAACCACCTAAATGCTCATACGTCTAAGTCAGGCTCATGGGTCTGAATAGTGCCCAACCGTCCAGGAGATTTGTTCAGGATGACCAAGTGCAAGGCAAAATGTCTGAACAGGGCCCATGCGTCCGAACAAGGCCCATACGCCCAACACTTGGAATTTATTTTCAGGAATTTTGTGGGAGTCTGTGCAATTAGGGTTGGACGATGTTTGACTAGGGTTAATAAATGTTTAATTCCAAGCATAATCATGACTGCTTTTATGATTCCTTATTATTATTATTATTATTATTATCATTTTGTTAACCCTATTATTAATGTTATTAATAATATTATTCTATGACTTTACGTGGTATGTTCAAGATCGGGACAGAAAGTATTATCATTAATAAAGTGAAAGATTAATGATAAAGAAAAGTGGAACGTAAATGAATGAACGAAAGTCTTGCAAGCAGATGTAAAGAGGTGCACGGCCTTGTTGTCGTTAGCTCAACTGTGATGCAGGTTCATTACCCCGAAGGATGCACACAGAGTCAATCTTTGAGATTGACAATGGGGTGAGCGACTCTGTGTCGCAAAAGACCCGGATGACATGTAATCCTTGAGATTGCTAATGAGGTGAGCGACTCTGTGTTGCAAAAGACTCGGTTGACGTGCAATCCTTGGGATTGCTAATGAGGTGAGCGACTCTGTTGTCGCAAAAGACTCAGAAAGATAATGATAAAAGTACGAAATGAACGAATGATGAAGATAATAATGATATTACCAACGTGTACGTATGATGTGTGATCACATGCAAAAGTAAAGGATGGTTCTTAAACAAAAGTAAAGTATGTTTTATTATAAAACTGGGACTCACTCAGCAACGCTGACTTTTATGCATTTTTCAGTTGGCAGGTAAATTGTTGCTGAGGATGGCACGCGGGTGAAGCTACTCGGCGGGGCATGACTGACATCCATTCACACATGATAATACTGTTGTTTTGTAATGCAACTGAACTATTATTTTGTAATATGATTAAACCATGGTGTATTGCTTCACAACAGTGTTTATATTGAAATGAATGGCTTTTGTTAAATTAATTCCGCTGCTTAAATTTGTATTATGTAACGTTTATGTAATTAATGTTGTGAATGACCAACTGTGAGGTGCCCGGGATCGGGGCCCGGGATCGGGGCCTTATCAAACATAATATAAAAAACAAAAACAAACAAAAATAGGTTTGCAAAAATAAAAATTTAGGGGGAGAGTATATCAAAATTAAATAAAAAAATGATGAAAAGAAAACTGGGAACTTGATTCGAGATGACTGGGAAATGAGTGTGTCTTCTTGAAATGTTTGTTTTTGTATGACTTGCATTTATAAAATGAGAAATTATAGTAACTGATGCTTTTATTTGATTCACATCTTATTTTTAATTGCAAGTAAAAGAAACTAAAATAGATTCTTTAATGATATGCTTGATAGACTCAGCCTGAAGAATAAATTAAACACCAGCATGATGATTTAAATTAAAAATATATGCTTAAGGATGTCTGGATTTACGCAATCTTTTTGGCGTGCACGAAAACTGAGTCCCGACAAAAATTGGATTGAGAATTGATCTTTCACCCACCATGATACAAATCATATAAGCCATATCTTTGAGACATGTTTGGTGTATTTATGTGTCTTGTGTTTATGCTAATCTCCTCTGCTGTACGGAAGTACTGACCTGGAATAATGATCTCCTTTGCTGTACGGAAGTACTAACCTGGAGCTCTTATCGGCACATGATTGAATGGTCATCTCCTTTGTTATACGTGAGTATAGACCTGGAGCTCTCACCATTTTGGTCTAAGTTGTGTCAAATCATCTAACGATGAATTTATCACAGAATGCAATATTCTGATGATAATCACTTGCACACTAATACACAAGCCTTGTTCCATAAAGATCGTAATAAAATTCAAGAAATCCTGAGGTTGGGTGAGGGTTTTTTCCAAATGATTGTGGGGTCCTAGCATTCTAAAGTGCTTAATCGAACCTTAACAAATCATCTGCTGCTTGTTGAAAAAGATAGGGCATGGGTTTAAGCGGACAAACATATTAGTAATCGTTATTGATCTAATTGAGAGTTTCAAAGTCATTCAAAGACTGTGATTAGATTCAGTTATCAGTGTGATCTCATTGCTTGTCGATGTTTAAATTCATCTTTCTGCTAAAGTATATCTTGAAGATGTGATCTCATGATCGATTCAGTTCTCGGTAATTATAAAAATATACATAAAATAAAATTAAAAAAATTATTATAATAAATTTCATTTCAATATTCATTTAGGTCTTCCATAATATGTTGTTACAATGTTATCATTTTTCATGCATTCCACAGAAATTACGCACAAACGAACACGGGTTCGCTTGTTTTCATACACAGATAAACACGGGTTTATTTTTTTAAAATGATATGATCTAATTAGAAATTTTAAGATTACGTTTGTGAATGTGTTTTAGATTTTTGCTGTAAGTGATGGCCGATCATCAGTTAAGCAATATACCTGATCAAAAACCTGTTCCTCAAGTTTGCAGAAGACACCGAGTTAGGAATCCTCCTCCTACATCTTCTGAAGCACTTGAGATTAGAGATTTAGGAAAGTTGTTCCAATATCTTCACAAAGGATGCACTGGAAAAGGGGGAGCATATAAATAGGGGGAGCTTATGAAATGAATAATCTTTCTCATTAGATTCAGAAATCTTCAATTTGAAGATCTTTCTATGATTGACTTCTCGGGGCTGAATTCGTATGCAGACGTTGATAATGATAGACTAAGGGGGAGTATTGTTAGAGCTATACAAGATAGTCTATATTATCAACATAGTCAAAGTCAACAAAAGTCAACGTCTCAGTCAAAGTCAACAAAAAAGTCAAACGTCAAGTTCGAGACGAAGAACCGAGTGAAGATATTGAAGATATATTGTGTTTGAGACTTTATTGTATTAAATATATTTTGTGTGAACAAAATATATTTTATCTTGTTTTAGTCTTGTTTTAGTCAATTTTAATAGTCTAGGGGGCTAAATGTAAATAGTGAAAGTTAGTCTAGACTATAAATAGGTTAATTATAATTAGAGTTGACTAATGGTTGCATGACCAAGTGATTGGGGGATTACTTGTAAACATATTTTGCAATCTTATTGAAGATCAAAGGGGTTTTATGGTGTTTATCATTGTTTGATCTATAATCTTCATGTTATTTGATTCAAGTGTGTTCAACCTAGGTTAACATATTCCATGAGGTTTGAAGAGAGAAGATCTTTTCATCAGAGACTTTGTGATCATTTTTTAGTTTGTTGTGCATTACTTCTTCTTGTTTAAGTTTTTCACATATTTTAAATGAATATGTTCTATAATGTTCAACTTGATCAAAACATGCTTTTGTGCATATTTTTTCTCTGACTTCGATGGGAATTTCGGGATAACTTAAGGAAGAAGTATTAGAGTCAGATGATGAATGCTCAACCTTTAGTTGTTCAGACTGAGCCATAATAGCAATTTCTTTTGAATCCTCTTTTGAGGCAGATTTTTCACTCCAATCATACTCTTCATCATCATTTTTTGAATCACTATCAGCCTTAGGATCATTTTCTTTTTACCGGTCTTCATTTTGTACTTCAGTAATAAGAGCTAAACTTGATGTGAGATTAGCTATGAATTGTTCAGCATATGCACTCCAGTCATAGCCATCTTTGATGCTGACAACAAGAGCTTTCTTTGGCTCTTTAGTTGATTTTGATTCTTCGTTAAGTTCTGGCATAGGAAGACTTTGATAAGGCTTTTGGAAAGTTTTCTGAGACTGCTATTGGTATCTTTGACTGCTAGAACTAGCTTTCCATTTCCTTCTTGATTTCTAGGAGCTTTACATTCCCTAGAGAAATGACCATAACCGTTACAGTTGAAACACCTTGACCTTGATTTGTCAAAACCAACAGTCTTGTTTGCACTTGGCTTGTAGTTCCTGTTGACATATAAGTGTTTTTATGTTCTGTAAGCAATCATTACCATCTGCCAATACAAGTCCATCTCTTCCACATCATCAGGATCCATCTCAAATAAATTTTGCAAAATAAGATCAACCTGGGTTAGATGACTACCTTGATAAGCATGAAAACTAGCCATGAAAGCAGTAAAAGCAGATTTTGACTCATCATTCTGTAAAAGGATATAAATAACATCTTTGACTTTACTAGTTTTAATAGAGTTAGAAGATTGAGTCTCAGTTTGAGGTTTAGGAGTTTGAGTTTTAGGAGGAGATTGAGTTTGAGTTATATAAGCTGGAGCACTTAAGTAAATAGAAGCTGTGAAGAAACAAGCTCCAACAAACAAATCATCCTCTTCTTCTAGATAGTTATCATCTTTTGCCAGAAAAGCATTCTCTATTGTGTTAGCTGGAGAAGCAACATACTTATACAGAGATGTTAATGCAGCTCTATTATTGTTTCTGGAGCTTTCATCAATTTCAACTAATTGAATTTTGGCAATCAGAATATCGAGATCCATTGGGAACTTCTCAGTTGGCTTCAATAGAGTAACTTTCTATTTTCATGAAGATGGAAGAGCATTAAGAAGTCTGTCATTTAGATCTTTGAGATCATTTTTGATACCAGCAGTTGACATTTTAGTAGTTAATTGAACAAATCTTTTCATCATCTGATTTATTGTTTCTCCAAAAAGATGCTCAAATAACTCTAATTGCCTCTTGAGGTTCTACTTTTTGAGATCTTGTATCTCTTTACCACATTCACAAATGATCTTCAAAGCTCTATACATGGTGTAACCAGTTTGATAACCTTAAAGTCTAGTCAAGACTTCCAATGGTAACCCCTTGCACATAAGTGAGTATGCTTTCATTCTTAACCATCTTTTGTGTAAACAAATCCTCTGTTAGGAGTATCTGATGTGATAGGAATGTGTGGTCCTTTCTCTATTGACTTCCATAGATCAGTGTCAATGGAGTTTAGATGATGCTTTAATCCCAGTGACCAATTCTTGAAATCAGCTCTATTCTTAAGCATGGGAACCTTGTTCTTAGAATCTTCAGACTTAACCATTCTGTATTTTGAATTAATGAAAATGACTTGTTTTGTTGTTTATGAAGTTTTAAAAGAAATTGAAATGAAAATATTTTTTTATTTTAGTTTTGAAAAACTTTCTAAGTGTTTAATGAAAAGTCTGAATGATGATGCGCCTGATTGCTTCTGAGACACCCAACTTTGAACAAGAAATGCCCAAGGGAATGCCTTAGTTGAATTCTGAAACGCCTGACCACTGATGCACCTGAACAGTTGTCAAATGCCTAAACAGTGTAGAAACGCCTGGGTAAATGGCAAAATTTCTCAAGTCCAAACAGTCTTAAAACGCCTAGAATTTCTCCAGTTTCAAAAAGTCCACACAGTTGTAATGCATCCAAATAGTGGAAAACACCTACTCTGAAAATGCCTAAACAGTGCTAAAACGCCTAAACAGTTGTAAGGCGCCTGAACACTTAGCAAACCATGCGCCAACTTCATCATCTTCAACAAACTCAGATCTTATCAAATCCTTCAAAACTTGTTCAATTGATCTAAAAACTTCCAATTAGGTAGGAAATAGACCGATTAACAATCTTCTATCATCATTTCGATCAAACTACAACAACAAATATGTTTTCTGATTGATTTTTAGTCCAAAAATGAAGAACACTTTATCACATACAAATCTGATCAATTCGCAGATCTGAATGGATTAAACACTAAACTGTGATTCAATTCATGTTTCTATAGATGAAACATAACTGAAATCAATAATTAATCGATCGAATTGCAATCAACACAGATTTCAAGTGATCTGCAGAGCTCAAAACTTCGATAATAAGCTCAAATCACTGAACCGAAAGCTCTGATATCATTTGATAGGTTCAAACGGATTGATCTGTGATAATACGCTAATGCAATGATCAATTCAAACATAATTATAACAAAACACAACCAATTACTTCAAAAATTCATAGATTCATTGATAGCAAAATGTTATGGATACAAAAGTGTAGGGTTAATTACAAAGAGTTTGTTTTCTACACAATACATAAAGTATCCTATTTATACTATCTATGAAAACAACAAACATATATTTACAAAATAAGTTCCTATACTATGATAAAAATGAAAAAGACAAAGGATAATCTTTCTAAGAGTCCTAACAGCCAAATCATTACAGGTCCATAATGTCCTAGTATGATGCATGGCTGATACATGTTAGCACTGCATCAGTCCTGATCTTTTAGCGATGATGTGGCCTACGTCTTATATCTGTTGCGGTCCGCATCGTGGACACGTGTCAAACTTCAGTCCATAGTCACCAACCATGTGTTAATATTCATTTCTTCATCATCAACCACATGTCATTCAACCAAAAATTTCTTTCTCCACATTGCAGCCCGCATCCTATTGAAGTTGCGATCTGCATCCTGTGTTGCGGCCTGCAACACTAGTCCTTATGGTCTGCATTGGGTAAATTTTTACCAAATATTCTCTTTTACTTATTTTGAGCATTGAGGTTGTTACAATTAGTTAAAGTGGTGGCCTGGTTATATGAGAAAATATAACTATTTTTGATATGTCAACATGACAAACTTGTGGTGTGAGTAATATTCCATTGTGTTATAACATGTGATTTTATATGGGGATGATGATTATGATCATATTCAATGTGTTAAACAGGTATGTACATTGTAATGTTGGTGGGTTGTGAGGGTGATGATTGGAATGACTGTTGGACCTAAAGAACCAATGAGCCAGATCAGAAAAACCTTTAAGTCCCACAGACATCATAACAACTGAAGAGGACTACATCAGCTGAAGACAAAGTCTAAAGTCAAGTACTGAAGACAAAGTCTGAAGTCAAGTACTGAAGACAAAGTCTGAAGTCAAGTACAGAAGACAAAGTCTGAAGTCAAGTACTAAAGACAAAGTCTGAAGTCAAGCACTGAAGACAAAGTCAGAAGACAAGTACTAAAGACAAAGTCTAAAGTCAAGTACTGAAGACAAAGTCTGAACACATCAGGTGAAGACAAAGTCTAAAGACCAAGTCTTCAGAGGTTGTCACAACAGCTGAAGTAGTACTCTTCAGTAGTTGTGATGGTTTTACTTTTCAGTAGTTGTCTTTATCAGTTTCAGTAGTTTGTAATAAGTAGTTCAGTAGTTTGTTTTCAATAGTTGTAGTATTAGTTAATACTTAGCTTCTTTTGTAAGAAGATGTCCTCAGTTGCTGTGGACATCTTCAGTAGTTTTAGTTATTTTTAGTTGTTTATGTAAAACGGTTAGATGTCACTATCAGGTGACATATGCTGACGTCACCTTACCTCTATAAAAGAAAGGTTGACCTAATTTGTAATTGTTGAAGCTTATGCATGAATGAATACATTCTCTTTTGCAGAAAACATTCTCTCTTTATAACCGTACTGTTTCATTGAATATCCTTTGTGTTCTTGCTTAAATTTCATCTAATTCTTTGACTATTCCGCTGCAAATCATAACCTAATTGATCAAACTAGATCCCAGATCCCTTCAAATGGTATTAGAGCTGGTTAATCATTGATCGATTTAACAATTGATCATTGAAACTGCTCTTTTGATATCTAAGTTTGATCGAATTAGCAAATTTGCAAGAATTGGTTATAGAGTTTGATTTTCTGTTGCTTCTGGTGAATTAAGTTGAGGTTCTTCGTGTTTAAAACAGAGTTGTTGAGTTTTCGAGCTAGATTTGTTAAAATTACATTGAATTGATTTGAATCTGTGAAAATGGCTACACCAACAAATGAACCTCACAATACTGGCTTTTTAACAAAGCCTCCGATGCTTGTTAGGAGTGAGTATAACATATGGCAACGCCGAATGCTCCATCATCTGTCTATCAATAGCGCAGGATGTTGGAAGTCTGTGGTTCATGGACCATACAAGCCTATAGTGAGTCTTCCGGAGAAGAATGAGATGGTTCCGAAGAAACCAGAACAGTATTCAGATGAGGATCTAAAACTATTTGAAATTGATGCTAAAGCCCATGGAATTCTAGCCATGGCACTGCCTAATGAAATCTATTCAGGGCTTATGCATCATGAAACTGTTCATGACCTCTGGGTTGCTCTGAAAGAACAATTTGGAGGAACTGATGAGGTTTTGGCAAACACTAGAGAAATCCTTGCCCAGTAATATGAGACATTCTCTCATAGAAAGGGTGAGTCTCTGACTCAACAGTTTGAGCGATTTTCCTGTTTGATATCTGAGTTGAAAATGGTTAAACAGGAATACTCAAACAGCCAGATGAACAACAGATTCCTCAGATCCCTACCTGAGAGATGGAACACATATACTATTGTCCTACGCTCCAGTGCAAATCTGCACACTCTATCTCTCACCCAACTTCATGGGAAACTATTAACATTTGAACTAGAGATAGAACAGAAAAGGAAACTGTCTTCATCTAGGAAGCTCACTGATGACTTCGTACCAGGAAATACTGCACTAGTCGGTCAAGAGTCAAAGTATGCTGCGTCAAAAGGTTCATATGATGAGCATATAGCTTTCTCTACAAACAGTGGAGAACATGCTTTTGTTGGTGTTGATAGTAATTCAGGTGGTAGTAGTGATAATTTGTGATTTTTGATGGATGATTTGAAAGGAATTCTAGATGATGATCTGGAAGAGATGGACATTTTGAGTCAAATGGCAATGATCAACATCAGATCTCAAAAGTTCTACAAAAGAACTGGTCGGAAATTCCCTGGTCTCTCTGGCAAAACCAAGGTTGGTTTTGACAAGAGCAAGTTGAGGTGTCACAAGTGCCATAGACTTGGACACTTTGCAAGAGAGTGTAGATCATCTGGATCTAACTCATCTGTACCCTTTGTGACATTCCCAAGCAATAGCTCACAAAACAAAGGGCAACATTCCACCAATTCTGGTCATCCTTCACAAGTTCAATCATCTCCTGCATACTTTGTCCCTAAGGTCCTATGCCATATCCTTACCCCTGTTTTTACATGCCTCAATCCAATCAGGTTCAAGTATCCACAGCTCAACAAACACCTGCCCTACCTGCGCCTCAACTATCTCAATTAAATCAACAATCTCAATCTCAACCACAACAAAGCTTTTTCACCCCTGGAGTTGTTGACTGGAGCAGCTTACCAGATGATCTTTCTGGTTATCATGAACAATTATTTCCAGGTCTGGTCAACATGCTGGTGAAAATCCTTTTGGAAATCTTGCTCTTATGGCCCTGGAGTCAACTGATGGTTCATGCTCAAATGCTTCTACATCATAGGTACCACAGGTATCTTCAGAGGCTAAGGCCAAGTTATGTTCTGAGTCATGCATAGCTACCTTTGCCTCAATTAGATAAGCAAATGTAGCTTTAATCAATAAAAATCTTGAGCTAGAGAAAGTGATTTCCAAAAGAAAAGATGAGTTTGAGTCTGTTTTAAATGAAAAGGATGATGAGATTTATAAATTAAAATGCCAAATCACTGATGAAAAGGCAAAGGTAGAGGTTATCTTAGAGAAATACAAGGATCTCAAAGAAGCACTTACAGATACCCAGATAGAGTGTGAACGCTGGGTAACATCATGCAAGGGGTTTGAAATGCTTCTCAACAAACAAACAGCTTCAAATGTGAAGTTTAGGATTGGTTATAATCACACTGCTCCTCCTACAGATTTTACTCCCAAATTAGAAGTAGAATGTAAAGGAGAAAGCAATGACCAATCCACATCATCATGTGTCTCACCCTCTGGTAATGAATCAAAATCAGAGGATGAAGTCAGTATTAGCACCTCAGCAAATCAATCAGCTGATGGTTCCAATGTTGATAAACACATGATCAGGAGAAAGCTGATCACTTCAGGTGTTGTCTCACAAAGTACTCAAAGTACTGAAGAGCAAGTCACAACACCTGAAGAACAAATCAAACCCACTGAGAACAAAAATGGTTTGACAACTGCTGAAGAGTCTATCAGGAAGTCTAAAAGTACTGATAGAAAACTTCTGAAGAACAAATCTTCAGTAGTTAAGAATCCTTCAGTACTTAACATAAGTACTGAAAGGAAGAAAGTACTAAAGAACAAACCTTCAGTAGTTTTATCTTCTTCAGTAGTTGATCAACTGAAGATGAAGAAAAAGCCATGTGAAATATGTGGCTTATTCAATCATCTCATTGATGACTGCTGGTACAGAAAGGGTTCAAAATTCAATAAAGATAAGAACACCAAAAAGAAAATTAATAAACTGAAAAGTGAATTTGAAACCAAGTTTGTACCAGAGACATCTCAACCTGAAAACCCTAATTCCTTGAAGAAATCCAAAAAGAAGGAAGGGGTTTATCAAGAAATAGCTGAAGGTGTTCAATGGATTCCTCATGGAATACCAGAACACCAGACTAAGTCTGTGTCTTTCAAAAGTGAGAAAATGGTGAAACACAGGAACCAATCACAAATAAGAATTGATGTATCTGATGAACTAAAGGCTTTAGCAAACAATCAGACACAACTTGTTATGATGGTTCAACATCTGTTGGGGAGAGTTAACCAAATAGATGTACCTGTGATTAAACTACAGAAAAGGAAAACCAAACCAAAATTAAAGGACTCCTTTTATACACCATCTCTACTTTCACAGGCTGTTAATCATGCCAAACCAGTTAGTGTCACATCTGTTGTTGAGAACAGACCCAAAACCAAAATGGTTTGGGTCTCAAAAACTAACTAGTTTCTTTTGACAAATGCAGGGTTCTTCAGAATGCCAAAGAAGCATCTGGTATGTGGACAGTGGAGGATCCATGCATATGACAGGGAGCAGCTCTCTTCTTAATGACTACTCTCAACGAAAGAAGAGATTTGTTTCTTTTGGTAATGATGCTAAAGGTTACATCATCAGCAAAGGCTTTGTTTCAAATGGTGAAATAAGGTTTGATGATGTCAACCATGTGGAGAATCTCAAGTACAATCTCTTGAGTGTCAGTCAGATGTATGATAAAGGTCATGTTGCCCTCTTCACCAACCAGAACTGCAGGATTCTGTCTTCCAAAGTTCTGAGTCTGATTGACAAGGTATTGGATGAATATACTCTCCTGAAGGCCAACAGGACAAGAAGAGTATATGCCTTAGATTTATCAAAGAAAATTGATCTAAAAGGCCATCCTCGCCTGTTCTCCAAGGCCTCTCCTCAGGAATCTAAACTATGGCACAGAAGGCTTGGTTATGTGAATCTTAAAAACATGAACCAGCTGATCCATCATGGTTTAGTGAGAGCATTGCCAATGAAGGAGTTCAAATGTGATGACAACTGCTCTGCTTGTTTGAAAGGGAAGCAACACAAAGTATCATTTCCTCCAATAGAAGAGCCAAAATCTATTGCCTGCTTGCAATTACTGCATATGGATTTGTTTGGTCCTGTAAGAGTGATGAGCATGGCAAAGAAGAAATACTGTCTGGTAATTGTTGATGATTACTCCAGATTTGTACGGACTTTCTTCTTGCATTCAAAAGATGAAGCTGCACAAGCCATTATATACTTTGTGTTATATGTTGAAAAACAGTATTCCTTTCCAGTCAAGTATGTGAGGAGTGATAATGGCACAGAATTTAGAAATCACACACTTGATGAATTCTACTTGTCTAAGGGAATCAAGAGGCAGTATAGCATTCCAAGAACTCCTGAACAAAATGGAGTGGTGGAAAGAAAGAACAGGACACTTATTGAAGCTGCTAGGTCAATGTTGGCTGATTCTGGTTTGCCACTGACCTTTTGGACTGAAGCTGTCAACACAGCTTGCTATGTGCAGAATAGAGTCTTAGTAAATCAGAGGCTGATGAAGACTCCTTATGAAGTATTACATCATTTGGCCCCTCTGATTTCATTTTTTAAAGCTTTTGGGTGTCCCTGTTACATTCTCAACATAAAGAATCCACTTTAGAAGTTTGAATCAAAGGTGGATGCAGGGTACTTTGTTGGATATTCATCTACTTGCAAGGCATACAGAGTTTTTAACTGCAGAATAAAGATAGTGGAAGAGACCTTGCATGTTAAGTTTAATGAATCTTCAAAGGAAAAGATTCCACAAAACCCTGTGGAGCTATTTGATTTGGACATACTGCAATATGTTCCTTATCAGTCTTTAGCTATTACAGTTCCTGAAAATATTTCACCTCATGCAAACAGTTCTCCACCTGGTGGTACTGATGATGATGATGACAGTACTCACCTTTTAAAGTTTAGTACTCAACTGCCTGAGTCATCTAAACCTGATGTTCCTATAACTTCAGCAGCTCCATCCACAATAAATGCTCATGAGATCTCTGCATCATCTACTTCGTTTGAATTTCCATCTCCTTCATGGTTTAGAGAGTCTGAATCAACATCTGTTGCTGCTGAATCTCCTGCAAACACTTGCACAGAGCTTATTGTCTATCAAGAGCTAAAGAATCACCCAAAGTCTCAAATCATTGGTGATATCAATGCTGGAGTTTCAACCAGAAGCCAATTGTCCAATTTCTGCTTCTATGCTCTCTTCATTAGTCAGCAAGAGCCAAAGAACTATCATGTCACTTTAAGAGACACTGGATGGGTTGAAGCCATGCAACTTGAACTTCTTCAGTTTAAAAAGCAGCAAGGGTGGGAACTGGTTCCTCTACCCCAAGGTAAGTGTGCAATAGGCACTAAATGGGTGTTTAGGAATAAAACTGATGAAAAAGGTCAAATTGTCAAGAACAAGGTCAGACTGGTTGTACAGGGGTTCTCACAAGAAGAAGGTATTGATTATGATGAAACCTTTGCCCCTGTAGCTAGACTAGAGGCAATCATATTGTTCTTAGCTTATGCTGCTTTCCATAATCTCAAAGTTTTTCAAAGGATGCCAAAAGTGCATTTTTATATGGTAAAATAAAAGAAGAGGTTTATGTGTGTCAACCACCAGGTTTTGAGGATAATAAACATCCAGATTGGGTGTATAAGCTTGATAAGGCTCTGTATGGGTTAAAACAAGCTCCTAGAGCATGGTATGAAACACTATCTAATTTTCTTCTTCAAAATAATTTCACTAGAGGCTCCATAGATAAAACTTTATTCATAAAGATAGTAGGGCAGCATAAGCTACTTGTTCAAATTTATGTAGATGATATTATTTTTGCATCCTCTGATCCAAAGTTGTGTGATGCATTTACAAAATTGATGCAACAAAAGTTTGAAATGAGTGCCATGGGAGAATTACAGTTTATTATGGGTTTGCAAATCAAACAAAGAGCTGATGGAACTTTCATTCATCAGTCAAAATATACAAAGGATCTTTTGAAAAAGTTTGATTTACAAAATTGTAAGCCATGTTCTACTCCTATGAGCACCACCACACAATTGGATGCTGATCAGAAAGGTAAAGCAGTTGATAAAACTCTTTACAGATGTATGATTGGTTCCTTGATGTACCTTATAGCTTCTAGACCAGACATTATGTTTGCAACTTGTGTCTATGGTAGATTTCAGGCTGCACCTAAAAAATCGCATTTGATTGCAGTCAAAAGGATCTTTAGATACTTGCAAGGAACTCAATCTCTAGGCCTCTGGTATTCCACTGGGTACTCTTGCAAATTGGTTGCTTTCTCTGATAGTGACTATGTAGCGTGTAAAGTAACCAGAAAATCAACTTCTGGTGGATGCCAATTTCTAGGCAATTGTTTGGTTTATTGGCAGAGTAAGAAACAAACTTCAGTTGCTACATCTACTGCTGAAGCAGAGTACATTGCTGCTGCAAGTTGTACATCTCAGGTACTCTGGCTTTAGAATCAATTACTGGATTATGGCATTACAGAGACTAAGACTCCATTATTGATGGACAGTGCTTCAGCTCTTTGTATTGTTAAGAATCCTGTCCAGCATTCTAAGACCAAACACATTGAGATCAGACATCATTTCATCAGGGATTGTTATGAGAAACGTCTGATTGATCCAAAGTTTGTTCCTAGTGCTGGTGAGCTTGCAGATATATTTACTAAGCCTTTGGACAATGTAACTTTTCAAAATCTTGTGCTAAGGCTTGGTATGCTGCAGCTAGAATATATTGACTAATACTGATACTCTCAGATCATAAGTACTGATGAGTATTAGTATACAAAAGTCAAAAATAAGTACTGATGAGTTATTTTGTCTTCAATATTTTTAACTACTGAAGTGTTAAAAAGACTGAAGACTACAATACTTAAAAGTACCGATGTACATTATTTGTTGAAAAGAACTGATGTAGTTACAACTACTGATGTAGTTGTAATTACTGATGCTTATTTCCAACAAATAAGTATTGAAGAACAAATTTGTCCAAAAGTACTGATGTAAGGGACAAAACATATGGATTACAATATCGTTACAGGTCTCGTGACATCATTTCGCACGAAAATATGCATGCTGAGCAACAAAGTCGTGCGAATAGAAGTTGCATGCATGCATGCGAAAAGTATACTAATTGCATGCATGCGAAAGTAAGTTGCATGCGAAAATCAGTTGCGAAAGTTGGAATATGCATGCGATAGTGGGATACACGTGGGCATTAAATTCACTTTTGTCATTTGAAGCATGCGACAAAGAAAGTGCTATGTGAAAACAAAGTTTGGTGGATCTGACACATATGCATGCGATTTGTTTAATGCATGTATATATATGTGCATGCGAGCACAATTAATGGAGTGTGCCATTTAATATCAAAAACCGAGAGCTACAATTGATTTGTGTGTTTTTCGCTCAAGTCGAGCAGATCACAGTTTTGTGATTTTCCACCTACGGGTGAGATCGATATTATATCAATTTTCATTGTAATCTTTCGACAATGTATATACATTTGAATTACAATGATTTTGTGCTGAATGTTTTGTTCTCTCGGTTGATTCAATTCAAATCACGCACCCGTCTTCGCGTATTATCAAGTGCAACAATTCAAACGAAGTGAGATCGATCGCTTTTAAGGACTTTACATTTGGTATCAGAGCAAGTTGTTACTCTTGATACAACGGATCATTATTCCACGATCTTCCATTCGAGGACGTTAAACAAGTTGAAATTCTATCCGGTTTCATCAAGGTTCAATCCGAAACCGAAAACAAACAAGAATTCAAATCGAGTTGGATGATTTTATGAAGATTTGAAGCTTACAAGTTGCGTCCAATTCGATATCCGCTTATGCGAGAACCTTAAGTTGAAAAGGTTTTGTTAGAGATTGAAGTTGTAGACCGCACACCAAGTGTTTGTGTAAATGCTAAAGTGACAAAACGATATCATAATCCAAGGGGGAGATTGTAAGGGACAAAACATATGGATTACAATATCGTTACAGGTCTCGTGACATCATTTCGCCTGAAAATATGCATGCTGAGCAACAAAGTCGCGCGAATAGAAGTTGCATGCATGCATGCGAAAAGTATACTAATTGCATGCATGCGAAAGTAAGTTGCATGCGAAAATCAGTTGCGAAAGTTGGAATATGCATGTGATAGTAGGATACACGTGGGCATTAAATTCACTTTTGTCATTTGAATCATGCGACAAAGAAAGTGCTATACGAAAACAAAGTTTGGTGGATCTGACACATATGCATGCGATTTGTTTAATGCATGTATATATATGTGCATGCGAGCACAATTAATGGAGTGTGCCATTTAATATCAAAAACCGAGAGCTACAATTTATTTGTGTGTTTTTCGCTCAAGTCGAGCAGATCACAGTTTTGTGATTTTCCACCTTCGGGTGAGATCGATATTATATCAATTTTCATTGTAATCTTTCGACAACGTATATACATTTGAATTACAATGATTTTGTGCTGAATGTTTTGTTCTCTCGGTTGATTCAATTCAAATTACGCACCCGTCTTCGCGTATTATCAAGTGCAACAATTCAAACGAAGTGAGATCGATCGCTTTTAAGGACTTTACATTTGGTATCAGAGCAAGGTGTTGCTCTTGATACAACGGATCATTATTCCACGATCTTCCATTCGAGGACGTTAAACAAGTTGCAATTCTATCCGGTTTCATCAAGGTTCAATCCGAAACCGAAAACACACAAGAATTCAAATCGATTTGGATGATTTTATGAAGATTTGAAGCTTACAAGTTGCGTCCAATTCGATATCCGCTTATGCGAGAACCTTAAGTTGAAAAGGTTTTGTTAGAGATTGAAGTTGTAGACCGCACACCAAGTGTTTGTGTAAATGCTAAAGTGACAAAACAATATCATAATCCAAGGGGGAGATTGTTAGGGACAAAACATATGGATTATAATATCGTTACAGGTCTCGTGACATCATTTCGCCTGAAAATATGCATGCTGAGCAACAAAGTCGCGCGAATAGAAGTTGCATGCATGCATGCGAAAAGTATACTAATTGCATGCATGCGAAAGTAAGTTGCATGCGAAAATCAGTTGCGAAAGTTGGAATATGCATGCGATAGTGGGATACACGTGGTCATTAAATTCACTTTTGTGATTTGAATCATGCGACAAAGAAAGTGCTATACGAAAACAAAGTTTGGTGGATCTGACACATATGCATGCGATTTGTTTAATGCATGTATATATATGTGCATGCGAGCACAATTAATGGAGTGTGCCATTTAATATCAAAAACCGAGAGCTATAATTTATTTGTGTGTTTTTCGCTCAAGTCGAGCAGATTACAGTTTTGTGATTTTCCACCTTCGGGTGAGATCGATATTATATCGATTTTCATTGTAATCTTTCAACAACGTATATACATTTGAATTACAATGATTTTGTGCTGAATGTTTTGTTCTCTTGGTTGATTCAATTCAAATTACGCACCCGTCTTCGCGTATTATCAAGTGCAACAATTCAAACGAAGTGAGATCGATCGCTTTTAAGGACTTTACAACTGATGTGTAATCTTGAGCATAAGTACTGGGGACAAAATTTGTTCACAAGTTCTGAAGAATATTTATTTCACAAAGATCTACTGCATAAATGTTCAGAAGAGCTGATGAATAAATATTCAAAAGAATTGATGACCAATGAAACATCTGAAAATTAGACAGTCTGATGAGTAAATGTTGAGGTCGGAATGAAACAACTGAAACCTGTGAATTGATGACAACAACTAATGAGTAACTTTACTCTTCAGCTGTTTCAAACACCTGCTGTTTCATTTCAAAACAACTGAAGCCAAAACCAAGTCTTTAGTAGTTGCCAACTACTGATGACTAACACCAAGTCTTCAGTCGTTTACAATATCTGAAGGTTAAAACCATGTCTTCGGTCGTTTCAAACAACTGATGACTAACACCAAAACCTTCAGTTGTTTTCCATTGGCCGTTTCATAATCATACCCTATAAATACCAAACCCTAACTTCAGAGTTTTTCATCCTTACAATCTTATTATTCAAAATCTCTAAACTTCCCTCCTGCATTAATGGCGACCATGCAACTCAAACCATGCCATAACTGCGTAGCCTACCTCACCAAATCGACTTTCTGGAACAAGTTTGATGACGCCATAGATCTGATGGTTGAATCCCCATACCAAACGGCCTTTCTTTTGAATCCAACCATATACGCCGAATCCCTCCAACAATTCTGGACAAACGTCACCCTCACAACTGGTGAGAATGATGCCGAGATTACTCTCCAGTTGTTTGTCAACCAGAAGAAGGTGGTCGTGACTCCTGACATTATTCGGCAAACCCTAAATCTGAATGATGCCACCTTCGTCACCGAATATGCTAAGGGTACAACCGACTTATCCTTCTCCCATCATGGATACGAAAGTGACCTAAGTGCTACCACAATCTTGAAGAAGCACTTCTATGACCCTGAATGCCTAATCTTCCACATGGTCAATGTCTGCCTTGCCCCCAAGACCTCCTCATGGGATCAAATGTCTTCCAAGTGGGAACAGGTATTGTATTCTATTCTTGAATGCCAAAGCTTAAATTTTTCTGAAATTATCTTTTTAGAATTAAAAGAAATGGCTTTGAAACCTGTGGCCAATAGATGGATCTTATATCCAAGGTTTCTTATGGCTATTATTGAAAATCAATTAAAAGCTGAGGGCCTTGTTGGCCTAGGAGTCCCTACTATGGCAGTTTTGCCTGAAGTATACTCCAGGCACAACTCGAACACACAACTAAAAGAGGCTGCCAAGCTGCTAAAACCCAAGCAGCGGGAACCCACAGCCTCATCCTCTAGATCCAAAGTCCCCACCATGCCAAAAGCTAAAAAGCCCGAAAAGGCTACTCAGGGAGTTGAGTCCCCTGAGGATGCCCCTGCAACACTAAGGCAGGAAGTAACTACTGGTAGTAATCCACTAATAGTTATACAGACCCCGCCAACCACAACCGCTCAAGAATCCTCTCAACAGGATCTTGAAGCAACCAATTCAGGGGATGCCACATTTCTGGAACCTCTCTCATTTGAGAAGGTTGCCATTGAAGAGCACCATTCACCCCAGGTGCAATCTGATTCACACTTATCTCCCACTAAAGCCACCCCACAAAGCCCAACCTTTATAATTGCTAAAGTGCTGACTCAGTTAAACACTCCAACCCCTCCCTAGAAACCTATTACAACTGGGAAAAACTCAACCATTGAGGGGGAGAATTCTAGTGTTGCTGATAACCCACAGCACATGGATTACACAGTTCAATCTCCCGTGTGGAGGAGGAGATTAGAACTTCTGGTGGGGTTGCCACTTCTCTGCTTCAGCACATGAACAGACTGAATTTGGTAACATCTCTAAGACCTCACCAGAGGCAACTACCGATGAAGGACATAATCTTGAGGCAGGAAGTCCCCAGTATCAAGATCAAGGGGCACATATGAATACTGATCCACACTCAGCACATGTTCATCCTAATGAAATCAGGAGGTCAGATGATTCAGCACCCACTGATGATGACCTGGGCTTCTTCTATGATGTCCTAGCCCATAACACTATTCTTGAGGCTGAGGTATGTAGATTAAAAGAATTGCTTGCCAAAATGTCTCAGGAATCAAGTCCATCTGCCTAAACTCACCCACAAATAGCACCTTCTTCTGAAGGTTTCCCAAACACTGAGCCACTCACAATAAATGAGCCACCAGCCACTGATTCAGGCACCATTTCTCAAGGACAAAACCCCTCTGAGCAAATGGTTGCTACCTTTAAATCTTCCCTGCCTCTCATCACTCCCATTATCACTACTATTGTCCATCAAGCCCTTGATATGAGGCTTTCCTCTGATGTTAAAACCTTAGTTGATGATGTAGTTTCTAAAAGGCTTTCTGAAATTCAAACCCCTGAACCCAATGCAACCAAAAAGGGGGAGTCTAAGTCAGTGAAAGCAGCCAAAAGGAAGAGAGTTGAAGAGGAACAAGAGAAAGAGAAAGAACAAGAGAAGGAGAAAGAAAAAGAAAAAGAGAAGGAGAAAGAAGAAGAAAAAGAGAAGGAGAAAGAAAAGGAGAAAGACAAGGAGAAAACCAAGGACTTTCATGTCACTTACAAGAAAAATAAAAGTGGTGAAAAGACTCCTGAGGAAAAGAAGTTAGAGGAAATGATCAAGGAAGCTGATCAGCAACATAGTAAATCAATGGATAAAATCATTGATCAGCTATTTAGACAAGGATTCGACACTGCCAAGCTTGATTCTGAGATCAGAAGACTGGAAATACAAGAGATTGAGCATAGATGGGTCAGTTATAGTGGGGAAGAAAGGGAAAGGCTGGAAGCTATGGTCAAGTTCATAGCATAGTATTTAGGGAGATCTGTTATTGAAGCGAAATCATGGACCAGGGACAGTATTTTGGAAATAACCAACAAAATATGTTCGTCTGAAGTATTTACAAAGGGATTGATCATAGAAGCCCTGGATGAAGCTGGTGCTGGGAAGAGGACTGATCTAACAAAGTACTCCAAAGCCACACTTGCAACCAAGATGCTAGAGCAGACTGTAAAATCTCCCACACCAAAACAACCAACATCACAACCCACAAAACCAACTCCTTTACCCAAGAAACCAACACAAACTACCGATGATGCACCCAAGAGGAAGAGAAGGGTGTTGAGGCTTCAAGAAGAAGAAGAAGAAGTCGATGATGAGGAAGACAGGCTGCCCATTTCAGCTGTTATAAAGATGCCTGAGCCCAGGAGTCAACCAACAATAATTACGCCTGACATCCAGAGGCAAATGATAAAATTTAAGCTGGAAGAAGAAGAACAACACAAACAATATGATGAGCAGTTGTTGAGCCTAATTGATAAAGAGTTTCCTCAAACTACATCGATACAAGCTATGAGGAAACATGCTCAGAGGTTGTATGCTCTCAAGTTTACATTCTAATATCAGAAAGAGAGAGTAAGAACCTAGCCTGATCCTAGGGTGAGTCATAGAATTCATAAGAAGAACATTCCAAACAGATACAATGGCCAAGTAAAGAAGATTGTAGATGCAGTGATCATGCTGGCCATTGTAGTGTCACCTTGGGAAATCATAAAAGACTTCAAGAAAGCCTACAAAGCTAATCTTTCCCCCCCAAAAGTTACTAGAAAACAAAATGGTGAAAACAGGGTTAATTTACAAGAGGCTTGAAGAGGTCAGGAGCAATGAACTCCAGTTGTTACTTGAGGGTAATCACCCTGATGAGTTTGCTTATAGAGAAATAACAACTGTGGAGTTAAAGAATAGGAAACTGGTAAAATATATGTCTGAGTACTATGGGCCTGAGTTCTTCTTTGAGGGAGAAGCTGAAGATCTTACCATGAAGGAACAAATAGTCATCCTTGAGGCCTATTTGCGAGAGTCTTACAGACTCATTGTAGGGAAGTAGGTTTCATAGTTGGGGCAACAACTTTGTGTCCAATTCCCCAAGACAGAGTTCCCATCCATCCTTAGCCAATCAAATTTCTGAAACCTCTTCCCAGGCATGTGCTTAAAATGGTCACTTCTGAGCTGATCCAGAAGAAAAAGACAATCCTTTTACCTAATAAGTAGGACTTTAATAAACTTAAAGGTTTTGGCTGCATTGGTTCAGGGGGAGTTTGTTAGACCTAAAGAACCAATGAGCCAGATCAGAAAAACCTTTAAGTCCTACAGACATCATAACAACTGAAGAGGACTACATCAGCTGAAGACAATGTCTGAAGTCAAGTACTAAAGACAAAGTCTGAAGTCAAGTACTGAAGACAAAGTCTGAAGTCAAGTACTAAAGACAAAGTCTGAAGTCAAGTACTGAAGACAAAGTCTGAAGTCAAGTACTGAAGACAAAGTCTGAAGACAAGTACTGAAGACAAAGTCTAAAGTCAAGTACTGAAGACAAAATCTGAAGACATCAGCTAAAAACAAAGTCTGAAGACCAAGTCTTCAGAGGTTGTCAAAACAGCTGAAGTAGTACTCTTCAGTAGTTATGATGGTTTTACTTTTTAGTAGTTGTCTTTATCAGTTTCAGTAGTTTGTAATAAGTAGTTTAGTAGTTTGTTTTCAGTAGTTATAGTATTAGTTAATACTTAGCTTCTTTTGTAAGAAGATGTCCTCAGTTGTTGTGAACATCTTCAGTAGTTTTAGTTATTTTCAGTTGTTTATGTAAAACGGTTAGATGTCACTATCAGGTGACATCTACTGACGTCACCTTACCTCTATAAAAGGAAGTTTGACCTAATTTGTAATTGCCAAAGCTTGTGCATGAATGAATACATTCTCTTTTGCAGAAAACATTCTCTTTTTATAACCGTACTGTTTCATTGAATATCCTTTGTGTTCATGCTTAAATTTCATCTAATTCTTATACTATTCCACTGCAAATCATAATCTAATTGATCAAACTAGATCCCAGATCCCTTCAATTTCTTTAGTAGAAATGGTGTTATGAGTGGCATTATGTAAATAGGTTATACAAGTAAGTTGGTATGTATGGACTACTTTAGAAAATTTTTACACAAATCCGTTTTGTTTAAATAATTTATACAAGCAAGTTCATAAAAATATATCATATATTTACATAATTGAGCTTATCACAAATATGTAGGTTAGTTTTCAAGAAAGAGTGGGTTATGTGTATATGTTGAATGTGTAGTGAAGTGGTTTAAAACAAATGTGGTTTGAAAATAACTAATGGTATGGGGGGCTAAAGGCTATAAACCTTTTGGTCCTATTGGGCTATGTATTAGCATTGTATGTTTACTCAATGTGCGTGATATAAGTGGGAAGCCCATGTAATATGAAAAAGTTAATATGTATGATTTCCATTTTAAGGTAACAAGTGTGTAAAACTATTCGGTGTCAAAACAATATGGTGTTTGTGTTATTAGTGGGTCGAGCATAATAAGTTACAATTTATGTGTGCAGCTAACACTTGAGTTTAATAAATTGTGTTGCTTTAGTAAACATGTGTAAAAGGTGTATTCATGAATAGTGAGTTATAAAATATTAATGAAATATAACTAAGATAAAAGTAGTAAAGATGGTTTTTAGTGTGATTGTATTTAGTGTGGTGTGTGCATGCATTACAGGTGTGTTAAATGCTTGTGTGAGTGTTATTATGTGGGAAGTTATAATAAACATATATATGTGGTTTTCAAGAACTAAATAATTTTGATAAAGCAAGTGTGTTTTATAACCTACATACCCACGAATGAAAGTTAACCTTTTTTCTTATGTGTTTCAAGGTGAGTATAGGTGAGCAAAGAATCCCAGGGTTATATGATGAGAAGAGTTTACATCTCTATATCATATATGTGTTATACTTTAAAATGTGGACATGTAACATAAACTATGTAATGTGTTATGTCTAAGATCTTTTGTTGTGTGTGATAAGTAAGCGCAACATAAGTCATATGCTATGACTTTTGGGTGTGATAATCGCCCATCTTCTTCCTAAAGTACATGTCTTACATCTTGCTTTCTTTAAAATGGTTACTCGTTTAGTTCATTCATACCAACCTTCAAGTGGTATGAACTTTTAGTGAACATCTTGAAGGATCTCTCTACGACTACGTATGCACCAAACTAGTTCTGTCCGCACCAATTCACTTGGAGGGTATTAGAAATTAATTTAATAAGGAATAAAACTATTTAGTTTATTATCATTACCTCTTATGTAAATGTGATTTCATATTTGATTTAGTGTTTTTATATTTAACCTCCCTGTAACCTTATATATAACGGTAAAAAGGAAAACCCAACAAGACTTCGGTGTTTGTGGGTATGGAAATTTCGGACCACTTTGAGACTAATGTACGCATATATCGCTAGTAGTTCATATTTCACTTGTGGTGACTTTTGACAAACCAAACATTATCCTTATAGTGTTTAATTATAAACTATAAAATCTAGGGTTTGAGACATCAAAGTGAATATCTAAGGGAGGCAAAGTGTATGTAATGGAATTAACATTAATATATGAAAGGAAACCCCTTGAAAGAACAAAAGTTTACAAAACCGCACAATTGCTCCCGCTCACCTTAAATTTTAAGCTCCCAAAAATTAAACACGCATTTTACATTTATTGTCTATATAAGCCCTTTACCCCTCTAGATATCTCCGCCCGTCCTACTCATTCCCTCTTCTACCTCTTTTTCCTCTAACAATCTCGCCTCCGATATGATGTTCGTATAGAATCGAATCGACATCGAAGGTCAATCAAGGGCTTAACCTAAGTTCCGGTAATCGGATCTCTTCCTACATCAAGCGATTTCTTCCAAATTCTATGAGTTTCTTACGTATTTTGTTTTAACTTTTTCTTTCATATCGTTTTGCAGGTCCTTGTATGCAAATCTCTTCTTAGATCAAGCGATCTTTTATAAATTCTGTGAGTTTCCAACAAAAATCTACTCTTGATGTTAATTTACAAAAAAGATTTTGGTTTAACTTTTTTTATATCGTTTCACATGTTCTTGTTATCAGATCTCTTCTTAGATAAGCGATCTCTTACAAGTTCTACAAATCTTTTACAAATTTTTTGAGTTTCGTATTACAATTTAATGTTAATATTAATTTTCTTTAAATATTTTGGTTTAACTATGCAATAGTCGATTATATTTGGTAAATTTTTATTTTGTTTTACGGTAGGTTCAAAAATTCTTTGATTTAACAAAAAAAATTCCTATTTGGTTTATAAAATTAATTATGTATTCAGGTAACTTTGGTAATTAGATTTTAGGGTTTATTGTATGCTGCAGAATGACGACATGATTATTCGAAAATATGTATCGTGTGCTATATTACTATTTTTAGAGTAAATTATATTTTTTTCTTCCTGTGATTTGATATAAATATCAGTTTTCATACAAAGGTTTTAAAATCATATTGTTACTTATTATGGTTTTCAATTTGTCTTAATAAACTCTAACTCATTAACAACGTTATTTTTCTATTAGTTTTTTGGCATGTGAGAACTAATTGTGTAATACACACTTTTCATAAATTACACAACTAGTCCTAATATGATAAAAACTAAAATGTCATTACATTTAACTGAAAAAGTAACGGTGTTAGTAACGAATTGAAAACCATAAGAAATAAAAACATGATTTTGAAAACGATTAAAATCTGTCATTTGCTACATGAAACAAAAGCCAAGCTTACTCTCATTTTTATTTCTGTTAAAATATTATATGTCGTGTGATATCTACTTGATTGAAATCCACTAAACCTATAGTTGTAATTTCATAACACACATAAAATTTTTATATAGAATTAAATTACTTTCAGTTTGACTCTTTGAACTTGTGTAATTTTATCGTTGTGTTGTTGTCTTATTTTAATTAATTTATATAAATACCAGATATATATCATGGAAAATAAGGATTAACTTATAAATATCTTATATGTATTTTTTAGATGTAACTAATATGGATATTGGATATTATTTGTTTTTAATATATGTTCTTGTTGAATAAATTTATATCAGGTAAATGTGAAATAAATTTCTTAATTTAAAATGATTGAATTTTATATTTTATATTTATAACTCAATGTATGATACTCAAAGTTCTAGCGTAACTCATATCTACAATAATTGCTTACGTGTGAACAAGAATATCAACTTCGTGTCACCTAAGATAAAAAGAAGTTTAAAGTTAACATGTTCTAAAATTATATTTTTCTTCAACATTGATTGAAATTATATTACGTTATTTTATTGTGATGCGAAGTAATTAATATTTCTATAGTGTATATAACAAACAGAGTAACCTCAATATATATGATATTATACAGTTTTTGATAATTTCATATATCAATATCTTATTTTTTTTAATAGGCAAATGAAATTTTAAATTTTAGTACGTGTATGTTATGTATAAGGAACTTTATAAAAAAATTAACTAGTCTAATTTCTATGTGAGAGAAGTTTAACTGGAATTTGGATTATTAGTTAGAGAATACGTAATTAATAATTAAGAGACTAAGATGCCAATTTAATTTAATGGTATATTAGGAGACATGAAATTAATTAACAAGTTCTTAGTTGCATATGATATCGAGAGCATTTAATTTCAAATTTTTGTACTTGATTTATTCTGTATTTTTATGAAAATACCTAATCAACATCAAGTCAGGAAAAGGTAAATGTCTTTCTATCTTTAAGAACCTTAAACCTCCAAAATGCATATTAAAAATCTTTAAATATTATATAGATATTAAAAAAATCAAGAAAATCTATCTTTAGAATACATTAAATTCAATGAAACTCGACACGCTGTATCTCTTTATTTTTCATCTCAAAAAGTATCCCACCCCTCTATATTAATTATAGAATAATAGTAATAATAATGTTATTTGTTTTCATCTCCATATTTTCAAGTCCATGTTTTCATCAAAAAAACTTATGTATAGCTGCATAGTGAATTTGATCAAACCATTATAAACGTATTTAACTTGCTTAATATCCGGACTTACAGCACCTCACTCTTGAACTAAATAAAAATAAGTACTCATAGGGTGTAATCAAGGGAGAGGCAAGAGGTTTATACCATAATTTGTTGTTTTTTTTTTTCAAAACGAGAACTATGTTTTTCTTATGAAAAACAAGACTGAATTGGACCCCTTGTTCAATCTAGTTGTAATTCACAAAGATATTAATCTTATTACTAGTACCATCCGACTAAGAAGCTCAGGCTCCGCCGCTGTCAACTCTCCCAAAACCAATAAATCTTCCTTTTCAGGGTTCTATCTTGTGAAATGCATATTGTTTTCAACATTAGTTTTTGTTATGAAAGTGTTTCCTTCATCATCATTTTCATAGGATTTTGATAAGGAAACTATGGCTTCATCGTCTAGCTCCGAACGCAACCCTTGCGCAAACACAATATGTAAAAGAGTTAAACGCGTCCCAAGACCAGGATGGAAATTTCTTGATCGGGAAGTAGAGCTTTGCAATCAATGCTAGTAAGCTTCTTTTAAGACCCTAACATCATTTTGCTAGAAAATTTTATGGTGTTGATGTTACTTGTATTATAAGTAATGTTTCGCGAGTGTTGCAGCAATTTGTTAATCTAATCTAAGCTTAGAATATGCAATTTACTAATCTAGCTTGTATCTTTTCTTTCTTTGTAATATTTATTAACTGAAATTTTTACCTTACATGTTTATGAATTCTTCATTATCCATTTAAAATTTTAAGATCATATTTTGTTTACGTTTCATATTATTGCTAAAGAGTTGAATATTATTACTTATTCATGTTAAATTGGTTGCAGTGTTGCATATAAGACGAAACAATTCTGTTATATTTATCACAAGAATTCTACCAGTTGGAGCTTCTGCAGATTCTGTAACAAGGTTAGATTATTGATCCTTAAGCATCCTTATTTTCTTACAACTAAAGTGGCGTGTTTATATTCGGCTACAGAAAATACATCTTCTATGCGTAGTATCACTGGATTGGTATACAACATTGGAAGATGGGCAAATTGAATGTAAAGGATGTCCACCAGAAGATGCAACCTTAGTAAGTATGATCAAGTGTTGCAAAAGTTAGAATTATATTTCATATGTCACAAATTAACTGATATTTTGTTCAGATGCCAAATTCTCAAGAAACTATGCATGAATCTACCAGCACACCCACCGCTCTTGCTTCAGTCCAACAAACACAGGTGGAAAATAATGAACTGGTCATCATTGATGATGATGATTCTCAAGAAGCACAGCGATCAGCGTCTCCACCATTGGCTCAAGTTCAAGCACCTACTGAAGAGCCTGGTTTTGGAACAAGTAGGAAGCATGATCTACATCGTTACGCACCCAAAATGACAAATGAAGAACTACAAGAGATCTTTAAATGGTATCATTTCAATTCTTTAAAACATTAGTACTTCGCATGAATAAATTGAAACAACTAGGAGTTAATATGTATGTTAGATGGTAATTCGTCGTCGCCGTTGATTCTTTGACAGCTCAAATGTGGAAGTAACCCCTTTGTTTGAAAAAATATTAAGTGCTAGCGACACAGGAAGGAGTGGGCGCCTTGTGCTGCCTAAAAGATGTGCAGAGGTTAGTATGCATACAAACTAATAATATTGCAATAATCATGTTTTTGTTGTATGGATACTAGAGGTTTTAATGTTTATATTGATATCATATAGGAATTCTTTCCTTCTGTTGATGATGCTCAATGCCAACATGTTGAAATTCAAGATTTCGAAGGAAAAGATTGGAAGTTCAGATTGAGAATGTGGCCGAACAATAACAGCAAAATGTATGTCCTGGAAGGCTTCGACCCTTATGTTAGATCAAAGAAATTGGTAGAAGGTGACACAGGTAAGTAAACAAAAAAATGTCTTTATAATCAACCGTACATATGGGACGGGTCAATCATTATTTAGGCTCAAAACAAATAAAATGAATTTTAGGGCCTTTTTTCAAAGTTTTTGAGTTTCCACTTAAGGTCTCTATTTTACATGTAAACCATTAAGAAGAAAGTTAAATAGGTAATTATATGGGGCATATTAAGTGCTTGACTTATCTTCAGTTTTATGAATGATATGCGTAAAGGTATTAAGTCAAGCACCATATTGGTCCTATATTGTTGGCCCATAATCGCTATACTAAACATAAGAACACATCGAAAATTTGGAGACAACTCGTCTACACTTTAAGAATATTATTATGAACAAACCACAACAAACACAATAATCATAATCCCTTGTTTGTACGACACTCATAATATTTCTAATACAACTCAAACACTATTAAATAAGTATAAATAAACAAAATCAAATCCAGGTTAATACAAACTCAAGCAAAATATTAATAAACTGATATTATTAAGTATCACCAACCTTTTAGACTTAGTTAATACACAACTTTCACATGAGAACCGTTTCAAACTTCGACTTCTCTGTTCAACCATTCTAGTCCTTATGATCAAGAATAAGCCTTTATTATCTACCTTAGTCTTGATTTGCACCTCCAAGGTTTTGAATTCCAAGTAAGGCCCATAAATTTTTCTGTTTGACTTCTATACCTATCAACAACAATCCCCTCGAATCAAACTTGCTCCTCTGGATTTCTACTTCTTGTCGTTTAAGCCACTGCTTATTGACCTTCGACCGGAAAAACTAGCGCCTTTGTTTTTCTGTTTTTACCCAACTGTTAAACGAAAAATCCTTCAACTTGTTGTTTTCATTTCTAGCTCTAAGTGTGCGATTACTTCTATCATATAACTAGTCACCTGCCAATCCCTTCTTTTCCGGACGAGAAAGACATATCTGCTGATGACGTTGACAGATGTTATGACAGAACCGATCTCACATTATTCGACTTTGCAAGATTCTACACAAAATCCTTCTTTCACTGCTTTTGATTGTTCCCTCCCAAATACAATCGGTGGTTTATTTTCGAGTCTCATGTTCGTCATCTTCCATATTATATTCTTGATCTTGAATACACATTAAGTCTTTGATTCATGTCTTCCTTGTTAAGTATGAGTTACTCATTAACTATGATAGTAACTATTGACACTGAATTGTTATATCAACACAAGAACACACCGAGAATTTAGAAACGTCCCATCTCGACTCTAGGAATATTATTATGAACAATATCATACCAAATATAATGATTATTATCCTTTATTCATAATATACTTATATTAATTATAATACAACTTAAACACTATTAAATAAACAGATAAATAATCAAATTCAATTCTAGTCTGATAAAAACTTAACCAAAATATCAATAAACTAATATTAATATATATTTTTTAAACGGCAAATGTACGACTTTGCTTCGGTTGATATGTGTTATCTTAATCGTTATCACCTATCTGTTTCTCAGCCAGGACCGCACCCCCAATTCTCTTAATGGGAAACCCATAACTAAAAAAACTCACAAGATCAACCCTAAAAGTTTTGCTTAGAGTAAGAATTAAACCCATGACCTTAACTATACATTTAACTAACATCAACTTTCACATTAGAACCATTTCAACTCTCAAACTTTTGGATTCTACCATTCTAGCCTGTCTTCATATATAAGTACTTATATAGAAAACTATTCATAGACAAGAGCTATGTGTAACTATATAACAATTTCAACTTGTGGGAAAATATGTAGTTTTAATTTTATCGAATAAACCCTCGGTAAAAAAGACATATATGTTGTTGTTCCTTCATTAACCCAAAACTTTTTTTACTAAATACATATATGCGAAAGTATATCAAACTTCAGTGTGTCCAAGTTTATCAACTCAATTTTACACCTTATGACTTTTAAAAATAGTTTAATGAAACCAAACATATATGCAACTTCATTACAATTAAGTAAACAAAAACCGGGACAACTTTAAGGTACTTGAAGGATAATAATTTTACACCTTATGACTTTTAAACCATTGTTTTGAAAACTGGTCAGTCCGACCGGTTGGATCGAGAACCGGATTTAATCCGGTCTGGTTTGATGGTTAAAATCATTTTAACGTTAAACCGGTGTCGGATCGGTTGAACAGTTATTATATATATTTTTTACATATTAAATAATTGCAATTTTATCAGTTTATATCAGGTCCAACATATGAACGTGTAAGTCATCCGGTTCACTGTTCGATTTATTTCTCTGAACACTAGTTTGTGAAATCAAATAAAGACTTGTGCAATCTATTACAACTAAGTAAATAAAAACAATGACACTTTTAACGTGTTTGATTAATCACAATAGAATCTAATGTATTCAAGAAAATATTTATTTGTATGTCTTCATTAGAAGTGTAAATTAAAAATACCAACAAACGGTAATCTAATCAGGGATATTTGAAGCTCAAAACAATAAAAAAACTGTTTCTGATTACAAAACTGGACTTTCTAATATTTATTTATTTTACCCAAACCAAAACAATGGTTAGTTTACACATTCATTCTTCCCCTTAAACTAACCTGAAGATTTTAACTTTTTTTATTTGCCTTTACAACAACATTGGCTTTACATCATACACGAGCTAAGATTCTTGATACTTTTGTTCATCTTATCCTTAAATTTAATGCATACGTATGCAAGTGACCTAATTCTAAGATATTTGTAGCACGTCAATTTGTTTTGTCTTCTTTGTTTCCTCGAGTCATACTTTGCCACGTCCTCTTTCTTCTTTGCCGAAGTCTCTAACATGGCCTCTACAGTGTCTTTGATTACCACATTTGTCTCTGATGTTCCAATTTTCAAAATGATTATTTAACTTGTCCGAGAATACTCTAATATTGTTCTCTGGTTTATCTTGACTTTTGAGATGTTGTTCAAATGCTATTATTCTTCCTACTACTACTTAAAACGGCACTTACGCTTCCATTCTTTTTCATTTCTAAAGTATCTTGTCCGCTCCTAAAGGTTTGTAGACATGCTATCTAAACTAGATTTGCTCCATGGAATAGAATTCTAATTGAATCTCATATCTCCTTTGCATATGAGTATTCTACAACTTGCATCATGACATATTCTTGAAATTTTTGGAAGATCATTGCTTTTGTCGTATGTATTTTCTTTTCATCTACAATTTCTTTAGGATCAATTATTTTCCAAAGATCATAGCCTTCAAGGTTGTTTTCATGAAACAGTGTCCATGTGATCTAGTTTGAACTAGTCAACTTTATGGCATTAAAGTAATACATCCCTTGCTCACTGGTTGGTGCTGATGTGTTTTCTAGTTTCTTGCTTTCTTCTCTTGCTATACTCTCTTACATACTTCCCTTATCTTTCACATATGCTCTTTTTACATTCTTACTTTCGTCTTAATACTTCTTGCTTTCTTGTTGTTTTACTAACTTGCTTACTTAATTATGTCACACCCCTTCACCAGGCATGATGTGTTGCATAACAAAAACATAACATAAAACAGTGAAAGTGTTATAATTAAATATCGTAAAAACGAAATTGAATTAAAACTTTAAACAATACTTACAATCAACCATGCATCCATGGCGTTCAAATTACAAAACATAATACAAATGCATTACCACGGGCAAGCTTAACTCAATGAACATTTTTTGCATGAAGACTTTATTCAACTTAACTTTTAAGTCTCCTAGACCTAGCTAGTATCTCTTGGCACTTCCTAAACTTGCATCATGAGCTAAAGCATGTCACAGCAAATGTTGTTGGTGAACATAAGCAATAACTCCAAAGCAGTTTGACATCATGAATAAGTGTGCAAGTAAATATCAACAAATCAAATTTATACCAAAGTCACCACAACATACATCAATTTTGATGATATATGTGACACCCCATGTTTTATTTTTAAAAAAAATAAAGGGTAGGTTAAAGGCATAACGGTCGACTAAATTTCATGCCATCCTTCCCCTTAGACTATCATTATCCACTAGTCCTATCCAAAGTATTTGTTGTGGCCTGAAACTTGTCCAATCTAATCCACAGTTTTTATGGTGGCCTTAGATTGAATATCAAACTAAAGAGTGTGGCTTCCCTACCTAGACCGGATCTGACTAAGCGCCTATATGCCACGAGGTTCGAGCCAAGAATTGCCACCATTAAGCCCTTCTTTATCTTAATACTTTGTTCATGCCTAGCACCAACTATCGATCTAAAATTATCTAAAACCATGGCTACCTAGATCTAAGGATTTTTCTTACTTCACTGCACACAATTAAAACATTCTCATCAAATCATTTATACAGTTCGGATGCAACCCCAAAACATTTAAGAAAAGGGGGACCGGTTAGACTTACAGCGATGAGCTTTCCGTTAAGTGTCCAAACACTGGTCAACAAGCGTATTACACTCCTATGTCACATAGACATACACACCAAGTTGTTATAGTTTTATACGTGAACCCCCTTGGATTTCTTGCGCAAGTTAATTAATCTTACAAGTCTTAGTCATGTCAAAGGCCTTAAGTTAAAATCTCCATGACGCCCTAGTCATCATTTTCCATTACAGCTCATGACGAGTGACACGTCGAAGAGCTAGGGTTCGCACACATACCTAACATAGTGATTAGATTGACTTCAGTTACCCCACATAAAATCCATTTTGTTTGCATTCGTGTGACAACATCATTGTTATGACATGAATTCATATTACCCATTACAAAATCCAAGATCTAACATCCCATGAAAAATCCATTTATCAAATCATGGATGTTTTGCAACATTTCAATAGTATGCATGCTAACAACCAGTCACCAGTTTGGTTTTTTACCGAAAACCTCAGTTTACCCCAATAATCCATAATGATGCATCATATGGTGTTTATAACATTACCATAAGAGATTTAAGCACACAACCAATTTTTGAAGTTAAGGTGATCTTCTTCCAAATCCGTTCAAAACGGGTTCTAACTCCGAGGGTGTTTTCACCCAACTTCGTGACTAGACCACTCATCCTTTCGAAGTTAAGGTGATCTTCTTTCAATGCCTCATCTTGGAACCCCTTGATCTGTGTCATCATATCAGGGGTCATCACATCGGGGGTCATCACCAACTGGTAAGCTTTCATTCGGATTGGCTCGTGTCTCTCTTTTCGGCTAAGGGCATCCACCACTACGTTGGCCTTGCCCGGATGGTAGTGGATCTCACAATCATAATCCTTGATCAATTCTAACCACCTCCTTTGCCTCATATTGAGGTCCTTCTACTTAAAGAAGTACTTCAAGATCTTATGGTCAGTAAAGATAGTGCACTTCGTCCCGTACAAGTAGTGCCTCCAAATCTTCAATGCAAAGATCACAGTTGTTAGTTCCAAGTCATGAGTAGGGTAATTAGCCTCATGGATTTTCAACTGTCAGAACGCATAGGCTATTACTCTTCCCCGTTGCATCAGTACGCAACCCAGCCCCGAATAAGAAGATCTGAATAGACCACTAACTCTTCGTTCCCTTTGGGTAATGCCAAGACAGGAGCTTGGGTCAATCTTGTCTTTAATTCTCCAAAATCATTCTCCTATTCTAGACTCCATACAAACTTCACGTCCTTGAGAGTCAATTTAGTCAATGGTGAGGCTAACTTACAAAAGTCTTGGATGAATCTTCTATAGTAGCCTGCCAAACCCAAGAAAATGCGGATCACGGATGGCGTGTTTGGAGACTTCCATTGTATCACCGGCTCAACCTTTGCTGGGTCTACCATGATCCCTTCAGAATTTACCACATGACCCAAAAACTGAACCTCGTGCAACCAGAGAGGGCACTTGGAGAATTTAGCATATAGCTTCTCTCTCTTAAGCGTATCCAATACCTCACGAATATGACCGGCATACTCTCCTTTGCTCTTTAAGTAAATCAGGATATCATCGATAAACACAATCATTGATTTATCCAACATTGGACGACACATCTAGTTTATCAAATCCATAAAGGCAGCTGGCGCGTTAGTTAGACTAAAAGACATAACGAGAAACTCGTAGTGTCCATAATGCATGCGAAAAGCTGTTTTGGGTATATCTTGGTCCTTCACCTGCAACTGATGGTAACCAGATTGAACATCTATTCTCGAAAACCAACTGTCACCTTGGAGCTGATCAAACAAGTCATCAATTCTGGGTAGTGGATATCTGTTTTTCACCATCAACTTGTTCAGCTCATAGTAGTCGATGCACATCCTCATACTACCATCCTTCTTCTTTACAAATAAGGCTGGAGCACCCCAGGGAGATATACTCGGTCAAATGAACCCTTTCCAACAACTCTTGCAACTGAACCATCAGTTCTTTCATCTCAGATGGAGCCAATCGATACGGTGCCTTAGCCACAGGTTGGGCACCAGGTATCAAGTCGATCTGGAACTCGATCTCACGGTCAGGTGGCATACCTGGTAAATCTTCTAGGAATATGTCTGGAAAGTCACACAAAACTGGTATGTCAGACAATTATGGTACTGAAGCATCCACATCCTTCATGTAAGCTAGGTAGGCATTACATCCACGTTTTATACACTTCTCTGCCACCACAATCGAAATCACCTTCGAAACCGTAGTAACTTGATCACCATAGATCATTACTGAACTCCCATCGGGCGCGGTCAATCGAATCATCTTCTTACGACACACGACATTTGCCTCGTAGGCTGCTAGCCAATCCATCCCTAGGACTATATCAAATCCGCCTAAGGTCATCACAAACAGACTAGCAGGAAACTTATGACTTTCTAATTCTATGTCACAACCCTTTATCAGATCAGAAATCCTGGTAGACTTACCAATGATAGTTTATACATCGAAGGACTCATCAATACTTCTACTTTTAATAGACAATTTAGCATAAAAGACAAAAGATTTGAAAGTCCTACTAGCATTAGAATCAAATAATACAGAGGCACGAGTTTGGTTTACTATGAACATATCTGACACGACATCAGGGTCCACCCTGGCCTCCTTCCTGCTCATCGTGAATGCTCTGGCTTTTGCTCTCTGCCCATCAGTCTCGTTCCCCTTCTTAGCTACAGAACTTTCATCCCTCGGCTTCTTGCAATCCCTACTCATATGACCCTCTTCACCACAGTTATAACGTCTTAAAATCCCACACTCTCTTGCCATATGACCGAGCTTACCACACTTGAAGCAGAGATTCAGTCCCCACTTACACTCCCCTGTATGAACCTTCCCACACTTACCACACATTTTCATTCCCGTACCTAATGTTACCACCCTTTGATCATCCACCCTTGCCCTCTGGTTATTTGGAGTGAAACCACCACGACTAAATCGCTTCTTATTCCAGTTCTTATCACCACCACCCTTCTTGCTCACCTTTACCACTATAACCTCTCTCTTATCATACAACCTTACTGCCAGATCAACCACTGACCTAAAAGTATTTGGCCGGGCGATGATCATGTGCCTGTGGATATCCGCCGGCAAACCCTGGATATACCTCTTGATTTTCCTTGATACCAGCGTCACCTGATCCGGCACCAGTCTTGTCATCTCATTAAATTTAGTAGTATACTGTTAGTGTGTCATGGTTCCTGCCTCCAGCTGTAAGAACTCTCTCTCAATCTTGTCAAGTTCTTTATGAGAACAGAACTCCTCGATCACCATCTTTTTCAGTTCACTCCACCTCATCCTCCCGACAGCCCTGCTGCCCTCAGCCTAGACAATATTATCCCACCAACATAAAGCCGAGTCTACGAATGTGTGGGTAGCAAACTTCACCTTTTGATCCTTCCTATTTTGTTGATCTCCAACACAGCCTCCATTTCTCTCACCCATTGGTGAGCAGCAACAGCGTTACCATTGCCATCAAAGTTAGGGTTTGCATCTCTGGAATGCCCAATAGTTACAGCCCCGTACTGTTTCCTGTACAGCTTCTTCCTCGTCATCATCACTCGAGACAACTGTCTCAGCCTTCGGTTGTTCCATTTCTCCCCTCTCGTCATTCCCTCTCTCAGCGGTCTTTTTCTTTTCCTTCTTTTTCTTCATCTCATCCTTCCTCACAACTATAATCACTTCGATCACCACAGACGGTAGAATCATCTGCATGACCTGATGAACCTGCTCAACTACCGCCTCTTTCACTGAGGCCCTCAAGTTAGCACTCCCATCACCACCTTCCTCGTGATGGATCTCAGGCTCTTCAGGTGCCGTTTCAGCAGATTTAACCCTGTTACTCGTGACACGCGTCTCAGTACCACGTCCACCTGGACCTCCACCTCGCGAAGCCCTCGAAGATCTACCATTAAACATTATAAGATTTGAACACCAACACGGTCATTCAAGGTAATAGCTCAAATTACCTGCTAATCAAGTTAATTATATAGGATTAGAACACCACCCGAAAGTTAAATGACCTGATTGAAACAGTTTGAAACTTGAGTGACCTGATTGGAATACTCATATAACTTTGTTACTATTTTATGAAGTTTTCTCTAATATCTATATATTATATTATTACCTGCTAATCAAGTTAATTACATACGATTAGAACACCCCCCCAAAATTAAATGACCTGATTGAAACAATTTAAAACTTAAATGACCTGATTGGAATACTCATGAAACTTTATTACTATTTTATAAAATTTTCCGAAATTTCTATATATTATATTATGTTTGTCGTTTTATTTATATGCTTATATCGTAATGATTTATACCGTCTTTTTTCAGTTACCTTTTGCAGATTAATTCCTAATGGGAAGCTTGTAATTGGATACCGAAAGTGTCAATCGTCTTCTAACCAGGTTGGTCTATTACAAAAGGCTAAAACGTTAATATTTTGAAAGTTTTTTACTAAAAGAATGTAAGTGGTAAAAATATTTGCCAAGTGGTGGGGAAAATATTTACAAAAAACATGTGGTAGGAATTTATTTTCTAAAATGGATGTTTTTTTTTAATTTCTTCATTTCTCACTTAACGGTCTATTATTGTTTTTATTTTTAAATTACTTTATAAATCGTTCCTTTTCATAAATAATATTTTAACGTCCTTTGCATTTTCGAACACTGTTCGCTTTTTCTAGATGTCATTTTAAGTATTAGTTTATTTAAAAAAATATTTCTATGTGCGTTCGTTTTTCTAAACGTATCTCGACTTCTTAAACGTACTTTTTGCAACGTTCATTGTTAACGTCATTTGTAAAGTCATTCATTTCAAAAAATTCATTTTAAAAATAAATGGCTTTATCATAAATCTTTTATTTGTCATACATGTTTTAGATAAATAATAAAACAATTAATGAAAACACTCAAATTAGATAAATAACTTTTTCAACCACACCTATTTCTTAAATAATTTTCTACTACACCATTGTTTTGTTAAGAAATAAAAAACACTCATCTATTGTCATTAGAAGTTTCATTTGGCTCTTATTCAATCATATACAACTTCTTTGTCAACCAAGTGCAGATTAAAAGAGTTTTTAACAAGCAAATTGTGAAATAGTAATTAGCTTCTCAGCCGTTGATTGTTGTGATCTATAGGGCAATGATACCGCGTCTACAAGTAAACATGTTTCGAAGGACAAGAGGACAAGGAAACCAAATGTTGTGACAAGGGTTCAACCAGGCATAGTCATTGCCGAAGGTCGTGTAGGGACAAGGAGAAAGACTTCTAAAGTCGGTTTAACAGGAAAAATTGTTGACAAGCAGAAAAAGAGGCTTGAAGCAGTCGAAAGAGCTCCTGAACAGTTAGACTCGCCTCGTGGTAGTAATGTTCCCTCTAACCTAGCTGAACAAGGGTTTAAAAGAAGGCCTGGCAAGGTACTCACTTCTATGAGCTTGAAAACAGTAAAAACGAACAACTTTTCTTAACACTACTAGAAAATTGAGTATCAATGACAATATCATAATTGGCAATGGATCCACAAAATCCAAAATGGAATAGAAAAATATATATATCTTTTTTATATTTTTTTATAATTTGTCGTTAATTATCTCACTAGTGTGTGTCGTTAATCAGCTGATAATTTGTCTAAAGCATGGTTTTGAAAACAGGACCGGACCGCGCAGTCCGATCGGTTGGACCGGGAACCGGACTCCAATTCGGTCCGGTTCGGTGCTTAAAACCGTTTTAACGTTGAGCCACTGATCAGACCAGTTGAACCGGTTTTTTATATAATTTTTTATTTTTTGTAACTTTTACATATATTTATGAAAAATAATTTATCCGGTTCTTATATACGGTCTGACCGGTTAAACCGGTCCGACCAACGGACCGGTAAGACGTCCGGTTCACTATCCGGTCCGGTTTTGAAAACATTAGTCTAAAGTCATATTACCTACGAAATGAATGTAAATAAACATGCTTGGATAATTAAAAAAAAAAGTTTTTAAAACAATGACTTTATTAATGGTTTTTTTTTTTAACGAACTCAACTCTTTTCTGCAGGGCATTCTAAGAACAAGTACTAGTAAGCCCATGCGAAAGTGCAAGACCAAATCAACCAAAAGGAACTTAGGTATTGTGATAAGGGATCCTGAACCCGAACCATCCGAACCATCCGAACCATCCGAACCAATGGAAACGACTGAGGTCACAGAGACACAAAATACGGTCCCATCAGTGGTGCCACTGAGATGGATCAAGAAGCACCCCCGCCATCGAACTATGTGTATGTGCAAAGTTTGCATGGCACCTGCTAGCGAACCCATGCAAAATTTGCCGAGCCAATCTGCGAGTGGTCACGTAGGAACTTCTAACGCAGTGCGAGAAGAGCCTGAAAGTTCCAACCCAGACGCCCAAATGGACATGAGTGACAATGAAGTTGAAGACGATCAAAACCTAAACGATAATATTGTTTCAGGTTCACAGTCCAGGGGTCTACTCTTTGACCTGAATGTATCACCTGAGATTGATGAAGAAGTGGTGGATGCAATGAACGTAGATCAAGAAACTCGTAGTGATGACGAGATGTAGGGAATCAAGCGAAATTGTGGTGGTGGGGCAGTTCAATCATTCCTAAATTAAGATATGAACAACCTTTTTATGGACTAAATGTCTTGGCTTTGAATTTGCGTTTGAGAAACAGATTACTTATGACTTTTGTGTTGGGTACTTGGATCTTTCGTGTTCGCTATGTTTTTCTCTAGATGTTGGTTTTCTATGTCTGGATTATATGTTATGAATGCTATTGCTTTGCAACTTAATTTGAGGGTGATTTATGTTTAACCACTTTATAAATGTTGGATTAAAATGTTGATCAGCATACTCTTTTCTTTCCTCGATCAAGGCTGGTATGCGGAAGTTAAATCAAGCTTCGGGTACGTTCTTTTAGTCTTTTTCTGCTTTCGAAGTATACTTGTTATATGTAAACACTTTTTTTATTGAATTTAACATTTGAGATTTGGTTTTGCCAAACTAGATATTAGACTCTCATGATGATTACTACATGATTAAGTAATGTTGCATTTAGTTAAGCTATTCTTGGATGTTAAGCGTCAGTTTGCAATCTGTAGTGCTTAATTTGCCTAAAATTAACACATGCACGTTGTATATCACGTAATTAATTCAGAGATGCACTTTTGTCAAGGGATTTTCTAGAAACTCTATACATTCAAATTAAATATATGAAGGTACACAAGTGAAGAGAACAAAACTCTTCATGAAAATGGAGATCGAGCATATGGTCTTAAAATTAATGAAAAGTATCCTAGCTACTAGGATGTTTATAAGGTTTAGTTGCTTGTAAATAATTTGAGAAGGCTTAATATTACCAAACTTAAATCGTGTTGGACATCTATGTGCAACACAGAATAAATCGTGTTGGACATCTATGTGCAACATAGAATGTACATATTGACAATGTTGGTGTCACACCCTCGCTTATAGCGGAAACACGAGGATGCGACGGACGGGATCGTCATAACACTTGGTATGTTTACAGAGACTTAATATGTGCAAAATCCTCGTGTCATGACGTCGCCCGACACAATGGTGACTTGTGTCGTGGTTAGTCAGTTCCACGACTATCATAGTCTTAATAATTCTAAAATCCATATACACAGTGTTCAAATATAACAGTAAATGATAAACAATACAAATGCAATCTATTAAAAGCCTGAGGGTCTCTGCTAAGGCATCTGCTCTAGTATCCTCTTTGGTTATGATCACCTGAAAAGATATGCTCAAAAATGTCAACAATTATGTTGGTGAGTTCCGCAGGTTTAATTTGAAAACATGTGATTGATGCTGTATAGATTTTGATGAGGAATCAAACTGTAAGCACAAACCGCATAACATGTGTTTAAGACAACCAAACCCTATGACGTTATGCATATAAATTCGACGGAATATATTCACCCATGGCCTGATTGCTGGCAGCTGTAGTCGGTAACTCACAAGTTAAACCGATCTGTCAAGGGTGGGGGTGTCAACCCAGTAGTACTACCAATACCTATCCGTTGGTTCTTAACCCGGAATTAATGGTTGTAAGAAGAACCACACAGCAACACCATGTATGCATGCAAAACAGTATCACATTGATTCCAAGTATGAAAACAGGATATACAGTGTACAGCATTGAAAACGGGTGAGCATATTTTTCCCCCATTGATTGAAAACAGTAAAAACTTGTATAAACATAAAAAGGGGCCACGAAACTCACCTTGAATTGTTGTAATGCACAAAGACTTCACAGAATCAAGCAATTCATGATCAAACACGATCAATACCTATTATTGATCATAACTAGGCCTTTAAAACATATTTAGCGTGTATAGATATATTTGGTTGGATTCGGGTTGACGCACACGTTTATATATATATTTGATTTTATACCTAATGATATTAGGATTTAAATTGAATTGTGAGATTTTGGTCAAGTAATGAAATTAATTGTATTTTTGATTTATTCGAAAGAGTATATGTATGTATTCTTTATAATCGTATAATTCAATAATAATTTATAAATTTAAAATATAAAAATATAACCTATAATTACATTTACAATTGATTTGTGAAATTATATATTGTATAATTTCTATGGTTTTTCCATGATTATTTCATAGTTAAATACGATATATTGTCTATTTTTATAAAAATAATTATTTGTATTATTTATAACTAATATTTTATAAAGATTATTTATGTTTTTAAATAAAATATATTTACAAAAAATAATTTTGTATGATTTAAAATAAGGGAAGTTTATAAAATTATTTTTATAATTTTTAGAAATTTTTGTATAATTTTTGGAAGCTTAAAATGGTTTTTTTAAAAAAATGGCAGAGGCTCGGGTTCGAACCCGGAACCTCTTGCCCAGAATCCCACATACCAACCAGTGAACCAAGGCACAAGGCCGCGGTGGTAATCGGTTCCAATTGTTTTTAAACGTGGGTTTCCCAATTCCCCCAATTTCATATAAACCCTAGAATGGGTTCGATCAAATTGAACCTCGAAACGATATGGGATTCTGTAATTAGCATGGGGCTTTGATTCCCCATTATAAATCGAGTAGAATGATGCATTTAATTACCTGATTTGATTCATTTTGATGGTATGAACAGATAAGAACAAGCCGCGGCAAAGGAAGAATCGAATGGGTGATCAAAACTTGATGGAATTCAAATTACTTGTACAGATAGATTCGAACGATGCTAATTATCAATTGCCCTCTATCAATTTCGGGTTTCAAAGTCCCGAAGGTGGTGTGCGACCAATCGCAGGTCGCGGATAAGAATAATGATAGAATTGGATGTTTTGTTGTGTTTTGAATGAAATTGAAGTTTGCATTCTATTTATAGCAGTTAAAGTTCGAGTAGGGTCGATTTAATTTGATTAAAAATGTCGTTTGAGTGTTCTTTCGAGCTGTATACGCATTCAAAAATGAAGTGGAGTGGTTGAGCCACTAATCGATTGATTAAACGCGTTTTTAGGTTGGATTCTAGCTCGAAATGGGTCCACAGAATTATTTGGTCTGTTTGTGCGATTTAAAATCGAGTATTTTAGGTGTTTTGGCCTCGCCGGAGGGTCGCCGGAGACCGCCGGAACAGTTGCCGAAAAACCGAGGG
This sequence comes from Flaveria linearis, assembly GCA_024085815.1. Classification (NCBI taxonomy): domain Eukaryota; kingdom Viridiplantae; phylum Streptophyta; class Magnoliopsida; order Asterales; family Asteraceae; genus Flaveria; species Flaveria linearis. The sequence continues at coordinate 31,710,740 of CM044013.1, forward strand.
AAAACGGGCGGGGGTTGGTTTTGTAATTCAGAAATTACACAAATGGTCCCTGCGGTTTGTTCTGTTTGTTATTTCATGTCAAAACCTTCTTTTTAAGTTTCGAAATTGACAGAACTGCCCCTTTGGACTTATAAATTAAATTTTTATACATTTTTTTTAATTTTTTTTTCTTAATAATTCTTACAAATTATTAATAGAAATATTATTATTATTATGATGTTATTTTTTATTATTATTATTTTTATTGTTATTATTATTATTATTATTATTAATTATTAACATCGTATCAAACTTAATTGTTTATTAACTTTTCATTAATAAAATACGGGATGTTACAGTCTCCCCTGTTTTAGGAAATTTCGTCCCGAAATTTTAATCACGAGGAGGCTTGAAACGAAAAGATGAGGATACTGGGGTTTTATTTGGTCCTCACGTTCCCAGGTGAACTCTGGGCCACGTTTAGATTCCCAGTGGACTTTGACAATAGGTATCCGGCTTTGTTTCATTTGTATAGAATCTTTTACAAGATTCTTGACATAATGTATGCCAATTTGAACTCTTCCAGAGAATCGCGAGACTCTCTTTGAAATTTGGCATATGGAACGTTAGGACATGATGACGAGTTACCATGGTATGTTAGACTTATAATCACAACTTCCAGAATATAATTCCGTGGTAAGGTGAAGTCTAGAAATCATTAAAAGACCAGCAATGATAAGAAGGGTTATCTGTTGGAATTTAAGTATTCCAAACGTCCTCATATGAAACGACCTTAACGCATATCTTGTGAATATGTATTTCTCCTTTGACCAACCATTGGTCTAAGAATAATACGCTATGCGAAGATCTTGGAATGGGTTCACAAGGATGGTTAAGAATATTGTTAAAACAGAAAATGAATCAATCATTTAGAATAACGATTGATGTTTCAACGTCATACCACGGTATACGAATATTTGAAACAGATGCAGGTTAATTTCTCGACGTTGTGAGATAATGTGTCGAATTGAATTTTTATAATGCACCAATTGTCATCATACAGTTAATATAAGAGGCACTTAGTGAATGAAAAGTTAAACAGGAGATTCACGGAGGTTAGGTCTTGTCATATGTGAAGGTAAGACGCTTGGACACATACCAAGTTACGTCTTTTCCTTTAGGCCAAACCCATGCCTACAAGTTACGAAGGTTTATGAACCTTTATATCCATATCGCAATGAGGAGAATAACGGGTCTTGTTGTTCAAATCCAAGATAGAATTTTAATGATTTTCAAGGTTAAGGTTTCAAAAGCGAATCAAGAAGTGTCGCAAACAATAGGTAAAGTATTTGTAAACATGTTTTGCAAGGTAGCAATATCTTAGTAAGTTTACATACGCAGTTCAACAAACCATGAGTTCAGCTGAGAACATTTACATGACTAGAAAGTCACGTTCATAAATTGATAATATCTTCAGCAGAGGAATTGTTTAGGAAGACTACTGATGTGTAAAAAGTAGTTTAATTAAAATGATTAAAACTAACTCTAAAACAGACACTAAGTTAAACTCTAGACTTTCTAAATCTAAACTACTAACCGGCAAGTGAACCGGTCGACTCTAGTATAGCTAAGTAAGTCCGGATATCGAACCCACGAGACTCCTAATGAAAAACGAAAATTAGACTTAATTAAATAAAATTGGAATTGGGGGGAATTTAGCTACTAATTCTAAAAGACTTAAAATAATAACTTAAATGAGAGCAAACTAAAGACACACGAGAAAGCTGAGACTGAATTCAGATGATGTTAAAACACTACCTAGGCTGGAATCCTATACTTGACTAACACTTCTTCTATCGTTAATGGAATGATTTGTGAAAACCGGGATCTTAAGATTCTAAACTAAAGGATGACTTAGAGAATCCTCAACCCTTCTCAAGGATGACAACTAAGAAACCCTAAAGCCCGTTTAACTACCGATTTAGCTAGATCTCCCTCACAGGTTTTCTAACTTAATAATAAAACTCCCGAAAAGCAATCTACCTTACGGCACGACTGTCACAACACCCTAAAGTGAAGAGGATAGATCTAAGATGAATAGATAGACTCGATTAACAAGATGTGAAAGACATACTAAACGGGATTTTCTCACGAACACTCTCGAATAGCAATTCAATCACACGAGATTAACCGATAACCTAACAACTTCACATATTTTAGATTAGTTGAATAATTAGTTTAGTTCAATTCAATATTACCAATTTAATGGAATACTACGTCTAGCAAACCATCCACAAATCAAGAACACAAAGTAAACGATCTAGCATGCAATTATCCTATGAAAGACATTCACCAAATCACATGAAAACTGGAAATCAATCACAAGAACAGAACTTTATTACTCATACACATCTGATCATTCATATTAAATCATTCGTTTATTACAAAATCACAAGATCAAACCATAAAACCGATAAAATTCATGTTAATCAAGCATAATCATCACAACCTAGGTAGTACAAGAGTTCTAGCCAATAGTCATCATCAAAACAGAAGCGAAAGAGAAATCAAAAGTATGAAACATGGATAGGGAAAGATTAAATGAAAGAAAACTAAAAACCGAATGATTAACACCCGAGGTTCTTTGATTCTCTTGCTTGGATCTTGTTCTTGGCCTTCCAAATGCTCCAAAATCGTCTCAAAAGTCTCTTTCAATCGTCTTCTGCCGTCTGCCTCTTAGGGTTTTCTTATAAAAACTTAAATAGTGATCTAGGGCAAAATTTTCTCGGTTGAGCAATCTTAGCGCGTCGCTAAAATAACCCCCAAAATCTTCGCTACGCGCTAAAAACAAAATAGTCGATTTCTGACGCGGGAATCTTGGCGCGTCTCTCAGATCCTGTCATCATCTTGGCGACACGCCAAGATAAGGATTTTCAGAATTCTTCCATTTGACCAAGCTTTCCGTTCCTTAGCTCGCATGCTTGTTTATTCTTCAAAAATCAACCATTTACGCTCCTTGACCCACAAATACCTGCAAATACACAAATGCGTAAATAGAAACCGAAAACTAATAAAAACGGGAAATAAAGACTAAAAATATATACAGAAATCGCATGGAAAACTGATATGTTTTGCAACACATCAAATATACCCACACTTAAACTTTTTTCGTCCCTGAAAAAGCATGCAATGAAATCAGAACCAGGAAATCATTTCAAACAAACTTTATTAACTCACCCAAAATAAAAAAAATAAACACAAATACACACAGGATTTAGTTTAGTTAACAGTGAGGTCTAGTTCATTGTTTCAATATACCCTAACACTTACAAATCAGGTCTATTTTCATGTTTTTGTTTTTAAGTTTCAAATGAAAGAACTAGGTACATCTAAAGGATCTCACACTCAGAAGCCTACAGGTCACCAGCTCTACTAATTCGCACAATGGAAGGCACAGGTTAACCATTTTGGTTCACCTAACCGTTATAACCTGAAAAACTAGCAATCCTAATAGAAACTTGTAGTCACGATGGAATTTTTTTTTGGTGGAATGAATTCTTTTGAGCTTTTAAGGTGACATATAATTTATTTAGGTGACATTGTACAGTTCAATTTTAATTTATTTAGACTGGCCCCAGAGGTGTTACAAACTAAAGTCACTATCCCCGGTAAATAACACATAGGAACCAACCCTTGCATTTTTATACAACAAGCTCATTTTTTTATGAAATTGATGGAGGCGCCACCTACTCTCGAATTTATTTTCATAAAAAGATAGCAGTGTGCCATGTTTGTGAGGAATAAGTTTCTATTAAAATGCTAGTTAATCAACCTATAGGGGTGCCAATTTACAATTCCTAAAGAACTAGATTTTTCCCATTACTTCTAAGATGAAAACCCACAAGACCACCTAGTTCAGTTAGTTAGATTAATTTACACACTAAAGGACCCTTCAATGCAAGCTGGGTTAACCAGATAACTCACAAGTCAACAAACTATCCCATTTATTACACAAATTTTTTTTCATTTTTCATTTTTTTTGCATTCAACACACGTTTGTTTGAAAATAAAACTCCAGGTTTTCTATCATTTTACATATATTGCATACTAATTTCAAAGACATTTTCAAATATTTTTTTGAAATTTTTCAAATTTTTGGATTTTTGTTTTTGGATTTTTATGACACTTTATGACTCAAAAACTCAAAAACTAATACTAACAAACTCATTTTCATCCCCACACTTAAAACTTGCATTGTCCTCAATGCAGAGACAGAAATACACTAAAACAAATAAATAAAAAAACACAAAAGGATAAAAGGAACGTGTTCACCTGATAGCAAAGCAACAATTCTTCCAAACTGTTCCCACTAGCTATATAGCATTCCATTCGCAGCTAGCACCCTCATGCATCGGATCATCCTTCATACTCTAGCCAACAGCTCCAGATTCACCCGAATGGAGATTGAGTACGGGTAGTATGTATCCAAACCTACATAACCAAAACAAAAGCACAACCCGAGCAGCATAACACTGACACAAAAAGACTCAAAATACTAACTCAAACAAATAAAATAAAAGACTTACTGAACAAAATAAAAAATATAAGACAAAGCAAACAAGCAAATAATATGCAATACTCTACACATGGGATCCTCCTAAAGATCTATAACTCTAGCAAAAATCATGGAGGATCAAATAGATCCCATGTACCAGCCCCACCATCAATCACAGTAGAACCTCTCAAAGGCACTAGCCTATCCCAACACGTCTCTCTAATGAATGCATCCTCCTGATCTAAACTAGACTCAGACTCTAGAGTGGGTTGATCAGACCTAGGTTTACTAACCACAGAAACATCCCCACACTTAGGTTTTTCTATAGGTGTAAGGTTCACTATCTCAGGAGGTATATCAGCCATCAGTGCCTCTAACTCAGCAAGGTCTCTCTCAGCATCAAACTCACCCTCTTTAACATACTCAGGCAGACCATCTAACTCTCCAGCAAACTCAAGCTCTCAAGACTCAGACTCCTTAGACTTTTCAGTTACCTCACTCTCACTAGAACTAATGGATCTCACAACTTCCTTAACACTACTCGGACTCCTAATGGAGTCAGTCACATGGAATGTGACTTCCTCATCTCCTAAGTGAAGTACAATGGTGCCCTTAAAGACATCAATATTGGCCTTAGCCGTACGAAGGAAAGGACGTCCAAGAATGATAGGCACATTCGCATCAGCCTCCATGTCTAGAACAACGAAATCCACGGGGAAGACAAATCTATCAATCTTAACAAGCAAGTTCTCTATGATTCCCTGAGGATACTTAACAGAACTATCAGCAAGAGAGAGTGTCATGCGTGTCGGTGTAAGTTCACCTAGGCCTAGCTTCTCATAAATCGAATAAGGCATCAAATTAATGCTAGCACCTAGATCAGCTAATGCGTGGTTGTGAATATTGCTACCAAAGAGACACGGGATGGTGAAGACTCCTGGATCAGACAGCTTCTCTGGAAGCTTGTTCATCACCACTGTAGAACACTCACCGGTAAGATCAACATTAGAAAGTTCTCCAAGCTTTGCTTTGTTCTTGAGGATGTCCTTCACGAACTTAGCATACTTGGGCGTGCATTGGAGAACCTCTATGAATGGAAGTTTTATCTTGATCTGCTTGAACAAATCAAGAAAGTACCCATACTCCCTAGAATATTTCTGATGGCGGACACGATCAGGATATGGGACTCTAGAAAGATCTATCTCAGGGCAGGGTCTAAAAATGGGTGGGCGATCCCTAATAGTGCTCTGGACCCTAGGACCCTCTATCTCTACTTCCTCTTCTCTCTCCCCAACATCTTTACCTTTCTGTCATGTGACACTACCTCCCCTAACTGCTTACCCGATCTAGTGGTGATTGCCTTAACATGTGCATGCGGGTTTTGTGTACTAGAACTAGATGAAAAAGTACATGGGGGTTTCTCGTCTATCCTCCTAGCAAGGTCGACTACTGTTCTCTGGAGATCCTGAAAAGCTGACTGTTGGTTTTTCAGAATAAGATCATGTTCAGCAAGAGTTTTCTGAGTGGCGGCATCCTTAGCAACTAACTGTGTCAACAAATCCTCTATCTTGCTCAAACTACTCCCACTATCACTACCCGAGCTACTCCCTGAATTCCTATTAGTGAACTGGCCCCGCCCCTGGTTATGATTTTGATTTGATTGGAAAACAGGGGGATTTCCGAAAGAACGCCAATTGTTTTGATTATTGTTGTTTCTCCACCCCGAATTAAAATTATTCCCAAATGAGTTGGTTGGACCTCGGTTTGGACCTCCCACGAAATCTACCTGTTCCTGATGCAGCAAAGGACATTCTAAAGTGCCATGACCTCCCCGACACATTTCACACCTATCAACCTTAGCTTTTAACTCTTTCATCTCTCGTGTTAGGTTTTCCAAGGCAGCAGTCACATGAGTATTCAAGGTGACTTGGTGAACGCCTCGTGACGACAAAGGTGTACTCGATGTAGGAATGGAATTCCTACTAACGGACTGTTGCTCGTACTCTGATTGAGCAAAGATCTCAAAAAGATCAAGGCATTCAGCTACACTCTTCTTCCCCATGAGGTGCCCTCCCGCAGAAGTATCAAAACGAGCCTTCGTTTCATAAGTGAGACCATTGTAGAATTTCTCTACAAGGGCCCAATCAGATAAACCATGCTGGCAGCATTTGCTAAGCAGGTTTTGGAACCGCTCCCAAGCAAGATAGTAAGGCTCATCTGGGTCCATACGAAATGAGTGGATCTGGTCACGGAGCCTGGATGCTTTGGCAGGTGGGAAATACTTGTTCAGAAACCCTTGACGAAGGGCTGCCCAAGTAGTGAAAGTCCCAGCAGGCTGCGAGTCAAGCCAAGTGGCGGCTCGTCCGGCCAGTGAGAAAGGAAACAACTGGAGAAAGATCGCATCATCATTGGCACCTTGAAGCTTGAAGGTACCACAGATGCGGGTCAGGCGGGCAATATGAGCAGGTGCATCCTCATCATCACGCCCATGGAATTGGCAAGAATTGGTGATGGTAGTCATGATGTAGGATGGGATTTGCCATGAGTTCTTGTTATTAATTTGAGGACAAGTGATGGGAGAGTTTACCCCAGTGAACCCCTGTGTGGATTGCTAGTGAATGGTCCTACGATCAGCCATTTGTGGAACAGTGGGTTTTGGACTAGGAGGTAGGGAAATAGGTGGTATGGATGTGTGTGAAGAAGATTGTGTGGAGGAATCAGAAAAGGACAAGCTTGAAAAGGAAGTACGGATCTTTTCTGTGAGATCCTCAAATCCAAGCTTCTCTGAAATCGGATGCTCTGGTGGCGGTCCTTGTGAACGCAGATGCGGTTAGGGCATTCAACTGCAAGCAAAATAGGAATTGTAGGACAGAAAGAAAACCAAAAGGACTCAAATAGACATAAAAATAAAAAGACACGAAGCACAGATATAGCAAATAAATCCAATCAAATCTAATGTACGCAATTACCAAAGAGTACCCGGCAACGGCGCCAAAAACTTGATGTGTAAAAAGTAGTTTAATTAAAATGATTAAAACTAACTCTAAAACAGACACTAAGTTAAACTCTAGACTTTCTAAATCTAAACTACTAACCGGGCAAGTGAACCGGTCGACTCTAGTATAGCTAAGTAAGTCCGGATATCGAACCCACGAGACTCCTAATGAAAAACGAAAATTAGACTTAATTAAATAAAATTGGAATTGGGGGGAATTTAGCTACTAATTCTAAAAGACTTAAAATAATAACTTAAATGAGAGCAAACTAAAGACACACGAGAAAGCTGAGACTGAATTCAGATGATGTTAAAACACTACCTAGGCTGGAATCCTATACTTGACTAACACTTCTTCTATCGTTAATGGAATGATTTGTGAAAACCGGGATCTTAAGATTCTAAACTAAAGGATGACTTAGAGAATCCTCAACCCTTCTCAAGGATGACAACTAAGAAACCCTAAAGCCCGTTTAACTACCGATTTAGCTAGATCTCCCTCACAGGTTTTCTAACTTAATAATAAAACTCCCGAAAAGCAATCTACCTTACGGCACGACTGTCACAACACCCTAAAGTGAAGAGGATAGATCTAAGATGAATAGCTAGACTCGATTAACAAGATGTGAAAGACATACTAAACGGGATTTTCTCACGAACACTCTCGAATAGCAATTCAATCACACGAGACTAACCGATAACCTAACAACTTCACAGATTTTAGATTAGTTGAATAATTAGTTTAGTTCAATTCAATATTACCAATTTAATGGAATACTACGTCTAGCAAACCATCCACAAATCAAGAACACAAAGTAAACGATCTAGCATGCAATTATCCTATGAAAGACATTCACCAAATCACATGAAAACTGGAAATCAATCACAAGAACAGAACTTTATTACTCATACACATCTGATCATTCATATTAAATCATTCGTTTATTACAAAATCACAAGATCAAACCATAAAACCGATAAAATTCATGTTAATCAAGCATAATCATCACAACCTAGGTAGTACAAGAGTTCTAGCCAATAGTCATCATCAAAACAGAAGCGAAAGAGAAATCAAAAGTATGAAACATGGATAGGGAAAGATTAAATGAAAGAAAACTAAAAACCGAATGATTAACACCCGAGGTTCTTTGATTATCTTGCTTGGATCTTGTTCTTGGCCTTCCAAATGCTCCAAAATCGTCTCAAAAGTCTCTTTCAATCGTCTTCTGCCGTCTGCCTCTTAGGGTTTTCTTATAAAAACTTAAATAGTGATCTAGGGCAAAATTTTCTCGGTTGAGCAATCTTAGCGCGTCGCTAAAATAACCCCCAAAATCTTCGCTACGCGCTAAAAACAAAATAGTCGATTTCTGACGCGGGAATCTTGGCGCGTCTCTCAGATCCTGTCATCATCTTGGCGACGCGCCAAGATAAGGATTTTCAGAATTCTTCCATTTGACCAAGCTTTCCGTTCCTTAGCTCGCATGCTTTTTTATTCTTCAAAAATCAACCATTTACGCTCCTTGACCCACAAATACCTGCAAATACACAAATGCGTAAATAGAAACCGAAAACTAATAAAAACGGGAAATAAAGACTAAAAATATATACAGAAATCGCATGGAAAACTGATATGTTTTGCAACACATCAACTACCGTCACACAATCACGTTTTGATGATAACTTCAAAATGAAAATCGATAGATAAGGAATAAATGTTTCCATATAGCTAGGTCAAAATATGAGGATAAAGGGAGAGAAATCGATTTAAGAATTTTAAGTGCTCCAAGCTTGGAATCCAAATCAACTTAATACGATCAGGTCTCCTTTCAGGTTCAGAGATCATGCTTTGGCTTGATAGGTCGAATCACCAACATTGGTTCATCCTTCAAGGTACTTCATCCTTCTCGTTACGTAATTACAACCAAGGTAAGTTGAAGATCAAGAGTTGAGATTAGTCAACAAGGTATGGAATTCATGCTTATCTTGATAATAACAAGAAAGCAATCGAAGGTTGACATTTGTCAACAAAATACGGGTTTCAACCCTATTTTGGTGAGATCATGTCATTTGTGAAATGTAAATTCTAATGAGATTAATTGAAGTCAATCCTCAAGATAAGGAAGTCACCCTAATCCAGAGGATGAAATTTCACAAAACAAACAAATGGAAAAACCATTTATCGTAATAGAGATTCATCAAAGTAAGGGAATCTCCCCTGCTTTGATGAGGTAGAATCATTTAGGAGATACGAGTGTTCTTAGTCATAGGTTGTCTTGAAAACTCTTGCGTTTCCCACGGTGCAAGCGGTATGAAGTTTAACTTAACGACGAAAGGAAAATTAGTATCAATTAGGAATTCGGAAAATTTCAAGTTACATCAGTGTATCAAAGGAAAAATCATGATTACAAGCTTAAGATCGAAGTTTGAGATAGCAGAATTTGTTATGATGGTGTTCAAATTTTGAATAATTTAAATCAGAAAGACGAAATCAAAGACAAGAAATGATTCAATATCACAATGAGATGTGAACATTCGATTCATAATCGAAGGGAATATATGGACTTCTCAGGATAGTACCTCAATGACAAAGCAAAAATAATAATATTCATTTCATCATTATAAATACCAAGGTTTCAAGCGCGTAAGTAACACCCCAAATAAGCAAATACTCATAGTCTAGATGGGTCTAAACATAAAGCACGAAGTAACTAGAGATGACTTTTTCCAGTCGTTATTTCTCCATTAGTGCCCGTGTGACGTCAGTCCTGGTCGTCATCACTGCTGGAGGAACTAGAGAGACTCGGGGGTAGGTCAGGATAGTTGCCCCCTAAGTTGGTCTCGTCGGTGGGAGGCCAGATCTTAATCCGGTTTGCCGGGAACCCTCTAATTCGAGCCGTCCGTCTCACGGCTCCTCCGTTGTTCACTTGTTAGGGTCTTGCCTCGGGGGCATTCCTTGCAACTGTAGATGCTATGGGAACTACAGGTGCAGCAGGGTTAGGCTCCACAGGATTAATCGGTGCAGTGACGACAGCAGGTAGAGTGTGCATAATAGAGTCTATGGGTTCTTCCTCTTCAAACGAGTCTGGTGCATCAAGCACCACCTCCTCAGGGTTAGATTTTGTATTAGAAGATGTTTGCACTAGATATGCTAAGAGAATCTTTTCAGGCTTCGATTCGTTTTCAGAAGAAGTAATAGAAGGGCTGATAGAAGACATCCTGAAATATCATTAAGATATTTTATGAGATTTGGGGTAATATGAGCTATACAGTATGAAAATGACAATCAAGGATTTGGCATAATAACAATGAGATGTTCTGAGTGTAATTGTTTGATTCGTAAATCAAAGCGAGTACGTCGACTAATCACAGTATTAAGTCAGCCACAACTTTGTTGAAGACATGCGTTCGATAAGCAGATACTCATCCCACTCTTCCAACCTTGCATGTATTGGGTGGTGAGGCACAGACTTTGACGAGATTTTGAAAGCCACGAATAACGATTCAAAGCTTATTTTGAAAATTATTCGATTTAGTCACACAATGCCTTGACTATGATTTAAGATTTGTGTGTGCTTTGATAGGAATCAAAGTATAAAAAGAATCACATATGGTTCCACTCATCAAGTTTCAATAATCCATGCTTCGGTCCATCAAGATCATTATGTAGCCTAGTTTAAGCACATTCTTAGTATACCGGTGATGTTTATATATAGGGTTCCCCGCAGCGTTCCCACCACATCCACGATATACTTTGAATAATACTTAAACTAGTTACATAACATCTTAATTTTCCTTAGCATCATTCCAAAGAATAACGTAATATAAGTTTGATGTGAGCTACCGCACCTTATGTATAGGCGGTTTTACCAGTATATAAATGGCTACAGACAAACCTATACATCGGTTCCACACGGGAATTGATGACTGTAGAGAAAACATTTCCAAAGTGTAAATAGTTTGATGTGACGTAGTAAGATCCACAAAGCGTATACGTATAGTTTACAACCAAACCAATCCATGCCTCAGTCAATCGGGATCATCACGTAGCCCAGTTTAAACACATTCTTGGTATACCAAGGATGCTTATATATAGGGTTCCCCGCAGCGTTCCCACCACATCCGTGGTATACCTAGAACGATGCCTAAACCAGTTACGTGACATCCGTTTATCCCTAGCATCACTTAACATGAAGGCTCTTAGTAGGACAGGACTTGAGTAAATGTTGATAATGTTTGATTGCCTTTAACAAGGACTTATAATGTTTGATTGCCTTCAACAAGGACTTATATTGTTTGATTGTCTTCAACAAGGACTTATATTGTTTGATTGCCTTCAACAAGGACTTACTAGAATTATGACCCTAGCACTCTAGGGTATAGAATAGAAACTTGTGATACTCATGATCGTTACCTCATGGTAAGGTTAGCCAGACTTCTCATGCATGGTGAATTGCAATTACGTGTGCACCCGTAATGGTAATTTACCTTGCATGATCATCCTTAGCTTCACTTACCCCAAGTTAACATCATAGTATTATTTAGATTCATCAAGCACAAATAATGTAATGTCCTTATGTCCATGAGCCAGTATTCCAATAATAGCATGTAATAGTCAATAAGCATATAAGCACATTAAGTCTAATGATAACTGCATGTCCGTCATACTTTCAGAATTTCAGTCATAACCATGATAGGGTCGGATTTTAATATCCGAGATCTACGCTATGCGTGATCACCGAAGTTCCCTAATAATATGATTTTGTACGCATACAAGCGTAAGGTTCTAGTATCAAAGTATCCCATGTAGAAAAACTAAGAGTATTAATGTCTTTCTCAGGATGTTCAGATAATACGTGTATATGTATAAAGTCAAGTATGTAGGAACATACTTGTATATTATTAGGTATATAGGAATATACCTGTATATTAAGTTCATAGACTTAATATACTTGACCCATTTGCCTTGTAGTTTTGTGTATTGACCATAGTTTATCACTCATCCCAGAAATCCCTAGGTAGCGTAACGGGTCTCACAATGAGATTTATACGAATACGCTTGCCTTAGCCCGAAGGCCTTTTGCCAGGAAATTCAGAATACAGGTGTCTATGTGTCACACAAATCATGAAGAACATTTAGGTAAAATCAAATGCACACAGTCCCTAGCATGCATTCTATATGAAGGTTCTTTAGGTTATAGTCTAGGTCGAATTCTCCACCTAAATCTCTATAACCAAGGCTCTGATACCAATCTGTCACACCCTCGCTTATAGCGGAAACACGAGGATGCGACGGACGGGATCGTCATAACACTTGGTATGTTTACAGAGACTTAATATGTGCAAAATCCTCGTGTCATGACGTCGCCCAACACAATGGTGACTTGTGTCGTGGTTAGTCAGTTCCACGACTATCATAGTCTTAATAATTCTAAAATCCATATACACAGTGTTCAAATATAACAGTAAATGATAAACAATACAAATGCAATCTATTGAAAGCCTGAGGGTCTCTGCTAAGGCATCTGCTCTAGTATCCTCTTTGGTTATGATCACCTGAAAAGATATGCTCAAAAATGTCAACAATTATGTTGGTGAGTTCTGCAGGTTTAATTTGAAAACATGTGATTGATGCTGTATAGATTTTGATGTGGAATCAAACTGTAAGCACAAACCGCATAACATGTGTTTAAGACAACCAACCCCTATGACGTTATGCATATAAATTCGACGGAATATATTCACCCATGGCCTGATTGCTGGCAGCTGTAGTCGGTAACTCACAAGTTAAACCGATCTGTCGAGGGTGGGGGTGTCAACCCAGTAGTACTACCAATACCTATCCGTTGGTTCCTAACCCGGAATTAATGGTTGTAAGAAGAACCACACAGCAACACCATGTATGCATGCAAAACAGTATCACATTGATTCTAAGTATGAAAACAGGATATACAGTGTACAGCATTGAAAACGGGTGAGCATACTTTCCCCCATTGATTGAAAACAGTAAAAACTTGTATAAACATAAAAAGGGGCCACGAAACTCACCTTGAATTGTTGTAATGCACAAAGACTTCACAGAATCAAGCAATTCATGATCAAACACGATCAATACCTATTATTGATTATAACTAGGCCTTTAAAACATATTTAGCGTGTATAGATATATTTGGTTGGATTCGGGTTGACGCACACGTTTATATATATATTTGATTTTATACCTAATGATATTAGGATTTAAATTGAATTATGAGATTTTGGTCAAGTAATGAAATTACTTGTATTTTTGATTTATTCGAAAGAGTATATGTATGTATTCTTTGTAATCGTATAATTCAATAATAATTTATAAATTTAAAATATAAAAATATAACCTATAATTACATTTATGTTTGATTTGTGAAATTATATATTGTATAATTTCTATGGTTTTTCCATGATTATTTCATAGTTAAATACGATATATTGTCTATTGTTATAAAAATAATTATTTGTATTATTTATAACTAATATTTTATAAAGATTATTTATGTTTTTAAATAAAATATATTTATAGAAAATAATTTTGTATGATTTAAAATAAGGGAAGTTTATAAAATTATTTTTATAATTTTTAGAAATTTTTGTATAATTTTTAGAAATTTTTGTATAATTTTTGGAAGCTTAAAATGGTTTTTTTAAAAAAATGGCAGAGGCTCGAGTTCGAACCCGGAACCTCTTGCCCAAAATCCCACATACCAACCAGTGAACCATTGCACAAGGCCGCGGTGGTAAGCGGTTTCAATTGTTTTTAAACGTGGGTTTCCCAATTCCCCCAATTTCATATAAACCCTAGAATGGGTTCGATCAAATTGAACCTCGAAACGATATGGGATTCTGTAATTAGCATGGGGCTTTGATTCCCCATGATAAATCAAGTAGAATGATGCATTTAATTAACCTGATTTGATTCATTTTGATGGTATGAACAGATAAGAACAAGCCGCGGCAAAGGAAGAATCGAATAGGTGATCAAAACTTGATGGAATTCAAATTACTTGTACAGATAGATTCGAACGATGCTAATTATCAATTGCCCTCTATCAATTTCGGGTTTTGAAGTCCCGAAGGTGGTGTTCGACCAATCGTAGGTCGCGGATAAGAATGATGATAGAATTGGATGTTTTGTTGTGTTTTGAATGAAATTGAAGTTTGCATTCTATTTATAGCAGTTAAAGTTCGAGTAGGGTCGATTTAATTTGATTAAAAATGTCGTTTGAGTGTTCTTTCGAGCTGTATACGCATTCGAAAATGAAGTGGAGTGGTTGAGCCACTAATCGATTGATTAAACGCGTTTTTAGGTTGGATTCTAGCTCGAAATGGGTCCACGGAATTATTTGGTCTGTTTGTGCGATTTAAAATCGAGTATTTTAGGTGTTTTTGGCCTCGCCGGAGGGTCGCCGTAGACCGCCGGAACAGTTGCCGGAAAACCGAGGGAAAACGGGCGGGGGTTGGTTTTGTAATTCAGAAATTACACAAATGGTCCCTGCGGTTTGTTCTGTTTGTTATTTCATGTCAAAACCTTCTTTTTAAGTTTCGAAATTGACAGAACTGCCCCTTTGGACTTATAAATTAAATTTTTATACATTTTTTTTAATTTTTTTTTCTTAATAATTCTTACAAATTATTAATAGAAATATTATTATTATTATTATTATTATGTTATTTTTTATTATTATTATTTTTATTGTTATTATTATTATTATTATTATTATTAATTATTAACATCGTATCAAACTTAATTGTTTATTAACTTTTCATTAATAAAATACGGGATGTTACAGTTGGTCTTCGTGTTTGATTTTAAAAGGTACCAATTTCCACTGTTGGATCGGAAGAGGCTAAAAAAGCAACTCGTCATTTATTCACATCAAAATACATTGATTTTTAAAATCAATCATTTTTTCTTGAGTTAATTTCAATTTTACTCCCCAAGGTTTGACAAAAATAAATATTTTCTTCAAAATATTAAAAACATCAATTTATCTTCAAATGTTTTCGTATATTCAAAAGTTTTCATAAGTTGTTACTTTTTGGATCTCTTGTTGTTGGATTCAAATATTGTTGGATTCAAATGTTGTTGGATTCAAATATTGTAGCCTCAGTTCGCTTATGGCGGTGTCCAATGGCATTGTCGATCCATCGGATCATATTCTCTTAGGATAGTTTCATCTTTTAGGTAGCGTTCGTTTCATGGAATGGAATGAAATTCTTATGAAATTATAATGCAGATTCCATTTCTTATGATGTTCGTTTCAAAAAAAAAAGATTGTAATTGAATTTAAATCCTCAAATTCCATCATATTACGGGATTTAAATTCCTTCCGGACGGGGATTGTTTTAAAATATCAAGAATTCTGGGCAATTTACCAAAATAACCCTAACCCTAGATGAGGATGATCGAGGGATAAAAGCTTCATTTGAGTGATAAAAAGCTGATTCGCATATCAAATTCAGTTGATCAAAGATCTATGTAAAAGCTTCCATCTCAACTTCAGGGTAAAAAGCTTCATTTGACTAGAGGATCGCACCATCGAACAGCGAACGATTGAACAGTTTGGCTAATCGAAGATCTGAGAATCGCAGATCTGGGGATTGAATCGCAGATCTGAAGATTGATCGAAGATCCGAGAAACGCATATCTGAGGGTTCAAATTGCGCAGATTGGAGCCTTCATTTTCATACATCAGCTTCAAATTACGCAGGAATGATTTACGATGCATTTGAAGCTGTTTTCTGATTCGTGTATTTGCTAATTGAGTTTCTGATTCCATTCCTTATGCATCAGCTTCATTTTGTTTCATACATCAGCTTCAAATTTGAAGCTGTTAAGATGTTACTTTTTGTGTAATTTGCTTTGGATCTCTTGTTGTTGGATTCAAATATTGTAGCCTCAGTTCCTTTGTTTTCACATTTTGATGTTAGGGACATTATTGTTTGAGTTGCATCATTTTATGTTTTTTTAGTTTGAAGAATTAGGGAGGAAGTATACAAGACATGAATACTGTGATTTTTAGGTGGGTGAGAGGATAAATTTTTAACTTAATCATCACTGTGATTTTGCTTTGGTTATGAGTAATATATTCTTCAAACCAATTTGGACAATAACTCCATTGTTTGCAGACATAGTAATAAACAATAATGCACACACAAGATGAGTAATTGAGCACTAATGTAACACCCCAATCCGGGTAGGCTTGACGTGTCACACAAACAGTAAACAGAGTTTTATGAATGATAATATTAAAGTATTAAGAAACATTCAACTCCTTACATAAATTTAAATAAAGTCTTAAAATCAAAACACTACTAAGTCTTATTACTCCAAATGTTCTCATCCTAACTTCTTGAGTTAACTCTCTTCACTCGTTCCCCTGAGCCCCTTGAGTACCTGCTATAAACATAAGAGAAAACCACAAAAGAAAACACGGCTGAGCCAAAGAACGCTCAGTAACGGAAATAAATAATAGCAATACAATGATCAATAATGATAACAATGAGATGATCAAGTTGAAAATCAAATGATAATGATCATCTAAAAGGAATACCCATATGAGCTAATAATAATAATACTTAACTATGTGTACATTAGCTGCAGTTCTAATGCATCAATATGTGAGATAGGAATGTGGGCACACACACCTAACCATCTCACCAATAAACAATTTATAATGATATCCTAGGATCGATCCATACGCCTCCTTTAACACTAATCAATATGTGCAACAACTTAGCACGTAATAATAATGTAGAGACGTTGTGGTCTAATCGTTCTGCCACAGATAGAGCACGTCACTTGTGCCACAATGACGCCCTATGTCCCCATAGGTGGATGTGCTCGGGTACGGAGGTCAATAATACAATCAAGTCAATATAACACAATAAGTTATACTAGAGCTCATAATCCTTAATCAAGGTTACTAGCTATAGTCAATAATTTAGGAAGCATATGACAATGAGTACAAAGCAGATAACTCCTATCACATGCAAACAATGTCAACTATACGATAAGCACTTATAACAATAATCTTATGGATTTAATAAACAAGTCAAGTTATGAATTCAAGATAAAAAAAAATCTAGGACGAGAGGTATTCATGCTACGAGAGAGGAAGGGTCGGAATCCGTACCTTAGCTTATCTATAGTTAACACGAAATTTGATGACTTTCTTAATTAACACAAGTGCCTACACATAAATACTGTTTCTAATAAGATTCATTGAAGTTTGGTTAAAGTATTTGATTTGTAAATCTAGTCTTCTTAATATTTGATTTTTTTTATATCTTTAAAATATATTAAAGCTTGAACCAAAAGTTTAAGTCGGTTTATAATCTTTATATTTAGCAAGAAAATTTACATATATTTAGTACTACTTGTTCTCGTAAAAATAATTTCCTTTTTATAAGTTTTCCTTTATATTATTTAACGTAATTAACTTCCGTATAATCGAAACCAAGGTTATAATCTTTATTTTCCTTAGACATGCAGAATTTTAAACTTACGCATATCATTATTATTTTAAAACTTGACGTTAGCTAACATGGGTAAAAGATCAATATGTTAAATTTAACATCCATGTATATCTTTGTTATATATATATATATATATATATATATATATATATATATATATATATATATATATATATATATATATTTGTCATATTAAATCCACATGCATAATCAATCTTCATCACTCAAATAACTAAAACCCATATTCATGATCAACAGTTATCGACTTCATCTTTTGTTTTTTTTTCTTCTTTCTATCATATATATATATATATATATATATATATATATATATATATATATATATAAATTTTCGTTGATGTTTGGATTAATGAAACCGTGAGGAAAGCATCGGATGGAGTTAGGAAAAACTTGAAGTTACCTCGGGTTAAGAATAATGGAACCGATCGGGTACAAAGTGTGTACGGTTGTAACGTTGTTGCCTTCTTGAACTCTTCCCTATCCACGTTAACATGGGTGGTAAGAAGCATTCGAAACAAACTGAAAACAATGCTTCTCATAATCAATAGTTGTAGCAATCCCGATGTTTGTTAACAACTTACATATAGTTTTGTGATTACCTTATGAAGGCAGAAAGAAAGCTACTCGAACGAAGTTGATCGGTGGTGGCGATGTTTGTACGATGGATGGATCAGATTGACAGACTTAGAAGCTGTGAATCGGAAAGGTTGTACATCTCATATTATTAAGCGAACAAGCCTGGCGACTATCGAATGAACCGAGAAGTTAGTGTTACCTTAGAACAAACCGGTGGTCGTCGTTGATTAAAATGGTAGAATCATGGTCTGTAGTTGATCTAGCGCAATGGTGTTCTTGTGGAGCAAGGTGATTGAAGAGGTTCTTCGCGATGGTCGACGCAGTGAAGCAATAGGGGTAATCGAAGCGGTGAAATTAAGTTGTTGCATATCATTATTATAAGGAGTCATGAGATTTTATTATTATTACTTTATAATCACCATTCCACTGCTTCATAATTCCCTGAATTTCAGTGGTGAAATTACTTTATTATTATTACTTTATTAGTGGGTTTGAAAAGTTTTTAGATGATGATCAAGGCTACGGTGTCAGCACTTCAATGAAATAGTCATCAAGTATTATTATTATTATTATTATTATTATTATTATTATTATTATTTATTATTATTATTATTTTATATATTATTTATTGGATATTTCAACTAAAATATCTGATCTTCTAACTGATGAATAGGAAAAGAGAGATGTAAAAGGAGTGAATCTTTTCCTTGAAATTTTAAACAATTAAAGAACCTACTTTCATAACCATGATTGTACTACCATCAACTTGACTTTTCAAGTATTCTAAAGAAGCAACAAATATGTAAATAGTTTAATTCAGAATACTTCACTTATCATCTTTATTCAATTGCTATTAAGTAAAAACTAGACAAAATTACATAATTCATCCTTTATGTTAATATCTGATTTC
This sequence comes from Flaveria linearis, assembly GCA_024085815.1. Lineage (NCBI taxonomy): Eukaryota > Viridiplantae > Streptophyta > Magnoliopsida > Asterales > Asteraceae > Flaveria > Flaveria linearis. The sequence goes on from CM044013.1 coordinate 31,730,285, forward strand.
AGATTTGATCCTTAATCTTTAAAAATTACACCAAACATCCTTTTCCTTTAATGTTTGTAATAATTAAGGTTCTTTAAACTAACTTGGGTTAATTTTCCTTGTTAAGTGATATCACATGCATATCACATGGGGGTATTTTTGTCAATTCTACTCTTCCCCTAATATACATTAAAAAAAGACAAAACCCTTCTTCCCCATTTTAGGGCTTAAATCCACGATGAGAAGACCTGCGAACAAAAGTCGTATTTTTTCTTCCCCCCCCCATTCTAACAATTTCTAGGTTCATAGCGAGTATGAATAAGGCGATTCATTGTTGGTGTGGTAAACAAGCGACTATGAAAACTTCATGGACCTCACGCAATCCAGGTAGACGTTTCTATTGTTGTCTTCGAGAGGTATGGTATCTCCTTGTTCATAGTTACTCCATTTCATATGTTCTTGTTCACGTTCATCCTAATTTGAGTTTTGTGTAATTTAATTTTGCCAACATTGAATCAGGAGAAAGCAAGACAATTGAAGCTGAATTAAAATCAAGTGAAGAGAAAGCAAGACAATTGAGGAAGTGCTTGCTTTTTAGTTGGATAGGCTTTATTATATTACTAGTTTCTTTGAGGTTCATGTAAGTGTTGTATGTAATGCAATGTATGTTTGACCGATTTATGTAATTGCATTATATGTAATGAAATGACATTTTGAGCTTGCAGTTCCATTATTTGCATTTGACCAATCAATGTATGTATGGCAATTATGTATGGCATTTTGGTATGTATGGCATTTGACCAAAACCATGTATGTATGGCAGTTATGTATGGCATTTTGGTATGTATGGGATTTGTGCAGACTAGTTTGACCAAAACCAAGTTAGTTGCAGGGAATGATTGCAGTAGCCAAAATTGCATTACTAGTTCCACTATGATTGCAGTTAGTTGCAGTTCCATTGGGATATCAATTTGTGCAATTTTTCTTGTTAATTGCAATCAATTGGGGGAATAGAGACATATTATATATTTATTTTATAATAAACACATACAAAACCCGCTAATTGTTCGATGAAATGTTCTGATGAAATTGAAATAGAAGAAGTGATTGAAAAGTGTGATGTTAACTTCTGTTTGAAGTAAAAAGTATATATATGGATGTATAATAAAGATCACACATGGTTTATTGTTAGTTTATATGAATGATTATACTAAACTAGTCTTACACTATACGATCTAAAATTTTTATGTCATCACAAGGTTAAGAAACATATACATTTAGTATAGTCGGTTCTCAATTGTCTATGATACCTTGTGAGCGGACAAACTTTAGATACCAAGAATCTGAACTCTTATCTTTAGATACCAACAAAACCCAAGGACACAAATACTGTAACGGGTTTGTCTTTTTCCCCCTTCCACCCTTGTTTTTTTGTTTTGTTCCTTCAAGCCTACCTACAATTATAGTTTCGGCCTTCATTTGACTTTCAACAAGTACACCATCTTCATTAATTTCAAATCTTGGTAGTTCACCAGCACACACAACCCTTATCCTATCTCGATCATCCTTTAATAATTTCAACTGCCTTCTAGTTTCAACCGAATGAGACTTTATCAATTCCTTTACCTCTTTTTTACTTCCAAACACTTGACCAATGTAAAAGCATTTTTCACTTTCTTTCCTAAGGTACTTTAAACTTTTTTTTCTAATACTTCCAATGTTCTCATCTGATTCACATCCACTGTCAAAAGTATCATTGTCCAAGACTTCATTATTAATATCTTCAATCATTAACATATCATCTTTAATATTGCTTTCATATTCTTCATCAACATGTAGTTTAAAATCTCTTATATCAACAGAAACATCATCTATATCATTTTCATCTACAATGAAATCACTATCATCCTTATCAGTGTCTCGTGCATCATTTTTTTGTTAGCATTCTCATTCCCTCTATCTTCATTGACATTAACAGCCCTTACATTTACATAATCATCTTGTATATTCAAGAAAGGGTCAAAATTGATTATATCTTCTTCATTCAGAATGGGTGCTGTTGGTGTTGTATACCAATTTAACATATTAGTGTGCATATATGTATCTCCATGTTCAACAAAAACATCAATAACCTTGTGAGTACACACTAATTTGGTGAACCTACATACATCTTCTTTAGTACCTAAGGCTTGTATCCCAATGTCTAAATCACTACCAGGCTGTAAAAAATGATAAAAAAACACGCTCACTCTCTTCGTACCCTAACTCAGCTTTCAATGCATCAAGTTCAGCAATAGAAAACTTGTTAACATCAAAGAGATCAACTAAATTGACTTGGCCATTCTCATACCTTCTACCTGGACATCTACTAAAAGAACCCCCATGATGTAAGTTGATGGAGAAAAGATTTGGATATATACCTGCAGATCAAATCCAAACTTGAATCAGTGAGATTAAAGAAAATCAATCAAATAGCAAAATAGATTAACAATCAATCCAAAAATCGATCAATCAAATAGCAAAATAGATTAACAATCAATCCAAAAATCGATTAAATACATACTATATAACTGATGGTAGTCAATGCTCTTATCTGTTGATTCACGAATGCGAAATCTTGCCATGCTTTGAGTTGATAAACAAGGAATCGAAATCTTGTCATACACGTTCAATGAAGAAAGCGGAAATGAGGAAGATGGATGATCACGTTCAATTTTGATTATGTACGTACGTAGGGTTATTAGAATAGGGGAAGAGTGGAATTGACAAAAATACCCCCATGTGATATGCATGTGATATCCCTTAACAAGAAAAATTAACCCAAGTTAGTTTAAAGGACCTTAATTGTTACAAACATTGAAGGAAAAGGATGTTTGGTGTAATTTTTAAAGATTAAGGACCAAATCTGAAATCAAGTATTAACATAAAGGATGAATTATGTAATTTTGTCTAAAAACTATAAAAACGCATTGTGAATCTTCATCAATCAATACTAGAAGCTATTTAAGAAACTGAGTTAGTAAAATCAATGGGTGCTCATTGTTAGTTATGAGGGATTTAAGATTTAGTATGGAAGTTCTTTTTATTACTTTGATACTATTACAAAAGCCTTTTTTTGGGCTTTATTAAATATCATTAGGAGGTAGTATAACATATTGATTAAAATAATACCACAAAACCTATCAAGAATATGTAACACAGTAAGCTATTAAGAACATGTACAAATATGATATGCAAATTATGAAGTATTTCGTAATTAAACTACTTCTCTTTGTTGTGTAGGCGAAGTGAGAGTCAATATAAATGTGATCTTATGTATGAACAAGCTTATCCCTTTATGGAATTCAACTTATAGGAACTTTTTTCAATTTCTTTGTAGCTGCATATATAGATATGATATCATATCTCTTTATACATTATTAAAGTCAATATAAATTTGATCTAGCAAATGCTGTTAGTTTGACATGTTCCTGTTCTTAAACAAAACCTAAGAACCTCTAGAAATCTTCATGTGCACTAGTTATGCACCACGTCGGGAAACCTTAGCTGTTGTTCAAAGATTAATGTGGTCCAAGAGTATGAAAGTATGATAATCTAAGGTAATGGATTGAGAACAGTTGACTAACAAGTTAAAAAAATTACTTTCAATTAGGCTAATATTTAGAATTTTATGCTCACTCTACTTGTTATTTTATTCCTTATTTAAGGTTTGTGTCATGCATTAAATTCAAATGATGCCACTTTGTATCCTTATTTAAGGTGTCATAACATGTAAAAGTTGGAATGCTTTTAATCTGTGTTGTATTGAAGTTGTAAGTGCATGGAACCATGTTACATATTTACTTATTTGTATTGTTTGAGAGTCTTGGAAACTGTGTTGCTTCAAAAAAAGAATTTGTACGTGTTTCTATATTAATTTGGAAAAGTTTCAAGCAATTGAAAAGATTAAAGATGACCAGATTAGGGTGATGCCCTTTTGGAGCTTGTGTGAAGAGGAAAGGGAGGCTTGGATCAGGTTTTTGTTGTCGAGTTAAGTTTGGCTAAGAAAATATTGGTTTAAGAATTTGTAGTTATGTTTAAAACTTTTAGTCATATGTTAAACTACTTATGATCGTATGTTAAACTACTTATGATCGTATGTTGAACTACATGTTTATGTCATATGTTTAAAATTTGTAGTTATGTTTAAAACTTTTTTAAGGGGTGGAGGGGGGTAGGGTGGGGTAGGAGTAATGATGACATGTATTTGTTTTAAAAATAAAATAAAAAAATTAAGAGGTGGGGGTGGGGGTGGGGGTGGGGGTGGGGTGGGGTGTGGTTGGAGGTTTAGGGTGGGGTTGGGGTTGTTACCATTTATTTTTATATTTTGAGCCAATATTGAAACTTCAAAGACTTGTTTGATTTAAAGGGTAATTATATCATTTTACAAATTTAAATTCCAATTCCATTCATAATTATACCAACCAAACACATTATAGGATTTGAGTAGGATTCTTTAGATTCAATTCAAATTCCATTTCCAATTCCATATCCAATTCAAATTCCATTCCATTCTTTGAAACGAACGCTACCTTAGGGCTTATGCTGGTGGTGTTCTCCAGAGGGATGGAATGGCATTGCAACTGTCGTCCCGGCGAGTACCGTGGCGGCGAGGCTGTTATGCATGTCGCTAGTTTTTTGCCTTTCCCCTTGATGTGTGAAAATGTATATATTAATTTATTTTAAAAATATTTTTCACAAATTAGTTTTAAAATTTGGAAATTCCTAACTAAACTTTACACAAACGGCAAGTGTACTGGTCGTGATATAGTAAAGTTTAGATAAGTCTGGATATCGAACCCTAAAGACACGTTTGGCTTCTTTCGTTACTAAACCTCTATCGACTTCCAACCTGATTAATTTAATTATTTTAAGTAATTAATATTAATAAACAAAATAAACAATTTAACTGAACTTAATTAATCTAACATGACGGAAGAAATAAACAAATAAGAATTCAAACTTGGAAACTTGAATACGATCAAGTATGTGAAATAACTACCTAGTCAGGAATCCAACTAACATATGATGTCCTAAAGGTAATAACTCGTATGGATATCTCTAAAAAGACGTACCTAGGGTTAACTAGGTATGTTGCTACTCCCTAAAAAAACCAAAGACACGTGTGAAGCACAAGATAGATTTATTAAAATGTCTAATGAAAGATCGCCCCTAAATTTTCTATCATACTATCTTTAAGATTATATTTTCTAACCCTAAGATAAAGGTCAATTTAATGAAATTCAATTAAATACCTTAAAACACTAACACCACTAATGAAAGGCAAAACACGCTCTCGCGAAATCTAAACCTAACAAACAATGATTAGAAGGTTTTAAGCAAATCTATCACCCCTACGTTCTAGATAAGGTAGCACATTGAATAATACTTTCAAATGTACAACCAATACTCCTAAGACTATCTCTAATCAAATACTAAAATTAAAAACACAAAGTAATTAATTTTAACGTGTGAAACCTAATCTAGATGTCACGCAATCAATCAAGATTAAACATACATGAGCATGACAATAACCTTCAAGCATAAAACAATACACATATTCATATTTAATTGAGAAAATAATCAAGTTCTAAGATTAATAAACAATATATGAAATCAAAATCAAATATTTAATCAAAACATGAATAGTTTTCAACCATACCTAGGTAGTACTAAAAAAATTAGCTACTCATAAAGTTCAAAAACATTAAGAACCCTAATAAAGTTTCAAACTTTAATAACATAAATGAGAGAAACAATGAAAGAAAGAAAAATAATCGATAACAAGATGAAACCGAATAATCTTTAGTGCTTAAATGCTTCAATTGTTGCTCCCCGATCTTACTCCTTTCTTTCAAATTGATCTCTAAACGTACTCCACAGCTTCAAAGTTGAATGAAAAAAATAATGTATGTTTTCTTCGTCTCTGCCGTCGCTTGATTGCTTTTTTTTCATTCACGCCCGTTTCTTTTTGTGTTACGAGGCATCTGCCTCTTTTCTTTAATTCGTTGGCCTCAAGCCCATTTTTTTCCTAATTCTCTTAGTGCTCACGTGTCCTGCACATTCCATTTGATAATTGTGGGTTTGTCATAAATTTAAAACAAATAAAAATGACTAAGCAATATTATTAATTAATTCAACAATTCAAATCCTCTTATTTCATATTATTCATAAATTCTAACTAGTAATTTACTTGCCGCGCGTTGCTGCGGCGACGAACGTACGTGTCATGATCAGCTATAAAATATACTCGACTCATCTTGTTTCCGAACTAAATTTACGTAAAATATGGTGTAACACGAATTTGTACCATCAAATGAAAACATATTTTATTTAAATCGACTATATTTCAAACACAATTTACATTAAAACGTATAACAAGTTAAAATGTACATCAAAATAAGCAAGTGCGGGAAAGACATAGACGACATGATAAAGCATAGATTACATTCGCTCTAACACATTTCCTAGCAAAATTTACATCAAAACATAGAGTAACTCGAATTTATACCAACGAAATAAAATTATAATATTTGACCCAACTCGTTACAAACAAAATTTACACATAAAAATATACACGTAATATTATATAATAAAGTTTTTTAAGATAGATATAATTTGAACTACTACTACTATTATAAGAGAAACTAAAAATGAATTAATTAAGAAAGCATACAAAGTATAATGAATGTTAGATTCGAACCCGGGTCTTATGTATAGTAAAAGAGGTCACAAGTCAGCAAGCTAGATACCCTTGCATATCTCAGTTTTGCTATGTATAATATAAAAAAATAAAAATAAAAAAAATCCCCACCGACATATATATAATATATAACAAAAAAATAAAAAAATAAAAAAATAAAAAAATAAAAAGAAAATCAAAACAATCCACCCACATAGTCGATTAATTAGAATAGATAATTCTTCATTCCCAACCCATTTAATGTTATGTATTTAATTTATTGTTCCTTCAGATTTTGCTAAATGATTTCTATAATTTATATTAAGTTAATTGCAAAGAAAATATTTAATAGAAAAAAAAAGATGTTATAAGTTTTCACTTAACGATCTTAAATCTAGTTAAAAAGTATATCTTTTAAGTTTATAGCCTCTTGAAATCTATAAATTGCGTGAACCAAATATAAGTAAAATCATTTTAAACCACTCGAGAGTTACTCAAAAGCATAGAAAATATTTATATTTAATATGTATAGTTTAGACTATATCAAATATCCACATTTGAACTTTGCTTGTCCGTAAGCAAAACTCAACGCACTACATATCTAACATCAACAAGTTTGAAAACATAGTTGTAAAACCAAATTAACACAACCAAGTTTTCCTAAAGACACAATCAACTATTTAGTCACAATCGGTATAATAACAACGTGACAAGCAACCATGATACCAATTTTAAAAAGTAGACGTACTAACTAAGCTCGGTTCATGTACAGGCTTTAAACACATAATAATCCACAACTTCTCACAATGTTCTCTCCTCTCAAACTTATTTAGTAAACCAGCATAAGATGTACTAGTTTATATTTGTGGTAATCTTGATATCATCACGACACGACATTATCATAAGCTTGTAAAGGTATCACATCTACATCAGCTAACAATTGAACTTTGCACAAATCAAGTAGGTCTTAACATGGGTTGCAACATGGCTAAGGCAACTGGTAGGAATAAACAAGATGAAAACAAAAAAGGCTAAGGTGTTCAGAGAAATCCGACTTCGCTAGCCTAAACACGAACATAATATGCAAATGATAAACAAAACAAAGGACCAAACTTGAATCCTTTAACAAACTAGCAACTAGTAGACAATTTTTTTCAGGTCATTTTTTTATTGTTTTTATTCTTTTTTTTCAGTTTTTTTCTCATTTTTTAACTAATCAAACATAACACTTGAATCACACTATTTAAACTCTAACTTAGTCGGATTTTCTAGAACACATGGGTTAACATCAAAGAAAAAAAACTTGATGGAATAGATAAAGGCTAGGTTTAACATGGGTGTAAACAGAAGGAAACGGTGAATAAATGGTTTAACATGGCTAACTAGTAGATAATTTTCAGGGTAGGTTAGTCACAGGCTTAACACAAGACTAAATCCTAGATGCCTCTGTCACTTCTGTGCAAGCTCAAAGTTCATGTTCTCGACGTGTATAACTAGACAAGTTCTAAAATGCATGTGATCGTGTGATATAAACGCTCAAACAAAGAAATGCATGTGAAATGCAAATAATCAAGAATGAAAGGCTCAATCTCATATCAAAATGGAGGTAATCAGGGTATGAGTTGTGGACAATTGCACGTTTATTATCTCTCTATTTGACTCACTTAATTAGACGTCTATACCATTTTATTTTGAAAACCGCTTTTTAAGTTAATTTAATCATGTGACTTAAATAAGTAAATCATGCTCTAGGTTTAACTAGTCAGCGCTAATCGGCATCACATCATGATTCATGCAAGTTGTGTTTTATATGTGTGGATGAATTGTACTTAGTGCCTTTTTTCTCTTCGTTCTTTTTGATCTTTTTTTGTTTTTTCTTTTCATTTTTTTTTTGAATTTCAGGGATTAGTCAAAATTTTAGATTATTATCAAATCAAAATGCAAAATATTTCAGTTTTAAAATGATTTTAAACCACTCGAGAGTTACTCAAAAGCATAGGAAATATTTATATGTAATATGTATAATTTAGACTATATCACCCATGTTTTGGGTTTTGATTTGCTTGTTGCTCATCTGAGCGATAACCCTAATTTTTTAGGGTGGGTTGCTTCACTCTATGAGGATGACTAACCTCTAATCTTAGAGGCAAACCTCTTATGTGTTAAATGCAAAAGCAAGCAACTAATGTTTTGATACAGCAACGATAGTTTCCCTTAAGTTTGTTTTGCCATGTTCGTGACCATTATAAACCGTATGAAAACATATGATACCCTTTGGTTGATGGCTTATATGTTGGTGATGATTGTTGCCACTCTATGATGATGGGCATGGCATATCTAAGAGGGTGATGAATTCTACTGGTGTTGACTGTTGATCCTAAATGCCAAGGAATTCTGTTGCCTAAGATCGTGTTCGCAAGCAATGCCTTATATGGGCTACAGTGTAGTGTTATGTCGATAAACCATACAATTTTATATATTGATAAAGAAAATTTTGTGTAATTTACTCTATTTTATTTTCTCCAAGTATCGATAGAATTCAACCGAAAAAGAGATACATCAACAGGTAGTCTAGGAGCCCACCCATCTATTCATGTTTTTAATTTCGTTAAGGTCACCCAACTATTACATGTTTACAACTATTTTCTACCCACCTAAATAGGTATCGTGTTTTACTTATGCCAAATCCAAGCAAAACATGTTGAATGATAAACTTCCCTCAAATTTATTTATCATTTGATGAGTTTTTCACTTTACTAAACATAAACAAGCAGCTATGGGCACTTTGTTGCCAAAATTTAACGCTATCTACTGTTTTTCATTGGATTTGGTACAAGTAAAACCGAATACATGTTCGGGACATGCACACTAGTTTTAAAAGTAGGGTGACGTTAATGAAAAATACTGTATAATCGGGTGACCTCTTATACATTATCCTGACTTTTAATGTACATTACGCCGTTTAAAAAATCACTCTTTTTTCGGTTTGGAAAGAGTTTTCTTTCTTTGTCCAAGCATGTAGCCATACAAGTGCGGAATTCCTGCATAAATGTTGTTATATGGTAAATAAATAAAAATATATAAAAAGGTCAAGAACCCACAACCATGGAGTTATATGGGTATCAATTGATTTTTCATAACCTTACCTGGTACATATATTGCAAGCACAACAATTGCAGCATAAAAGTAGTCAAATGAAAAGTTCCATTTGTTAGGCATCCTTACTGAATACAATCCAGATTCCTGAAGAAAAAGAGCCAATTCAGAGTTAAGATCCCATTCACGTTATTCTATGATTCTCATATTTCTTTATTCACTTTTTGCTATTTGTTATACTAAAAATGGTTACAAGTGAGAAAAGCATGAGAAGTCACCATGACATGACAAATGTGTTTTGAATATAAAAATACAATTCTGACCACAAAGACACAGAGGCCTTAAGCCTCCACATGGGCACACACTTAATTTAGGCACACCATTTTAACACAACATCGTATGCACCAGTTCATCAATACTTTGGAAAAAAGATTTTAATAAATTTACGACGATATTGTACTTGAACTAAAGATAATAAATACTATAATTATTGAAACTAGATATAAAATTAAGTGACTATTTCTTATTGCCCTCCCAATCGTAATTAACTTCCATTATATTACAAAACTGTCAATGTCTAGTCGTAAATACTATAATTATTGAAACTAGATATAAAATTAAGTGACTATTTCTTTATTGCCCTCCCAATCGTAATTAACTTCCATTATATTACAAAACTGTCAATGTCTAGTCGTAGCCATTGACTTGTCTTGATCGGTTTTTACCCTTATCATGGATTTTGATATTTTTATTTTACCATTTCACTACAGGCAGATAATAATAGGGATGTAGACATGTTACCTTCATATAAGGGAGTGCATTATAGATCAAACCGATTTCACTAGCAATGCCGGATGGATACAACACCATGAAAGTGCTATACCTGCACTTGTAAGTTGTAACCATAAAAGATTAGTAAAGATGCCAGTATGCCACCACTTGCAGGTTGCAACTCTTATATAACATAATAAAAATTATGAAACGAACAAAATCTTGGGCCCGAAGCCATAAAAATGGTAAACATTTCATCCCACACACAAAAAAAAAAATTGTAAGCATTCCATCCACACAAAACTAGAGGGTCTTATTGTTGGATTAATCTTGATTTAGTAGCGGGTCAAGTACGGGTCATGGATTAGAAAACGGATGTCTTTGATTTGGTGTAATGGGTCAAAGTAGTGGGTTAGTTGAGTCAAAGTAGTGGGTCTAAATTTTAGGAGTAGTGGGCTGCAAGTAGTTGTTTTCTTTTTTAACTATTTATGTAAAGTTTACTATGAATGTAACAAGAGAGTTCAAGCAGATTAATGTGCATTTCGTGTGTGCGGATTGGGGCCTGAACCAACACTTATGAACACTTTATTTACACTAATCTATGGTCAAATGTTCTAGTTTTCATAGGACATGAAGACTATAAATTGACAACAGAGAATAATAATATTTCCTTGGATGACCAAAGCATGAAGGCAAACCTGAGCCACAAGAGCCAGTATGGAGCCGAACCGAACGCCTCCTTTGTGCCAAAGAAAGAGTACCGAATAATCTAATCATCAAGCCCATAAACATATGTTAAGAACATGTTGACCTCTTCCTAATGAATCACCAATTTAGATAGTAAAAATTATACCAAATTGTTAATCATTAAACCCTAAAATGTAGACACGAGTTTCTTGCATATAAAACTGAAAATTAGCAAACATACAATACTCACCTCGGTGATACCCCAACTGATAACCAAAGAGCTAATAAGAGGATGTGTTTGAACCTATCTCCATCAAACATTGTTTCCGAATATAATCGTATGGAAATAAAACAATAACCAAAAGTAAAGTAGGTGGCTTTCTAACCTCAGGAAAACTATACAGTATTCCCCACACCAAATACAATCTTGAACTTATTTGAGGCAGCGTTGCTGAAATCGGGGATCTAACCAAACCTTATGATACCAAAAAAACAAGAAACGCTTGTTTATTGAATGAAAAAGTCATACAAATATAAGAATAGCTTATCAATGAGACAAAAACTCACCTATAAGACCATGTAGAATCTGTTCCAAAGGTAAGCAAACAAGAAAAGAAAAGGAAGTCAAGTCAAAATTCACCCATGGTGAAATCATAAGTTACAACCATCTTTGAAGACTCAAATCTTTCTACTGATAACTTTATGCACAATTTGGCACATGTTTATCTGATGGGCCTAGCTTTAATATCATGATATTGAGGCCTTCCAATTAGGTTTTCAAAATATCAATTGACTTTAAGAGATCTAAGTTATACACATTGTAACACTATGATTATGATGTATTTATGCCGTGTAAACCGATGGTTCAGGATTCAAGCTCTCCTTGATGTCACTGTATGAGTAAAAGTACTGAAACAAATTCTGACCACAGATCAGATCATATACCATATTACTTAAAGGAAACAGATTGACCCGTATGTAACCAAGCACATATTTTGAAAAATTAATCAAGCACCAAATCGTTTAAAAAAAATTTAATTTCCCTAATCGATATCATATAAGTAAAATAATAAAATCAAAACACAATTATCCATGGAGTTCATCCTAATTGAAGAAGTAGAGATGGTTTTTTTAGTACAGCAAACATAAACAGCAATCTAAAGTTTACTGCTAAATCTATACCATTGTCCTCCCTTAACCTCATCTGCATCACATCACTACGTACACACCCATTGGCATTGGGCTACTGACCCTTCGGTAAGTAGGGATGGTATATTTATGATCACACTAATCAGACTCACGTTTCTTGAACAAAGTCAGTGATTGATTTCAGCCACAACCCCAATACTTTGTAGGGATTTCTATTATTGGAAAACGTAAACACATACTTTAACGAAGTTGCTATCATGTAACCATGTTTCAAATTCAAATGATCCCACTTCTAAAACTTAAAAAGAACAATATCAAATCGATATCCTACTAATTCAAACTAATAAACCTCAACTCCTTTAAGGGTTTTGCAATACCTCTAAAACAGCAGCGGATTGAGCAAACAAAAGAGGCTTCTGCACGTTACTGTAAACTTGTTCATACCCTGATTCCTTTAAAGTCATCAACGCCAACAACAACACCTGAAACCTAAAACACAACAAAACAGAGGAACAAACAACGAAGATAACATGAATCAAACAACGATTATAAGTGAAAGAAGTTAAAATTAGAGTTTGAATCTGAGCTTACCATCCGGCGAACACAATCCAATTGTAAGCAGTGAGATATAATCGTCGAAGAAGAGATAAAACTCCCGCCATTGTTGAGATTGAGAGTGATGGAGTTAATTATAGCAGTTGGGATTGAATGTTTAATGGAGGAAAATGGGTATTGAATGGAGTGAAGAAGTTTGTTGAACGATACGATGACATTAAATGGATATAGGTGAGTAGATGGATCAAAAATCAATCTCTGGGTGTTATTGGTCTCCCTTATGTAATTTATGTTTTTTGTTTACCAACGTGATGGGGGTTTTTCGATACTTGGATAGCATCATCAAAAATCAATCAATCATGTTGCGTCTATTTAAGTCAAGTTCAACGCTCACATAGGAAGTCCGAGAGTTGATGCCACGAACCGATGCGTCATTACCGGTCAGCAAATGGCGAGTCTTGCTTTGGAGGTTTTTTTGGGCACTCCGTAAAATGAAAAAAAAAAAAAGGATTTTTTCGGTCCGACTGTGGCTCATGACCCGCCGGTTAATAGTCACCCATGGACGGGCAAAATGAAAGTGACTCTGGTGCAGTGGTGCTTAACTATTATCATGACAAAACAATGCTATTGAGCATGCTATATAAATTGCGTGGCTAAAGATAAGTCAAAAACTATTATCATGACAAAGAAATTTAAAAATAAAGGGTTTAAAGAGGACTATAGAGAAAAATGATAATTCAAAGAAATTCACCTTAGGCTCGCGTGCTCCTGCATATGATGGCAGTATTCCTCGCACCTCAGGCGTTTTCGAAAAGATTTCTGATCATTTATCTAAAAAGATTTCCAACAGATTGTCTGTCGGAATATGTTTAAAAATAGGGTTTAAAGTTCAGATATACTTTTTTTGCAATTATATGTATTGCTCCAGTGTGTATTTTTTGTTATTGCTCCCTAATTTAGGTGGATTCCGTGGTTTCTGAAGTTAAATATGGTGAATGCGACATTAAACCCGTCATCCAGTAGCATATTTGATGTTAACGGGGTTGATACGTTTCAATCTTGCCCTACACGAAATTGTTTGTTGATGAGTTCATATAGAGGGTAAAAGGTACACTAACCTCTGCTCTCAAATTCATTCTTTTCATATATTGGATCTATTCATGTATTTGGTCTTTGCTCGTATATCAGTTAAAATGAATTTTAAAAAAAGAACTTAGTTGTGACCCGCTAATTGAAAAGTTGTAACAAGCTTTACGACTTTGAACGTGTCAGCACACCTGGTTGTTCGGTTCCACTAATATTTACAGTACTACTGCTCACCCACTGCACATAAAGACCACCAGCAAACAACATGGATTGATACAAGTACAACGATATAAAAGAATTATATATGTTTATATTGTATAATGACATTGTTATTTTATACAATTACACTTGCACCCAATACTAACTAATCATATTGTACTATATCCTCTGTACTATGTACCTGGGATAAACAGAAAGCATGAAATATCAACTGGAAACAGATCTTTCCTGACTACTCAAGTAACTCGTTTACTTCTTATCGGCAGTCGTAGAGCTATGGATATTTCCATCTTTCTTATCCTTCTCTGATGAAGTTGATCCTTTCGTGTTCGCGTTGTTACTCAGTTCCTTTACTTGAGCTGAAGCAGTACCTGTTCCATCTTCGATAGGAAGAGTTCTCTTTGAACCATCCAAAGCAACACCAAGAACAATATTTTCTTCCATTGCAGCTCGTGATGCATATTGTTCTGTCACACCATCACTTTCAACCACTTTGTTGTGCGGTTTTATATCATCCACATCTTCATCTCTTCTGCTGGTCTCGAGATTTGGTGGCATTTTATCTTTTGGATCAGAAGTTACTTTATTATCAGTGGTTTTGACATCAGGAGTTGACCTATCTTTGGTTTTGGAGTCTCCACTCTTCCCTTCTGATTTGTTGTTTGACTTTATTGAAGACTTGTTGTTTTGACCTTTTGACTTTTCTTCTCCGTTGACTTTGTAATTGGGTTCAATTAATAACAGGGAGCGATTTGAAGGCGCTCTGCCACGAGTGAAGACTGAATCTGCAAAAGCGTAGCTGTCCAAATCGGAGTCGTTATAGATCTTCTGAACTGTGCGGATTGGTGTTGCGAGTCGAGCTCGGTGATGACTAATCACTCTCAGAAGATCCAACAAGATAGCTTCCTGCTTTTATACGAAAAAAGTAAAAAAAGAAAAAAAGAAAAAAAAAAGATTCAAAAACACGTAAAATGAAAGAAAAAATATCTGAGCTCAAGTTACAAAAACTATCTAACCTTTACACATAAGTACTCTTCAAAATGAGAAGTTTTTACAAAGCAAGACACCAGAATCTGCATAACAGAAGTTACAATAACTGAAAACTAATAAGTTACATGGCATATAAGGAGACGATTATCACTTAAAGCCGTAAAACCACGATTTATATATGCCCCTCAAAACTTGCATGATATCATATATAGCCAGCAAAAACATTGATATCATTTATACCCATTCAGAACACTAAAAAAATTTCATGTCTACCCATTTCATTAAATGAAAATTATACCCTTTTTTTATCCTTACTCTTCAAACTTTATGTCATAAATTTGAAAGTAGGTATATTTGATATTATGATACTTTGTAGAGAATAGAAATAACACCAACCAGAAGGGACTGATTTTCAGGGTCAACGTTTTCAAGAAAGACCCTCCTATGCAATCTCTGTTGTTCTACTTGAGGATTTTTTGCCAATACCTTCCGCATATCAGCTACAATAATCTGTACAAGTAACAAGCCATAGAGTTGAGCAGAAAAAAAAAGGAATTGGCATAACAAATGATGAATCATGTTTGAGGGTGTCAATCATGTGGGGTTGAATCATTGAACCCGAAAACAATCCATATATTTGTTTATGTCAAAGACATCAACCCTAACCTAGACACACTTAAAATCATGTAACCCAAACACAACCGGTTTAACCCATTTTTGTAAACGAGTCAAACAGGTTGACGTCTTGGAAGATTGTTAACAAGTTGTAATCAAGCTGTAAACCTGCAATAGGGGTTAAGGGGTTGTAAAAAATGTGTTAAAACGGATTGTAAACAGATTGGCGGATCAGCCTACTAATTATTTGGATTGAAGAGTTGTTTAACTAAATAAGTTAAACACGTCAAAATCCGAACACAACTCGTATAATAAAATAGCTCAACCCAAACACGGCCTGCCAAACAGGTTATATATGACAACTCAAAACCTGTTTTTTTTTGTGTTGTGTTTCAAGTCTTGTCCGAATTGTCACCCCTACATGTACTTACATTAATCTTATTGACGTCTAAATGGCTGATAGCTAGATGAGTTTTGATACGCCAATGAGTCTTCTGGGTCATGTTTCTCACTACATTCATAGTGAACTTGTGGTTTGGAATATGAATGGCCTCACGATCTTCACCTCTTATGACCGTAGGTGACCACCAGCCAACATGCTAGACATGAAAACAAGGGAACCCGCATCAAGGAAATGTTTGGGAACAAATCATGTTGATCAACACAGAAATATATGCAAGTTTTATCTTGTAAAATCTTGTTGAATTGCATAATGCTTGCTTCAAATGCCGCCACGAAAGAACAAACCTCTACAGTTCCAGAAACTTCATAGCCTCCTATCTTTGCTTTGATCCACTCATTGACAACAAATGGACGAGTTGCATGAATCATAGCACTTGAGAGAAAGTTTGTAAATATCTACATTCAGATATAATTTGATGAATAAATCTTCGTAAATAATAGAACATGAAACAGGATTGTAATGTAATACTTGCATGATATGGCATGCATGATACATACATATATACACATATATGTATAAGTGTATAAATATGCATGTGTTGGGATATTCACCTCACGGCCAGCAAGTGTCAACAAGACTGTCCCAAAACCACCGGCCGTTACCCACCTCTGGGTAGAAAAACCTAGCAACTCCATGAAAAGTGATACAGCAGCAACCCATACTGCAGTGTATACAGCTTTGCCAGCAAATTGGAATCCCATCTGCCAAAGCCAAAACAAATGCTAAAATATTAATAAAAAAACCTAATGATCTCACAAAAATCATTGTTCTGGAAAGTACATTTCTTGTATTGCTACCATCACTGGTCTCCATGAAAAAGCTCTGCGTTTGTTGAAGTGCACTGGATTATTGATTTAAACAAAGAATTTGTTATAACAACAAAACTTGCAATCAATAACAAATCAAGATAACCAACTGCTATTAGAAAAAGAAAGAAATAGGGAATTCACCTGGATAAACAGTAAGCAAGTGCAAGCACGGTCGATAATGATTTCACAAAAGTTAAAAGCCGATTCTTAACAATCTGACTGGCTTCTGATGGCAGGACAACTGGATCCAAAGCTCTGCACAGTGTAAAGATGACATCAGTGCAAAATTTGAAAGTATTGACTTCCATATCTTCCCTGAAAATTTCTTAGAGAACCCACCTGCAGATAAGTATTGCTCCTGTCCATAGCAGCAAAGGCTGAAGGTAAGAAGTCATAACATAATGCGTATTACTCTTTCCCCAACTCCCATCACTCTTCTGAAAAAATGTCAAATTAAACTTTAAGCAGAAGGACCAAGAAAACTTAACATGGAAACTAAAAAATTGACGGGGATGAGAAAAGGCACAAACATGAAGAAAAATGCTTCTGGTCTGACGCATTAGTGGCCCAAGACCCCACACCGCAAACACAACAAGACCCACTGCTGGAAGTAGCTTCAGTATTATAGATCTACCTTTAAACCCACTGCAGTAAGTTTTAAAACAATTATCAAGCCAGTAAGCTTTTGTTTTTTAATATATCTTCTGTCAATTGTCAAACTTATTGAAAAGTGTTTTTTAAACAAGATTGACTACTAACTACCTTGATAAGGCTAAAGCAACATTCTTCACAGCAGAGGTCCCAAAAGCTTGAACTGGATTGAGTGAGCAATTGCACTTAAGTAGATTACAGCGATTAGAAGCAGTGCCCAACGGCAGATGCAATTGCACTGAAAGATTGATACTCCAGGAATCTTGTCGCTACAAGAAATTCACATATATAACTTAGACACCAAATAACAAAAACATTAACAATCGATGACTGCTACAAAGATCTAAGCCGGAGAGAAGCATACAGAAGCAACTGATGAGAGACAGGCTGGTAAAATATGTAACTTGTTGCTTTCAATCAAGCCCAGTCGAGTACAAATGACATTCTGTGAAAGATATTAGTGCAAGCAAACATAAAAATAAATTACTACAAACACGGGGCAACATATCTATACCTTGAGCTGCTTGTTGCACCGCTGGTTCTTATAAATTCTCCATTTGGGAGAAAAATTCAAAGAAACAGTCATAGCCATCATCGGATGAGAATGCAATTACAAACATTCAGCATAAGATACACAACCCAGCAACATTACTTCTGCTTCCACCTAGAAGTCAGAACAGATGGGTGATGACAAGATTTTTGTTTGACAGCCTTGCCTCTGCTACTGGCAGACCGAAAGATTATACAAATCAGCTAAAAGTTTCTTTTTCCTTTTTTGGTTTCCTTTTTCTTTAGTCAACAATTTTTTTTCATTTGCGGATGCAATCACCAATACCACGAGGCTACTAAGCCATGGGTTTTTTCGGTAACAAAACTCATGAATACCCTATTAACCAATGGGACGAGGTAGGACTGCAAAGGAACCGAACGAGGTCTTAATAACTTGTTCATGAACTGTTCACGAATGCTTATCGAACAAGATTTCTTGTTCGTGTTTATTCATTAAGAAAATGAATCTGTTCATGAATTGTTCACAAACGCAAGCGAAGGCAAGAGAACGCACACAAATATTCATGAACATAATAAACACAAATGAAATTTTCTAGAAAAACAAACACAAACCATCATAGATTTTATAATTAGAATCACAAACATTATGTAATATCCACCAAAGATAAATAAGTACCTAACATAATTATCTCAAACATAATTTTTAATGAACGAACGCAAACGACATTAATAAACACATTATCAAACATTCACGAACATAAATGAACGATCGCAGCCTCTGTTCATGTTGTTCGTTTATCCGTACGAACAAAATTTTCTTGCCCGTGCCCATTCAACTATTAATAACACGAACATAAACGAACTTCCCGTCGAAAGGTTCACGAATTGTTCGCTGAATGTTTGGTTTGTTTACAGCCCTAGGACGAGGTAAAACATAGCTTGCTTAAGCAAGTGGTAGTAATATGCTAAGAGCATCTTGCAACTCATGCTAAAACTGAAAGTGAGCAACTCACCAATAATTCTAAATGATAAATTATTGCAGGCTGAATGTCTATCTAAAGAAAAAGGCATAGTTTTGGGATCCAACAAGACTAAAATCACCATCATACAGACATGAGTTGTTCTAAACCTTAGAACAATTATTTTATAAACTTTCAGGATTACTTTCTTCAAGAGAACGATCACAAAAGTTCATGATGATTAAAATAAGTAATTGCTAATAGCATCCACATAAACTTGCGGAATTAGGTGAACAACAAGCAAATTGAGAAACTACAGATACAGAATTATAAAAATTGGAAGAATTATGCAATGTCAAGAACAAATTGATAACCTGTTTGGCAAGAAATGAGAGAAAAATTGGCGTGGCGATGAAGAATCGTCGTTTTTCCGGAGGATCAAGCGTTCGTCTTTGTTGTTAAGTTCCAACCGGAAGTTTATTCGCTGGTATCATAGATTGGGTTCTATGTTACAACTTACACGTCACACAACTTCTTAATATATTAATAAAATATTAAATAAATAAATTTATACACGAAATGAATAAATAAAATATTAAATAATTAGTAATCAAAATTTATACATTATAAAATCATGTTTGAAGATAAAATATGATTATAATTACGTATAAATAGTTACTTTAAATAAATAAACAATAATATATTTTTCTTAAACTTTATTTTATAAATTTTTTAAATATTTTATTTTAAGAAAAATGACTTTTTAAAGAAAAAGTTTGTTGTATTATGTATTTTATAAAAGTTTTATTTTTAAAAAGTGTGTTTTAATTCAAAAATAGGTTTTTTATTTATAAAATTATATATTTTTTTAATTTAAAAGTAGTATGAGTAAAACTATTAGTATTTAATATTATTATTAATAATATAGAGGAATTAGAAAATTAATATGATAAGGCTTACAATTGTTTCATGTTTATTTTAGTTTTTTTATAGATAGATATATAGGCTAAAATCCTCATTAATTAAATGGATTATAGTTAGTAATAAACATGAAGAGTTAGATTATAATATTTTAATACTAACTATAATTAAAATAATATATACGTAATAATTTAAGAAATAAAATAATTATACTATTTTTAACTCTCTTATCTAAATAGTTTCATTTTTAGACATTCGTTTTAAGATTTTTTATTAAAAAACTAATTTTTTATCAAAATCTTTTTTTTTTAAAACTATGATTTGTAATTTTTGGTTGTTTTAATAAGACTGTTTTTAAAAGATTTCACCTTTATAATTTTTTTGAAACAAAACGACTTAAAATATTTTGCTTAAAAATGTTTAGTGTTTTAGAAAATTTTATATTATATAATTTTTTGTTTTTTATTATTTAGATTTTAATTAAAAGATGCGATTTTTAACTTCCTTCATAAAATATATTTTAAAAAAAATGTAGTTTGATTTTATAAAATCTAGATAAGAGAGAGAAATATAGCAATTAATAAAATTAATTTTTAGTAAGAGAGAGAAACTTATATTAATATTTAAATTACTATAATACTCTTTTGGAGGGAAAATTAAAGTGTGAATGTATAGAAATTTAACAAGTGGCTAAAACGTGTGTTAAAAACATGACAAGTGGTAAAAAACTTCTTTTATTAGATACTATAGATTAGTTTTAAAAAACTCGTGTATTACACGGGTTAAGTAAATAAAATATTATATTTATAAAAAATAAAATAATATTTCAAGATATGATATGACTAAAATTATTTATGAGTAAGTACTGTAAGTAATAAAATAGTGATATCAACTTTTTATAACTTTGTTAATATTTTTTTAAATAACATTTGTTTTAAAATAAACCGTATAAAAATATCATTTTTTAAAATATTTCATTATCATAACTCCTAAATTAAATTATTTTTGGTTTTTAAATAATTTACTTTTTCAAAACACTAATTTTATAATATATCGTATTTTTAAAAAGTTTGATATTTTAGAAAAAATATTATTTATAACATTTGTTTATTTAGAAATAACATTAATAAAAAAATCTTTTTCTTCATTTATAAAAAAAATATTTTAATCTAAAATTTTTTTAAATAATATTATTAGTAATTAAGGTAATTATTTAATAGGAGTGAGAGGGGGGAAAATTTTAATAAGAATGATTGTGATGCTGACACATGTCATACCAAATTACTCATTTATTATAATAGGTAGATATCTTTCAAATAAAACTAGAAAATCAAGTTATATTGAAAAATGAATGGTTATTAACTCATATTTATTCGGATAACTTGTTAATTATAATATAATGAGCACTTATAACTATAATTGTGCAACTATTCATACCTATTACATCACGGGTATAACATTTTTTCTTTTATTTTTAAAATTTCTCTCTATTTTTTAAAAAACTTTACTTTTTCTAAAACCTTCTTAACTTTTTATATGATATTATTTTTTATACAAATTATACATCAAATGCATCATTTTAGTATCTTTATTTCAAGTATAGTTTTGCTATATTATTTTTAATTTTTTTAGTTCATGCATCACTAGTTTTACCACTATAACTCTAACATTATACTGAAGCGGTAGATATTTGATGTGTTGATTGTCTGTTTACGATATAAATATGTTATCCTAAATCAGGAATAGATGTAAAGTGATTTATTCATAGTGTTTAGCTTTCTTAGTATAAATACATGTCACTTGTATAGCTTTGAGGTTAGCTTATTAGCCCACTTATTATCTACTGATATTTACTCCTTGTAATCAACAAATATTAATCAAGTGAACACTTTGAAAGAAAATCTTGTGTCAGTACTTTTACTCAAAGTGTTTTTGTTTGTTAGTAAGACAGTTGACTTAGATTTCGTATTTATCTTTCGATCACTAGAGAAGTCTTGTTAGTCCATAACCCGATCCAACAAACAAGAACATGATATGAGTGCAATCAAGTAAGTAGAGATAAAGACTTTTTATTATTTGAATTAGAGAAAATTTGTAGGGATGTGATCGCGTATCGATATTCATATATTAAAAGTATTTAAATATGCAATTTACATTGAGTTTATGATTAGAACGAAGTTACTTGAGTTTGTTTTGATGTGTAGGGAGTTGGAGCTTAAGGAAGTTTATTTTAAGGTGAATAAAGAAAAGGATGAAACCATGAGGACCAAATACGAAATTACCAAAAGATGCAAAACGAGAAACCGGAACTAAGTTTGGTGAAACATGAAGAGTATGGAAGAAGCGGGATGGAAATCGGAGCCCGAGAAGTGAAGAAATGCAAAAACCGAAGGTTCAAGACCATGGTAACTTAAAATAGGCATAACTTGGGTTAGGAAAAGCGTTACGGGGCCCCGACCTATCAATGGAAAGCTCTTGAAAAGTTATATGTGAAAATCAAAATTTTACAGGGGTCCGCGTATGATACGCCGACCATAGGCGTATCATACGTACCAGCTGGCGTATGATGGGCGTATAAACTAGCGTATTTGGACAAAATAACAGAAAGATGGGCATATGGAGGATGATATGGGCGTATGATACGCCCATGGTGGGCGTATGATACGCCGGTCCCCAACAAAATTCCGGATTTTATGGTTCTTCAAAGTTATTTAAGCTATATCAAACCCAAGTCAAAGGACATCTTCCCCTACACAAAATCTAGCAAATTCAAGGAGATTTTAGGTGCTTTCAAGCTTTCTAACATCCTTCATATCATCATTTGATCGTCATTGGAAGAAAGATTGGAGATTATTTAAAGATGACGTGTGGCTAGATTCTCTTGATTGCTTTCGGGAGTACAATTCTTGTAAAGGGAGACAATTGGTATGTTTGATTAGGTTTCTGTAATGAATGTTGAATTATAAAATAAAACATTATGTTTTGGTTAATTTAAACAATTTGCTTATAAATAAAGTTGTTTGCTTGATTATCAGTTTTTGGTTTCCTTACATCATGAGCTCATTAAGAAAATTAGACAATTTGATATAGGTAAATTGATAACATTGTGAATGAAGGAATCTTATAAGCTTGTTCCTTTGTTGTCACTTTAATGAAAAGTTAAGATCTTTAAGAATTGTTTTTTTACAAACCCTAATGCAGAACTAGAAACCCGAAAGTGATTGTTTTTATTATTTAATTAAATTAGTTTCAAAGTTCTTTGCTTTATGAAATTGTGTTCATTAATTCATTCAAAGTTTTAATTTTTAGTTATAAAGTTTGAGTCTTTAAATTAATTGAGTCGTATTTGTTAAACACTTTTCACGTATTCCCTGAGGAGATGACCTTACTTACCATTACACAATAAAGGTAGCTAAGATCGATATAATAACTTGTTTTTGATTGAGTCTCGACAACTAGATCAAAATCATAAGGACATTAATGTCATTATCATTCTTAATGTAGTAATGCATATAAATAGGTAGAGTATGTTTGTAACAGGATAACAATAACAAAAACTTGGAGAAAATATTCTTATTTTATTCATTCTATATATACAAGCAACTTTATGATTGAAATGAGGTCATCTGAGAGATTGTCAAAGTGGTTATCCGACTCCGGTAGTAATTCGATGATGATGGGGAACATGATGCTAGAAAGCTATGATCATGTGGGAATTTCTACTTCGAGCCTCCGATTTGACGTTGTTGTAAAATGGAAAAGCATTTGTTATGTTTGTTGTTTCGATGGGCAACAATGTTGTTAGCAGCCGTAACATGAATTGTTGAATGGGCGTGTTTTCCGTTATAATATTCAAAGGCTGCAATGAGAAAAGAATTTTGGATACTCGCTGATTTAGCGAGGCGACCAATATCGATTTGTTTTAATTTCACTTCAAAAGTTTTATTATTTTGAATCAAGTTGAAAAAACTGCTAAAAGATTTGGACTGAAATTGAAATAACTTATGAAACTTTTGAAGGTAAATTGATATTTTAATCTTTTGGATGAAAATAGTTATTTTAAGAAACTAAAAAATTTAAGAAAAAGTAGCAATGTTACAAGAACAACACATGTTATTATTAAATCGGTTGCGTACTTGTTCACTAGTTCGACCATTTGGACCGGTCCAAAATACCTGGTCACGTCGTAATCAGTATTAGAATATATATATATATATCTCTGTGTGTGTGTGTGGGGTGTGTGTGTGTGTGGGGGGGGTGTGTGTGTGTGTGTGTGTGTGGGGGTGTGTGTGTGTGTGTGTGTGTGTGTGTGTGTGGGTGTGTGGGTGTGGGTGTGTGTGTGGGTGTGTGTGGGGGGGTGGGGGGTGTGTGTGTGGGGGGGGGGGTGTGTGTATGTGTGGGGGTGTGTGTGTGGGTGTGGGGGGGTGTGTGTGGGGGTGGGGGGGTGTGTGTGTGGGTGTGTATGGGGGGGGGGGTGTGTGGGGGTGTGGGGGGGGTGTGTGTGGGTGTGGGGTGTGTGGGGGGGTGTGTGTGTGGGGGGGGGGGGTGTGTGTGGGGGGGGGGTGTGGGTGGGGGGGTGTGGGTGTGGGTGTGTGTGTGTGTGTGTGGGGGGGGGGGGGGTGTGTGGGGGGGGGTGTGTGGGGGGTGTGTGTGTGTGGGGGTGTGTGTGTGGGGGGTGTGTGTGTGTGTGTGTGGTGGTGTGTGTGTGTGGGGGGGGGGTGTGTGGGGGGGGGGGTGTGTGGGGGTGTGTGTGGGGGGGTGTGTGTGTGTGTGTGGTGTGTGTGTGGGGGGGGGGTGTGGGGGGTGTGTGTGTGTGGGGTGTGTGTGTGGGGGGGTGTGTGTGTGTGTGGGGGTGTGTGTGTGGGGGGTGTGTGTGTGTGGGGGTGTGTGTGGGGGGGTGTGTGTGTGGGGGTGGGGGGGGTGTGTGGGTGTGTGGGGGGGGGGGGTGTGTGGGTGTGTGTGTGGGGGGGTGTGTGTGGGGTGTGTGTGTGTGTGTGTAACGCCCCGAAATTTCCCGAAACAAGCCACTTAATAATAATGGGCTTTTAAGGGTTAATTTAAGAAATAAAGGGGTAAATTAGTGGGCTATGGATAAAATTAGTCTTAATGGGCTAGGCTTAATGGGTTTAAGGGCCCTAATTAGCCCTTAAACATGCATGAACAGCTCCATCTTCACCATTTCAAACCCTAGCCACCAAATTCGTAGGGAGAGAAAGTAGAGAGAGAAAGTGGAGAAACTTGAGATTTGGAGCTTGGAAGGTTGAAGAATTGAAGAGCTGGGTGTTTGGAGCATCAAAACCCAAGGAAATAGCAACAAAACAAGGTAAGAATCGACCTCTAAGGCCTTCTGTAGATCAAACCCGGATTCTAGGGTTTTGGGGTATTGAAAAGTTTAAAGAAACACATAAAGGTCGAATTTTTACGTATGAAAACGTGTAAAAAGCTTAGATTTGGCTTCATGGAAGGTAAACTAAGGATTTGGACGTAAAAAGTTAAGATTTTGGGTTAAAAACGGGCTGGATCTGAGTTTTTGTTCATCCAGCGAAACTGGGGCCCGATCCAGCGAATTTAAGTATTCATCCAGCGAAACTGTGCATTTATCCAGCGAAACTAGGAGAATCCTAGCGAAGCTACAGTTTCGCTACAGCGAAACTACTGTTTCGCTGATAGCTTCGCTAAGTATTTAGGCTGGCTTTAGACATAGCGAAACTAGGAAATTCCAACGAAAGTTGGGCGCTCATGCCAGCGAATCTGTCCAGCGAAACTGACAGAAGTGCTGCCCAGCGAAACTGGTAGCGAAACTGCCAGCGAAACTGGCAGCGAAACTACCAGCGAAACTGTGGGCGAAACTATGAAGAAAATGACGTTTTTGCATATTAACTTTCGTGCAGCTAGAGTATTCAGGCTATAGCTTAAGTGACTTAGAATCTAAGTTATTGGACAAGTTCAGGTGAGTTCTAGACCCCTCCTTTACCCGTTTTCAATGTTTTGGGGTGATATGCATACTAAAATACATACTTTTATGAGAACGGTTTTTAAGACCTTTTATCAAGAAAAATAAAATTTCCTAAAGTAAAATATGCTATTTAAATAGTCCAAAATAATTTTCGGGCGCGCTGACCTGGCAGCCCGGCCCCAGCCAGGGGCGTTGCCTTTTGGACCCCACTAGGGGCTGCTGCCCCTAGAACCCCGCTATCAGGGGCTGCCGCCCCCGAACCCCCGCTGTCCCGCGGAGGGTCAGTTATCTAGTGTATCTCTCATGATTGATGAAATGTAAATGCTTAGACTAAGAGTGTGCTTCTTATTATGTGTTAAGTGTATGTGAAAACTAAAGATATAAGTGAAACTTAAAGAATTGTTATTGGGCCCATAACGTGTACCTGGATAAAGTAAAGTCTTGCAAGTAAAGTCCTGCAGGCAAGGGATAAAGTAAAGACTTGCAAGCAATGGCTAAAGGAGGGTTGCATTTGTTGTGCCCTCACCCGGATAAAGTAATGCTCGAACAGGCAGGTCTGTAAGCCCTGAATTGGCATGACAATAATGGCCCGATCGAGTACGACTGTAAGCCCTTAATTGGCGTGTCGGTAAAGTCCTAGGCGAGCCTAGGCACCGATAGTGACAGAGAATTGACGGATAAAGAAGAGTAATAAATAACGAGAAATGAAAAGCAATGATAAAGTATCGATAAAGTGATAGCCTGTATGTATTGATGCTTGATAGATGAGAACTATTTTTAACTGATAAAGCTAATATCTCTTACGAAAGTTATTTAGCAAAGTAAACCTAGAATTCACTCAGCGAAGCTGACTTTTGTATGTATATCAGTTGACAGGTAAGAGTTAGAGCTACGGAATAGAGGCATGGGACTGAAGGTTCTTGGCACTAGAAGACTGGCATCCCTGATGAAGAAAAGATTAAGAGGACTTTAAATAGATTTTAAGAATTAAAGACAATGTTTATATTTCATTTGTAATGGATTGAAATTTACAGTATTTTCCGCTGCAATATATATTTATACACATATGAGCAAATGACTGTTTTAAATCGATGTTTTGCTGTGAATGACCAACTATGAGGCTTCCCTGAGAAAGGTGGGCCTTACAAGTTGGTATCAGAGCCAATGTTTAAGAGATTTGGGAAAACTGCTTTTGTAGACCTAAACTTAAACAGATAATGGGACCAAGTGTCAAGGATGCCAGTCCAAGAAGCTCCATGCCCAGAGGTAACAAATATGCTATAGGTATTATTCTAGCGGATAGTGCCTTCTTATTTGAGTTAGAGCCGAAATAGAGTAGGATAATGTTATCTGTGATGCCTATCTGGATTTATGTGACTTATACGTGCATAGACTAGGTATAGTAGGTTCTGGTGTTGGTGTGGTTCAGGATAGAAAAGTTTATGGCACGAGAAGTTCTGTAAGTAGTTAATCACAACTGGCCACTGTTATTAAAAATTTACAAAACTTATCGTGAACTGAACTTGCCTTGAAGGACCATATTAACATTCCGAATCTTATAGGAAGTAGAAAGAATGGCACCAAAGAAAGAAGTTCCAACCATGGTCACCCGGAGGAGCACCAGGGGAAGGCCCCCGACTAAGGCAAAAGAAACTGCAAGTGCAACTGTGAAGCCAACAACAAGGTCAACCAAGAAGCCGGTTGACATACCAGTTAAGGAGGAGGTTGAGTTGGAAATGGAAACTGAGGGACCTACCCCTGATCAGGCCAAACTGAAAGAGACAGTAAAGGAAGCTATTGCCCAAGACGTGCATCAGGTCCTGTCTGGAGTGATGCCCGCTCTGCTTGCGGAATTTGTGGAGCAGGTTAAGGGTGACAGTAAGAAGAGTACGGCTTCAGAAAAAGTTGATAAGAAAGGGGCAGTCAAGACTGAGGAGTTGAGCGACGAGGGAGATCGTCTGGGTAACCATGATGGCCCTGAAGTGGAAGAGAGGGCGAAGGGGTGCAGCTACGGGGATTTTCAGAGGTGTAAGCCCCCAACGTTTGATGGTACTGGTAATGCTGCCACTGCTCAGCGTTGGATTAGGGAAATAGAGGCCGTACTGAAGATCAGTGAGTGCCGTGAAAACCAAAAGGTGAAGTTTGCTTCCCATTCCCTTTTGGATCCAGCACTGTGTTGGTGGGATAACATTGTTGAGTCTTACGGAGAGGAGGCTATTGAGAGGATGAAATGGCCGGAGATGAAGAGGCTGGTGGTAGAGGAGTACTGCCCGGAAAGGGAGCTTGACAAGATTGAGCAAGAGTTTGTGAGTTTGGAGGCTGGAAATATGACTCACCAGGAGTACACTACAAAATTCAACGAAATGGCGCGTCTGGTGCCTGACTTGGTGACTCCCGAATCCAAAAGGATCAAGAGGTATATACAAGGGTTGCCTCTGGACATTCGTAGGGATATGGTCACTGCTCGACCTAGTACTTTTAGATCAGCGGTGGACCTCAGTGGAAGGTTGTACGATCATCGCAGGCCGGTGATAGTGGGTGAGACGAAGAGGGCTTGGAATAACAATAGGAAGAGATATGGAAGTGGTGGCCACCAACCGGGGAACAAGAAAGCAAGGGTGGATGCAAAACAGATGGTTGTGAAGGGGGTCGAGGAAGTTAAGAACTGTGAGAAGTGTGGGAGGAGGCATCCCGGAGAGTGCCGATTGGGTAGCCATGGGTGCTACCGGTGTGGGAAAACGGGTCACATGGCTAGGGAGTGCCTGGAAGTAAACGAGTGCTTTAACTGCCATGAGTCGGGGCACTACAGCAGGGATTGCAAGAAAGCCAAGCCGGGAAGCTCGGGCACGAGCAGGGGTGATGACAAGGGGGATGATGGAAAGCCCAAGGTCAAGGCAAGGGCTTTCACCATGAATAAGAAGGAAGCAAGGAAGGACCCGGACGTAGTGTCAGGTACGTTCCTTGTCAATGATGTATGCGCCTCCATATTATTTGATAGTGGTGCCAGTAAGAGTTTCGTATCTGTATCCTTCTGTGCTACACTAGATGTCCAAACTAAGGAAATAGATGATGCCTTCGAAGTAGAAACAGCCGATGGTAAGTCCATTAGAATAGTCAGGATGATAGAGGATTGCCACATTAAACTAGGAGGCCATTACTTTCCCGCACGATTGTTTGTTATGCCCTTAGGAGGTTTCGATGTCGTACTAGGGATGGATTGGCTAGCTGCCCACGATGCTAACATAGTATGCCAACAGAAGATGATCCGATTAACGGCTCCAGATGGTAGTTCGGTTACGATCTACGGTGATAACGATTGTAAGGTTCCAAGGATCATTTCCATGATCAAGGCGGAGAAATGTATGAGGCGAGGGTGCGGAGCTTATCTAGCGTATGTCAAGGATGTTAAAGATAAAGCAAAAGAGTTGCCCGATGTACCAGTGGTGCGGGACTTTCCTGACGTATTCCCGGAGGATCTGCCCGGAGTACCACCAGATAGAGAGATAGAGTTTCAGATCGACTTACTGTCAGGAGCCCAACCCATTGCTAAAGCACCCTACCGCCTAGCTCCGTCCGAGATGAAGGAGCTCATGTTACAACTGCAGGAACTCCTCGACAAGGGATTCATTAGGCCCAGCATTTCTCCATGGGGCGCTTCCGTGCTATTTGTGAAGAAGAAGGATGGCAGCATGAGGATGTGTATAGATTACAGGGAGTTGAATAAGCTGACCGTGAAGAATCGGTACCCTCTACCCCGGATAGATGATCTGTTTGATCAATTGCAAGGGGCAAGCTGGTTCTCCCGAATAGATCTCCGATCCGGATATCATCAACTGAAGGTAAGGGAGCAAGATATCCCAAAGACGGCCTTCCGAACACGCTATGGCCACTATGAGTTCCTGGTTATGTCTTTCGGGCTAACCAATGCTCCTGCGGCCTTCATGGACTTAATGAATCGCGTGTGTCGCCCGATGTTGGACCGATCAGTGATAGTCTTCATTGACGATATTTTGATATACTCAAAGAACAAAGGAGATCACGCTTGTCATATCAAGGAGGTGTTAGAAACTTTACGAAGGGAGAAACTGTATGCAAAGTTCTCTAAATGTGCCTTCTGGCTACGGGAGGTGCAGTTTTTAGGGCACATTATAAATTCCGAAGGAGTCATGGTTGATCCAGCAAAGGTGGAGGCAGTTACGCAATGGAATTCCCCAAAGACGCCATCCGAAATCCGTAGTTTCTTGGGATTGGCTGGCTATTATAGAAGGTTTATCAAAGATTTCTCGAAGATAGCTTCCCCATTAACAAGGTTAACGAGGAAGAACGTGGTGTTCGACTGGGGAAAAGAACAGGAAGAAGCGTTTCTGGAATTGAAGGATAGACTGACCAAAGCTCCTGTGCTAACCCTGCCAGAGGGAGATGAAGACCTAATGGTATACTCCGACGCTTCTTACTGCGGGCTAGGCTGTGTGTTGATGCAAAGAGGAAAAGTTATAGCTTACGCATCCAGACAGCTAAAGGACACGGAGGTTACTTACCCGGTTCACGACTTGGAACTTGCCGCAGTAGTGTTCGCATTGAAGATCTGGAGACACTATTTGTATGGAACTAAGTGCGCCATATTTACCGACCACAAAAGTCTGAAATATTTCTTTGAGCAGAAGGACCTAAATATGAGACAAAGGAGGTGGTTGGAGTTGATAAAGGATTACGACTGTGAAATCCATTATCACCCGGGTAAGGCGAACGTGGTAGCCGATGCCCTGAGCCGAAAGGAAGGATATGAACCGATCTGGGTGAAGGCGTGCCAACTAGTAGTGACCCCAGATGTTATGAGGATGATAAGCAAAGCTCAAATAGACGCTTTAAAAGAGCAGCAAATCAATAAGGAAAGGATGGTGGGAAAATTGGATGAATTGGTAGAGAACACCTTGGGTGTTAAGACCTTCCATGGCAGGATATGGGTTCCGAAGCATGGTGACTTGCGGGAAAAGATTATGGACGAAGCGCACAAGACCCGCTACTCAATTCACCCAGGCGCGAATAAGATGTACCACGATTTGAAGAAAGATTATTGGTGGCCCGGGATGAAGAGAGATGTGGTTACGTATGTAAATAAATGTCTCACGTGCCTACAGGTGAAGGCTGAGCACCAAAGACCTTATGGTTATGTTCAGCCATTAGAAGTACCAGAATGGAAGTGGGAACATGTTACCATGGACTTCATCACCAAGCTACCCCGCACGGCAAAAGGCCACGACGCGATATGGGTGATAGTTGACAGACTAACTAAGAGTGCGCATTTCCTTCCAATCAAGGAAGCAATTAGTTCAGAAAAGCTTGCTGAACTGTTTATCCGAGAAATCGTGGCGCGACATGGTATGCCCGTATCGATTGTTTCAGATAGAGATACGCGGTTCACCTCGAAGTTTTGGAAAAGGTTCAATGAAGAAATGGGCGCGAGGTTGCATGTTAGTACCGCATACCACCCACAGACCGATGGGCAATCGGAAAGAACGATCCAGACACTAGAAGATATGCTTCGGGCATGCGTCATCGAATTTGGCGGTAATTGGGATGATCATCAGCCACTAGCAGAGTTCTCCTATAACAACAGCTACCACGCCAGTATTAAGATGCCCCCATATGAGTTATTGTACGGTCGACGGTGCAGAACTCCTATTTGTTGGGGTGATATCGGACAGAAGGAGCTAGGAAGCCTAGAGGTTGTGGAAGCCACAACGGAAAAGCTAGAGAAAATCAAGGAGTATATGAAGGCTGCAAAGGATAGACAAAAGTCATACGCCGATAGAAGGAGGAGACCAATAGAATTTAGCGTGGGTGACATGGTAATGTTAAAAGTGTCGCCATGGAAGGGGATTATCTGATTTAGGAAGAGGGGGAAACTGAGTCCCAGGTTTATTGGACCATTTAAGGTACTAGCAGGAGTTGGGGATGTAGCCTACAGGCTAGACCTTCCAGAAGAATTAAGTGGGATTCACCCTACCTTTCATGTGTCGCACTTGAGGAAATGTTTAGCACCGGACGAGGTAGTTGTGCCTCTAGATGACATCGAAGTGGACGAGAAACTGAACTATGTAGAACAACCAGTGGCTATACTGGATCGGAAGGAGAAACAATTGAGAAATAAAGTAGTCAAGCAAGTTAAGGTGCAATGGAAACACCGAAAAGGGTCGGATGCCACCTGGGAATCCGAGGAGGAAATGAGACGCCAATACCCCGATCTGTTTAATGACGAGTCAGGTTTCGAGGACGAAACCTAAATAAGGGGGGGAGACTTGTAACGCCCCGAAATTTCCCGAAACAAGCCACTTAATAATAATGGGCTTTTAAGGGTTAATTTATGAAATAAAGGGGTAAATTAGTGGGCTATGGATAAAATTAGTCTTAATGGGCTAGGCTTAATGGGTTTAAGGGCCCTAATCAGCCCTTAAACATGCATGAACAGCTCCATCTTCACCATTTCAAACCCTAGCCACCAAATTCGTAGGGAGAGAAAGTAGAGAGAGAAAGTGGAGAAACTTGAGATTTGGAGCTTGGAAGGTTGAAGAATTGAAGAGCTGGGTGTTTGGAGCATCAAAACCCAAGGAAATAGCAACAAAACAAGGTAAGAATCGACCTCTAAGGCCTTCTGTAGATCAAACCCGGATTCTAGGGTTTTGGGGTATTGAAAAGTTTAAAGAAACACATAAAGGTCGAATTTTTACGTATGAAAACGTGTAAAAAGCTTAGATTTGGCTTCATGGAAGGTAAACTAAGGATTTGGACGTAAAAAGTTAAGATTTTGGGTTAAAAACGGGCTGGATCTGAGTTTTTGTTCATCCAGCGAAACTGGGGCCCGATCCAGCGAATTTAAGTATTCATCCAGCGAAACTGTGCATTTATCCAGCGAAACTAGGAGAATCCTAGCGAAGCTACAGTTTCGCTACAGCGAAACTACTGTTTCGCTGATAGCTTCGCTAAGTATTTAGGCTGGCTTTAGACATAGCGAAACTAGGAAATTCCAACGAAAGTTGGGCGCTCATGCCAGCGAATCTGTCCAGCGAAACTGACAGAAGTGCTGCCCAGCGAAACTGGTAGCGAAACTGCCAGCGAAACTGGCAGCGAAACTACCAGCGAAACTGTGGGCGAAACTATGAAGAAAATGACGTTTTTGCATATTAACTTTCGTGCAGCTAGAGTATTCAGGCTATAGCTTAAGTGACTTAGAATCTAAGTTATTGGACAAGTTCAGGTGAGTTCTAGACCCCTCCTTTACCCGTTTTCAATGTTTTGGGGTGATATGCATACTAAAATACATACTTTTATGAGAACGGTTTTTAAGACCTTTTATCAAGAAAAATAAAATTTCCTAAAGTAAAATATGCTATTTAAATAGTCCAAAATAATTTTCGGGCGCGCTGACCTGGCAGCCCGGCCCCAGCCAGGGGCGTTGCCTTTTGGACCCCACTAGGGGCTGCTGCCCCTAGAACCCCGCTATCAGGGGCTGCCGCCCCCGAACCCCCGCTGTCCCGCGGAGGGTCAGTTATCTAGTGTATCTCTCATGATTGATGAAATGTAAATGCTTAGACTAAGAGTGTGCTTCTTATTATGTGTTAAGTGTATGTGAAAACTAAAGATATAAGTGAAACTTAAAGAATTGTTATTGGGCCCATAACGTGTACCTGGATAAAGTAAAGTCTTGCAAGTAAAGTCCTGCAGGCAAGGGATAAAGTAAAGACTTGCAAGCAATGGCTAAAGGAGGGTTGCATTTGTTGTGCCCTCACCCGGATAAAGTAATGCTCGAACAGGCAGGTCTGTAAGCCCTGAATTGGCATGACAATAATGGCCCGATCGAGTACGACTGTAAGCCCTTAATTGGCGTGTCGGTAAAGTCCTAGGCGAGCCTAGGCACCGATAGTGACAGAGAATTGACGGATAAAGAAGAGTAATAAATAACGAGAAATGAAAAGCAATGATAAAGTATCGATAAAGTGATAGCCTGTATGTATTGATGCTTGATAGATGAGAACTATTTTTAACTGATAAAGCTAATATCTCTTACGAAAGTTATTTAGCAAAGTAAACCTAGAATTCACTCAGCGAAGCTGACTTTTGTATGTATATCAGTTGACAGGTAAGAGTTAGAGCTACGGAATAGAGGCATGGGACTGAAGGTTCTTGGCACTAGAAGACTGGCATCCCTGATGAAGAAAAGATTAAGAGGACTTTAAATAGATTTTAAGAATTAAAGACAATGTTTATATTTCATTTGTAATGGATTGAAATTTACAGTATTTTCCGCTGCAATATATATTTATACACATATGAGCAAATGACTGTTTTAAATCGATGTTTTGCTGTGAATGACCAACTGTGAGGCTTCCCTGAGAAAGGTGGGCCTTACAGTGTGTGTGTGTGGGGGGGGGGTGTGTGTGTGGGGGTGGGGGGCGTGTGTGTGTGTGTGTGGGTGTGTGTGTGTGGGGGGGGGGTGTGTGTGTGTGTGTGTGTGTGGGGTGTGTGTGTGGGGGGGGGGGTGGGTGTGTGTGTGTGTGTGTGTGTGTGTGTATGTGTCTGTGTGTCTGTGTGTGTGTGTGTGCGCGCGCGCGTGTGTGTGTCTGTG
This sequence comes from Flaveria linearis, assembly GCA_024085815.1. NCBI lineage: Eukaryota > Viridiplantae > Streptophyta > Magnoliopsida > Asterales > Asteraceae > Flaveria > Flaveria linearis. The sequence continues at coordinate 31,765,045 of CM044013.1, forward strand.
CGCGCGCGCGTGCGCGTGCGTGCGTGCGTGCGTGCGTGCGTGCGTGCGTGCGTGCGTGTGTGTGTGTGTGTGATATTATTACTTATAATGTTAAAGGTTCAACAAAGTTACAAAGTAAACCTTTCGGTGGTGATATTATTATCATGTGTTAGCTTCAGATCAAGAAACCCACTCATAGTTTCCAAGCTCCAAATCCACCTAATAACAAAATATAAATCCATTCATTCAAACTACTTATAATTGACACTACGAAGTACAATCGTCCAAAAATTGAGATGACACTCACTTCGCCCCCATCATCCAATACAAAAATTTCTCCATGCTCGAAAGGAGACATTGTTCCTTCATCTTTTTTTAAATATGGATCTACAAGGGGAACATGTCAAACAAATGACACATTGAGCTCATAATTTGGTAACGAAGACCACATACAACTGAGTAACGAATTCACACAAACACAACCAGAAATTCTAAACTCATCCATTCCAACAAAGAAGATATCATATGAACTACATAAATACAAAAACCATATAATGCAAAATAAAAACCATACACTACAAAAACCATAAACCCATATCCATTTAGATGATGAAATTGCAATTAGAAAAGCCTAAACGGATGTAAAAAATTGTGAAGTGCAGACTTGAAATTCAACTATTAGTGACCTAATCAGGTACTAAGGATACAAAATCAACAAAACAGAGTCTAACAAATACAGAGCAGCAAAACTATATAATATCAAAACCATAAAACCCAGGTCCATTGATATGATGAAACTGCAATTAGAGAAGCCTAAATGGATGTAAAAATTATGAAGTGGAGACCTGAATATGAACTATTAGTGGCCTAATCAGGTACTAATGATACAAAATCAGCAAAACAGGATGTACAAATTGTGACTATTGGCGGCCTAAGCAGCTACTAAGGCAACAAAACCAACGGAACAAAGCCTAACAAATACAGAGCACCAGAGCCTATTTGAAACTGAGTACCTGTAAATCACAGATCAGAACCGACGTGAATGATATTATTGTGGTTCCCTGGTTCGAAAAACAAATCGCAGACATATAAGGGGAAAGCACAACATCAAAGATTAATACACAGGCGAAATCAAATGCTTACTCAACTTTGGACGGTCGGCTGCAATCTCATCAAAGGGGCATCTGATTTGGGGAAGGCGGGTATAAGCAAACGAAGGGGAATGCAAAATGGGGAAGCCGGTGATATGTAAACGCAACCCTGGAATATAAACGGGGCAGAGGCTTTAAATGGGGGTGCGGAAAGGCTATGGAAACGGCTTGACAATAGACGTGGGAGGTGAAACGAACCTCTGGCAACGTAGCCAGGCGACGATTGGAAACGGATTACGGGGAAGGCAACGGGCACGTCTTACAAATGTGGTGAAATTACAATCTTAATCATTGTTTGTGTATTATATAGGAGCATATATATATATATATATATATATGGGCTTTCAAGTGAAACCTAATATTTTATAAAAAACCAAAAGAACCAATGATGACCCTAGATTTATGATCCGGTGGTTGATATTTAAGGGGCAAATTCGTAAATTTAATATGCTTAAAAAATGTTGATTAAATGAACCAGGGGTAATATTGGTAACTCAAGTTTAATTGATAAAACCGCCATCCAAATGTATCTTTTTTTTAACCTGCCCCCACTTTCTTCTCTCAAAACTTACCACAGATCCAACGTACTAATAAAATCTCCAACATTTATTATATTACAGAAATCTTTTTAACATATAGTGATTAGATCTTTAAGATTACATTTATTATATTTTAAAATTCTTTAGACTTTTGCTACCCAACATTAATTAGAATATATAAATCTACTGCATTTTTTAATAATTTTAAAATTTTTATTTACAAACTAAACAGATTTTTACCACATATTAGCTTTGAATCATTTTTTTTATGTAAAGGCTTATAAATGGGGACATCTAAGCAATTTTCAATTCTTTTTTCTTCGTTATACTTTAATTTTATATTTACACCTAAGCATACAATTATAATTCAAAAACAAAACACGTTTCTATTTTCTATAAAATATTTTAAATTTATCATGTAAAGTATATATACACATACTGCATATAAATCTCCAAATTTATTCCTATTTGTTTTCCTTGTTTCATTAAGAAGAAGAAAAAAACATAATCAAACATGGGATCGTTAAAAACAAGCTGATTATACTTTGGAAAAAAAATTTAAGTTTGAGGACAAAACTATTCGTTTGATAACATTCTATTAATCCTTTTTGTTTGTTGTCTCTGATGGTTGCCACCGGAATCAACCACAAAAAATTATTGTTTAGTCTTTGGTTCTCATTGGTTTACCTCCTTCATATGTCATCCTTAAACGTCACCGTCTTACATTGTTGAGCAAACACAACTAAACATTAAATTTGTATCCAGAGATTGTCATTTGGTCACTAAAGACTTTTTTTATATAGATAACCAGCATTCAATATCTCAAATAAGTAAAACAACTACTAAAATGCATACACACCTGTAAAAAAATTAAAGAATGCATGTCTATTAAAGGAAATGAGTTTATTGAAAAAATAACTAAGATATAAATGAAATTAGAAAGTGTACTGTTAAATTAAGGAGTTAATACTTTACAGTAAATAATAACATGTTGTTCAATTTTTCATCCCGGTTAAGTTAAATTGTGGTCGTCATTTTGAAAGACCATACGTACAACCAGTTTAAAATCATGCATATATGCGTATGGAAGAAATGTGCATATATGCATTTCAAAATATATGCATATGTGTCACATCCCGGCGGAAGCGTGAAATGATTTTTGGGTGTGACTTGTTTGTTCAGAACACAATTGATTATAAGGAATTAAATCACAACAATATTAATACATAAAACACATAACTTGATTATATAAATCATAAGTTAGGATTACATCATTACATATAAAGTTAAAATTTGCTATAATCCTTATTACAACTTTTATTTAACTAAATATCTTCAAATGCGATGGAAATACGCGTCCACCACAGCACTGCCATCGTATATGTTGACGGTTAGATTTACACAGACCCTTCCCACGACTTCACCCCAGCCGTTGTATACATCAAAAGAGAAGTCTACATTGTTAGTCATTTTCACCTGAAAAGCATACTCAAATAGTCAACGTAAAGTTGGTGAGGTCATAGGTTTATTTCCAGACAAAACAATTTATTGATGCACCAATTACAACCAAACCTGCTCACATATAATTCATACTGTCACGAAACGATTCACAAAATCAGATAATATTACATCGCAATACCCATTCTGTTGGTGTAGAAAATATTTAAATAGTATCACAACACTCATCCTGTTGGTACAAAATATTCTCTTAAGTAGCGCTACCAATATTATCAGACGGTTCCTCATTCGAATTAATGGTTGTATCACAAATGACAGTACATCTCAAAATAATTTCAAAAATAATGCATCAACATAACCATTATGTTTTTTCCCCCAAAAGCTTTACAAATACCAAAATGGGGCTATGAGTCTCACCTGTTTTCCAAAATGTAACCTATAAAAATAATTCATAAGTTAGATAAAATTTCTTTAAAATTTTAGAACCTCAGATATAACTAATTCTTTAAATTTAGCTGTAAAATAGTCAAATAATATTACCATAAAATTATCAATTTTTATTTTACTATATATAAATTGTTATAATTATTCCAAATTCTCCATAAATCACTAAAAATATTTAATTTTATCAAAAAATTCCCAAAATTTTAAATAATATTAATTCAATAGTTTATATCATCCCATAAATTTCCTGATGTCTAATTCACAACATATTTCTTTCTGTAAATTTTAAAATATTCCCATAATTCATTAAAAATATCTATATAAATAAAAAAAATATGAAATTTACACCATATGTTTAATTTGATTTATAATGTCTTCATTTAAGTTTTAACTATTTATGGTATTGATTAAGTATTTATTTTGATTTTTCCTTTACAGATCACTTAAAAATTCATTTTTCAATAAAAATAAGTAAATAAATTATGAAATAATTCCTGGAGATTTTATATCTTAAAATAGTAATTCTGTGATTTTTCCATAATTTTCCCGTATTTATTTGTATTTTTGAGTATTTTCTTTATTTTAAATAATTTGTATAAATTATTTTACTTATTATATTTTTACCAAAATTCATAGAGTGATATTTCAGTATTTTTTAAAAAACTTTTTCAATGTTTATTCCCACAATCACATTTGTCTAATATCTTTTCTTATTTTACTTAATATTATAAGATTTATTTTAAAATTTTCAAAAGCTTTTATTTATGTCATAAGCTTCTGAATTTTAACATCTCATCCTTATGACTTGATGAGAAATAAGAATTTCAAGGTGTTTTAAGGTTAGTCTTGGTGTATATTTACCAACACTTAGTTATATAGGTGTTTATAACACATATGAAATATTGATTTTTAAAACATATAGAAGAATATTACAACCTTGTGAATGATGAGAATGATGACCTTGATGATGCTGTTTAAGAACCGACGCAATTAGTCCATGATCGAGTGGTATGTGGAGGTGGTGGTGGTGGTGGTGTTTATCTGAGAGGTGAAAAAGGAGTGGAGTTGGTCACGGTTGGAGGTTGTGTGTTAAGGGTGATCCAAGAATTGGAGATGGTGAGTGGTTGCTCAAAGAACCCGAGGGTGAAAAGGTGTTGGTGATCGATGGATGTGGTTTAAAGGTGATGGTGATCTTCGGGTATGGGGTGTTCGAGAGTTTTGAAGGATAACTGAGAGTGATGTTGGTTTGAGAAAGTGATTGTGTGTTCCAATGGTTCCTTCGGGCGAGTTTAATAGAGGGGACTCCATCATTGCTCTAGAGTACTAGACTTATAAGGTGGCAAAGAAGTAAAGCATGGTGAGTGTCCCTTGAAGCTAGGTGGCAATTTTGAGTAATGACTCATCAAGTTTTTATTGTGGAGCTTGCCAAATGTTTAGGTTGATTGGATGGTTTAAGACTCTAATGAACCGAGTCTTGACCTTAAATGATGCTTAGGTTTGAGGTTTAAGTGTATAAGATTTACTTAGTTTTGTTTTGATGTCAAATTACTTTTGATGTTTTCTTGTATTGTGGTGTTTTGATATGGTTCATTTAGTCTCATAATGTTGAAGTAATTTTTATCAAACAATGTTTGGTAACATAAACTTATACGTATGACTACATGCATACGTAAATTTTGATCCATGCATACATAATTTTTCATGCAAGCATGCAAACATAAATAATACATTCATACATGCATGCACCCTACCTAGACTTATATATATATATATTTGGTAATGGTTTTTATATATATAAGCATGTATGTGTCAATAATTCTTATATATATATGCATGCAAACATGCATACGTAAAATATATATACATGACATGCATAAGTGACTAAATAATATTAATAAGTGTGAATCCAAGGATCGCCATTCAGGAATTATCAGTATTAAAATAAATCAATTTAATGATCAAGGAATTATCACTAATTGACATTTAATTGTTTTAATGGTTAATGATGAACACAACCACAGAAACACAATAAATGCGAAATCAATAATAATTCAAATGTAGTTCATTAACTATAAGGTAATGATTACAAAAGAATAATAACTGATAACTATGAACAACGAATTCTGTGAATCGAATAATGTTTGATGTTGATGTGACGGCAGCTAGGGTTGCACAATGCACTCTTGACAGCCGTAATAATGATTGATTGTGTTCCTTGAGATATGAAACCTAGGACTCATATTTATAGATGATTTGAGTCGGCTTAGGAAACACCGGATCTCTCGGGATTTGTTATTGATTGTGTTGACTTGTTTGACTTCTTGATAGTTGCAATCGCACAAGTATAATGTTCTTCCGCAGGTGTCTTGTCGTCCGCAGAACTTTTGTTCTTCCATAGATGATTGGTCTTCCGTAGCAGAGTTGTTCTTCCGTAGGAAATCCTTCTTCCGTAGGAGTCTTCACTTCACGGTACTTGATCATCTGCAGGAACATGTACTTGGTCATTTTGTCTTGTAAGAAACATATCTACGGATTAACAAAATTGTTCATCCGTAGATGTTTCTTGGTCAATTCCAGGAATCCGTCCAAGTATATTGTTTTTCCCTGTCAAGTCACAAATCAACACACATATATATGGGGTATCCTATAGATTCAAAGCACATATATATATATATATATTTTGACTATTACAAATATTAATTACAAGACTTGATTTTCAAGTACTAAGCCTATACAAAAATGATCTAGCCCTATACAATCTAGATCTAACAATACTCCTCCTTAGGCTTAGCTACTTGTAATCAGTCTTTCAACACTGCAAGGTCCTTGACTCTTGATATGATTTTGTTGTAGAAGTAAGATACAGCTGCCTTTTGATCATCATACTTGTATTTGATCTCCATTTTGCTGATCTTCTTTAGAGTCTCGAAGCCAAGTCCCAGAACATCCTCCTCTGTAGTGAGAGTCTCCAAGACTCTGTCATTCTTCACTACTTCAAGTTCATCTTGTTCGGAGAGGCGTAGTTCTATGACTTCAGCATATTCTGTTCCCTTCAGCAAACCTGCATTGTGTCTGCGTCGTTTGTAGGCCTTTGCATGAAGTTTGTCAATCACTTGTATCATGTGAACATGCAGGAACAGATCATTTTGAGCTGCTTCATCACTCAGCTTCGGAAAGAATTTGTCATGAAGGTAGGAAGTGTAGCTTGGATGAAGCAACTTGATTTCCGCAGGATCAAAGATCCTGATCTTTTCAGCTCGTTTGTTCTCTGTATTCCTCATCAGCACCAGTTCTTTTGTCCTCTCTACATATCCCCATTCAGTGATAGGGAGTGTGTATTGAGTCCCTTCAATGTGCTTGATGGCTGCTGATGTTCTGTTGTTATAGCCCACCCTCTTTAGGAATTCATCATCTACTGATTCAGAGGCATTGGACTTGTATCTTTTTAGCCCTTGAATTCTTCGTCTGTGCTCATCATCATCTCTCTTAGCTCCTATTATCACATCATCTTTGAATTTTGTTTTCAGTTGACCCACTCTGCTTGAGAAGTCCCTGCCCCTTGGATGTATTGGATAATTTGTCAAGGTAAGGCTTTGCAGGTCCTTTAGATCATTCTCAGGAAGGCAGAGAACTGAAAACACATCATGGAAGTATTCAACTCTTCCTGATGTCCGTTTGATCACTACACAATCCCACTCTTGATCATATTTCCATGCCATGATCTTATTTTCTTCAACTGAGTTGGGAGTTGTGAGATGATCAAATAACTGAATCAGAGTGGACTTCTGATCAGTGATTTCTCTGACAGTGGTACCAAGGGGCCATACTTTGCCTGGGATGACTTCCCTTGGTTCCCTGATGAGCTTATCCTTTGCTTTATACTGATCCTTGGGTTCCACAGTTATTGGATCAGCTGATAGTTTGCTTTGTTTGTCATCAGTTGGATGAGGAGTTGTGGTTCTGAATTTGACACCTGTTTCCAATTTTACCTTCATTACATGCTCCATCATCCTTCGCAATTCTCCAGTGGTTCTACCTTTAAGCTCATGCGGTTTGTAGTTGTGGCCCTGTAACCAGCAAGTCATATTGTACTTGGTGAGTTTGGCTGTGTCACAGTGGCCCAGATCCTTCTTGATCTTCTCCAATGACTGAAAGGTTGTAAAGGCTTCATAATCACAGTTTGGGATTATGAATCTTGCAAACTCAAACTCTTTCAGAGCATTCTTCATTTCTGATGTGTTCATCCTCTCAACCATGTCATATGGAAAGCCATGGTTGATGAGGGTCATAAACATGCTAGAATCAGGCCTCTCTTCCATGATGTCTGCTGTTGTTAGAAGATCATCGGCCTTTCCTCCCTTTTCACCAGTGGGGGACTCCATTCTTGTCAACTCCTCCCACTCTTTATCACTATCATCATCATCTCTGGATAGTACCTTCACAGTAGACACATCTACTGAAGGTGTAGGTGCAGGGGATGGAAGTTTTGGTCTTTTTGGTGAGCTTTCATCTTCAGGTTTCTTTTGAGTTGCTCCAAAGTATTTTCTTTTCCGGGTGTATGAAATCATTTGCTTAGCCGTTTCACCCGTCTGTTTTGGTTGCTCAGCACTTGGAGCTTCTTTTGTTTTCAGAGCAGATATCTTCTTTTTCAGCTCTTCTATTTCTGCATCTTTCTGTTTGATCAGTTCAGCTTTATCATTTTGCTCAGTCTTTAAAGAAGCCTCCAACTCTTGTTGTCTTTGCAACAATGCATCAATAACTTCATTGTTGCTTAGAGCATCTTCTCTCAGCCGTTTTAGTCTAGCATCTTTCTTCATCAGCTCTTCATCTTTTTCTTTAATTACACCTTTCAGCTCTTGAATTCTTTCTTTTCGCTTATTTGATTTGAGTACTAACTTGTTGTACTCAGCAACCAAAAAGCTTTTGCTGACAGGAATGTCTTTGTCACTTAAATCATCTTCATGGTATGCAATGACATCCTCAGCAGATCCTTGTACTTCCCCGTGCTCATCAGCAATTTGTTCATCTTTCAATGAAGATATGGGCTCAGTATGTGCTGATGAAGCTTGTTCTTCTGTGTGTATGGGTGAGAAAGGAACAGTACTGGCTTGAGATAATATCTCTGTGTCTCCTGAGTGTACAGAGTGTACAGACTCAGTTATCTCAAATGGTTCAGTACCAGCACTTTCCGGTGATGCATGTTTTGGTGATTCTGGTGGTGGTAGTACAGGGGATTGAATGTTTAGTGGAGAGAGAGGTTGAGTGTGATGAGATGATGACTGAGAAGCTGATGGTGATTGTTGTTGGGCTGGAGATATCGGCTGAGTGTTTTTGGTGGATGATGAGGATATTAGTAAAGGTGATTGATGTTGATGAATTGGGGAGGTTGGTTGGGTGTTCAAGCTTGTTGGTGATTGTGATTGTTGAGGGGGTGTTTGGCTAGGTGTTTGATGTTGGAGTGGTGGAGTTTGGGTTGGTGAGTGGTGTTGGTGTGGTGGTGTTTGGAGTGGTGAGTGAGATGCTTGTGCAGAATCAGCAGATGATTCTGCTTCATCTGCCCAAGCCAACTCTTATGGAAGGTCTGCTTGGGGATCTACTACATGTGCGAACATTGGCATATCTTGACCCTGGTACTTCCCACTAAGCTTGTTTAGCACAGATTTGCTCAAGTGTGCTTGAACAAACACATCGCCAACTCTGTCCAACCTTGGTAGTTCTGAGTTGATCACCAGTTGCAGGAATCTCGGGAACATATACATCTTGTCATTCTTCTGCAGTTTGACTTGTTCACTCAGATAGTTAAAGATGTATTTGGCGTAGTTATAAATTCTCCCCTCGAATATCCCAATGATTCCAGATGATATGTGCCGAGAGAATCTGTCGAGCCCCGACTTCCTGTTTGACATGCACTTTAGGTAGGTATGGCACAAGAATCTGTACGGTTTGCACAGCCTACCCTTTTTGATTTCCCCTTTCTCGTAATCACCATCATACCCCATCAGGTTGAATATTTTCTCAATGTATTCATTCTCGAATACATCAGGGTGACCTATCTCTCTATCACCCAGTTCCAAGCATCTTCGTATGGTGCTTTCAGTGATTCGTAGACGTTTGTTTCGAATCTCAGCCACAATTACTTCCACATCACATTGTTCTTCAACTCGTGCTGAGTTCCAGAAGTCGATTATATGCGTCTGATGGATCACAAGCTCAGCCGTCAAGGCGTAGAAGAGCCTGGATCGTCGGAGATATCTTATGATATCTCGACATCCTTCCGCCGCAGGATCATCAGCGTTTAAGAACGCGCACACATTATGTTCTTTAGAGAATCTATTAGCCATCTGTAAAGAAAATCAAGTTAGAAAACATGCAGTTGAATCGTTTTAATGGCAATAACCGATTAACCAGTTTCGTACTGATGTTTAAGACATGATTTACCTTCGCAGTAACGGTAATCGATTACTGGATAATGTTGATAATGTGTTCTTGGAACGGATTTTTTTAAATTTTCAAAAAGAGGGAAAATGGGCGATTTTCTAGGTTAAAAGTGAAAAAGTGCTCTGTAAAAATATCAGAAACCTTATTTATAGGCGAATACATTAATTTCTTTTATTAATTATGTTCTTTTATTAATTATGTTGGGCCCACTCCCATTCATTCCTATCCACATGCCAAGTTTATTTAGAATGCATTACTTCTTCCGCAGAACATCTGCGGAACCTTGACATCTGCGGATGTCAACATCTGCGGAACCTTACATCTGCGGATGTAAAAGTTCAAGCAATGCATTTGTTTTGCTGCTGAATCAGAAATCACATAATACTTCTACGGATGAGAGGTATTACTGAAACTTCTGCGGAACATAAAAGTTTTAAAACTTTAAATGTATGATATCTACTGAGTAGAATCAAATGTTGATGTTGGACATTGTTGACTTTATTTGCATGGCAATTAAGTACAGGAAAGCAAGTTTCCTGTATCCTGCATTCAAGTTAGTGCTCAAGTTCCAATTCCTTCAAAGTAATTCAAATCAATTATCAGCTTTTATTGTTTTTCATGCATGAACTACTCCCCCTAAATTTGTGATTAATGTGAGACTGTTACATTTATCATAAATGTAAGTTGTAAATAGGCATGACAGGCATATGACAGTCTAAATGAGAGAAAGTCAGTTGAGATAACAATTAAACATCTGACTTAAACAGTTACATGCATGCATATATATATAGAGGGTTCATACTATAACTTGGCTTCTGCTGATGTTGATTAGTTGATTCAATACATACCTGATTGCAAGTATATAGATCCACTTAAATTCAAACATGAGTATTGTATCAACTAGGCATGCTATTTATCATGTTGTGAAGTTTGTTAATCAGTAGCAATCATGAGTCCCACATTCAATTATCATTAGAGTATGTCTTCCGTAGGTGAGGCAAATCACTACATTCCATACTTAATGACTATGTACATTAAGTTATAAGTTCTATCTTGAGACATATTACAGTCTCATAAATGCTTTGATGTTGAAGCTCTTTGACTTGATGTACAATGGATCACAAGTGATTCCTTTTTAGAGATGAAATATGATCTTCATAGTCACCAGGTCTTTACTTTCGTAAAACAGAGGTGAACTTTAACCCAGGTCTTTGTTTACACAAAACAGAGGGAGAATGAAGATCACACTTGTTAATCACATTCCCAGGTCTTTGTTCACACAAAACAGAGGGAATATGACTTTACAAAGATAGAAGATTATAAAGTATTTTACATAGTGTGCTTGTGTAAGTGATTTGATCACATCAGGAGAGAACATACCTTCCTGATTCTCAAATGGAATCCTCACAGACAGTTACCTGATGCTTTTAGTTTGGCATGCTCTTAGCTTTGTTTCCACTCAAGATGAACCTACTCACATATCAGTATGATATAAGTCAGATTGAGTTTTTTTTGTTTAATAACCAAGTATAGTCTACTATCATTTCCCTAATATAATGCATGTATAGATGTTCTATCAGACACTTAAGTTATCCTTAACGATTACTCTGCACAAAGTCAGTCATATGCTTTTGTTGATTTATTCTAAGTTAATCATCCCCAAAGATTCTATCAGAAAATTAAATCTGACAGAATCAAATGCTTTAGTGAACAAATCAGCAAGCTGATTGGTTGTGTCTACTTTGACTAACTTGATTAGACCCTTTTTCAGAGCAATCTCTCAGAAAATGGTATCTGATTTCAATATGTTTTGTTTTACTATGTTGAACTGGGTTAGCAGTTATAAACATAGCAGCTGAATTATCAATATGAATTGGTGTATGAAGGAAATTGTAACCATAATCAAGTAATTGGTTCTGCAACCAAAGTACTTGAGAGCAACCTGCTGAAGCAGCTATGTACTCTGCTTCAGCTGTGGATACAGATACATTTTGTAACACCCCAGCCCGACAAGGCTGACGTGTCACTATTACGGTAATCAAAATCCAAACGCATTCCCATTATTAAAAACGATTACAAGTTCAAATTCCAAAACCTAATTAAGATGTTCAATACATTAATTAAAGTAACAGATAATCTTGGTCTTCAATTCACTCTTCACTGGTTTCCCGGATTACCCTGCTGACCTGACGTGCATGAAAACAAAAGCACGCCTGAGCATAACGCTCAGTGAACGGAATAGCGGATAACAAAAATAAACAGACATGACGATAATCAAAGAATCGGCAGATATCAAAAATAAACAGACATGGTGATAATCAAAGAATCGGCAGATATCAAAAATAAACAGACATGTGATAATCAAGGAATTGGCAGATATCAAAAATAAACAGACATAATGATAATGGAGAACCAAAGATCATAAGATATATATATCAATTAGAACATACGTCATAAGACATATATCAGATAGAACATACCCCGAGCTAATAATCATATCATATAATAACTGAACAGGGGGAACACAGGTAGCGAGCCCGTGAACCAATGTGAAATGGAGTATGGTCAGATATACAAACCATTCACCAGAGTCCTGAATGGAATGGTGTGTAACCATCCATCAGGAAATAACAAAACTAGCCTAGGATCGATCCATACGCCTCTGAGGAAATAATAATATAACAAGTCATAATTTCAGAGTCCTCTTTAGAGACGCCGTGATCTCAGCTCACCGCCACGGTTGGTGCCACGTTATCGATGCCGCAATAACGCGTCTTGGTCACCCCCAAGATAGGGAGAGCTCGGGTAACAAATTCAGAAATATATAGTAGTCAAGCTACTTATAACAGAATCAAAAGCAAATTATCAGGAATCAAAACTAGAAATGAACGGAAATCAAATACGAGACAGAAATCAGGAATCTGTACTGCAAAGTAACGGAACCAAAAGAAAATACTTATGATAACAATGAAACAGAATCCGTACAATAAGTAACAGAACAAAAGTGAATATTATGATAACAGAATCCGTACTTCAAAGTAACGGAAAATATTATTTATACTAAGATATAAAGAATCAGGAATCGTACCTTATACACGAATGAAAATAATCAGAAACAAAGTCTAGGCTCGGTTAACGCCGCGAGAACCTACGACAACGTAACGCAAATTATAGTTTGGATTTTCCTATTTTAAATTGGAAGAATTCCAGTTCTGCCCTTGTGTTTTCGCACTCGTTAAAAATACTAAACGACGTTTAAAAATTCTGAAAATTTCCAGTTTACTAGATTAGTGATTTCTAAACAACTTTTGTTTAGATAAGTTTCTGATTTGGATTACCGAAATATGAGAAAAACGTGGATCTTTACAGCTGCGCAGAACTGCTAGCTGTTACGAAAACGACTATTTGGAGGTCTAAACGAATGAGTTTTTCTATGTTTTATATATCAACAGATTCGTTTTTCGACGAACTTCGTCATGGACATAAGGTTTAACTGATTTGGATCTGTTATGATAAAGTTATGGCCTCCGTAAGTTGGCTGTAAAATACGTATAAATCAAGGTATTTTGGTAAACCGTAAAATTATTTCTAGTTAAAACACGTCCGTTACGGGTCTGGAAATATTTTTATAAATAAGTATAAATCATGATTGACTTCTGAAAAATTTGGCTAATCATATTATTAATCCGTTTGTCATTTATAAAATCACATCCCAAAACATTCATAAAAACTAGTTAAACGTGTAACTTGTTTAAAATGCTCGGTTAAGGTCTAAATCTTAATTTGGTCAAAATACTTATATTTCCAGTAGCTAAAACAATATCAAAATGGATTCCTATCAAGTTTGCTAAGTTAAGCAAGGAAAATATGCTTAAAACGTAAACCGAATATAAACGAGTACTTATGCGAACGGGCATCCTATGATCAAAGGCAATGAACTAGAATACTAATTAGGATGTCTAAGATTCAAGGATAACATAATGGCTAATAACATCTTAATGATTCCCACTATTTAAAGTTTATTTTTATAAAAATAAACTAATTATAACGTTTGTTGATATTATATATAAAAATTGTTAAGGTTTTTAAGTAAATAAATTTATAGAAAATAATCGGTTAACTTGTAAAATAAACAAGGTTTATAAAACTGTTTTCTAAAATTTTTAGGAATTTTACATTATTTTTTAAGGCTGAAAAAGCCTTAAAAAAAATAGGTGAGGTTGGTCGGGTTCGAACCCGGAACCTCATGCTTGTGGAGTAGTGTTTTAACCAGTGAACCAAAGGCCTCAGCCGCATTAGTTCCTAGCTTTTAATTCTTTTAACACAATTTCCAATCAAACCCCCAAACACAATGAGCCCTAGAATCGATTCACCCAAAATCGAACCTCAATTGGCGGTTGTTTATGAAATCAAGCTTAGGGCTTTGATTTCCCATGTGAAACCGAGTAAGTAGGTGGTTCTAATTACCTGAATTGAAGTGCAAAACGTCAAGAACACTCGGAGGATAGGTCGCGGCTTCTTAGCACAGGTTCGATACTCAAACGACGATGATAATCCAATTAATTGTACAGGTAGTTTCTAATGGCTTCGATGATGAAAAGCCCTCTATCAAATTCGAATCAAATTGGCCGGAGGATGAATTTCGACTTGGCTGAAGGTCCGCGACAGTGAGGACGAGGAATGTGATGTTTATGTTTGTATTCTGATGCTATTGAGTATAAAACAGATTAGGAATGATTAAAAGTTTGATAATGTGCGATTAATTTGATTATTGTTACAGATTTAGTGCGTGATGAGAGTGGGTGGTCGGCCGAAAGTGAAAGATTCGTGGGGCGGTTCCAATCGCACTGAATATTAAATTATAGTGGGGCATGGGTTCGAATCATCCATGTGAGTGTGTCGGGACTGGTTTGTTGAGTTGGAAACGACTGGTTTTTGTCGATTCGTCTCGTCGGAGCCGCGGGTTTTGGCCGGAATTAGCGGCCGGAAAATTGATCGGAAATGCGGGGGGGTGTGGGGCGGATTTTTTAAAAAAAATTTCACCTTTAGTCCCTGTGGTTTAATCTCTTGTCATTTTATGCTTAAACCTTTATTAATTCAAGTTTTCAAAATTGCAACATCACCCCCTGAGCTTTTATTATTATTATTATTATTATTATTATTATTATTAGTTACGGGTATTATAATTCTACCCCCCTTAAAACAATTTCGTCCACGAAATTGCTAGGTACAAATCAAACAAAGATATTCAATAGACGAAATCGTATAAGAGATGACTAATGTGATGTTCAAGACACAGATAACTAATAACTTCATAACTGATAACAGAACATATAAAAGATATTAACTAAGAGGTAAATAGATACGGATATTGAGAATGGATTTCATCTTCTATCTCCCATGTAGCTTCGCGTTCGGAATGGTTTTTCCATAATACTTTAACAAAAGGAATAGTTTTCCTACGCATAATGCGTTCTTGTCGGTCAAGGATAGCTTCTGGTTCTTCCTCGAATGATAAATCCTCACGAATCAAATGAAGCGGATAATTCACAACGTGAAGAGGATGATAATTGTACCCCCTTAAAAGAGATACATGGAAGACATTATGCACATGTGACAGTTGAGGTGGTAAAGCCAAACGATACGAAACCTCACCAACTCTTTCCAGGATTTCAAAGGGTCCGATAAAACGTGGACTAAGTTTCCCTTTAAGACCAAAACGTCGTACGCCTTTGCAAGGCGAAACCTTCAGGAACACTTTGTCACCAACCTTAAACTCCAAAAGTCGACGGTGTCGGTCTGCATAACTTTTCTGTCTATTTTGAGCTTCCTTTAACTTTTCTCTAGCAATAGCAACTTTCTCATTCGTGATCTGAACTAACTCGGGTCCTTCGATGACTCTTTCACCGACCTCTTCCCAACAAATAGGTGCTCTACATTTACGACCATACAATAATTCGAAAGGTGCCATGCCAATGCTAGCTTGCCAACTATTGTTGTAAGCAAACTCGACCAAACACAAATACTCATCCCAGTTCCCAGTCCACTCTAAGGCACAAGCTCGAAGCATGTCCTCAAGTGTTTGGATAGTACGCTCCGACTGACCGTCAGTCTGAGGATGAAACGCCGTACTAAACCTCAACTTGGTACCCCATGCAGCTTGCAAACCCTTCCAAAAATGAGAAGTGAACCTCGGGTCTCGATTAGACACGATAGACACCGGAGTGCCATGAAGTCTAACAATCTCTTGTGTGAACACTTCAGAAAGTTTGCTAACCGAAAATCCTTGCTGAATTGGGAGAAAGTGAGCCGACTTTGACAATCTGTCAACTACAACCCATATTGCATCATTCTTCTTAAATGTCCTTGGCAACCCTGTCACAAAATCCATGGAAATATCATCCCATTTCCATACAGGAATAGGTAGTGGCTGAAGCAAACCACTAGCTCTCTGATGCTCAATCTTGACCTGCTGACAAGTAAGGCAACGGCTAACATACTTAGCCACGTCTTCTTTCATACCATTCCACCAGAAATTCTGACGAAGATCACGATACATCTTAGTAGATCCTGGATGGATAGAGAACGGAGAACTATGTGCCTCAGCTAATAACGATTCTCGAAGAGAAGAATCATTAGGCACGACACCAGATTACTCCATGCTCATCTACTCTGAATTCTGATTGCTTACCAATCTCCACATTCTGTAAGATTGCCCAGAGTTCACCATCGTCTTTCTGTGCGTTCTTAATCCGGAATATTAAGTCTGATTCTATCTGAGGACTAGCGAGATATCCGTCACTCTTGCCAATATGTAGGCCAATACCTAATTTATCAAGATCGGTAATGTTCTGAGGCTGTAGTTATAGGGAGGCTACTGTTCCTGAGCTCTTCCTGCTAAGAGCATCAGCTACCACATTGGCCTTTCCCGGATGATATTGAATATTGGCATCATAATCTTTTAACAATTCTAACCATCTTCTCTGCCTCATGTTTAGTTCTTTTTGTGTGAAGATGTATTTCAAGCTCTTGTGATCAGTAAAAATATCACAAGTCTCTCCGTAAAGATAGTGACGCCATATTTTCAGCGCGAAAATAACAGCAGCGAGTTCAAGATCATGCGTAGGATAATTAACCTCATAAGGTTTCAACTGCCGCGAAGCATAAGCAATGACCTTACCATGCTGCATTAGCACACATCCGAGTCCCTTTTTAGAGGCATCGCTGTAAATCTGATATCCACCCGTGTCCGATGGAAGTGTAATAATCGGGGCAGACACCAATCTCTTCTTAAGCTCTTCGAAGCTTTTCTCCCGCTCATCATTCCAAGAGTACTTAACCCCTTTCCTTAGAAGTTGCGTAAGGGGTAAAGCAATAACAGAGAACCCTTCGACAAATCTACGATAGTAACCAGCAAGACCAAGAAAACTCCGGACTTCTGTGGCTGAAGTAGGTCTTGGCCATTTAGTGATTGCCTCTATCTTTGCTGGATCCACCATAATACCATCTGCAGAGACCACATGACCCAGAAAGGCTACTTGACTCAACCAAAATTCACATTTTGAAAACTTAGCATAAAGCTTCTTTTTACGCAGAGTTTCAAGCACGATACGAAGATGGTCTTCATGTTCCTCCTTACTCTTAGAATAGATAAGAATGTCATCTATAAACACGATGACGAACTTATCCAGATAGTCATGGAAAACTCGGTTCATTAGGTCCATGAAAACAGCTGGGGCATTCGTTAACCCGAACGGCATGACCAAGAATTCATAGTGACCATATCGCGTACGGAAGGCAGATTTAGGGACATCAGAATCTTTGATCTTTAGCTGATGGTAACCAGACCTCAGATCGATTTTAGAGAAACACTTTGCACCCTGAAGCTGATCAAATAAATCATCAATACGAGGCAGAGGGTAACGATTACGGATAGTGATCTTGTTGAGTTCTCTGTAGTCAATGCAGAGTCTCAAAGAACCATCTTTCTTCTTCACGAATAGGACCGGTGCACCCCAGGGTGAGACACTTGGTCTAATAAATCCAAGATCTAATAACTCATGTAATTGCTCCTTCAGTTCTTTGAGTTCAAGTGGTGCCATACGGTAAGGTGCCTTGGAAATCGGTTCAGCACCAGGAATAAGATCAATAGTGAATTCCACCTCGCGGTCTGGTGGAAGTCCAGGTAACTCCTTAGGAAACACATCGGGAAAATCACAAACAACCGGATAATCAGAAATACTAGGCTCTTCAGGAGATAAAATTTTAACTGAAGCAAGGAATCCTGTAGCGCCGTGCAGTAGGGATTTACGAGCCTTAAGTGCTGAAATTATTTGAAGAGTTTTTCGAGGTTTAGTCCTCTGATAAATGAGTTCAGGATGATGGGGATCTCCAAACAGAATGCGACGAGTCTGACACTCAATTGTAACATGATGCCGAGTTAACCAGTCCATTCCCAAGATGATATCAAAATCTTCCATTTGCATGGGCAACAGATCCGCTGTAAGAATGAGCGATTCAACTCGGATCGGACAATCCTCATACACATGAGAGATTGTAACAGAGTTTCCCATAGGAGTCATAATATTCAAAGTATTTTCTAATAATGTTGGGCTCATCGTTAGATGTTTAAGAAAAGATTGAGAAACTATGGAGTGTGTTGCTCCAGTATCAAATAAGACTTGAACTTCACGAGTTCCTAACATGAGAGTACCAGAAACAGTACCTAAAGAATTTATGTTACCATGGCACACTTAGTAATAGATAACAAGCATAATTTACATGGTAAGACTACTAGATTATTCAGATACGACAGATTCACATATGGGAGGAATATCAAGAGTCATACCTGGTGTGTTTGCTGCATCCTTTGCGTTCAGAGCAAACACTCGTCCTCCATTAGTAGACTGTTTTGCACTATTTCCAGCCTTCCCTTTGTTATCAGGATACGGACAGTCTTTCAGTACATGGCCGGTCTTTCCACATCTAAAACAGGCTCCTGAAGCTCGCCGACAAACACCAAAATGACGTTTTCCACATGTAGTGCATACCGGGACTTGCTCTTGACCTTGGTTTTCGGCAGGTTTAGGATTCTGCTGTTTTTGTTTCCATTGATTACCTTGGCGGTTATTATTTCTGTTGAATTGGGCTTTTCGATCACCTGTATGGTGTTTCTCGCTTGAAGATTGCCCAGAAGGTGCGGTATGGTGTCCTTCACGATTTCTCTTTCGACTCTCCTCAGCTTTAGCTATCCTCTTCTTGTTTTCCATGTCAAGTGTTTTCACGGCATCAGCTACTTCATTGATATTGTTAAACCTTTGAGTCACTATCCACCTCCGAGTCCTCTCATGAACAGCCCATTTCAACTTTTCTGCTTGGGCCTCTGGGCTACCTGCAGCTTCCCCAAGAAAACTAGCCAACCTACAGAATCTTGCCATGAATTCTTGCCAAGGTTCACCATCGCGTTGCTCAATAGATGCATATTCCCGTGCATACTCACTTCGTTCCACTTCAGAGAAATACTTTCGGAAGAATATTGTGCGGAAATCGGCCCAAGTAAGGGTAGCAGCATAACCTTCTCCACCATGTGCAAGTTTTACCCCTTCCCACCAAACTAGAGCATCATCCTCCAGTTTGTAAGAGGCCAACCTAGTTTTAAATATGTCATCGACTCCTAGTACTTCGAATATCTTTTCCACATGGGCTATCCAGTTCCGAGCATCCATCGGTGTAGCAGCATCACTAAAAGATCTTGGTCTTTGCTTCATAAAGCGTTCAAGCCAGACACGAATCTCAGCCACAGATGGTGTTGCATTTCCACCGGAAGATGGCCCAGTGTGGTTCCCGCCAGAAGGTGGCTCTGAGTTATTTCCACCGGGTGGAAGTCCTGTGTTGTTTCCCTCCGAATTTGCCTGTTGCATCTGCTGGATGACTGTTTGAGCAGTCTGAGTCATCAGATTAGGGAG
The DNA here is from genome assembly GCA_024085815.1 of Flaveria linearis. Taxonomy (NCBI): domain Eukaryota; kingdom Viridiplantae; phylum Streptophyta; class Magnoliopsida; order Asterales; family Asteraceae; genus Flaveria; species Flaveria linearis. Next base: position 31,785,019 of record CM044013.1, read on the forward strand.
TATTCCAGAAATAGCAGCGTTTACAGCATTAGCAACGAGGGTTTCAAGAGGAGTATCAGATGAGGGGCCACTCGATTTATTGCGGTTGTTCACACGTCTCTTAGGAGCCATCTGAAATGAAAATATACGTGTGAACACTGGGATTTAGATTGGAAAACAAATTAGATCCTAACCCAACGTCTACCCATAACCTCACAAGTTTATTATTAATGTTTAAGTTTTCTACAGGAAAGAGCCTTTGCTCTGATACCACAACTGTAACACCCCAGCCCGACAAGGCTGACGTGTCACTATTACGGTAATCAAAATCCAAACGCATTCCCATTATTAAAAATGATTACAAGTTCAAATTCCAAACCTAATTAAGATGTTCAATACATTAATTAAAGTAACAGATAATCTTGGTCTTCAATTCACTCTTCACTGGTTTCCCGGATTACCCTGCTGACCTGACGTGCATGAAAACAAAAGCACGCCTGAGCATAACGCTCAGTGAACGGAATAGCGGATAACAAAAATAAACAGACATGACGCTAATCAAAGAATCGGCAGATATCAAAAATAAACAGACATGGTGATAATCAAAGAATCGGCAGATATCAAAAATAAACAGACATGTGATACTCAAGGAATTGGCAGATATAAAAAATAAACAAACATAATGATAATGGAGAACCAAAGATCATAAGATATATATATCAATTAGAACATACGTCATAAGACATATATCAGATAGAACATACCCCGAGCTAATAATCATATCATATAATAACTGAATAGGGGGAACACAGGTAGCGAGCCCGTGAACCAATGTGAAATGGAGTATGGGCAGACATACAAACCATTCACCAGAGTCCTGAATGGAATGGTGTGTAACCATCCATCAGGAAATAACAGAACTAGCCTAGGATCGATCCATACGCCTCTGAGGAAATAATAATATAACAAGTCATAATTTCAGAGTCCTCTTTAGAGACGCCGTGATCTCAGCTCACCACCATGGTTGGTGCCACGTTATCGATGCCGCAATAACACGTCTTGGTCACCCCCAAGATAGGGAGAGCTCGGGTAACAAATTCAGAAATATATAGTAGTCAAGCTACTTATAACAGAATCAAAAGCAAATTATCAGGAATCAAAACTAGAAATGAACGGAAATCAAATACGAGACAGAAATCAGGAATCTGTACTGCAAAGTAACGGAACCAAAAGTAAATACTTATGATAACAAGGAAACAGAATCCGTACAATAAGTAACAGCTCAAAAGTGAATATTATGATAACAGAATCCGTACTTCAAAGTAACGGAAAATATTATTTATACTAAGATATAAAGAATCAGGAATCCGTACCTTATACACGAATGACAATAATCAGAAACAAAGTCTAGGCTCGGTTAACGCCGCGAGAACCTACGACAACGTAACGCAAATTATAGTTTGGATTTTCCTATTTTAAATTGGAAGAATTCCAGTTCTGCCCTTGTCTTTTCGTACTCGTTAAAAATACTAAACGACGTTTAAAAATTCTGAAAATTTCCAGTTTACTAGATTAGTGATTTCTAAACAACTTTTGTTTAGATAAGTTTCTGATTTGGATTACCGAAATATGAGAAAAACGTGGATCTTTACAGCTGCGCAGAACTGCTAGCTGTTACGAAAACGACTATTTGGAGGTCTAAACGAATGAGTTTTTCTATGTTTTATATATCAACAGATTCGTTTTTCGACGAACTTCGTCATGGACATAAGGTTTAACTGATTTGGATCTGTTATGATAAAGTTATGGCCTCCGTAAGTTGGCTGTAAATACGTATAAATCAAGGTATTTTGGTAAACCGTAAAATTATTTCTAGTTAAAACACGTCCGTTACGGGTCTGGAAATATTTTTATAAATAAGTATAAATCATGATTGACTTCTGAAAAATTTGGCTAATCATATTATTAATCCGTTTGTCATTTATAAAATCACATCCCAAAACATTCATAAAAACTAGTTAAACGTGTAACTTGTTTAAAATGCTCGGTTAAGGTCTAAATCTTAATTTGGTCAAAATACTTATATTTCCAGTAGCTAAAACAATATCAAAATGGATTCCTATCAAGTTTGCTAAGTTAAGCAAGGAAAATATGCTTAAAACGTAAACCGAATATAAACGAGTACTTATGCGAACGGGCATCCTATGATCAAAGGCAATGAACTAGAATACTAATTAGGATGTCTAAGATTCAAGGATAACATAATGGCTAATAACATCTTAATGATTCCCACTATTTAAAGTTTATTTTTATAAAAATAAACTAATTATAACGTTTGTTGATATTATATATAAAAATTGTTAAGGTTTTTAAGTAAATAAATTTATAGAAAATAATCGGTTAACTTGTAAAATAAACAAGGTTTATAAAACTGTTTTCTAAAATTTTTAGGAATTTTACATAATTTTTTTAAGGCTGAAAAAGGCTTAAAAAAATAGGTGAGGTTGGCCGGGTTCGAACCCGGAACCTCATGCTTGTGGAGTAGTGTTTTAACCAGTGAACCAAAGGCCTCAGCCGCATTAGTTCCTAGCTTTTAATTCTTTTAACACAATTTCCAATCAAACCCCCAAACACAATGAGCCCTAGAATCAATTCACCCAAAATCGAACCTCAATTGGCGGTTGTTTATGAAATCAAGCTTAGGGCTTTGATTTCCCATGTGAAACCGAGTAAGTAGGTGGTTCTAATTACCTGAATTGAAGTGCAAAACGTCAAGAACACTCGGAGGATAGGTCGCGGCTTCTTAGCACAGGTTCGATACTCAAACGACGATGATAATCCAATTAATTATACAGGTAGTTTCTAATGGCTTCGATGATGAAAAGCCCTCTATCAAATTCGAATCAAATTGGCCGGAGGATGAATTTCGACTTGGCTGCAGGTCCGCGACAGTGAGGACGAGGAATGTGATGTTTATGTTTGTATTCTGATGCTATTGAGTATAAAACAGATTAGGAATGATTAAAAGTTTGATAATGTGCGATTAATTTGATTATTGTTACAGATTTAGTGCGTGATGAGAGTGGGTGGTCGGCCGAAAGTGAAAGATTCGTGGGGCGGTTCCAATCGCACTCAATATTAAATTATAGTGGGTCATGGGTTCGAATCATCCATGTGAGTGTGTCGGGACTGGTTTGTTGAGTTGGAAACGACTGGTTTTTGTCGATTCGTCTCGCCGGAGCCGCGGGTTTTGGCCGGAATTAGCGGCCGGAAAATTGATCGGAAACGCGGGGGGGTGTGGGGCGGATTTTTTTAAAAAAATTTCACCTTTAGTCCCTGTGGTTTAATCTCTTGTCATTTTATGCTTAAACCTTTATTAATTCAAGTTTTCAAAATTGCAACATCACCCCCTGAGCTTTTATTATTATTATTATTATTATCATTATTAGTTACGGGTATTATACATTTGTTTGCTTCTTGCACTACTATGAAACAAGTCTTGGTCCTAAAAACTAACATCCACCAGTTGTGGATTTTCTGTTGTTGTTGCACCCTCCATAGTCACTATCTGAGTAGGAGTAGAGGCTAAAATCTCCATCTTTGGGATACCAAAGTCCCAATGCAGGTTTGTCTTTCAGGTATCTGAAAATCCTCTTTACAGCATTCAGATGGGACTCCTTTGGGTCTGATTGATACCTGGCACAAACACAAACAGCAAACATGATGTCAGGTCTACTGGCAGTTAAGTACATTAAAGAACCGATCATTGATCTATACAATCTTTGATCTACGGATTTTCCAGCAGGATCAGGCATAATCTTGTCTATTGTTGATGCTGGTGTCTTGCATGAAGTGGAATCAGCAAGATTGTACTTCTTCAAAATTTGATGAATGTACTTTTCTTGATTGATGAAAATGCCATCTGGTTTCTGATGAACTTGTAAGCCAAGGAAGAATGTCAATTCTCCCATGGAGCTCATCTGAAATTCAGATTTCATTAAGTCTTCAAAGCTTTCGCACAGCTTCTTGTTGGTTGATCCAAATATTATGTCATCAACATATATTTGAACCACCAAAAGATCTTGATGTTCATGTTTGAGGAAGAGTGTCTGATCAATTGTTCCTCTCTTGTAGCCATTCTTCAGCAGGAAGGATGATAGTGTGTCATACCACTTTCTGGGTGCTTGATGAAGACCATACAAAGCTTTATCAAGCTTGTATACTCTATATGGATAATCAGGGTCTTCAAATCCAGGGGGTTGAGCAACATAGACTTCTTCATCAATTTTCCCATAGAGGAAAGCACACTTCACATCCATTTGATAGACTGTGAACTTCTTGAAGGAGGCATAGGCTAGGAAAACCCTTATAGCTTCAATCCTGGCAACTGGTGCAAAGACTTCATCATAGTCTATTCCCTCTTCCTGAGTATATCCTTGAGCAATAAGCCTAGCCTTGTTTCTCACTATGATACCTCTGTCATCCAGCTTGTTTTTGAATAGCCACCTTGTTCCAATTGGATGTTGACCCGTAGGCAAGTCTACAAGAGTCCACACTTTTTGTTTTCTGAATTGTTGTAGCTCTTCTTGCATAGCCTCAATCCAGCTGTTGTCTTTTAGTGCAGCTGTAATGTTTGCAGGAACTATTTGGGACAAGAAGCAGGTGAACAAACAAATGTTTGCCACACCTCCTTTGTTCCTTGTAGTTCTTGTATTCAGATCTCCAATGATATTGTCTGTTGGATGAGCCTTGTGGATTCTGCTTGTTGAGACAGCATCAACTGGAACTGTGGATTCCAAGTTTGAGAAACCCATTGAAGCAGATGGAGTCAGCTGAGAAGTTGAGTTTATGAAATAATCAAAAGGCTCATATTCATTTTGATCAGCTTGTGTATGAGTTGCTGCTGGGTTGTCTTCTTCCGCAGGAAGTTCTACGAAAGCAGCATTTTGTTCGTCCGCAGGAGGTTCTACGGAAGCAGCATTTTGTTCTTCCACAGGAGGTTCTACGGAAGCAACATTTTGTTCTTCCGCAGGAGTAACTGCAGCATCTACGGACGCATTTTGTACTTCCGTAGAAGATGCATTACCATCCACGGATGAACATTGTTGTGTTGCAGGCATGGTTTGTTGATTTAACCCCTCCTCTTTATCCCTTAGTTCAGCAGCTGAGGCAGGACTTACATCTGCGGATACTAATGCATCTGCGGATGTATTTACGGATGTAACTTCATGCTGCTGACTTGATTCTTGCTGAGGTGCAGTTGAAAGTTGTGCACGTGGTGGGTCAGTTGTCAGGGGCACTTCATTCAAGCTTGGAGGTACAAATGGATAGCATGTATCCGCAGCACCTGCATTGATCAGATAACCAGTGTTAAATGATTCTGTTAATGCATCTATATCAAATAACCAAGATGATCCTTTTACATTAGTAGTAAACATGGATTCAACAAAAGAAACATTGGGAGTCTCTTCAACTATGTTATGTTCTGGAATATAGACCCTATATGATTTAGAAGTGGATGAATATCCAACAAAAAAACCATCATAGGCTTTTTCAGAAAATTTTCCCAATTGTTCTTTAGTATTCAAAACAGACACATGACACCCAAAAGCTCTAAGATATCCTATAAAAGGTTTCCTTTTAAATAAGAGTTCATAAGGTGTTTTATTATGTTCTTTGACTATCAAAGTTCTATTTTGAACATTGCAAGCTGTATTCACAGCTTCTGCCCAGAAAGTAATGGGCAACTGAGAATCAGCTAGCATTGTTCTGGCTGCTTCTATGAGTGTTCTATTTCTCCTTTCAGCCACTCCATTTTGTTGTGGAGTTCTTGGTGCACTGAATTGTCTTGCTATCCCTTTATTCCTGCAAAAAGAATCCAGATCAGCATTAACAAACTCAGTTCCATTATCACTCCTAAAAATTTTAACTTTTAAATCAAGTTGATTCTCAATCTTGATCACAAAGTCCATTAATGTTTCAGATGTTTCACTCTTATGTTTTAAAAAGAAGACCCATATAAATCTAGTGAAATCATCTACTATCACCAAACAATATTGCCTTTTTCCAATGCTCAGCACATTGGTTGGACCAAAGAGGTCCATGTGAAGCAATTTGAGTGGTGTAGTGTTAGTGTTAATTGTTTTGGATTTATGAGACACTCGGTGTTGTTTTCCTTTATAACATGAAGAACAATGATTAGAACAGTGAAATTCTTTCTTTGGTAATCCAATGACTAAGTCATTTTCACCAATTTATTCATGTTCTTCATGTTGGAATGGACAAGCCTTCTATGCCACAGTTGAGATTCATCTTCTGAAGATTTAGACAGCAGGCATGTCTCATGATTAGTGAGTGTTGTGTTGTTCATATCCAAGATATATGTGTTGCCTTTTCTTGATGCTTTGAGAAGGATCCAGTCTGCTGGAACTGTAAAACCTGGCTTAAGTATGTAACAGTTAGTGTTATCAAATAGTGTTAAGTAATTTTGATCACAAATTTGGGAAACACTAAGTAAATTATACTGCAAATTTTCACAGTAATTTACTTTTTCAAATGTTAACACACCATTAGTTACCATTCTTTCACCAACAATTTTTCCTCCCTTCTTATCCCCACCAAATGCCACATAAGAGGCATGTTTATGTTTGAAGTCATGGAGAAGTGCACAGTTGCCTGTCATATGTCTGGAACAACCACTGTCAACATACCACTTGTTGTCAGCTCTCCATGATTGTTCCTGCACACAAAAAGAAATTAGTTAGAATTGACAATCCAAGGCTTAATTGTCTTGGATTTGCCAGATGTGTCAAGAATAGTTACTCCTTCATGAATTAATCTTGAAGTTTCAGTATTAGTTGTTTCTTTTTGATTTGATGGTGGTGAGGATGATTCTGTTGAAGATGAGTCAGGTTTCTGGATTCCTTCATGCTTGTCTGAGTCTTTCTTCAAAGTGACTTGTTTTGGTTGGTATTTTAACTTTGGAGAGGATCCTGTAGTTTTGAAAGTTTCTTCATCTTTCAGCTTTGATTGAGACACAGGAGTTCCTTTTGCAAAGTTGTCAAAGAAACCATCAACTACTTCAGTCTGTTTATCAGACAAATCCACCTTTTTGTGGGGTGTCTTAGCCTATGTTGGTGTTTTCTTCTTCGAAGTCTTGTTCTCAACAGATGATCCTTTCTTTGACTTTTGTTGATCTTTTTGAATCTTTGTCTCTTTGTTACTTACTGATGATTAAGAATCTGATTCGGATGATGTATCTTGTGACTTCTTTTTGCTTTTTTTTATTGTTCTTCTTATTAAAATAACATTCCTTAGTGGAATGGTTATTTTTATCACATATGGCACAGTGTTTGTTGAAGTAGCAATCAGCAGTCATGTGATTGTTCATATTGCAAATGGAACAATAGCTGCTGAAATAGCATTCATCAGTATTGTGATTCTTCATATCACACCATTTACAATATTTTTCTGAACTTTCAGATTCATCCTTCTTTTTACTGTTCTTTTTCTCACTTACTGAAGCATCAGTTGATTTCTTCTTGTTTTTGTTTGGAGCATCATCAGCTGTTGCTTGTTTGCCTTTGGCTGCCATTTGTTGCTTGATATTCACCTTTTTCTGTGCATGTTTGTTGGTCTCTCTTTTTACCTCGTCCATAGAATCAGTTTCTCTCTCCCGTTGCGTTTCTGCGGATTCAGTAATTTTTGCCTTCCGCAGAAGATCTACGGACTTGGTAACTTTTGTTTTCCGCAGATGTTCTATGGATTCTTCAGATTTCTTTTTCTGCTGATCTTCAACACTTGGAATTTTCTTTTTCTTTGTTGAAGTTTGTTGTTTCTTACCTTTCTCTGAAGACAAAGGTATCTCAGCACTTGATCCGCAGCTATCAACTTTGTGAAGGTTCAGTTCTTGAAGTCCTTCATTCAATTCAGCAATCCTCTTGCAGATAGTCTTCAGCATGTTCCGTTGCTTTGGAGGATACTGCAGCTTTGATTCTTCAAGTACCCGCGGAAGACCAGTTTCAACTTGAACATTCTTACTAATGTTCAGTTGATCAGTATCATGTTCATCAGAATCATCCAAGTCATCATACTTATCAAAATCTGATTCATTATGTTTAAGTGATTCAGATTCAGTAGATTCAGTTTCACTTATCTCAACTTCATGACTGTTTTTTATGTCAATTTTGGTGCTTTGCACAAAATGTTTTGACAAATTGTTAGTCATTGTTTCAGGTAAAGGTGTGTAGTTATCATTAATAGGTGGTGCAACAGCATTATAACCCAACCCGGACCTGTTCTTTGATTCAATATGAGAGTTTAACAACTTCTCATATTGTTGAGATGATAATTGAAACTTCTGAAGTTTCACTTCAGTTGATGCATGATCAGCCATGGATTTTGTTAAGGAAGTGGTCAGATGCTTAACATGGGCTTTTAGGCTGTAATTTTCAGAAACATATTTTTCTAAATCTTTTGGTAAAGAACTTATTTTGATTTGATATAATTTTTGTTCTCTTAAGTGTGATTCATTTAAAATCATAGTTTCCTTTACTTTGTCAGCCAATTGTTGAGCATGGACTCTATATCGTTCAACTTCCTCAACACATGATGATGAACATAACCTGTCTTTTACCTCTCTGGCCATAGGAGGAACTTTGTTTTCCATATGTGCCATTAATGCTTGATTCTCCTCTATCACTTCCTTCTCATACAAACTCCAGTCACATGTTCCATCTTGAAGGATGATCAGCCCTGACTCCTTAGGATTGCTTGGTCCTGCTGATGTATTTATGGCTGGTGGGGATGTTAGCTGAGGTTATCTATGCAAAGATCTTTGAGAGGTTGATTGCTAATTCTGATATTGTTGTTGCTGCTGATTTTGATACTGCTGAGATGATTGATGGTTGCATTCTCTAGAGAAGTGACCATAGAGATTGCACTTGAAGCATCTGACTTTTGATTTATCAACACCAATTTTTGATGTTTTGCTTACTGCTGCCAGATTTTTATTTCTCCGCAGATATTGCTTAGCTCTGTAAGCAATCATTGCCATCTGCCATTGTAGATCCATCTCTTCTACTACATCAGGAGGGAGTTCCTCCAAATCTTGCTGACAGATGTTTGCTGATGTAAGTGAACTTCCAAGATATGCTTGAAAGCTAGAACTAAAAGCTGCAAAGGCTGCTTTTTGTTCTTCAGAATCCAATATGACAGTTATTGGTTCTGATTGTTTGTTATGTTGAGAAGAGTTTGCAGTTGCTGATGTTTCTCTTTTCTCTTCAGATCTTCCCTTTTCCTTTTGATTTTTACTTTGAGATGATTTCTTAATGGGTTTGGATGCATAAAAACTAACTTCCTCTTCATCATCACTCAAAGTACAAGAGTTATCACTTTCATTGTTTGAGATAAATGCACTTCCAGCATTTTTGGTTTCCTTGAAGTGATATGGTGAGACATGAGTTCTCACACTCTTGTTTCTTGATTGTTCATCCAGTTCAAGAGCTTCTACCTTAGCAACCAATGTATCCAGACCTGTTGTCTTGAGATCTATGGTATTCTTGAACATGGAGACTGTTTGCTTCCAACTTTCAGGCAAAGTGTGGAGCATCTTCTTGTTTAATTCCTCAGTGGTATATTTTAACTCCAAGATGTTCATCTCAGTAACAAGTTGCATAAATCTATGAAGTTGCTGAGGAATTGATTCACCCTCAATATGATGAAAAGTTTCATATTATGATCTAAGGGTGTCTTTCCTTATGCTTCGGATCTCATCACTCCCTTCACAGAGAGTGTGAAGTATCTTCCACAGGGAGTTTGCTGTCTTGTAGTTTTCACACCTAATCAAGATTTCTTCTGGCAAAGCCATACTAAGCAAGCTGTATGCTTTAATATCGACTTTGACCTTCTTGACATCATCAGGTGGCAAGTCTTTAGTGCTGATTGGCTGATTCTTGTCATTATAATCCGGCCCAAGAGTGGGTGGAATATAAGGACCTTGAGTGATGGACTCCCACAAGTCAGAATCTGTATAGTTCACATGATTCCTGAACTTGATCTTCCAGGATTTAAAGTCAGCTTTGGTTTCCAACTTTGGCGGTTGATAAGATCCTCCACCAAAAGTACTCATGTTTAATGCAAAAAAATTAATCAAAACTTAAATGCTAAAATTGATAAATCTATCAAAGACGCAGATCTAGTATTCAATTGATTTGAATATAGATCTAAATCAAACAAGCAATGAGACAGTGCTTGCTGAACGACAAGTCGTTGATTTGATTGTTTGAAAATCAATTAAACAATTTTAATACTGATAGATCAATTGATCTAAATCAATGAGCACCAACGCTCTGATACCACCTGTGAATCCAAGGATCGCGATTCAGGAATTATCAGTATTAAAATAAATCAATTTAATGATCGCGGAATTATCACTAATTGACGTTTAATTGTTTTAATGATTAATGATGAACACAACCACAGAAACACAATAAATGCGAAATCAATAATAATTCAAATGTAGTTCATTAACTATAAGGTAATGATTACAAAAGAATAATAACTGATAACTATGAACAACGAATTCTGTGAATCGAATAATGTTTGATGTTGATGTGACGGCAGCTAGGGTTGCACAATGCACTCTTGACAGCCGTAATAATGATTGATTGTGTTCCTTGAGATATGAAACCTAGGACTCATATTTATAGATGATTTGAGTCGGCTTAGGAAACACCGGATCTCTCGGGATTTGTTATTGATTGTGTTGACTTGTTTGACTTCTTGATAGTTGCAATCGCACAAGTATAATGTTCTTCCGCAGGTGTCTTGTCGTCCGCAGAACTTTTGTTCTTCCATAGATGATTGGTCTTCCGTAGCAGAGTTGTTCTTCCGTAGGAAATCCTTCTTCCGTAGGAGTCTTCACTTCACGGTACTTGATCATCCGCAGGAACATGTACTTGGTCATTTTGTCTTGTAAGAAACATATCTACGGATTAACAAAATTGTTCATCCGTAGATGTTTCTTGGTCAATTCCAGGAATCCGTCCAAGTATATTGTTTTTCCCTGTCAAGTCACAAATCAACACACATATATATGGGGTTATCCTATAGATTCAAAGCACATATATATATATATATTTTGACTGTTACAAATATTAATTACAAGACTTGATTTTCAAGTACTAAGCCTATACAAAAATGATCTAGCCCTATATAATCTAGATCTAACAATAAGGTCTTCGTCGTAATACAAAATTTTCTTTAAGATATGCAATCGTTTAATCTTATTTCTAAGGTTGTCACAATATGTGCATATATATGTTTTCTAATCCTCATCATTAGAGGAGCTAGCTTTTAGCAAAAAACAATATTTTTACAAGTATAAATACTTTGATATAACTATTTATTCAATAATTTTAGGAACCACACCTAAATAGATATGATTTGTATTAACCATACTTGTAACTTGATGTTCATTATTTATTGACCCGTTACAGGAACCACAACCGGATCAATATGATTTAAAACCACACTTAAAAGTTTACGTAAACTAGAGGTGGGAAGATGGACAAATCACGTGACTAAGTAACATGTCAAAGCAGTTTCAAGTTTAAACATGTTTTTGGTATGGTTGAAGTGGGCTTGTGTTAGGTGTAAGTATTGATAATATGCATTAATGCATGATGTAATAATGTGCATATAATATTCAAAGAAGATGATGTGTTTGTTTTGGTTTATTTTTGTCACACCCTCAAAATCCGCTAACGGGGTTTTACCGTCAGGCGTGTGACATAACCAGGATCTCAGATAAGCATTAGTTACACCAAATGACTCGATAATTACAAAACATATAGATTTCTTAATAATAATGAAACAAACCAGTTATGTTTAAGTAATGCGGAAGCGAATACAGTAAAATATTTAACAATAGTTTTGAAACACACAAACACGTGTCCAGTCCAGTTTATGTAAAGTAAATGCAAATTAACTCTTGAAAACAGTTTGTGGTGAATACAGAATGACATGATGTAGATGCTGTGCTCCTAACGTGCCACATCAATGTCCTGAGAGAAAACATGCAAAAATCTCAGTACAAGACTGGTGAGTTCACAGGTTTATCAGAAAACAGTAAATATCAATAATGAAATTCCCGGATTATGTAATCCGTCAAGTATGTAATTCCCGGATTATGTAATCCGTCAAGTATGTAATTCCCGGATTATGTAATCCGTCAAGTATGTAATTTCCCGGATTTAGTAATCCGATAAGTATAATGAAATCCCCGGATTTATTAATCCGTTAAGTATAATGAAATCCCCGGATTTATTAATTAAAGCATATAATGGGTAGCTAGTCCATAATGATCACTATGTGTATGAAGGCGCGGCCGAACTGACATGTAATCAAATAATAAACCAGGCCCGGATGTGGATCACACCACAACACTTGTAATTAGGCTAACCGTTCACCCGTTTGACGAACGTTGCGCTAGCGCGACTAGCCCGGGTGGGGTATGTCAATCCCAGTAGTACTACTAACAATTACCTCGTTAAGTCCATATTAACGGTCCGTTGGGCAAGTATACACCATAGTATCAAATATATGCAATATTACAAAAATCCAATGTAATGTAACGTTTATGAAAACAACATGTTTCTCTCCCCCAAAAGAGTATATAAGTAAAAGTGGGGCTGTAAACTCACTTGGCGTATGTATATACGATGATTGAATAGAATAATAATTGATGTTCCAATGAACTCCTTCACGAGGTACCTAAACATGTATATATATATTTTAAGATTTAGGTTATTAATAAGGTTTAACGATTATACGCGAACTAGGGTTTCGATAAGAATTTGGGGTTTTTATAAGTAATATGTTTTTAACGTAATCATTTACGTAAATGACCTTAATTAATAATACATATTAATATTATAAATATTTTATTGTTTCAAGTTCGATTTTACATAGATAATTATTTGGTTATTTTAAAAGAACTTATTTGTTTCAACACATAAGGTTTAAATACAAATTTTAAATAAACATTTCGAGATACTATAATTTTAGAAGAATAATATTTGAACCGAAATGAATTTATTAGTTGAAACCTATTTTTAATCGGATTTAACCGAGAATAATATTTTTAAAATGTTTTTAGAACAATTATTTAAAAATAGAAAAATCCAGAAAATTATTTGGTGGTCCAAAAATATTAAACGTTTACAGAAACAATTTTTATATATTTATTAAAAATTTTCTGAAAATTTAATTTGGGCTAAAACCCTTTAAAAAAATATATGAAGGTGGCCCGGTTCGAACCCGGGACCTCCTGTGGAACATAAAGCGCAGGAACCATCAAACCAAGGGCCGTGGCCGCGTTATTACTCGGCTTTTAAATCCTTTAAACACAGCCACAATCAAACCCAATTCCCGTATGAACCCTAGGTTCGAATCCCATCAAATTGAAGCCCAATTCGATGTTGTAATCGATTGAAATCATAGGGCTTTTATTCCTTATAAGAAATCGAGCATGTGGATATGTTCATTTACCTGTTTTGATGCTCGAGAAGTGATGTTCGGTTAGTTGCAGGTCGCGAATAAAGGAGAGGATCGAACAATGTGATTTCGTTTGTTTCAGAGGGAATTAAATGGTGAAATAGATTAATCACAGATATATAATTGCGCATACGCGGTTAATTTGATTATTATAATGTTTAGTGGCGATTGTGGATCGGTTGTTTGGCCGACAGTGGAAGTGGTTCGGTTGAGCTGCTAATCGATTGATTAAACGTGTTTTAGGTGTGCATTGGATTCGAATCTCATCCACGAAGTGATTAGAACCGGTTTTATGGTTTAAAATGGGTTAATTTTTGTGTATTGGCCTCGCCGGAATATCGCCGGACTTCGGCCGGTGTCGGGTTTTGGGCGGGGGTTGGTTTTGAAACTTCTGAAGTTACACAAATGGTCCCTCGGATTTAGGTTATTGTTATTTTATGTAATTAAACTTCTTTTGAAGTTTTAAAAATGACACAACAGCCCCCTGAACTTTATTATTATTATTATTATTATCATTATTATTATTATTATTATTATTATTATTATTATTATCAATTATAATAAAATGGAAAAAAAAACTCGGGTTGTCACAATTTTGTTATTTATTAAGTCTATTTTTTCATAATTAATTTCCTTAGTATGTATTCTTCACTAACAAAAATTTTAATTGGTAATAATGTATACATTTAGTGGCACTACTGCAATTATGCATTAATGCAGATAACATAATTTTTCCTTAATGCTCATTTCGTAATTTTGTATTAAAGTGTACCCCCAGTCTCTTACATGATGATTGACTATAAACATGTAGAACTAAAATCATATTGGTTTGAATGAAATCAGATTGCTAAGAATTAAGAACAAAAATCTGATATCAAGATCATTTGTACACGTTTGTCTACATAACCAAACTTCAAATCAGGAAATAGAACTATACCATGCGATCCCAATTGCTCAACATATTAAAATAATCTTCATATATAAGATTGTCAGCATGACCCGCCATACCAAAATTTGCTGAATGGAATTACTCATCACTGATTTGGCTTTATTCTGATGTGGAGAATCAAATATTAATAGACCGGATATGATTTTATCTGTATTTAATCCCCCAACTTTATCATCAGAGTCAACATCATATACAACTAGGTCATCGACTACCGTACAGTTAACACCAACATGAACATCTTTTGAGGTTGTTGCATGACTCTTGTCACTCAAAACATTTTCATTAGAGAACATAGGTTCGGTTCTATCAAGGGCAGATGGTCTCGAACTGACTTCACCTTTTATATCTACAAAAGACACAATTAAGTTGCATGATTATGATGGATTGCAAGATGAATTGGAATTAAGATAAACATGCCAATTTTGAACAACAACCAGTACCCATTATGCACAACAATAACTCGTCGGAATCAAATAAACAACAAAATCCTGTCGTTTGCTTGTGCCTGCTGAATCGCACACTTAATTTGATGGATTGAACATTCACGGTTTGAGTTTCAGAGATTTGTTTTTCAATCGTAGGTTATCATTTTCAGCCCACTAAGTGAATTAGTAGTTACAAATTACATCATTACCCTTTTGTCTAATTATTGTAATAAAAAATTTAAAATAAGTGGAAAAATTTTGATTGGTTGGTCTTGGTTCTTTTGGTTTTTTACAAAATAATGGTTTTCAATAGAAAGGATCCCTATATATATATATATATATATATATATATATATATATATATATATATATATATATATATATATATATATATATATATATATATATATATATATATATAGGATCAGGATCATTACAGAACCATTTTTTATTTTCAGAACCAAAAGAACCATTGACTTACATAAATGTAAACTATAAACCATTGGTTTACATAGATGTAAGTTAAATCTGGTGATATTTAGTTGTTTTTTATAGTTTATTGTTCATGTCTGATATACACATATGTAAAACAGGTCAAGTATTATCAGACTTAATATACATTTATGTAAATCAATGGTTCTGTAGTTCTGAAAATAAAAAGTGGTTCTGTAATGATCCTAACCCTATATACATATATATATATACATATATATATACATATATATATATACATATATATATATATACATATAAATATATATATATACACATATATATAGATATATATACAAACAAACAAACAAACATACCCAGTGTATCCCGCTGAAGAGCAGGGTCTGGGAGGGGTATATGGTGGCAAGTCTTTCCTCTATCTTGAAAGATAGAGAGACCGCTTCCGAAGAGACCCCCGACTCGTTAACAAAGGCAATAACAATAACAATCATAATACAAAGCATACAACACAAAGATAGATATCACATGAAGAATTAGATAATGCGCTCATAAAAAAAACGGCATGTAACACCCAAAAAGGGTAGATGAGGAAAACTACACCTAACGTGTGGGGTCCGGCCATATGTCACCGTTTACCCTTCCCACCCACAAAACCCACTAAAAGTCCTTAATTTTAATTCTACGCCTCCACTCACTTCTATCCTCGATCATGTTCTCAGAAAGATGCAAGTGTATCATATCCCTCCCAATAACATCGTCCCAAGTCAACCTAGGTCTACCTCTACTCCTCCTACCCTCTAAGCTGATGTTCTCTACTGCTCGGACAGGTGCTGCCATCGTTCTCCTCTTCACGTGCCCAAACCATCTTAATCTTCCCTCTCTTATTTTTTCTGTAATACAAGTCACCTCTAGCCTCTGGCGAAAGACGTCGTTTCTTATCCGATCCAATCTTGTGTGTCCACACATCCACCTCAGCATTCGCATTTCTACGACCTCTATTTGTCTCTCGTGCGATATCTTTATGGTCCAACAGTCTGTGCCGTATAACATAGCTGGACGTACTGTCACTCTGTATAGTTTTCCCTTTAGTTTTGCTGGGAACCTCTTATCACACAAAATCCCTGATGCTGCTCTCCACTTGCACCATCCTGATTGTACACGGTGTGCTACATCGCTGTGTATCTCTCCATCTTCCTGTATGTACGAGCCAAGGTATTTGAACCTAGACGTCCGGGGGACCGCCATGCCCTGGATACTGATTTGGGTGTCCTCTTCAGCCTCACCACTAAAGTTACAATGCATGTATTTTGTCTTAGAGCGACTTATCCTTAAGCCCCTGCGTTCTAGTGCTGCTCTCCACTATTCTAATCTCTCGTTAAGCACCGTCTTAGATTCTGATATTAAGACAATATCATCCGCAAACAGCATACACCATGGGACTGGCTCTTGTATAGACTTGGTCATCTCGTCCAACACTACTGTGAAGAGGAATGGGCTTAATGCCGATCCTTGGTGGAGTCCTACTTCCACCGGGAAGTAGTCTGTGTCTCCGACAGGTGCTCGTACACACGTTTTTGCCCCGTCATACATATCCTTTATTATTTTGATATACCTCTCTGGTACCTTTCTAAGTCGTAGACTTTTCCAGATGAGTTTCCGCGGCACACTGTCATAGGCTTTTTCTAGGTCAATGAATACCATATGCAGGTCTCTTTTCTTTTCTCTATATTTCTCTATTATCCTCCTTATGACGTGTATAGCTTCTGTTGTAGAGCGTCTTGGCATAAATCCAAATTGGTTTACCGCTATCTGAGTTTCTCGTCTAATTCTCGTGTCAATAATTCTTTCCCATAGCTTCATCGTATGACTCAATAGCTTTATTCCCCTGTATTTGCGCAACATTAGACATCTCCTTTTTTCTTATATATGGGGACTATGACACTGCTTCTCCACTGCTCTGGCATCTTTCCTGTCTTAAAGATAGTGTTGAATAAGTCTGTTAGCCATTGTAGGCCCTCATCTCCAAGACACTTCCACACTTCAATCGGAATGTTGTCTGGCCCCACCGCCTTAGCCCTTCCCATTTTCTTCAAAGCTCTCTTAACTTCATCGACTGTGATGCTTCTACAATAACACTTGTTTTGTTGCATCATTTGAGTTGTTTCATCGATCTCAGTTTGTTGCTTACGGTTCGTTATGTTGAAAAGGTTATCGAAGTAAGTTTTCCATCTCCCCTTGATGTCTTTCTCCCTCACCAAGACCTTTCCATCCGCGGCCTTTATAAACTTCACCAATCTCAAGTCCTGTCTACTACGTTCCCTTGCCTTGGCAATCTTAAACATGTCATGTTCACCCTCTTTCGTCTCTAATCGCTTATACATCCTCTCGTATGCTGTGTTCTTTGCCTCTGACACAGACTTTTTCGCCTCTCATTTAGCCTCTTTGTATTTATCTTTTAGCTCTGCTCGTTCTTCCTCATTATTACAGCGTAAAAGCTCTCTAAAACTTTGTTGTTTAATTCTTATCTTCTTCTGTACATCTTCGTTCCACCACCAGGATTCCTTATGTCCGATTGTCCTATTTGTTGTAGTCCCAAGCGTTTCTTTAGCTGCTTGAATGACTCTAGTTGCCATAGCCTCCCACTTTTGGTTGGCGTCTTCCTGTGGCCCACTCAGGTTCATTGGTATGATTTTATCTCTAAAGATAGTAATCTTTTCGTCTTTGAGTTGTCCCCATCTAATCGTAGGTCTACTTCTCTTAGTTGGTTGGACAATTGCTCTCTTCATTCGTAGATCTGCCACCAACATGTGATGTTGAGTGACTACTGTCTGTCCCGGTATTGTCTTGCAGTCCTTCCACGAGCTACGATCTTCTCTCCTCATCAGCAAATAATCTATCTGTGGGTGTCTCCCGCCGCTGCTAAACGTAATTAGATGCGATTCTCTTTTCTTGAAAAACGAATTTATGATGCTTAGTTCATGCGCTAATGCAAAGTCAAGAAGCTCCCTACCGACGTCATTCCTCAGACCATACCCAAAGCCTCCATGCACCAACGGGAAATGATCGTTGTCCTTACCGATATGCCCATTAAAATCTCCTCCTATGAATATTTTTTCTTCTCGGGGTATGTCTCCCATAACGTGATCTAAACTCTCCCAGAACCTCTTTCTTTCTGCATCCCCTAATCCAACTTGCGATGCATACGCACTAACTACCGCCACTACCCCGTCTCCTATTACTATCCTTAACAACATAAGTCTATCATCGATTCTTCTAACCTCCACTACATTATCCTGAAGTTCTTTAGCAACTAAAAAACCTACTCCATTTTTTGTTCCATCTGACCCTGAATACCATAGTTTATACCCATTACACTCCTTTGCCCTCCCACCTCGCCATCTAGTCTCCTTGAGACACGCTATCTGAACCTTACATCTCCTTAACATATCTATTATCTCTAATAACTTACTAGTAAGTGTTCCTACATTCCACGATGCCACTCGTAATTTATAGCCCTTATTCCCTGTAGTTGCATCTCTCGTCACCGTACATGATCTCGAGAGAACATAATGTCTCCTGTTATCTATTATACCTCACTCACCCAGCGTGACAAGAAACACCTTAAAAAAGAGGATGCCACACTAATAAAGCATAAACAAAAGCAGTCACACACGCAATGGTCAACAAAACACAGACGAACACAATTACAACCAGCAACAGAAATATATCAAATCACAAGACAATGTGACTGGCACAATCAAATCCCTATTTAAAAGCAGAGTGCTGGTACCCCTAACCCAGCCAATCAGTCCAATCTAAACTATTTAAAATCAGAAAAAGTAGCTATTTAAAATCAGAAGCAGAGATATAAACTAACAATCAGACTAGAAGCAGAGATATAAACTAACAATCAGACTAGAAGGAGAGATATAAACTAACAATGAGAACAATCAGTCCAAATGAAAAAATATAAATAGAGCAGACTAGAAGCAAAGATAAAACCCGAGACGGAACGATCTTACCCAAATTACACGAACAAGTAGCTATTTATAATCAGAATGCTGGTACCCCTAACCCAACCAAACAATCTAAACTAACAGATGTAAACTAAAGGTATAGTTAAAGATATAATGAAAGACGAGTAAAACAGATATGTAAACCCGAGATAGATCGATCTCACCAAATGTACACCCAACTTTATAATTGCTCGATTTTGATGCTGGTACGGGCTATGAGGTTTCTGTGGTGGTGTTGGAGGTGGTGGTGATGGCCGGTGGTGAGGCAGTGGGCAGGGGACAGGGTGTAGGGGTGTGAGGGTGGTGGTGGCTAGCGGTGATGTGGCGACCGGTGGAGGGGTTGGTGGTCGCCGGTGCGGGTAGGTCGGCGGTGAGGGCGGTGGGTCTTTGGGGTGGGTTTCTTACCTGGGCGAGAGATCCGTTTGGGAGAGAGAGAGAGAGACGAGTCGGTCACCGATGGCGAGTCGGTTGCCGATGGGTCTTTGGGGTGGGTTTCTTACCTGGGTGGGGTTTGCTCGCCGGTAGGTGGGGTTCGGTCGGCTGAGGTCGCCGATGGGGTTTGGTCGGCTGAGTTCGCCGGTGAGGTGTGGGTCGGCGGAGGTCGCCTGTGGCCGGTGAATTTTCTTGAACGTTGGGAGGGAGAGAGAGAGAGAGAGAGAGAGACGGGTTAGGTTTATCACAAAGACTACATCAAGATCTTGTATATATAGATACATATATACATATAATATATATATATACATACATATATATATATACGTATATATATATACACATATATATATACATATATATATATATATATATATATATATATATATATATATATATATACATATATATATAGATATATATACATATAAATATATATACATACATACATACATACATATATATATACATACATACATACATATATATATACATACATACATACATACATACATACATACATACATATATATATATATATATATATATATATATATATATATATATATATATATATATATATATATATATATATATAGGATCAGGATCATTACAGAACCATTTTTTATTTTCAGAACCAAAAGAACCATTGATTTACATAAATGTAAATTATAAACCATTGATTTACATAAATGTAAGTTAAACCTGGGGATATTTAGTTGTTTTTTATAGTTTATTGTTCATTTCTGATATACACATATGTAAAACAGGTCAAGTCTTATCAGACTTAATATACATTTATGTAAATCAATGGTTCTGTAGTTCTGAAAATAAAAAGTGGTTCTGTAATGATCCTAACCTTATGTATATATATATGTATATATATATATATATATATATATATATATGTATATATATATATATATATATATGAATTTAAAATTTGAATAATTAAACATAAAGAAGTTTAATTTTCAAGTATTTATCATCTAAAAATACAAGTTTAAAAGAAAATATTCATTAAAAACAACCATGTACAAAAACAGAGAGAAGAGAATAATCTGAAGGTACCTAAATGACCTTGAACAGATAAATCTTTGGTTATGTTATTTCAACAAATCGTATTCCAATGATAACAATGTACTGAAGATAAGTACAGAAAACAACTTCATCTATCCATTAATAGTTCTTAATGGGGACCGTTCATCAACACTATTTTCTACCATGCTCCTTTTGGGAGAAGACTGATAAACATTCTTGACATTCTTGTTTTCTTTCACAGGATCAAACCGGTCTCTCAACTCCAAACACCCATTTCCGTCATCGCGATTCTCATCAAAACCCGACATTATACTCCTCAAAGCCCCCATCACTTGCCCGTCTTCTCTCGATAACTTATTTATCCATTCGGACGCACCATCAATAATACTCATCAACTTTTCATTTTCTGATGACAGTTTCTTGACACTTGACAAACATTTCTTCACAAACTGGACTCGGGTTTCTAAATCTTTTTCCAGTTCTATGATCATCAAACCCTTTTCTTGGACTTCAATCTCCTTGAGAACCAGAGTTGTTCCCATCTTCTCCCAAGCTTCACGGAACAGATTCATCTCTGCTTGCATTTTTGCTAGTTGTGAAGAGAAAGAAGCGGTTGAATCATCGAATTCTTTCTCTAATGAACTCATGATCTGTTGCAGGTTATTAATTCTTTGATCTTTCTCTTCTACAAGCCGATTAAGGCTTTGCTTTTCATGCTCATGAATTCGATCAGATTCCAACTGTGCAAGAATTGCAGCTTCCAGTTCTTTTGCCACCCATTCTTTCTCCCACTCTTCCATCTCTTTCTTCCTCCAAAGCATGTTGTATTGTTTCAATTCTTTAATATCTTGTTCAAGATTGTGGATTCGTTTTTCTTTTTGTTTTAAATCTTCTTTGAGGTTGACTTCAATAGCCACTTGAGCCAAAAGAGAAGCTTCTACCTCCCTTCTCGTACGATGGTTAGCTTCCAAATCGACTTCTAGCTTTTCAGCAACCGATTTCCATATGTGTAGCTCAAATTCGACTTCATTTACTTCAGAATAAATCTGATCCAGTTCTTCATTTGCCGTATCTAACAACTCATATACATTCATCAGCTCACTCTTTGTTTGAACCAGTTGATTATGCAACAAAAGCTTCTCATCATCAATCTTTGATCTGGCTTCCAACAGTGTTGATTTCAATGCCACCGTCATGAGTGCAGATTCCTCTTTCTCCATTGTCAACTGTAACACCAGAGAATTGTAGTCATCCAATTGGGCTGTAATCTCCTTCATTTCAGTAACATTCATCAGCTCACTCTTTGTTTTCATCAGTTCAACTTCATAACTCTCTATCTGCTTATACAACAAAAGCTTCTCCTCATCGAACTTTGATCTGGCCTCCGAAAGTGTGGATTTCAATGCCACCATCATGAGTGCAAGTTCCTCTTTCTCCATTGTTAACTGTAACACCAAAGATTTATAATCATCCACCTCAGCTGTAATCTCCTTCAAACGAGTCTCTTTAATTTCTAACTCGAGACTGCAACAATTTAATTCTGCAACAGTTTTTTCAAATCGAAAGGTCCATTCTGCTTCTCTGGCATTATTAATCTCCTCCAAAGTTTTAATCTTGTTTTGAAGCTTTAGGATAGAAGAAGAGTTACTTGCTTTTCGAATCTGGGATTCTTTAAGTTCCTTGAGACAGAGAAGCAGTTCCTTATTTTCTTCCTTCATTTCTTGAATCTTATTTTTCATCTCCTTATGAACACACTCTTTCTCAATCATCAAGCTTTCAAGCTTGGACTTTGTGTCTACAAAGCATGAATTGGATTCTGAAAGCTCAAGCTCTAGGCACTTTCTTCGGTTCTCTTCATGAGCCAAAGCTTGTTTACACAACTCTAATCGATTTTTAAGATCTTCTGAAAGAGTAATCTGAGAATCTAACTTTGTTTCCAGTGCGGATATATTATCAAAAAATGTAGATTTCTCCATATCCCACTCTTTTTCCTTTGTGCGGAGATTATTTTTAAGCTTTTCATTGGCTTCTTCCAAGTGCTTGAATTGTTCATTCTTCCATTTAAGCTGTTCTTCAAGCTTCACTTTTTCTTCTTCCAACTTTTCAAACATATCACCTCTTTCTCTCATTTGTTTGGAAGCTTTAGCCATTTTGCTTTCACTTGCACACTTCTTCTGTGAAACTGATAAAATCCCTTCTTTCAGAACCTCAATCTTGTCCATAAAAGCACGATTTTGGTCCTCTAAATCTAGAATCTTTGCATTTGCCTCCTCTAGTGAGGAAACAAGCTTTTCTTTCTCAGCTTCACATTCCCTAAGCTTTGAATTAAAATCAACACGAAGTTTATCATTAGCAGAAGTTAAACTTGCAATGATTTTCTCTTTTTCTCTAGATTTACACTCAAGTTCTTCAATTGACTGCTTTGCAGCATAAGCCTCATCAGCCTTTGCATCTATCCCCTGTGCTTGTTTTTCGAGTTTCTGATTGAGTTCTTGGATTCTTTTTAGTTGATCATTATTTAATCTCTTTAAGTTGTCACAGAGATTCGCTTTCATAAGATTTTCTGATTTAAGCTTTTCGATTTCAGCTTTTGCATCATCTAGCTCTTCGTAAACTTTTTCAGTCATATTCACTCTTTTTAACAACCTGTGACAACCCAGTATCATTAGCAACATGAACTATTCTGCATATTTTCCATGACCACTAAGCTTGCAGTCATTATAAACACTATAATATCCTCTTATTCATCACAGATTCAAAGAACTAACCCAATTTTAGATATGTATTTTACTTCTAAGTTCAAACAAACTTCAATCTGACTAAAATTGACCAGAAAGGAACAAAAATTTCAACAGTTATGTACCAAATTCTTGCATCAAGATCAAAAGAACCTTCCTCATAATATCACAGATAAATTACTGATCTTCCACTAGTTTGAAGTCCGATTGTTACTTCTCAGCATTTAAATCTTACAAGAATCCTTTTGTTGTTTAATTAAGACCTAAGAAATTGCAACATGACCTGTTTACTAGATAGAATTATAAACCCTAAGTCAAAACCGAATTCCGAAAACAGGGGATTTGATTATTGTAATGTTCATGCAGAATCAGAGAGAAAACTCCACATATATCATGGGGGATTAACAACATCAATCAACAATAGAGAATAAAACAGGATTACACAAACAATATCATTTTGTTCATAACAGAATTAAAGAATAACCCCAATTTGAGAGATATATTTAACCTACAACTTCAAATCAACCTCTATCTCACTAAAAAGCACCCCAAAAGAACTAACATTTCAACAATTATATTAAAGTCATATAGCTCCTTCTCAGCTCCAAAAACTCACAAGAATCGCTTCATTTCTAACAAAAACCTACAATACTGCATCATGATACGATTACACGATTAATCTATAAACCTTACGTTTGAAAACTAATTTCAAAAACAGGGGATTCGAATCTACTATGTAGAAACAGTGAATTAGCAGCATTAATCAACAACATACATCATATAACGAATCCAAACAAGTTATTGGCTTAGGTTTTCGAATACTTGATGGCGAAAACCGAAAGAAGGTGAAAGAACAATGTACCTGATGATCGGAGTTTAAGAATATCCCATTAACAGATGATAAATCGAGTGATTGTTGTTGGGATTGATTGTTGAATGTGATCAGATTTGTTGAAGAATTTTTGGGAGAAGATAGAGTTGAAAAGTCAATGTGGTTTGCAGGTAGCCGTTGTAACTGAATCGCTATATATTTATTTTAAAATGGTCCCAACAAGTTACCGTTTTACTGAAAACGACGTCGCTTAGGGTTATTTCTCTTTTTCGACCTTTTGCAACGACAAAAAGGGAAGTAATTTAATCATTTGTAGTTTGTGTTTTACAAATGGGTGGTAATCTTATATTCACTCGCCCGTTGGACCTTCAATATAGTTTTATTTTTCTTGTATTTTGGAATAAAATCAGTATTCTTAGAATTTATTATTTCTGATTCAAAATTTGATAAAAACCTAGAAATTTTCACGATGTTACGATGAAAATGTATAATACAAAATAAGAAATAAAAAGTTTATTTGTAATAGTATTAAATTAAACGAGAAGAAAATTCGGTCACTTGATACATTGGGGATTTAGAAAAATAAATATGGAATCGAAGAGTTAAAATAAAAAACAAATCTAAATTAAAGAATCTGAAAATAATAGGTGGCATATAAGAGGAAAAAACAGAAATAAAAAAAGAATTTTCTTTTAAAAAAAGGAAAAAAAAAAAGGCAAAGCGAAACCATCAAGCTGCAAAACCTTAATTTGGTTGTAGTCCTTCCGCCTATATTCAACATAAATACGTGTAGCGAGGAATGAAAAAAAAAAAAAACAAATTCAGCTTCTCATGTGACAGACTCTGATTTTAACTATCTATTTTTTTGTTAATATTATGATTTCTTTATTAAAAAGGAAAGATTTTATGCTTTTTTCTTTCTATATTTTTTCATCGTCGTTTTTGCTTCTATATTTATTCTTTTACAATCAAAGTAGGCATAATTTTGTTAGTCATGTCTCGGTGAATAACCCGACACTGTTTCTTTAGTAATGTTGACATGTGAACTTACATTCAATTTCTATTAGCAATCTATCCGTCATAATACCCGTCCGTCACGTGGTAAATTATTTGCCAATGCTATCTTTTTTAGAAGGATTATGGTAACCATTTTCGCTGAAGGATTTGAAATGGATCTGCTTGTCGTAGATAACATTTGTTTTAGAAAAAATATGTGAATAAAGTGAATGCTATATGTATTAACTTTTGCGAGCTAATCACAAGTTTGTTGATGGTACACGAGTAAAATCCGTTACAAGAATAGAATGGTTATTCTTGTACGATATCAACATTAATGGGAATAATGTTGCATACAGAAGCGAAAGTGGATACACGATCATGGATGTACGTATCTCATGAATACATCTCTAACTGTTTTCTAGTATGACCATAAAGGTATAACATATCCGTATAATTTTTTTCTGCAAAATAGAAATATTTTTGTAGAAAATATAAATAAGAAAAAACAAAAACATATCTAACAAAATATTACTACAATTTAATAGACAAATAGTAAAGAAACAGATTATAAACAAATGCCACATAATAAATTCTAAAACATCTTTGAAACTATTTTAAAAATGGATCAAATAAAAGATAAAAAAAAAGCATTCCCCATCCACTATATATTTGTAGGTTGTGCAAAGATTTCTGAGTCCTAAACTGCCTCTCAACCTTATATATCCACATTTATACTTTCTATTTTGAGAAACTAGTTCCCTTTATAAGTAGTCCCATCAACCTCCAATCTTTCCTAATTTGCCTCAAGAAAATTAAGTATTAGTTATTAGTTGTTGTTAAATAATATATCCCATTACCCTTTTGCTCTTTGTTTTGTTTGCTACACATTTACACTCCAACTTTCCTTCCTCTGAACCAAAGGTTTCATCACCTCCATCCCCTCCCTCTCTTACATTCTCCCGTGTAAGATCGAGGTAAATAGCAACCGGGATAGATAGAGGAAGGAAAGAAGATCAGCGGGTTTGATTGGAGATGACCGAAAGAGCAACAGGCAACGGGTATTCGTGGTGGTGGGCTAGTCACATTCGAACCAAGCAGTCTAAATGGCTCGAACAAAATCTTCAAGGTTGATTAACTATACTTTGTTTTATCATGTTTTTTGAATATCTTGTAAGTCTATAGTGCATTTTGAAAATTATTATGGGACTGTTGTCACTGTTGTTTGATATTGTAATTGTTTTTTAAGAAATAACTTAAAAACTAATTCATATAATTTTACTATAATTGGATAATTTGATTATCATATAACCATTTGCACATGCAATCTCAAGCCCTTGATATGTGCATACTCTTCAAGTGATTCAGGATTCTACTGGATGAAAAAAACATATCGATTTAAATGTAGTATTAAAGGCTGTGTCAGTTAATCGTTTAAAAAAAATATACGTGTTATATCATTTTAAAATTCTAATGCAAATGTGGTTTTGCTTGATTGTTTGTAGATATGGAAGACAAGGTCGAGCATGTTCTGAACTTGATACAAAAAGATGGCGATTCTTTTGCTCGAAGGGCGGAAATGTACTATAAACACCGGCCGGAGGTCATAAACTTCGTGGAGGAAACCGTCCGTGGTTATCGATCTTTAGCACAACGGTACGATAAATTATCAACCGAGTTGCAAAAGGCCAACACAACCATCGCTTCGATATGCCCCGAAAAGGTCACGTATGACGATGATGACGACTACACAGTTGGTCCTTCAAAGTTACCCAAAAAAACCTCTAAAAAAGCAACCAAAATCCCCAAAGCCCCTAAACCTCCTGCTAAGGGTGCCCTCAACAATACTTCAAAGACAAATGTCAAAGCAAACCCTTTGAATAAAGATGATCAAGATCAGTTGTTGTTGAGTGAGGATGCTAAGGTAGTGCAACAACAGTTTGATGAGGCTAAGGCGAAACTTGAGTCCCTCAAACACAAATTTAACCTCGACCAAGTTAACAACGAAGAAGAAAACAACGATGCTGAATTGGGAGGGACGATCGACAAGCTCGTGAACAAGATGATGAGCTTAGAGACATCTGTTACATCACAAACTGCTCTTACCGACACGTTGAGAAAAGAAAACGATGATCTACAGAAACAAATCCAGAACCTACAAGCCGAAAAAGCTGCGTTGATGTATCAGAAAAACGTAGCTAACCTTGAATCAAAAGTGGGAAATAATAACGAAAAGAGTTGGCTGCAAATGTTGTTGAATGGTTATGAAAACAAAGATGATATTCTTCTTGAAGAGTATATAGCAATCTTGAAATGCTACAAGGATACCAAGAAGAAGCTAAGTGAAGAAGAGAAAAGAAACCAAGGAACCCTATCGTCGATGAAATCCGCCATTGTTAAGAGGGATAACACTATTCAGTTGCTGATAGAAAAGTTGCAGGGTCTTCAAGAAAGTTTAGGTGAAGATAAGGTAGACATACCGTCAATAGACTTCATTGATCAACCTCAACTTATATCAGCAAGTGAAGAGAAACTAAGAATGGATATTGATGCAATTCTTGATCAAAACCTTGACCTCTGGTTGCGATTCAGCAACATGTTTCGCCAAGTGCGTAAATTCAAGACGCAAGTCAAAGATCTGCAGCAAGCGGTTAAAAGAATCAAAGCCAAGAGACTGGCAGGGGAATCAAGCACATCTATGCTTCCCACAGATTTGATATCAGATATCAAGCCCATATACAAGCATCTTAGGGAGATAAACACTAAACTTACAGCTTGGTTACATGAAAGCACGACGCTGAATGATGAACTTGAGACGATAGACTTGTGTTTGTCCAACATCCAGGAGGAGATAGCATATGATGCTACAGAGTTCAGTACACATGACGCTGCGAAGTTCAAAGGTGAAATATTGAACATGAAACAAGAAAACAACAAAGTTAATGAGGAACTTGAAGCAGGTTTGGATCATGCCATTGTCCTAAAACATGAAATAGAGCAGACTCTAGAAAGACTAGAAAAGGAGTTTGGTGATTTGACCGATCAGAATCAACCGCATAAGAGAAGGTCATCAAAGCGATCGCTAACCTTGAGATCATTGATTTTTGGGAGTAAATCAAAGAAGCAAAAGTTCTCCTTCTTTTCATGCTTAGGCCATCACAAAAGAACCCGCAGCATGTAAAGATGGATGTATGTAAGTCTTTCTATGGTTTGATCGAATAAATAATATTGACATGTTCACAATGGAAGTGCTATTTCCCTTTTGTTCATAATTTAAGGAAGTGGGTGTTAAAATCAAAAGCATGCAAGTACCAGATAACAAGCCAACTTTCCATTTCGTGCTATCAGTTTCTTTATCTTATACTAGCTTCTAGTTAGAATGACTCTTCTAATTTTGTCAAAACAAAAAGAACAACTGAAGAGTCGTGAGGTCGATGATCTAATCATTAGCAGAAAACCAATCGTGATCTTGAATCTCATAGATGCAATTGCCTCAAGTATAGATGAAGAAAGCATGGCACATGACACTGGGCCCTGGCTTAGTTGATTGCAAATAATCATCTTGAAACGACACTTGTTCTTTATTCGATTGATTTTATAGGAACAAGTTACAGAAAACATAATTATAGACATAGAAAACCAGTCAAGACCACCCCTTCTTTATTGCTGCAAATGGAACTTCTAAGTTCTAACACTAGTTTAGAACCAAAATAATGATTTTAGTATAAATAGAAATAAAAACTAGTTACTTGGGAGAAGTTTTAATCTCAAACATGACATTCAAGGACTCCAATATCTGACATATAACACTATAGATGGATCATATATATATATATATATATATGTATGTATGTATGTATGTATGTATACACACACGCACACACACACACTGATACAGTAACAGAACCAATCTGATATACTAAGAAGAACCCACACAAATTGAATGATGTAATCAAAGTAAAATGAGAGAATGACTTTGCTATTCAAGGAAGAAGACAAAAGGAATTACAGCAACACACCTCAGCAATTCTCTCTCTCCTTACCAAAAGTAGGAGCCACACTCATACCTCATTCCCTTTTATTTCTACTATATATAATATCTATTATCTAACAAACCTTTTAGCCACTTTTTACATTCTTACCCCTTCTTGAATAAATTAATAATTGTTTAGAGGTCCATTTGATTAATGGATCTGCATCATTACTCCCTTCTGTAACAACAGTCTTGTCCTCAATACTGATATCACCAAATTGACCTGTGACCCAAGAAGAGTCCTCCCATGTAGCGTCGTACTGTGATTGACCTTGCCACTGTATCAACCATTGTTCGGTAGAGGCGGATCCTTTCTTCACGAATCGCTTTGAAATGATTGTAGTTGGTAATAAGGGCGGAGAATCTGTCATGTCCAATTCGGGTGGAAGAACCGAAGCAACAGGGGCTGAAACTGCTTTTTTAAGGAGCGAAACATGGAAAACAGGGTGAATTTTAGTTGTCTCCGGAAGGTGTAATTTATATGCGACAGATCCAACTTTGTCAATTATCTGAAATGGACCAAAAAATTTGGCGGCCAACTTCAGATGAATACGGCTAACCACTGACATTTGTCGATAGGGTTTAAGTTTCACATACACCCATTCACCAATCGAGAAATGAACATCCCGACGTTTCTTATCGGCCTGCATTTTCATTGATCCTTGAGCGGTGGTGAGGTGGAGCTTTAGTTGTTTCAACGCCTCATCGCGGTCTTGAAGTTCTCTAGCAACTGCCTCCACTCTAATTTCCCCGGGTATGAACTGAAACACCGAAGGGGGATGTCGACCATACACTGCTTCGAACGGGGTGGTACCGGTCGATGCGTGGAAGGTGGTATTATACAAAAATTCTGCCCATGGAATCCAAATAATCCAAGTTTTGGGTTGGTCGACTGCAAAGCACCGTAGATAGGTTTCTAAACAACGATTAATCACCTCAGTTTGCCCATCAGTCTCCGGATGATACGCGGAGCTCATCTGCAATTTAGTCCCCATAGAACGAAAAATATCTTGCCAAATTTACTAATAAAAAGCGGATCCCGATCACTGACGAGTGATTTTGGAATTCCATGTAAAATAATAATTTCCTTGACAAAAATATCAGCCATGGATTTAGCTGTATAGGGTTGTTTAAGAGGAATAAAGTGAGCATATTTAGATAATCGATCCACGACAACCAAGATGACCGTGAAACCCCGAGACGGAGGTAACCCGGTGATAAAATCCATAGAGAGCTCCTCCCAAACCACCGAAGGGATCTCCAAAGGCTGCAATAACCCCCCTGGGACTACCGAGCTGGCTTTACACCTTTGACATACATCACATTCACGAATCATTTGTTTAATAGACGATGTCATACCTGACCAATACAAGTTAGCGGCCAAGCGTCGATAGATTCTGTAGAAACCCGAATGCCCCCCTGTGGCCGAGACATGAAATTCATGAAAAAGGGCAGGACTGAATTTCGAATTTTGGGAATCACTAAACGATTGTAATAAAATAAAACTCCATGTTTCACAAAATAACCACGAAGTTTATCCGGGCAGGAAAGACATTGTTGAGTCAAGGAAACAATGCCTAGATCCTGTTTGGGTTCCTCTAAAAGTAGAGACCCTTGTACCCAAACTGGACAAGAAAGAGTTTGGAATAGATTACCCGTATCAAAGCGACGGGATAAGGCGTCCGCTGCTCTGTTTTCTCTGCCAGGTTTATAAACAATGTCAAAATCATATCCCAAAGTTTCACGACCCAATTTTGTTGATCCGGAGAAGAAACGCGTTGTTGGAGCAGAAATTTCAAATCTTTTGGTCCGTATGAACCACGAATTTGGTGCCCAATAAATATGGTCTCCAATGTTGTGTTGGATTCTGTATGCCCAAGACACATAGAACATTGATGTGGTTAGTACGTAGTGATCCAAGTCGGGTCATACCCAATAACAAGCTTAGCAAACACCAATTAATATTTAATTGATGATATGATCATGCAATTAAATAATTACACCAATTTGGAAAATGGGTTTTCTAAATAAATTATATGTGAGAAAGAACAAACTATGAGGATATTTTGTTCATGGACATTATTGGTTATGTTGTTTAAATTAGTTAATCAACATAAAATAATAAAAGTGTGTGTACATATTATACATAATTAAAAGGTTAATTATGTAATTTGAATTTTATCAAAAAAAAAACTTAAAAGAGTTTTAAAGGGGAAACCCTAATAAAAAGGGTTGTTGATTCACGGCCGCAAGAGGGCCTTTCCCTTTCTTCCCTTTTCTTGTTTTTGAAACAAGAATTCTCTCTAAGAAGACACACACATCTGATCTACTCTCTTCTCACATGAAAAACCGACTCAAGAACTCAAGCTTCTTATATGGATGAGAAGTCATACGGTTGGAACAAAAGGCTCTAGCAGCCCCTTGATGTTTCACGGCTGAAAGAAAGTTTCAGCAAGGTTCTTGATCGATTTTTGGTGTCAAATCCTAGCAAAATGGTGTTTTCTTGAAGGCTTGTGGGTATGATTGCTTGAGAACACCTCCTCTTGGTGTTTTGGCCACTCAAGAACATCATTTTCTTGATTCAATCCACGATTTCAGCAGCTTATGAAAGGAACGGTCCAAGCTGCCATAGGGGCGCTCCAAGCTGCCATAGGGGCGCTCCAAGCTGCCATAGGGGCGCTCCAAGCTGCCATAGGGGCGCTCCAAGCGTCCATAGGGGCGCTCCAAGCGTTGGTCATCATACATCCACGTTTTGACAGCTTCATCCACGATTTTCAGCAGGTTTTTGAAGGTAGTATGTATTGCTTCTTTGGGTTGTTTTATTTGTGATAACTAGTTCAAACACATATATAAGATCCTTGCATTCTTGGGTTTGTTGTAGACATGCAATGAACTATAATTTTCAGATTTCAAATGGTTGATGTTTGATGTTAATCCGCTGCGTTTTCTTGTTTAAAATGGTTAAACAACATTGTTTAGGTCCAACAAACCCAACAATGGCATCTAGAGCCGGATATGTGGATGACTAGTTTCTTGTGTTCTTGTAAAATTGGTTTTATGAGGCTTTAACAACCTTATTAGGGCTGTTTTGTGATGATTTGATGATACCCCAACCTTTCAAGGTTGTAATCATGCATGCTTATGATTGGATCTTGAAAGGAAAGATATCAATTTGGTTGATTGTTTTTTGTTTGGACAATAGACCCTAAATTCTTAGTTTGTGTTGGCTGAAAATTTAGGGTCAAATGGGGTTCATTTTGGTTCTTGAAATGATGTATGTGGATACATATATTAGTGCATAACATAGCCTTGACCATGTGTGTTTTGGATTTGGTTGATTGTAATCTTGTCATGTTGGTTGTATTCATTCTTTATGGGTTGTAATAATCCTTTTGGTGTTTCTATTTGGGTTGTAATTTATTTATTCATTTGGCAATGTAATAAATAGATTAGGAGTATTTTTTCTTTTACTAGAAAATATGTATTAGGATATATGTTTTGTAAAAGAAGATGCTCGGGAAGGAAGCACAAAAGGAAGACACAAAGGATGGACTTGAAGCATTTGGATGCAAGTTCAAGTGGGAGTCTTTGAAGACCTCATCATTTGTGTTGTGTTGAACCCTTAGGAAAGACCTTATGACAACACTTGTGATGGCAAACAAGTGTAGTCAACTTAGTGGCTATAGTTATGCACATATGTTTGTATGATTGTACTTGTTTGGTTGTTTGTTGTATGATTGTTATTTGACATTTGGATGTGCATAACAAACTAATAAACAAACTTAACAAGCTGAATTTTATGGTTCCTAATCATTAAGTGATTAATAAAAGGTTATTAAAAGGATTAATGATTTAATAAAAGAGGTTTTATTAAAAGTGAACCATAGGATACCTTGTATTTGAAAGCATGCAAATACAAGGTAAATAGAGTTTTCAAACTAGAATCAATGAAAACTAAAAATCCCTTTTTCAAACAAGTTTAACACCGTCCTTTTGCACAACACTTAAGTCATTTGGAAACTCTTAATGGGATAAAGGTCACCTAACCATTTTGAGGGAACTTATGACTTAAGGTGGGAATACCACATTGGTGGGATAAAGGTCACCTAACCACTTGTGTTGGTAAACTCACATGTGTGTGCAAGTAGGGTAACTTGATTTGCAAACCATGTTGAATGGATCACCTAAAATATGGTTTCCAAATGGTGTTGATGGGATTAACATGCCGACTTTGCATATGATGTTTAAAGTCGATCCCATACCGCTAGAAGTTGCAAAAGGTTGCAATTGTCAAATATTGACTACCTTGTTAATTTGAATAGTGGGATAAAGGTCACCTAATCATTATTTGAATGTAACGTTGGATTCTAGATTTTAATTATTAATTGTCTATGAGACATAAAGGGTATTAATAATTAAAATGAAATTTTTCAGAAATACTAAAAAGAACTTTGTAAAATTTGTAGAATGACCGCAAACAATAATGCTACCACCCCGCCCGTCCATACCCTATCACTGAGAGCTATTTTAGAGAGGGATCGTCTCTACCATAATAACCTTATGGACTAGTCTCGAAACTTAAGAATTGTTCTCAAGCAAGAGCAAAGGCATATGTCCTTGACGATC
Source organism: Flaveria linearis (assembly GCA_024085815.1). NCBI lineage: Eukaryota > Viridiplantae > Streptophyta > Magnoliopsida > Asterales > Asteraceae > Flaveria > Flaveria linearis. The sequence continues at coordinate 31,819,096 of CM044013.1, forward strand.
CTATTCCTAACCAACCCGACCCCGATGATGTTGAGGCCATTCCCGATCCTAAGGCAAATGTTGTCAAAGGAGAAGGGCACATCAAAGGCAATGGGTAAGGGTAGATCAAAGCGGAACCTCCAAAACCTAAGCTTATGAAGCTTAAGGTAACCGAAAACGATCCATGCTTTGAGTATGGTGAGATAGGTCATTTGAAAGGGATTCATCCAACCTATCTCAATGAGTTGAGAAATAAGAGGGATGCTGGGCAAACCTCAAGCATAACTTTCATAATCCATATTGACTTAAATGTTATTTCCTCAAAGCACATGGGTAATTGGATACCACATGTGGAACTCACTATTGCAATCTGTTGCAAGGGTTCAAAAGAAATAAGCACTTTAAGAAAGGAGACTATGTTTTGAAACTTTCAAAAGGTTTGGAAGTTGTTCGTCAAAACATGTTATATGCTCCTAGTTTGACTAGGAACATGATTTAAGTTCCCCTTTAAAACGATATGGTTATGATTTAAAGTTAGTAAATGATGTTGATGAATTGGTTCATGATGATTCATCCTGTAATAACACATTATACCTATCATGCACCAAGAGACTTAAAATGGTTTAAGTGACTCTTATTCTTGTCATTGTCATCTTGATTACATAAACAAGAATCGGATTTAAACACTTTAAAAGAATGGTCTTTTGAAAACAAATGAAAATTGTTCATTTGATAAGTGTGAATCTTGTTTACAAGGTAAGATGACCAACACGCCCTTTAGTGGTACTAATGAGAGGGCAAAAGACTTATTAGGAGTCATACATTTGGATGTATGTGGTCCTTTTAAGAGAATGACAAGGTATGGTGAAACTTACTTCATTACCTTAACCGACGATTATAGTCGCTATGGTTATGTGTACTTGATGGCACATAAACATGAAGAATTTGAAATGTTCAAAAACTTCAAGAATGAAGTAGGAAATCAACTCGATAGAACTACCAAAGTTCTCCGTTTAGATAGAGAAGGTGAATACCTAAGTAAGACCTTTAGGGATCATCTAGGAAGTTGTAAGATTGTCTCACAACTTACTCCTCACAGAACACCATAACATAATGGTGTGTCTGTAAGGAGATCGAACCCTATTGGATATAGTTCGACCTATGATGGATATAAGCTCACTACCTCTATAATTTTGGGGTTTTCGCACTACTCTCCGCGGCTCATATTTTGAATATGGTCCGAACCAAGAAAGTGGATTCGACGCCTTTTGAAATATGAAATGGAATAGTTCCATTGCTATCATATTTGAAATTATGGGTTATGAAGCTTATGTTAAACTTAACACCCAAACCAACTAAAAGTCGATTCACTAAGTGTATATGTGTTGGATATCCAAAAGGACTGTATAGGATACTACTTCTTTGATCCAACAGAGCAAAAGGGATTCATTGCTCAAAAGGCAGAGTTCTTGGAAGCCAAGTTCCTTATGGAAGGAATGACGCATAGAACAGTGGAATTTGATGAGGGTCAAGATCCACAAGCCGATTCACGCTTGGTTGACACTAGCAATCAACAGAAGGTTGTTGATAATGATCAAGGGGTTGATCAATACACACAAAACGTTCGCTGATCTGGTAAAGTTAGCATTCCACATGAAAGATATGGATTTTTCATAGATGGATGCTACGTTGTTGACTCCGAAGAGCCAACTACATACCATGAGGCAATGTCCAATTCGGATTGTGACATGTGGCTAGGAGCCATGAACGTAGAGATGCAATCCATGTATGACAACCAATTTTGGGAATTGGTTGACTCTTCACTTAACTCCAAACCGGTTGGATACAAGTGGGTTTTCAAGAAGAAAACTGACATGCATGGAAACTTGGATACTTACAAGGCAAGACTTGTAGCAAAAGGTTTCACTCTAAGTCAAAGGGTTGATTATGATGAAACCTTCTCGCCAATAGCAATGCTAAAGTCATCCTGATAAAGTATGCAAGTCAAAGATATCAGTCTATGGATTGAGACAAGCATCGAGAAATTGGAATCAACGTTTTGATGAAAAGATCAAGAAATTGGGTTTCATCAAGAACGCTAATGAGGATTGTGTGTATCAAGGGGCTAGTGGGAGTGTAATTACGTTCTTAGTATTGTATGTTGATGACATACTACACTTGGAAATTGTTTTTCCAAAGGAATCTCCGTGAAGCCGTCTATATTTTGGAAATAAAGATCTATAGGGATAGATCGAGGCGGTTGATAGGGTTAAACCAAAGTGCATACATTGATAAAATCTTGAAAAGGTTCAAGATGGAAAACTCTAAGAAAAGTATACCTGTTCGAAGAGGGACAATATTGAGTGCATCTCAATGTCCAAGCTCAAAGGATGAGCAACATCGTATGAAGGACATCCCATATGCTTCTGCTATAGGATCCATCACGTATGCGATAATATGCACTAGACTGGACGTGTCATGCGCATTAAGCATGACAAGTAGATATCAGCAGAATCCAAGTAAACAGCCATTGGATGGCTGTTGAAAGTATATTTGAATACCTTAGGAGGACTAAGGAACTGTTTCTAATATACGGATCTGATGAAGAGGAACTAGTTGTAAAGGGTTACACGAATGCTAGTTTCCAAACTGATCGAGATGATCCTCGATCACAATCGGGGTACGTCTCCATTATGAATAGGGTAGCATTGTCCACTACAGAATTCGAATACATAGCCGCCTCATTAGCAGCTTGGGAAGCTGCATGGATAAAAAGGTTTATCACCAGTCTAAGGATGGTCTCTCCCATTCAAGACTCCTTAGAAATCTTTGTGATGACGAGGGTGCGATTGTTCAAATCAAGGAACCCCGTGCACGTCAAAAGATTAGGCACAATGAGCGGAGATTCAACTACATAAGGGATGAAGTTGAAAAGGGAAAGATATGTATTCGCAAAGCTCACTCCGATCAAAACATTGCGGATCCACTCACGAAGCTCCTTGAAAGTGCAAAGCATGAAAGTCATACTTGTGCCTTGGGACTTCGATATTCTAGTGATTGGAATTGATCTGTTTAGTATTAATATTATTAATATGGAACAATAGTAATACTTAACTTATCTATGTGTTTACGATATTTTAAGTGATGTTCCTTTTAGCATGTTTACATCCATGAATAATTTTATTATTCTAAATGTCCGTAGTCGGTCATATTTGTGGGAACAGATATGAATGTAAGACTATTATGAACTTGGATTGGTGGATATTCATAAGGCATGGATATAGAGCAATTGGTTGCTGCCAAGGTTCATAGATATTCGTGGGATACGAATATTGGAATGACCCGCATCTTAAATCTTACTACATGGAATCTTATTGATTGATCATAAGTAAATTTGAGTAAAGGCGAATACCATTTGGTATCCTCCGACCTGAGATACATATTGGGTTTTGATATTCACCAAGTGTTATACCTTGAGCTAGTTCTTCACTGATATGAAATAATTGTCAGTACATAAGGCTATGTCCAGGTATGACATAAGGTGATTGTGAGAAACGTATGTAGTCAAGATGGGATTTGTTCCTCTTATTCGTTGAGAGTATGATGTCTAAGGCCTGATTAAGTTAAATCAACAAGGAATGATCATTCTGTGTCATTGGATTTAACATGACATCTATAACAAAAGGATAAATGATTGATTCACCTAAATCATTTCAAGTTGGATACTTGAAGGGGATGATGTTATTGAATGGCTTCTAAGTCATGCGTATTAAGGGTAGTAAACCGTTGTTAGGCGGTATTTACTGCTTGCATCAATCTTCTATGTATCTTGTGCAAGTGGGAGATTGTTGGATTCTGTATGCCCAAGACACATAGAACATTGATGTGGTTAGTACGTAGTGATCCAAGTCGGGTCATACCCAATAACAAGCTTAGCAAACACCAATTAATATTTAATTGATGATATGATCATGCAATTAAATAATTACACCAATTTGGAAAATGGGTTTTCTAAATAAATTATATGTGAGAAAGAACAAACTATGAGGATATTTTGTTCATGGACATTATTGGTTATGTTGTTTAAATTAGTTAATCAACATAAAATAATAAAAGTGTGTGTACATGTTATACATAATTAAAAGGTTAATTATGTAATTTGAATTTTATCAAAAAAAAACTTAAAAGAGTTTTAAAGGGGAAACCCTAATAAAAAGGGTTGTTGATTCACGGCCGCAAGAGGGCCTTTCCCTTTCTTCCCTTTTCTTGTTTTTGAAACAAGAATTCTCTCTAAGAAGACACACACATCTGATCTACTCTCTTCTCACATGAAAAACCGACTCAAGAACTCAAGCTTCTTATATGGATGAGAAGTCATACGGTTGGAACAAAAGGCTCTAGCAGCCCCTTGATGTTTCACGGCTGAAAGAAAGTTTCAGCAAGGTTCTTGATCGATTTTTGGTGTCAAATCCTAGCAAAATGGTGTTTTCTTGAAGGCTTGTGGGTATGATTGCTTGAGAACACCTCCTCTTGGTGTTTTGGCCACTCAAGAACATCATTTTCTTGATTCAATCCACGATTTCAGCAGCTTATGAAAGGAACGGTCCAAGCTGCCATAGGGGCGCTCCAAGCTGCCATAGGGGCGCTCCAAGCTGCCATAGGGGCGCTCCAAGCTGCCATAGGGGCGCTCCAAGCGTCCATAGGGGCGCTCCAAGCGTTGGTCATCATACATCCACGTTTTGACAGCTTCATCCACGATTTTCAGCAGGTTTTTGAAGGTAGTATGTATTGCTTCTTTGGGTTGTTTTATTTGTGATAACTAGTTCAAACACATATATAAGATCCTTGCATTCTTGGGTTTGTTGTAGACATGCAATGAACTATAATTTTCAGATTTCAAATGGTTGATGTTTGATGTTAATCCGCTGCGTTTTCTTGTTTAAAATGGTTAAACAACATTGTTTAGGTCCAACAAACCCAACAATGGCATCTAGAGCCGGATATGTGGATGACTAGTTTCTTGTGTTCTTGTAAAATTGGTTTTATGAGGCTTTAACAACCTTATTAGGGCTGTTTTGTGATGATTTGATGATACCCCAACCTTTCAAGGTTGTAATCATGCATGCTTATGATTGGATCTTGAAAGGAAAGATATCAATTTGGTTGATTGTTTTTTGTTTGGACAATAGACCCTAAATTCTTAGTTTGTGTTGGCTGAAAATTTAGGGTCAAATGGGGTTCATTTTGGTTCTTGAAATGATGTATGTGGATACATATATTAGTGCATAACATAGCCTTGACCATGTGTGTTTTGGATTTGGTTGATTGTAATCTTGTCATGTTGGTTGTATTCATTCTTTATGGGTTGTAATAATCCTTTTGGTGTTTCTATTTGGGTTGTAATTTATTTATTCATTTGGCAATGTAATAAATAGATTAGGAGTATTTTTTCTTTTACTAGAAAATATGTATTAGGATATATGTTTTGTAAAAGAAGATGCTCGGGAAGGAAGCACAAAAGGAAGACACAAAGGATGGACTTGAAGCATTTGGATGCAAGTTCAAGTGGGAGTCTTTGAAGACCTCATCATTTGTGTTGTGTTGAACCCTTAGGAAAGACCTTATGACAACACTTGTGATGGCAAACAAGTGTAGTCAACTTAGTGGCTATAGTTATGCACATATGTTTGTATGATTGTACTTGTTTGGTTGTTTGTTGTATGATTGTTATTTGACATTTGGATGTGCATAACAAACTAATAAACAAACTTAACAAGCTGAATTTTATGGTTCCTAATCATTAAGTGATTAATAAAAGGTTATTAAAAGGATTAATGATTTAATAAAAGAGGTTTTATTAAAAGTGAACCATAGGATACCTTGTATTTGAAAGCATGCAAATACAAGGTAAATAGAGTTTTCAAACTAGAATCAATGAAAACTAAAAATCCCTTTTTCAAACAAGTTTAACACCGTCCTTTTGCACAACACTTAAGTCATTTGGAAACTCTTAATGGGATAAAGGTCACCTAACCATTTTGAGGGAACTTATGACTTAAGGTGGGAATACCACATTGGTGGGATAAAGGTCACCTAACCACTTGTGTTGGTAAACTCACATGTGTGTGCAAGTAGGGTAACTTGATTTGCAAACCATGTTGAATGGATCACCTAAAATATGGTTTCCAAATGGTGTTGATGGGATTAACATGCCGACTTTGCATATGATGTTTAAAGTCGATCCCATACCGCTAGAAGTTGCAAAAGGTTGCAATTGTCAAATATTGACTACCTTGTTAATTTGAATAGTGGGATAAAGGTCACCTAATCATTATTTGAATGTAACGTTGGATTCTAGATTTTAATTATTAATTGTCTATGAGACATAAAGGGTATTAATAATTAAAATGAAATTTTTCATAAATACTAAAAAGAACTTTGTAAAATTTGTAGAATGACCGCAAACAATAATGCTACCACCCCGCCCGTCCATACCCTATCACTGAGAGCTATTTTAGAGAGGGATCGTCTCTACCATAATAACCTTATGGACTAGTCTCGAAACTTAAGAATTGTTCTCAAGCAAGAGCAAAGGCATATGTCCTTGACGATCCTATTCCTAACCAACCCGACCCCGACGATGTTGAGGCCATTCCCGATCCTAAGGCAAATGTTGTCAAAGGAGAAGGGCACATCAAAGGCAATGGGTAAGGGTAGATCAAAGCGGAACCTCCAAAACCTAAGCTTATGAAGCTTAAGGTAACCGAAAACGATCCATGCTTTGAGTATGGTGAGATAGGTCATTTGAAAGGGATTCATCCAACCTATCTCAATGAGTTGAGAAATAAGAGGGATGCTGGGCAAACCTCAAGCATAACTTTCATAATCCATATTGACTTAAATGTTATTTCCTCAAAGCACATGGGTAATTGGATACCACATGTGGAACTCACTATTGCAATCTGTTGCAAGGGTTCAAAAGAAATAAGCACTTTAAGAAAGGAGACTATGTTTTGAAACTTTCAAAAGGTTTGGAAGTTGTTCGTCAAAACATGTTATATGCTCCTAGTTTGACTAGGAACATGATTTAAGTTCCCCTTTAAAACGATATGGTTATGATTTAAAGTTAGTAAATGATGTTGATGAATTGGTTCATGATGATTCATCCTGTAATAACACATTATACCTATCATGCACCAAGAGACTTAAAATGGTTTAAGTGACTCTTATTCTTGTCATTGTCATCTTGATTACATAAACAAGAATCGGATTTAAACACTTTAAAAGAATGGTCTTTTGAAAACAAATGAAAATTGTTCATTTGATAAGTGTGAATCTTGTTTACAAGGTAAGATGACCAACACGCCCTTTAGTGGTACTAATGAGAGGGCAAAAGACTTATTAGGAGTCATACATTTGGATGTATGTGGTCCTTTTAAGAGAATGACAAGGTATAGACGAATGCCTCCTATGCGATCGGGTTCCAAGTAAAACCATCCTTCTTGATGAGTTCGGTTAACGGACGGGCAATGGTGCCATAGTTCTTGACAAATTTCCGGTAATAACCGGTCAAGCCCAAAAAACCTGTAGTTCCCAAACAAACTTAGGAACCGGCCAATCGACCACCGCATTAACTTTTTTAGGGTCCATAGAGACCCCTTGGCCATCCAGAATGTGTCCCAGATACTCAATTGATTGCTGACAAAAACTGCATTTTTGGGAATTAATTTTAAAATGATTAGAAGATAAAATCTGAAAGACTTCCGAGAGATCTTGTAAATGGGTGTCCCACGATGGACTGTCAACCAGAATATCATCAAAGAAGATCACCACTTTGAACCGGACAAGAGAACAGTATATGTCGTTCATAATTGCTTGAAAGGTTGCCGGACCGTTCATAAGACCGAAAGGCATTACTAAATATTCATAGTGACCATCATGTGTGCGAAAAGCGGTTTCACCCACACTATCCGGCTGCATCCGAATCTGATTATATCCCGACTTAAGGTCCAATTTAGAGAAAAACTGAGAACCATGTAGTTCGTCAATGAGCTCCTCAACTACGGGAATTGGGTATTTATCTGGGATGGTGACACGATTTAATGCGCGGTAGTCCACACACATACGCCAGGAGTTTTCTTTCTTGCGAACCAAAATAACTGGGCTCGTATACGCACTTTTGCTTGGTCTAATTAAACCCAATGCCAATAACTCCCAGACTTGACGTTCAATCTCAGATTTCTGAATATGAGGGCAACGATATGGTCGGACACAGATCGGGTCTGTAGTGACTAAAACAATCCAGTGATCCTGTGGTCGGATCGGGGGAAGTGCTGACGGGGGTTGAAAAACCATAGCAAAGGGAGACAGAACCCGTAACAATTCCGAATGGTGCGATGATAATAAATTTCCTGGAATAGAAGAGGAATCAATTAAGAAACCTTGTGATAGAGAAGGAGCTGCCACGGAGTCTGTTTCCAATGACAACCATTGATGGAAAGCGATCGGGGCTTGTTGGTTCATCCTTACCCCCTGTAATTTCACCTCTCTCCCGTGATGCACAAAACGCATCCACGAATTCTGCCAATCGTGAACGACCTCACCGCGTGATTGTAACCATTCTAAACCCAATATGAGATCCAACGAACCAGTGTCAAAGACCAAAGCATCGATCAAAAAAGAACACAGACCCGCAACCACCGGAAGTGCAACACACTTTTCATTGACAAAAACGACAACCCATCACCCAACTTAATTCGAATGCCACTAAATGAAACTGAAACTAACCCTAAAGCCACCACCAACCGTCAGGAAATAAAATTATGAGACGCCCCAATATCCACCAACATACAAACAGGGATACCCTCTAGACTACCTTCCAATTTCATATTGTTGGCAACCCCAGAAGTGGCTAGGATTCCAGTAAATTCAATAACATTGCACGTACCTAAAACGGAAACGGAAGTGTTGTCTTCGTCCGTAATAGGAGTCGACTCAAGAGCAAAATGGTCGCCCATTGGCAGGTCACTTTCATCATCGCCAAGGAGCAACACACGCAGCTTACCCTCTGGACACTTGTGAGCTGGGCCATATTGTTGACCGCAACGAAAACATAGACCCTTCTTGCGACGATCTTCCCATTCGGTTCGAGAGAGACTTAATACCGCGATCGCGTTGCACCGGAAAGCCCCCTCGCTATGAGAAGGCGACCTCGAAGAAAGCGAGAAGAATCCGATCGTGGGCTGAGGATCCGAGGCCCAGTTTTAGAAAAAACGAACAGGTTGGGCTCAGAGCGGCCCAATGAAAAAAGCCCATTCGTGGGTTCCGAACTTGGGGACCCAAAGGGATGCAAATACCGAAAGCGATTCAACGATTGAGAACCGAAATTAGGTCGGAGCATGGCTTCGACGTCCTTGGACAAATACATCGCGTCCAACCATGATTGAGGGCGGTGCAGGCGCACCCACTTCTTCACATCCGATTTGAGACCCGCCACAAAATATCCCAGTGCTTGAGATTCCGGCAACCGTGGAACCAAGGATAACAAGTATTCAAAATCATCGATGTAATCGTAAATGGAGTCCGACTGTTGTATTGTAGCTAATTGTTCGTAAGGGTTCTGAATCTCCAACCCACTGAAACGTTGCAATAACTCCGATTGAAATTCTGGCCAAGTAAGAGAAGAACGGACCTGAGTGATGATGGTGAACCAATGTTGGGCAACCCCAATCATACTCAATTGAGCTAATTGAATTCGGGAATCACCAGGAGTGTTATTGAGGTCAAAATAGAGGTTCGCCTTCTGAATCCATCCCTGAGGATCGAACCCAGAAAATTCAGGTAGTTTCACTTTTTTGATAGCCCACGAAAGGGAAGAAATCGCAGTAGAGGCCACAGGAGGCTGACCCCATGGCGAGAAAGCCGTTCCAAAACCACCGGAAGACGAGGATCCACCGGACACACCGGAAGATGTACCGGAATTCGGCACCGTTTGTTTCTCCTGTTGTTTCATCCAAGCGAGCACCACCTTCCGAAACTCCCCCGATTCCGCACGATCATCATCTAAAACCTTCAAGGTTTTAGTGATATCGTGTGACATCCGTCACCAAAGGTCCGTCATTTAACGTGTTCGGTTAACTTTTGTTATCGGTCATTCCTCATCTCTGTAGCCCATATATGTGGATATCATATTTGCTTGCTTGGTTATCCTTATGCTTGTGCTATCGTTGCTTGCATTGTCATCATCTTAAAACGTTTCTAAGATTGCCCCCGTTATCATTGAACGCACCATTTTATATAAACCTAATATTACAAATAAAACCATTTTTAAATTATAAATATCATTAACTACATCTTTCATCATTAATAAAACTAGCCTGATTAATGTCGTTTCAACCGAAGTAAAATTTGGGAACCCGGGGGCAAAGTGCAGGGACTAAAATTGACTTTTTGCAAACTTGGATGGGTATAAAAACCCCTTTCCCAGCCATTTTCTTCATCTTCTTCACTTCTCCTTCATTTTCTTCTTCACCACCTATCTTCTTCACTTTTGCACGAAAAACGCTCCATTTGGTCTCGTTTTCGTCGTATAGAAGTCACCTACAACCTAGTCTACTCCATCCTTGCAGGTAGACAACTTGATTGTCTGGTTACTTGCTTGATTTCACTTCTGTGTTTTCTAGGGTTTTGGGTGCTCGGGTTCATCTGAGCACATGAGGTCGTGTAGGCTTGTGTGTTGCGTTTCTGAGTGTGTTTCTTGTTTAGACATGTTAGAATATGGATTCTGGAAGTTCTTGGGGTGTAAAACGAGTGTACCGAGCAGCCGGAGACTGCTCTGCACTCGGCAGTCGCGATTCTGCTGTTCTTCATGACTGGGTCTGTTCACGTGACTGAGCCGTGCGAATGGGTGAATCGCACGACTGAGTCATGCGTCTAGGTGTGTCGCGCGACTGAGCCGTGCGATTGGGTGAATCACACGATTGAGTCATGCGCCTAAGTGTGTGCGATTGAATGTGTGTGTGATTGAGTCCATGCGAGTGATGTGCGTGCGATTGAGTCAATGCGGATGAGGTTGTGTGCGATTGTGCGTGAGTCGCACGACTGAAAGGCCAGTCGCACGAATGAATGTTCAATCGTACGAATGAAGCTGATTCGTGCGAATGAAGGTTCAATCGTGCGTATGGAGGTTGAGTCGCGCGATTCGGTGTTGCATGGTACGACTGAATGCTTAGTCGCACGAATGAAGGTTCAATCGTACGAATGAAGCTGATTCGTACGACTGAAGGTCCATTCGTGCGAATGGAGGGTTGAGTCGTGCGTTCAGTCCTGTTGTGTGACTAATGATGCGTGTATGTGTGAATTCCTTTTTCGAATGTCTTGTGATGTTAAGGTAACATTAATAAAGTGTCATTGCTTGACCACAAAGATTAAAGTCAACGCTATCAACAGGCACATACTATTTCAATTTAAAATAACCTAACCTTTTACAATTATCGACAACCTACTTGGGACTACAAATATTTAACAAGCACTATCTTTTATAATAATGGGATCCCGATATGGATGTCATTAGCAATGACGACTACTCTTAATACTTGGACCTACATAAGGTCTGATATGTGTATGTCTGCTTATGTGTGCTACCCACGTTCGAACCGAAACAGCCCGAACTAATCGAATGTCATCTTATGCCTTATGCTCATATTAATGCTTGTCAGTAACTGTCAATAGGTGTTTGACCGTTCATAGCATTCTACCGTTGGGAATATTCATCATACGTGCTTATCATCTATTCTGTGAGTTTCGTAGCCCCTTTTTACTCTTATAAAACCTTTTAAATATTTTCAACTTGGGGGAAAAGAATGCTCACCTACTTAACTTGATTTCAAGCATCTTCCCTAGTGGAAGTTGGCTGCTACTTTTATGAGTATCTTGTCTTGCTTATCTTGTTGATTGATGCTATATGAACTTGACTCTATGCTATGTTACCACCGCGTATGTTACTTGGTGGTATTTCATTACTATGCGCTACTACTTTGATATTATGTGTTGATTGATGCTACCTGTGATTGCATTGTTGATGGATGCATCGGTTGTGTGGTTCTTCCTTGTGGTTCTTCTAAGCCGATCATCCATTACAACCATTAATCCCGATAATGGGACCTAAGGATTGGTTTGGTTGTAACCTATACGTATGCGCTTCGTGGATCTTGCTACGTCATGTGAAACTTATGCGATGCTTTCTTTACGGCCATCAATTCCTGTGTGGAACCGATGTATAGGTTTGGCTGTAGCTATCTATATCTTGTAAACCGCTTACACATAAGTGTAGTTGTGGTAACTCTTTTAAACTTACAAGTTGTTGTCATCTTAACATCTTTTTATTACTTAAAACCTGCGAAGCTCACCAACAATTATGTTGACCGTTTTGAGCATGTCGTTTCAGGTGATCAAGGTAATTGAAGTTCTAGAAGTGCTGCCTTTTAGAGGAGACCCTAGGATGCATTTTTGGAGGATTAAGCATTTTTGTTAAACATTGATTCTTGAAACATCTTGGTTGCTTAAACTTGTACATTGTATACTTGTTCCCGGGTTGTGGGAATTTACATTACAAGTTATCATCAATGTTTATGTGATCATTTTATGTTGTGCTTATGGCTATGCTGTCGTGAACATTGACTGAACACGACACAAGTCTCCATTTGTGTTCGGGTGTCGTCAAGACACGCTTGTCATCATATTTATATTGCTACTCTATCGTATACCATGTGTTATGACGATCCCGTCTCGCTCGCATCCCCGTGTTTCCGCTATTAGCGGGGGTGTGACAGACTGGTATCAGAGCCATTGGTTATAGAGAATTAGGCAATTACACTTGACCTAAACTATAACCTAGGAACCTTCATGTAGATTTGCATGCTTAAGCTCGTATGCATTTATATATCTCGTGTATGTGTTCTTCTTTACGTGTTTGGTTATCCTTCTGCTTTGTGATCTTTCACCTTGTGCTTGAGCCCTTGTGCTCGTCCCTTATGTGATGCTTCCTACTGGATCTTCCGTTCCCTCTGCGCGCCAAGTTATCATAATCAAATTTGGGTATTGAGACCCGAAGAGATCTTCACAGATCATACATTTTGCTTAACCTCGGATACTGAGACTGACCCGAGGAGGCTATGTCTGAGTCATTTCAAGGACGCGAGATAGACAACCTCCGCCAGACTATATGTGATTACATGTTTGGGCTCTCAGTTGACTTGATGGATTATTATGGATATGATGTGAAGGAAGGTCGGATGTCATGTAACCGGATTAGGCATCATTCTCGGTACATCGTGGGTGTGGTGGAAACGCTACGGGGAACCTTATATATAAACATCACCGGTATATCGAGAATATGCTTGAAATGGGCTGCATGGTGATCTTGACTGACCGGAACATGAAACGTTAGAACTTGATAAGTGGAATACTTGTGTATCTTAAAGTGACTAAAGCTTATATGTTACCTCTTTTATGAATAGAATATGCCGCCTCGAAGATCTACCCGCAGCAATAGTAGCGGAAGTGAAGCCCCGAGGGGCAGAGGTAGAGGCAGGGGTAGACCTCCAAGAGCAGGTGAAGGCCCTTCTGGAAATACTCAAGGGACTGGAAACCATGATATGGCAGCCCTAATTGCTCAACAATTAGCTGCCCTGATTCCAACTGTTGTAGCTCAGGTGAGCGATGCTCTTCAGAATCACCACCCCCACGGGGATGGTGGCAATGAAAACGAGGGTAATGGGAACTCGACTGGGAATGAAAGCAATCAGGAGACCAGGAATGGTGGTACATCCGGTAATGAAACTGGGATTGTTAATGAGATTGGGGTTGCTAACACCAAACGGGGCTGTTCTTACAAGGAATTTGTGGCCTGTAAGCCCCGGGAATTCGATGGGAAAGGTGGGGCGATAGCCCTGACTAGATGGCTTGAAAAGATGGAGGAAGTGATTGACATCAGTGAATGCCTCGACAGTCAAAGAATCAAGTATGTTACGTGCTCACTGCAGGGCAGAGCACTAACCTGGTGGAACACCCAGGTTCAAGCTAGAGGAAGAGAATCTGCGATGCAAATGACTTGGGATGAGTTCAAAGCCCTGATTACTGAGGAATACTGCCCCCTCAACAAGATGCAAAACTTGAGCATGAATTTTGGAATCATGCTATGGTGGGAGCTGGGCATGCAGCTTATACTGACCGATTCCACGAGCTGGCTAGACTAGTTCCACACCTAGTCACTCCGGAATCTAAGAGGATTGAAAGGTATATTTGGGGACTCGCGCCTCAAATCCGGGCAATGGTAACAGCAGCTGCTCCTCCTACAATCCAGAGAGCAATTCTGAAGGCTGGCGCTCTCACTGATGAGATGATAAGAACATGAGTATTGGGTAGGGGAGCAGAGAAAAGGAAAGAGACTGGGGAAGCAAGTCGGTCCGGTACAGAGAAGTTTGATAAGAGGGCCAAGACAACCAGAAATTTTGTGGCCGTGACTCAAGGGAAGAAGGAATATGCTGGGCCGCACCCAAGATGTGACAGGTGCAATCTTCACCATCCCCCAGCAGTGCCGTGCCGGGTATGTTTGAACTGCAGACGCCTGGGGCATCAAGAAAGACGCCTGGGGCATCAAGCAAGAGACTGCAGAGTAGCGCCAAACCTGGTGGCACCTATCAATGCGGTTAACCCTGCTGGGAATGCCAGGGCCTGTTACGAGTGTGGAAGCCTCGATCACTTCAGAAACATGTGCCCCCCACTGAATAGGGCACCGGGTCAGCAAGGAAACAACCAGCAGCAGATAGTGGCCATAACGGGTGCTCAAGGCCAAGGAATTCAAGGTAATGCTGCATCGGGTCGTGCCTTCGTCATTGGAGCTAATGATGCCCGTCAGGATCCGAACGTTGTCACGGGTACGCACTTACTCAATAACCATTTCGCATCTGTACTGTTTGATACTGGGGCAGACAATAGTTTTATATCATCTGAGTTTGTGCAAATGCTTAATTTGAGTGCTAGCAGACTAGAAACTAGTTACTTCGTAGAAATGGTTAATGGTAGGGTTGAACAGGCAGAGGAAATTATTAACAACTGCACCCTGATATTGGAAGACCAGGTCTTCAACATAGATTTGATACCCTTTGAGTTGGGAAGCTTTGACGTAATAGTGGGAATGGATTGGTTGTCGAAGCATGGAGCCGAGATTGTTTGCCGAGATAAAGTAGTGCGGATTCCCATGTCAGACGGGAAAGTACTCAGAATACAAGGAAAGCGAACGAGAAAGAACTTGAAGCTTATCTCCTGCATGAAAGCACGCCAAGGTCTACGGAAGCAGTGTTACACTTTTCTGGCTCATGTGGTAGAAAAGAAGAAAGAAGAGACGAAATTGGCATACATTCCAATTGTACGGGATTACCCAGAGGTGTTTCCTGATAATTTGTCTGGATTGCCTCCTCCACGACAGGTGGAATTCCGTATAGAGCTGGTTCCTGGAGCTACACCGATAGCAAAGACGCCGTATCGGTTAGCACCCTCCGAGATGCAAGAGTTATCCAGTCAACTACAGGAACTACTGGAGAAGGGTTTTATTCGACCGAGTCATTCACCGTGGGGAGCACCGGTATTGTTTGTCAAGAAGAAGGATAGGTTGTTTCGTATGTGTATCGACTACAGGGAGTTGAACAAATTGACCGTGAAGAATCGGTATCCTCTCCTTAGGATCGACGACTTGTTTGATCAGTTGCAAGGAGCCTCGTATTTCTCTAAGATCGACCTCCGATCTGGATATCATCAGCTAAGAGTATTCGAGGACGACATTCCGAAAACAACATTTAGAACTCGTTACGGGCACTATGAGTTCTTGGTCATGCCGTTCGGGTTGACCAACGCACCAGCAGTCTTTATGGATTTGATGAATCGAGTGTGCAAGCCTTATCTTGAAAAGTTCATGATCGTATTCATAGACGACATACTTATCTACTCCCATTCGAAAGAGGATCACGAAGAACACCTTCGAGCAATTCTAGAACTGTTACGGGAAGAGAAACTTTTCGCCAAATTCTCGAAGTGTGAATTCTGGCTTCGAGAAGTGAAGTTTTTGGGTCATGTGGTTAACAAAGATGGAATTCATGTTGACCCCGGTAAGATTGAGGCTGTGAAGAGATAGGATACACCCCAAACACCCTCAGAAATACGGCAATTCCTAGGATTGGCCGGATACTACCGTCGTTTCATTGCGAACTTTTCGAAGGTCTCACAACCGTTAACGCTGCTAACCCAGAAAGACAAGAAGTTTGATTGGGGACATGCACAAGAACGAGCCTTCCAGACGTTGAAAGAAAAGCTGTGCAACGCTCCAATACTGTCCCTCCCGGACGGAACTGATGATTTTGTGGTATACTGCGATGCTTCACATCAAGGATTGGGATGTGTGCTAATGCAAAGAGACAAGGTAATTGCCTATGCATCGCGGCAACTTAAGGTGCATGAAAAGAACTACACAACTCATGATTTGGAGTTGGGCGCTGTAGTATTTGCACTCAAGATATGGAGGCATTATCTATATGGAACCAAATGCATCATCTACACAGATCATAAGAGCCTTCAACATATTCTGGATCAGAAGGAACTTAACATGCGACAGCGACGCTGGGTAGAGTTACTTAACGACTACGATTGTGAAATCCGGTATAATCCCGGGAAAGCTAACGTGATGGCTGATGCTTTAAGCCGTAAAGAACGTGTGAAGCCACTACGTGCTCGAGCGCTAGGTTTGACTATTCAAACTAAAATTGCACAAAGTGAGGCTTTGAAAGAAGAAAACCTTGCGGGAGAAGAATTCTGAGGGTTGGATAAACAAATGAGTTGCAAGGATGACGGCGTACATTACTTCATGGATCGTGTATGGGTCCCCAGATGGGGAGGTGTACGTACACTAGTCATGGATGAAGCACACAAGACTCGATACTCTGTTCATCCTGGTGCAGACAAGATGTACCACGATCTGAAGGATCTGTACTGGTGGCCAGGTATGAAGAAAGACATTGCTATATATGTGAGCAAATGCTTGACATGTTCAAAGGTCAAGGCTGAACACCAGAAACCATCGGGATTATTGCAACAACCTGAAATTCCCGAGTGGAAATGGGAGAACATAACTATAGATTTTATTACCAAATTCCCGAGAAGGCCAAGCGGACACGACTCAATATGGGTCGTGGTGGATCGAATGACAAAATCCGCTCACTTCTTGCCTATCCGAGAAGACTATAAAATGGATAAGCTGGCAAGGTTGTACATCAAAGAGGTCGTGACACGGCACGGGTTGCCGGTGTCAATCATATCCGACCGAGACAGTTGATTTACTTCACGATTTTGGCAGACGTTACAGAAAGCGATGGGCACTCGATTAGACATGAGTACAGCCTATCACCCCCAGACAGATGGCCAAAGTGAACGAACAATACAGACGCTTGAGGACATGCTGAGGGCATGTGTCATTGATTTTGGTGGCAGTTGGGATACTCATCTACCGTTGATCGAGTTTTCCTACAATAACAGTTACCATACTAGTATTGGGTGTGCACCGTTCGAAGCGTTGTATGGCCGGAAATGTAGATCACCGATATGTTGGGCCGAGATTGGTGAAAGTCAGTTAACAGGTCCCGAAATCATTCAAGAAACAACCGATAAGATCTTCCAAATCAAAGACAGACTTAAAGCTGCTAGGGATCGCTAAAAGAGCTATGCCGACAACCGTCGGAAGCCGCTAGAGTTTAACGTTGGGGATCGCGTGTTACTTAAGGTCTCTCCTTGGAAAGGGATCGTTCGGTTTGGAAAGAAAGGGAAGTTAGCCCCAAGATATGTTGGACCATTTGAGATTACAGAAATAATCGGTCCGGTGGCGTACCGATTGAGGTTGCCACAAGAGCTTAACAGTGTACATGATACTTTCCATGTATCAAACCTCAAGAAGTGTTTAGCTGACGAATCACTTCACGTACCTATTGAGGATATCAAGATTGATGAAAGCCTTCATTTTGTGGAGGAACTGATTGAGATCATGGACCGAAAGTTCAAGAGGTTGAAGCGCAACAAGATACCTATTGTTCGTGTAAGATGGAATTCTAAACGAGGGCCAGAGTTTACATGGGAACGTGAAGATCAGATGAGGCTTAAATATCCACATCTACTACAGAATGACACTCTTGGACAGCACCAGTTGAATTTCGGGACGAAATTCCCTCAATTGGGGGATACTGTGACATCCGTCACCAAAGGTCCGTCATTTAACGTGTTCGGTTAACTTTTATTATCGGTCATTCCTCATCTCTGTAGCCCATCTATGTGGATATCATATTTGCTTGCTTGGTTATCCTTATGCTTGTGCTATCGTTGCTTGTATTGTCATCATCTTAAAACGTTTCTAAGATTGCCCCCGTTATCATTGAACGCACCATTTTATATAAACCTAATGTTACAAATAAAACCATTTTTAAATTATAAATATCATTAACTACATATTTCATCATTAATAAAACAAGCCTGATTAATGTCGTTTCAACCGAAGTAAAATTTGGGAACCCGGGGGCAAAGTGTAGGGACTAAAATTGACTTTTTGCAAACTTGGGATGGGTATAAAAACCCATTTCCCAGCCATTTTCTTCATCTTCTTCACTTCTCCTTCATTTTCTTCTTCACCACCTATCTTCATCATTTTTGCACGAAAAACGCTCCATTTGGTCTCGTTTTCGTCGTCTAGAAGTCACCTACAACCTAGTCTACTCCATCCTTGCAGGTAGACAACTTGATTATCTCGTTTCTTGCTTGATTTCACTTCTGCGTTTTCTAGGGTTTCGGGTGCTCGGGTTCATCCGAGCACATGAGGTCGTGTAGGCTTGTGTGTTGCGTTTCTGAGTGTGTTTCTTGTTTAGACATGTTAGAATATGGATTCTGGAAGTTCTTGGGGTGTAAAACGAGTGCACGGAGCAGCCGGAGACTGCTCTGCACTCGGCAGTCGCGATTCTGCTGTTCTTCACGACTGGGTCTGTTCACGCGACTGAGCCGTGCGAATGGGTGAATCGCACGACTGAGTCATGCGTCTGGGTGTGTCGCGCGACTGAGCCGTGCGATTAGGTGAATCGCACGACTGAGTCATACGCCTGAGTGTGTGCGATTGAATGTGTGTGCGATTGAGTCCATGCGAGTGAATGTGCGTGCGATTGAGTCAGTGCGGATGAGATTGTGTGCGATTGTGCGTGAGTCGCACGACTGAAAGGCCAGTCGCACGAATGAATGTTCAATCGTACGAATGAAGCTGATTCGTGCGAATGAAGGTTTAATCGTGTGTATGAAAGTTGAGTCGCGCGATTGGGTGTTGCATGGTACGACTGAATGCTTAGTCGCACGAATGAAGGTTCAATCGTACGAATGAAGCTGATTCGTACGACTGAAGGTCCATTCGTGCGAATGGAGGGTTGAGTCGTGCGTCCGGTCCTGTTGTGTGACTGATGATGCGTGTATGTGTGAATTCCCTATTCGAATGTCTTGTGATGATAAGGTAACATTAATAAAGTGTCATTGCTTGACCACAAAGATTAAAGTCAACGCTATCAACAGGCACATACTATTTCAATTTAAAATAACCTAACCTTTTACAATTATCGACAACCTATTTGGGACTACAAATATTTAACAAGCACTATCTTTTATAATAATGGGATCCCCATACGGATGTCATTAGCAATGACGACTACTCCTAATACTTGGACCTACATAAGGTCTGATATGCGTATGTCTGCTTGTGTGTGCTACCCACGACCGAACCGAAACAGCCCGAACTAATCGAATGTCATCTTATGCCTTATGCTCATATTAATGCTTGTCAGTAACTGTCAATAGGTGTTTGACCGTTCATAGCATTCTACCGTTGGGAATATTCATCATACGTGCTTATCATCTATTCTGTGAGTTTCGTAGCCCCTTTTTACTCTTATAAAACCTTTTAAATATTTTCAACTTGAGGGAAAAGAATGCTCACCTACTTAACTTGATTTCAAGCATCTTCCCTAGTGGAAGCTGGCTGCTACTTTTATGAGTATCTAGTCTTGCTTATCTTGTTGATTGATGCTATATGAACTTGACTCTATGCTATGTTACCACCGCGTATGTTACTTGGTGGTATTTCATTACTCTGCGCTACTACTTTGATATTATGTGTTGATTGATGCTACTTGTGATTGCTATTGTTGATGGATGCATCGGCTGTGTGGTTCTTCTGTGTGGTTCTTCTGTGTGGTTCTTCTAAGCCGATCATCCATTACAACCATTAATCCCGGTAATGGGACCTAAGGATTGGTTTGGTTGTAACCTATATGTATGCGCTTCGTGGATCTTGCTACGTCATGTGAATCTTATGGGATGCTTTCTTTATGGCCATCAATTCCCGTGTGGAACCGATGTATAGGTTTGGCTGTAGCTATCTATATCTTGTAAACCGCTTACACATAAGTGTAGTTGTGGTAACTCTTTTTAAACTTACAAGCTGTTGTCATCTTAACATCTTTTTATTACTTAAAACCTGCGAAGCTCACCAATAATTATGTTGACCGTTTTGAGCATGTCTTTTCAGGTGATCAAGGTAATTGAAGTTCTAGGAGTGCTGCCTTTTAGAGGAGACCCTAGGATGCATTTTTGGAGGATTAAGCATTTTTGTTAAACATTGATTCTTGGAACATCTTGGTTGCTTAAACTTGTACATTGTATACTTGTTCCCGGGTTGTGGGAATTTACATTACAAGTTATCATCAATGCTTATGTGATCATTTTATGTTGTGCTTATGGCTATGCTGTCGTGAATATTGACTGAACACGACACAAGTCTCCATTTGTGTTCGGGTATCGTCATGACACGCTTGCCATCATATTTATATTGCTACTCTATCGTATACCATGTGTTATGACGATCCCGTCTCGCTCGCATCCCCGTGTTTCCGCTATCAGCGGGGGTGTGACATGTCGGCAACATCACTCTGAAGCTGCCGGATATGCGCTTCCTGTGCGTCAAGACGAGTGTTGGTACGAGTCTCCATGAAGAGTGGTAAAAACCCTCCGGCAAGTCAGGGCAGGTCGGACCAATGATACAGTAACAAAACCAATCTGATATACTAAGAAGAACCCACACAAATTGAATGATGTGATCAAAGTAAAATGAGAGTATGACTTTGCTATTCAAGAAAGAAGACAAAGAAATTACAGCAACACATCAGAGCAATGCTCTCTCTCCTTACCAGCTTAACACATAAGAGCAATGCTCTCTCTCCTTACCAAAAGTAGGAGCCACACAAATCTTAACACATAAGAGCAATGCTCTCTCTCCTTACCAAAAGTAGGAGCCACACAAATCTTAACAACTCACGCATACCTAGTTCCCTTTTATTTCTACATATAATATCTATTATCTAACAAACCTTTTAGGCACTTTTTACATTCTTACCCCTTCTTGAATAAACTAATAATTCTTTAGAGGTCCCTTTGATTAATGGATCTGCATCACACACACACATATATATATATATATATTAGGTATTAGACTAGTTATGTTATTATCATGTCCGTCTCTAACACCAACTGACACCACATTTGTACCCAAGAATGAGCCCAATTATCCACCATGGACTTCCAACGATGCCCATGCTCGTACATGTTACTTCTCTTCACCATCTCATAAGCTTATTTTCGACACATTCAAGGTACAACTTCTCGTGATCTCTAGATTGTCCTAGAATGGTCCCATGCTCCTCACACCTCTTCCATAGAATATACACTTAAGACAGTACAATTTCACTAGATTGAGATGAAAGGTGATGATAATCCATCTGCTTACCTCAATTGTGCTCAAGGATATGCCAACGCCCTTGCCTCCAATAGTGATGGGATCAAAGATGAAGACTTTGTAATGCTTATTATCTTCGGTCTTCGTTATGCTTGTAATAAATTTTATATCAAAATATAGATAAGGAAAAACTAGACAAACAATATATTCAGATTTGTCTTAAACATTAAAATTATAGATGAATAATGAAAAAATAATATAGACGTTAAATAAAAAAATAAAAAAAACAACAAATAAATAAAACTTCTTATTTAGTTTTTGATCTGTGGGTGTTCGGTGTTCCACTGGTCGATCTTGATAGTTTTTGTAAGTTCATCCTAATGATGAAGTTTATATCTTGAGAGTATTTTATTGTATAGTTTCTAGTTTAATCCAGAAATGCTTATTGTGTTCTGATTCATCTGTGGATGAATCGTGTGTAAAGATCTGGAGTTGATTACATAAACATCACCTAACATTGGCATAGGATATAATCAAGAAAACTGTAGATTTACATGTATTATGTTCTTCAACCAAACATAATCGTTTCTAAACAACAAATATAGGCAGACAAACTACACGATATTGGAAAATCTGATAAATTTTCAGAGATCATAAGCATAGGCAAGTCACTGTGGTTATGCCTTTTTTGATGCTGCAAATGAAACTTTTGACACCACCTTAGCTCCCCTGCTCTTTGCCATGTAAAGGCCAACATGGTGCATGAGTTCCTGTTGTTGCAGGATTCGATGTTTAGTGGTAAGTAAAAAATTATGATTTTTTAAAACAATTATATATTAGAGAGAAGTTAAATCTCTCAACAAAGATACTACTACAGCCATGTTGCCCTTTCAACAAGATAAATTCATGTTTGGCAGATTAAACTTGTGCATGCATGAATATGAAGTACAAAAATGCAAGAATCACATAAACGCATCTACCTATTGATTTAACTAACATATATAAGGTGGTTATGTAACCACATACCCATCTCTCTTTCCCTCATCCACTACATATTTGGCACAAAATACAAGTGTTTGTGTTTCCTCACGGTTCTACAATGAAGTAATGAACACGCCTTTATAAAACCATATGACGCAATGTGGTTTAGTGGTTCAATTAGTGACGTAATGGACTAGAATAATCATTAATGTGGTGTAGAATTAATAATCATATATAAATATATCTTACGAAAAGTAATTATATACTAGTATAGTAGTATGGGTGTTCATAGTCTAGTTTGCTCAGGACAAAAACTTTGAACTAAACCACTAACTACAGTTCTGAGAAACGACAAAACGAACGAGCTAGTTCTAATGGTTTTTGAGGTTTGGCTGTTCAAACTAATTTTTTTTACTTTTTAAGAATCGTCATAGTCTTAAAAATTTTAAAGTAATAAAGATTGCTCGTGAATATAATACATATATACATAACTGCATATTACAAAAGAAAAAAAAACATTAAATAGAAAAGGTTTAATGGCCTCACAAGTCACATCCAGTTTGGTTTATACAGCCAAGTCACTAAAATGCCAACCGGTTAAAACCAAAGTGTAAAACAAAAGTTTAAATCTCAAACTCGCTGACTTGCTTTGGTTTGGACGGGTTTATGAATACACTATCATATAACTAGCTTTAACAATCTCCTAATAGACACATTAATCCGCATGGTTCTATTTCATGTTTATATTGCTGGCAAGCTGTTAATGTCAATGTTAAACACACTTGTTATTAGGATAGTGTACACAAAAAATGAGTGTACCTGTGGGTGAGCAAGAGCACCAGGGATGTTTCTGGCAACATGAAGCGGAAGATCAAAAGTTGCACACCCACCAGAATATACAATCACATCCCTTAGAGGTGTAACATGACGACGATTTCTTGCAGATAACGCAGAACATACAAAGTCCAATACACATATATCTGTGCATATGCCCACAACCAATATCTGAAAAGTAGAGAAGATATCAATTTTTTTTTAATTTCACCAGTTAATAAACAAAATATGCACAACACTTACAGTTTCAATCTGGTGTTTTGTCACCCAATCTACAAAGACATTGGATCCATCTTTCTCAAAAGAACCAAGAAATCCATCAATGCAGTCTTTACGTCTAAGTGTCACATTTGATTCCTTTTCCAACCATTGCAGAGCTAACAAACAGAGGTGGAATCAAAATCAGAACACAAAAGGCAACACAAATAAAAAAAAAGAAAAGAAAAGAATCCAACAGAATTACCAGGAACCAAGTTGGCTTCATCTGTCCCAGCTATACAATGAGGAGGGTACGGGGGCTCAGGGACATCTGGATGATGAGTATCAAGGAAAGCAAACACAGGCCAGTTCTTTTCACAAAACATTTTAGCAAGTTGTGCTGACTCGTCAACCATTCTAGATATTTGTTTATCAGGTGCTTTTGGAGCCTGCCCATGAGTAACATTATATCAAAACGAAGTTACAATCACCTTTTCTACAGAATAACAGCACGGGATAAACAGAAAATACAACAAAAAATGCCTAGTGGTCTCAAAAAACCCATGCCACGCATTGCTTAAATATCAAAAGATATTGATCTGGAGATAAAATGTTCTGATTATGCTAGTTTATACAGATATAGAACAAAAGTTACATAAAGCAGTCAAAGGACTTGCATAATTTTCATCATGTTACGTGCAATATGTTAGGAAAAAAGCAGGCAAGGATCGATTTGTAAAAAGAGTTGACTATGAGCATTCGTTTCAATGTATTCGTTTTTCATCAATAAGGAAAAATGGCATGCTTTATCACTAGTTTCAGCTTCCTAGCACCTTGTTAAAGTTTCATCATACCACATGACTTCTACTATTATTAAGTCAAACCAAATATCAGTTTCCCAACAAAGTAATGTTACAGAAGGCCATCATGTCCTTTGATAGATACTCCTTCCATCAGCATTTATCTTGCAGGGTCAATTCCTTTAAGAATTCTTATTTTAGGTTCAAAATCAGCCCATTTGATATCAGAAGCCAACATGCTTTAGTGCTTTACCAATTTCTAGGACAAAATATAAAAGTTACAAAGAGAAAACACAAGCATCAAGCAGAAAATACTCTCTTTCTCACTCATTAAGTTTGTTTGAACGACTCACACTTCAAGCAATAACAATTTTAAAAAGCTAAAACTACCAAAGCAACAAGATGATAGTCTCTTTCGGAAATCTAAAGAAGTCCAGAAGAAGGTAGAAGAGGTTCGGCTATATCTGTGAGGAACGGACAATTACGAGAGGATCAGAGAATTCTACAGCATGAAGCACAAGGATAGACGGATAGTGGGGACCAGGTGACGTGGCCACGATAGCACGTGAAATGCAACAAATAACAGAATCAGTAGGGGACCACAATTCACGCCATCAGGGTCCGATCCACATCCAGGCATTAGTACAAGAAATAGAACTAGAAGTTCTAACTACAAGGTTAATGGAAATTTTCTAATTCGATTGAAATAATATGATTTCTCTCTAATTGTCCATTGTCTTTCAATTATCCAACTCTCTTCAATTACTTTACATTATGTAGTGTTTTATCCAACTAAATCTCTATATTCACACAAAAAGGAATCTGATGGATCTCATTCTCAAACCTAAAACTATTTGGATCGTTAAGGTGCCTATAGCTGCAAAACCAAATCCATGAACATGCTGTAACACACATATTAACTATCTGATTCAGAGCTCCGAAGGTAACAATTGGACCTAAAGCAGCGATATATACCTAATCATCAACACTTAATTGCTTACAAATTCGAAGGATGTAAGAGTGTGCAATCAGCAATCGATCATACACTACAACATGCTACTGCAATTCATAACCACGAGCGACAAATCAAACGGTTGAAAAGCTAGCGACCGATAGCGAAAGTGCAAAAAGTTATACCAGATTACCAGCACCAACGGTACAGAAGCCATTAACGATATCGACGAGGACAAGACCGATAGGGACGTCACCTGTTAACATCACCGACTCATCATCCACGGGAAGCTCGATTTTCAACAGATCTATCGCCGATTCCGACACCATTTCACCCATCACAGGCATTCAACACGCACACACATTCTCTCTCTTCATATACACTATTATATATAGATGTATGATGTATCGATTTGTTTACCAATATTTTGCCCCTTCAAAAGGATCAAATGTTTGTAGGTAGTTGATTCTGACCCAATATAATATTATAACGGACCTATTTTAAATTGCTCGTCCATATATCACAATTTGGCCCGGAGGACTTGTAAAATGTGCCGAATGGTCCTTCTCCATTACATGTTTTGTTTATATAACAAGTTTGTTATTTTTTATGTGAATGTTTGTCTTATATTATAAAAAATGGTTGTAAGTGGTTGTGAGTGAATTATAAAAAAAGTTTTATGAAGATTATACCGTGATTTCTTATATTTGGTGAAAAATGGTACAACCCCTATATATTTTTTAATATTCGTAAAAGTGGTTGTGACCGAAGAAGAAAAAGATAATGATTAAAATATATAAAATATTATTTAATTGAATGAGATAGTATTTAAGTCTTGTTTTAGTGTAAATACGGAGATAGGGATTAGATAGCTAGTGTGAATGCTCTAAGGAGGGTAAAGTGTTTTTTAATGCAAAATGTAAAAGGATCCCAAACGTGACCCGTGTGTTTAAGACGATCGATAATGGAATTGGGTTCTTCTCACCAGGTGTTATTTTGTTACGTATGATTGGATATATATCAACTTAACATTCGAGCTTTTGTTTTAGGTCGGATAACTTAAATAAATAAAGACAACTAGCATTATAATTAGTAAACTAAACTTGCGTTATAATTAGTAAACTAAAAGATTAAATAAATAAAGACAACTTACGTTATAATTATTATCACGAAACGGTAACCACAGTTGAATGATTATTTTGAAAAAACAACTGAAGCACTTAATCGAATTCGATACTCATTTTCATGTTTTCATTTGGTTTTCAAATACAACACTTATGGATTAATTTGTTCCAAGTAATTTCAAAAATCTTGGGGTCAGTAAAAAACCCTAATATAAATTACAAATAGAAAAGGAAATTATAGCTAAAGGCATTATAGCCCAGCGGCATTTTGGTGGTGGGATAAGACTTAAGGCCTATTAGGTCATGGGTTCGAATCTCACAAAGGGGAGTTTTCTCATAATTATGAGTTTCCTCCAGAATTGGTGACTTGGTGGTGGAATATGATCGCGTGGTAACACTGGTGGCACGATGATACTCCAGTGATCCGTGAGTGATTCCAATTTAGTCGTTAAAAAAAAAAGAAAAGGAAATTATAAGCTCAGTTGCTCATAGTAGGACAGTCCATGAAAACAATAGTATATGTGTCTGTTAAATTACTGGTGGCTGGCTTACCTTGTTTAGAGTTTGGACAAACCATATTACGTCTTTCTCCTTTGTTTATTAATAGTTTATTTCTTTTAATCGTTATTTGTTACTTATTATTATTTTTATTTCTATCGAGTAACGATTGTGTCAGTTAAGATTTTTTTTTGCGTCAAAGATATAGTCATTACGATATGTTTTTGTACCCGCCTTTTAAAATTCGGTCCTGTTGTAAAGTTCACCGCACAACGCATGTGAGGAACACACTTAATTATGTTAAACCCTAGCCTAACGGTTTGATGTCACATGACTCATAAAGTTTGGGTGGCATTATCACTTTTGATGTGAATTATAATCAGTGAATGGAAAGTTTTGAAGTCTTGTACTTTTATAACCAAAGCAGTCGTAATTTGGTCATCAATGATATGTTTTTGTATCCGCCTTTTAACATTTGGTCCTATTGTAAAGTTCCCCGCACAACACATGTGAGGAACACTCTTAATTATGTTAAACCCTAGCCTAACGATTTGATGTCACATGACTCACAAAGTTTGGGTGGCATTATCACTTTGATGTTGAATTATAATCAGTGAATAGAAAGTTTTGAAGTTTTGTACTTTTATAACCAGAACAGTTATAACTTGGTCATCAATGATATGTTTTTGTACCCGCTTTTTAAAGTTTAGTCCTATTATAAAGTTCCCCGCACGACGCATGTGAGGAACACTCTTAATAAACCCTAGCCTAACGGTTTGATGTCACATGACTCATAAAGTTTGGGTGACATTATCACTTTTGATGTTGAATTATAATCAGTGAATGGACAGTTTTGAAGTCTTGTACTTTTATAACCAGAGCAGTCGTAACTTGGTCATCAACAATAACTAAAAATATGCTACATATGGAGTTGCTGATACTTTCCTACTATTATAACTACATAACAATAAAAAATTAGACATATTTACCAAAAAGTTGCAACAATTCAACAAATTATTATAATTGTTCTTTTCAATATAAGAACAACTATTGGTCTGAATCTGGTATTTTGTTTTTGTAACTATGTACACGTTCTTGAGTTTCTTTGTGAATCATCCCACTAAACTTTCAATTAGTATTATTAAAATATTTTAATCTTTACAAGATTTACAAGTGATATGTTTGAAAAACTCAAGACATTGAAAAACTATAAAAAATAAGAAATTAATAATTTTGAATAAAAGATTTATTTGCTCCTGGGAGTTGATTTAACACTTAGCCTATGATAGAAGAGGGTTTTTAAAATGATAGTGACTCTACTGGTGGTGAGACACAACCACAACCATCGTTATAAGGGTTTTTTTTACGCACAACGTATTCTCGTAATATCTATAGTTATACATTATACCCTTCATAGAAAGTACATAAAAATAAAATGCGAGTTTAAAGTTAGTAGAACATTTTTTTTGGAAAGGTATAAGGAGAAGAACAATAAGTTATATTTTTAAACAACAACTATTTTTACACTTAAATCTATCTTAGTTTAAACTCACATCACTTTTATTTGGAATAAACACTATATCACTAGATCGACCACTACGTAATAAATGTAAGTTGTAATAATTTACATTGGTCATGCTTTATTAGTCTAGGGTAATTATCGTATTTTCCCATACTTGAAAGGAGTCATAGCACATTAGACCAAATACTTGCGAGTTACGACCATAACCCTACAACCAAGATAAATAACAAGTTACAAGTATGCCCCCAATGTTTTAATATTGAAGAAAATATTCTAATCGCAAAAGGACGGTTTAGAATCTGACTCTTGCTTTACACATAATTATATATTCAAGAATTTTTCTATATATTGTTTTTATCTCAATAACATTTTTATTTTCTTTATAAGCTAATTGTAATAATTTATCCGGTAAGTCGAAACTAGAACACAACTATTTTAATTTATTTAAGTGATAAATAAATGTCAGTTGAGTTTTCTGATCTAGTGAGATGAGATGATGGTTTAGTATCATGTTCAAACATGACTCGAGTGGTTTTCCCAAAGTGGTGAGTTTTTTCTTTTTGACGGCGTTTCTGGATGAGTCAGACCTAAAGCTTCAAACATCATTTAAAAAGATTGATAAATAATAAAATGAGTTTAATTACATGGTTAGTCCCTATGATATGCTCATATTACAGGATCAGTCCCAACTTTAAAAAAATTATGTCCTTGGTCCTAACCATTTGGCAAAACCTAACAACTGTGGTTGTTGAAGTGGATGATCGTTAGTTAGAGTTTATTTTTTTGAAATGTCCATTCTGCCTCGAGTAAATTACATAAAAGGTCTATGTGCTTAGATCTTTTTTTCACTTTTGGTTCATAGAATTAAAAAAATTACAAGGTCGGTTTAAATTTTTAAAAAAGGTATCACAAAAGTCTCCATCTTGAATGGAGAGTTAACTTTTTCGTTAACTATGTATAAAATGATGAAATTACCTCTAAGTATTATAATGATTTTATTAATTAAAATTAAAAAATAATATAAATAAATATATAATAAGGGCAGGACTCACCCCACCATCTTCTTCTCCTCCTTTTCTTTTCTCTCCCACGACTATTACACCCTTAATCACCACCACCACCACTGATAACCACGACCACCGAAACCATACCACCACATCCTTTTTTGAAACATATTAAATAATATGTCACTTTAACTAATAAATTATGTCAGAAATACAAAAATTATTAAATACATAAAATGTTCTTACAAAGTATTGCATTACATAATATTAAAACAGCAACGATATGAGCAGTAGAATAAAATATTTTATGCTTGATGATATATGCATGGCTTGTGTCACACATCCGCTAGAAGTGGAAACACGAGAATGTGACGGACGACATGGTCATAACATATTGGGGGTCCAAGAGAATCACTAAAGGCATTCTCCATAAATGGATCATGACGTCGCCCGACACAAAGTACAAGTGTCAAGAACAATCAATACCATAACGTCATTCCATATATGCAATTCCATATATGCACAAACAATCCAAAAGTTCCAAAGCAGAACAACCAGTACTAGATCAATCAAATTCGAGTACAAATACAACAATAATGTAATGTCCAAACTAATGTCTAATGCTCTTGAAGGAGCGGTCTCGTCTAAAGTCCACTGTCCAAGTACCTAAGCACCATTACCTGAAAAGACATGCCCTAAAAAGTCAACATACGTTGGTGAGTTCACATGTTTAAAAGTGCAAATATTTTGTCGTGTTTAACATATGCAAATATTGTATGTGGGTATGAGTACATAGCAGTCATAGATATCAACACAAGTTAAAAGTCAGTCCAAGTCTAATTACCAAATTATATTCACCCAAGGGCACGCCCAGGCTAAGTCAGTCTTGACTAGTATAATGACGACAGGGGTGGGGGTGTCAACCCGTTAGTACTAACAATACCTCTTCATGACATCCAAGTTCAAGAACAAGCACAAGTCCAAGTACACACTCATGAATGAACATCTAGACTCAACCCATGACCCAAACCACATACATTGTTCCGAAATAGTCTTTAAGACATGACATAGTCCATAACCATGAGCATGCTTTTCCCCCAAATAAAATATATTAAAAAGAGGCCGTGAAACTCACCTCGAAATAGTACAATCCAAATTCCACAACACGCAAGACAAGCACTCACAGTACAAATCTAAAAAGGATTACTAAAAAAAAAAGGATGACCAATATGTGTGTAATCTTTGTAGCCCAGTCCTTAATGTCCATCATGGTTCTTATTTTATAAAAACATGCTTTACTATAAGGACAAGTCCAATGTCAGATTTAAACTTTAAATTTCATCATGTTTAAGATTTTAGTTGTCGTTTAGTATCACATTATTAATGTCCTTTGATGCACATCTATTCGTCCATATTCAATGAATTAAAGATATTATTAGCTTATCCATTTAAAATCCATTTAATCACTTTTTAGTATAAAACTTGTCTTCATTTTATTATTTAGTTCCAAATCCTTAGTTTTAAGTTTATCAAAATATTCCAGCATGTAGAGCTGATTGCCCACCAGTTTTGTATAAACTGTTTGGAGGTCGAAACGATAACTAAAAGTTACGTAATAGGTATTTTTTGAAAGGTAGGACTTTAAAATAAACTCCAGAAAAAGAATCATCTCCATTGGATAAAATATAAGAAAGATATGACTCGACCAACACAGACCAACCTGCTGGCCAGATTCATCAGTTTTGACCTTCAGTTTTGTTTGTCACGTTTGGAGGACCAAACGATGTTGAAACGACACGAGACCACTTGGATTTGTTAGAGGACTCATGGAACTTGTTTTTAGATAAAAAAATTATACCCATTTGGAGTTATTATGACGAGGTTATGAACTATATAAAATATCTTAATTTTCTTACAGTAAGCTGTCCAGTTTATTAGTCTTGTTCTTTTGCATCCCAAACCACAATAAATGACCATTATCAACCCGAGTTTATAAAGAATGTTTATTCCATATTCTAATTGTCGGAAAGATTAATTAAACACTTGGATCATTCCAGTTTTCAGTCCTAAACAGTTTGTTGGATTTTTGTCTCCCCATTTGCAAAATTAATTAATCGATTCGTTGTTTTGATCAATTAACATGTCTATCCATTCAAGAAACAAGATTATTGATTTAAAAAAATTATAAATCCAAGATGTCGATTATAAACAGGTCATTCAAGATTACAACCCAATTTTGATATATTCAAAGAATATACAAAGTCCAAGAATTAAGGTTTTATCGGTTAGAGAGTCCAACACTCGTAATACCTAGATCTTCACGATCCAACGTCCAAAACAAAGAATACAAAAATATTAGATGATGGTTTTGTGTTTAGATGATAAATATCATTGAAATTAAAGTAGGCCAAAAAACAAAATCATCAAGAAACAATTTTTCTTATCGGAGATTAGAAGATGAACTAGTCTTGCTTAGAATACGATCTTAAATGTATTGATTATCTCAAAACTCAATGGAATAACGCAATAAAGCTGATTTTCTATGAAGATGGTGAAGAACAAGAAGGTGATGGATAGTGACAGCTAGAGTTTCACTAGAGAGCATTTTGGAGAAAGAATATTAAAAAAAATGAAGAGAAAACAAAGCGGAGCCCTCTTTTTGAGGGTTTGCGGCCAAGGGGGGCTATGAATGGGCCTCCCGGGACCATTGCTTGTATCGTCCAATTCCGTCTTGTCCTGGTTCACGCGTCGTCCATTTTTTGCGTTTTTAAATTTTGTGCGTTAATACGATTCGAACGGACTACTATATGCTATATAAATTATTTAATTTATATATTTTTAAATTAAATTATGTTTATTTAGTAGGCTTTAGGCAAAGCCCAAGATGTTTGATTTTTGTTGCGTTCTTAACATAAGATGTATATATTTACGTTTATAATTCTTTAGTCCAATCTTAAGCACTCAACCATCCTTCTAAGACCAAATCGGTGAACGTCCACCGTCATCATGTCCAAGGCCTACTAGAACATACTAAGTCCATAATACATAGTTCTAAAACTTAGCGTTTCTATGCACGTCTAGTGTACTATTCTTAGACCAAGTCAACATTAGGTCAACATTCAAGTCAAAGTCAAAGAGTCAAAGTCCAAAAGTCAAAGTCAACGGTCAAAGTTAATGGTCAATACACCTATTTTGGTGGCGGATGTCATAGTATCATTCCGTTGAGAGAATTTTGTCTCGGAATTCGGTCGGAGTTATAAACTACAACACTTTCTGTGAATAGGCTAAGGTATTTAGTCCTCAATAAATCTTCCCACACACACATAAAATTTTGGTCCTCGCCTTGAGTTCCATTTAATCTGTACGAGAAGGATTTTACTACATTTCAAAGTTCTTTTTTCTGTAAACCTGATTTCAGCCAGTTATTTGACGACTAAAATATATCATCCACAAGAATTTCTTCGATCAGTACATATAAGGTCTCCTCAACAAGTCACTACTTGAGTTTCGAAGCGTGAAACGTGTCATGCACCCTGCTCAGTTCTTGCGGTAAACCCACCATCCAATATTACACATAACCAATTGTTTGGTAGTCTTAATTGCACTTACCAATATAGGTGCTAGTTTGCTATTTTTGCCTAAGCAGACAATGCCTTCTATTGTAGTCTGTAGAAGCTCATATGCAGCCTATGAACTAAGGTCTGTTGAGATGACTTTTTAGGTCTACAACCTATTTGTTGATATCTTAATAGTATGGTTGTTGTCCATTACCAAAAGTTAATTCCTGGTCTAGTTCTGATTTTACTTCAAGGTATCATTAGTGTTTATATATAAGGTGTATCGCAGCTAACCCACCACACTGCTAACACCTTGATAGTGTATCATTCACTAACCGTAACTAATTTCCAATTCAATTAATATCTGAGAGGATGTGCCTAAAACAAGGTTTCTTTTGGTTGTTAGTGTGAATTTCTCACGATCTTAAGCTGGCTTTAGTCTGTCCTTGATCCGGAAGCCCTAATCATTCGCCTCTTGAATGATTTATGGTCCAGTCATCTAACTTTGCCTGATTTCTACCCATTACATATGTGACCAACGCTTGCATCTGTAAGATGCCTCGAATGGTGCTAATATAATAATGGTGCTAATATAATAATGGTGCTAATATAATGCTCTAATGGTAGCTATTGTTATAAGAGAACTCAACAATAGTAAGTGGATGTCCTAGCTACCTCCAAAGTCGATAATACAAGACCTTAACATATCCCGGATGTCTTAATAGTTCACTAACTTAGACCATTTAGAGTAATAAGTTGTATTCATGTCCTAACGCATTCCCCGCACCTTCTACGGGCTCTGCCAGAATCGTGGCACGAAGAAACTATCACAATCGAAGACAATCTACAAAGGTGCTCCATTTCCATCAACAATTTCACTAACATAAATCCTTGCTAGCATTTCCATCTTGTACTTCTCACGAATAGTCAGGAAATGGGCAGATATGGTCAATGACCGAAATCAAGTCATTCCCACTACTAGTTTGTGATGAAGTCTACATGAACATTTTCCTACCTCTATTCTAAAATCTGAGGCTATTGCAACAGGGATGCAGTACTTTAACCTTTGAAAAATTAAGAGACTTACACATGTAGTCCGCTATGTCCCATTTGATCCAGGCCACCAATATAAGTCCTTAAGGTCAAGGTACCTTCTATTAGCACCAGGATGAACAATATACTTAAGCTTATGTGCTTCTTCCAACACTAATGTATGCACATTCCCTATAAATGAAACCTAAATCCGCTTAATAAAGTATAATCCTCCATTGTCCTTTTGTATAACTGTTTGTTCCAGACCTCTCAAAGCCCCATCCTTCACACTCGATCTCCTTATTGATTTAATTCAAGTAACATCGATGCAGGATTTTCTACCTAAATGAACCGTCCTCCCCAATTCCCTTACGCAGATGGGTTTGACTCTTTTCTTACGGCTCAACACATTGGAACCCATATTTGCCCTTCCCGGGTGACATCAGATTTCAAAGTCGTAGTCACTGAACAACTCAATCCAACATCTCAGTCTCATGTTCAATCCTCTTTGATGAAAAATGTGTTGAAAACTCTTGTGGTCAGTACAGATGACACACTTGGAGAACTTAGCATATAGTTTCTCCTTTTTTAACAACTCCAGGACTGTCCCCACATGCTTCTCATGATCCTCCTTGTCCTCAAATAAATCACAATATCCTCAATGAACACTATGACAATCTATTTATATATGACTTACACATCTGATTCATTAGGTCCATTAACACCGCAGGTGCCTTTGTTATCCCCAAAATGCATAACTATTAACTCGTGATCTCTGTAACGAGTTCTAAATGATATCTTTGGTATGTCATCCTCATGTACTCTAAATTGATGATTTCCAAATGGATATCAATATTCTCAAAGGTATGTTGATACTTCTAGTTGATCGAATAGGTTATTTACCCTCGGCAAAGGATAATGGTTCTTTACCATTAGCTTATTCAGTTTTTGATAGTCCACACACGTTAAAGGATCTATCCTTCTTCTAGACACAAAGCACTAGTGCCCCAATATAAGTGACCCGGTCATAGAAAACCCTTATCTACAACTACTAAAGTTGATTAGACAAATTTTCCAACTTCAAAGGTGCTAAGCGATAAGGTGTCCGAGCAACATGCATTGCATGAAGTACTAAGTTAATTTGAAAGTCCATCTGCTGTGAAGGAGGCGATCAAGCCAAATCCTTCTAGAACACTTCCTGAAATTCTTACACAATAGGTATGTCCTCTAGCTCTTATTCCTCTACCTTCATGCTCATGATCTGCATCTTGCACTCTTCTAATCTCTTTCCATGTACGTCAAATGTCTCACCGTTCTACAACAGCATGCGAGTAGTCTTCTCGTAAAAGATAATCTTGACCCTATTCCCTGATAACCAGTTCATTCCCACGACCATGTCGAAACTTCCAAGTCCAAATCATATAAGATCTATTCTAAAGGCATGATCCTCTACTAGAACAACACAGTCCTAAATTATCTCCCTAATATTTACAAGACTACCATTATCCTATTTCACAACACGTATCCTCATAATTAGGGTCAAGTCAAACTTAGTTATAAATGACAAAGTCACTATGTCTGGGTCCTGTTGAGCATTATTGACACCAATCTCAAATGCCTTTCTATGAACAAGATAGTCGCATTACCTTGCGCTGGGTTAGCAACAAGTTTGTTGGGTCATGATGAGGCTGGTGCAACCAAAACCACTTGACATAGTCATTTTTGGTACTACATTCAAGGGCTTCCGAAGCTAAGCATGAGGTCTTCCGAGAGTCTGAAGAACAACAGCTGAAGATATCAACTGAAGGCAACAACTGAAGCCAACAACTGAAGACTATCTTCCGAAGACAAAGTCTGAAAGCTTCCGAAGACAAAGTCTGAAAGCTTCCTAAGACAAAGTCTGAAGTCTTCCGAAGACAAAGTCTGAAAGCTTCCGAAGACAAAGTCTGATGAAAGAGCTGAAGACAAAGTCTGAGCTTCCGAAGACAAAGTCTGAAGAAAGAGCTGAAGACAAAGTCTGAGCTTCCAAAGACAAAGTCTGAAGAAAAAGCTGAAGACAAAGTCTGAGCTTCCGAAGACAAAGTCTGAAGAAAGAGCTAAAGACAGTCTCAGCTTCCGAAGACAAAGTCTGATGAAAGAGCTGAAGACAAAGTCTAAGCTTCCGAAGAATAAGTCTGAAGAAAGAGCTGAAGACAAAGTCTGAGCTTCTGAAGACAAAGTCTGAAGAAAGAGCTGAAGACAAAGTCTGAGCTTCCGAAGACAAAGTCTGAAGAAAGAGCTAAAGACAGTCTCAGCTTCCGAAGACAAAGTCTGATGAAAGAGCTGAAGACAAAGTCTGCTTCCGAAGACAAAGAAGACTCCAAGCCTCGGAAGAAGCAGTCTTCCGAAGTATAAGTGGCTTCGGAAGAAGTTATTCTTCCGAAGCATTTTATCCTTCGGAAGACATTGCTATGACCAGCAGATAAAAGTATGGTCCCTGACAGTCCGCTGCAGACCTCTGATACAATATGGCATCTTCCTAAAGAGCCATGTTGTTGACCATACTTTATTCTACTGTTCACCTTTTTATGATAGTACATGTTACCAACTTTAGTTGGTGACAAAAGGTAAGTCAGGGACATGTCCTGACTACCAACTCTCAGGCAAAATATCTGAAAGACCTCACCTAGAGTCTTGTAGTATAGATGTAAGGTTAGAGGTGTCCGGCTGGTATCAAAGTATATCCGGCTGTAGGTAGTATTATATATATCTTCTCCATGTAACTCATTAGATAAGTGATTTGAGTCCAAGAGTTTTATAATCCTTTGAGTTTAGAAGCAATATATAAAAATACCTTGAAAATTTACATCATGTGTTCATTTACTTACTGTTACTTGTTATATTGTGATCAACTCTTTATAGACTCGTGTTGAGTGTTGATTCTAGGTGAGTTTGAGAGAAAAACCATTTGTTGAGTGACCACCATAATCGATCCTGCAATTGGTATCAGAGCTCCAGGCTCTTGATTGTGATATCTTACCATCCAAATCAACCTGTTTTTCACTCCTCACTACAAACCACTCACTCAAATGGCCGCTCTCTCCAAGGCTGATATGGAAACTGGCACCATGACCAAGTCCCTACTGATCACCCCTGAAGACTTTGACACATGGTGTATTAGAATGGAAGGCTTCATCAAGTGTCAAGATTCAAGGATGTGGGAATCCATTGTCAATGGTCCTTTCATACCAAGCACTACTTCTGCCACTGGTAATCGCATCATCCCAAAAGATGTTGATGATTACTCAGAAGAAGATAGGAAGAGAATAGAGCTGGATCAAAGGGCTATGACTTCTCTTCAAACTGCTCTCCCCAATTCCGTCTACAGAGGCTTCAAGAAGTGCAAGACAGCCAAAGATTTATGGGAAGCTTTGAAGCTTATGTATGAAGGATCCAAGGAAACCCAAGAGAACAAGAAGGATCTCTTGAAGCAGCAGTTTGAGAACTTTACTTTCAAGGCTGGTGAGACCTTGACTCAACAATACTTCAGGTATGTTGAGATAGTAGATACTCTGGTGGATATTGGAGTAGCTCTTGAGAATAGAGACATAGTTAGGAAGTTCATGTCTTCCCTTCCTAAACTATGGACACACTATTGTGTTGTAATCAAGAGAACTTCGGACCTTAAGACTCTTACTCTCACAGAGTTGTATGGTATCCTAAGTGCATTCCAGATGGAGATGAACATGCAGAACTCCTCTGGTCACTCCAATAACCAACTGAGTTCAGCCCTTCATGTGGTTGAAAGGGAAATCATAGAACCACAACATCAGTTGCTGTGTTACCCTGACAAGTCACATAGTGGACCCTACATTACTCTACCTGAGACTCCAAAGTCTCAAAAGGTTCAACACAACTCCTTTCAGGATTGTTGTGCCTTTGTCTCTGGAAGTGGACACTCTGGTGATTTTCAATACTGCTTTGATGATCTTGAGTGCTTCAGTCCAGATGATGTGGAGTATGTGGAGATTGTCTAACAGATGGCTCTTTTAACTTGCAGAGCGAAGAAGTTCTTCAAGAGAACTGGAAGGCAATTCCCTCAAAACCCAGTCAACAGCAAGTTTGGGTTTGATAAGAGCAAAGTAAAGTGTTACAACTGCAACCAACTTGGTCACTTTGATAGGGAATGCAAGGCTCCCAAGAACAACCCGGGAACCCCATAGGCCTCCACACATCCCACTGCTTCAAAACATGAAGAGAAGTCAACTGAAACAGCTGCTGTAGCTCAAGAAGTTGGCTGTAGCTTCATGGTACAGGATGTGACTCCCGCTCAAGCACTCATGGCCGGAACAGATGATGATCAGGTATATGAACATCTTTGTACTGCTACCTGCATTGCTAAAGTTAAACTCTATAAGGATTACATTTCGGAAATCAGATCTGAGGTTGAGTCTTTAAATGTGTAAAAATCTGATTTTAAGAGAGCTGAATCTGACTATCAAAAGAAAATTGAAGAGTTAGAGAAAACTGTGTCTCTTTTAAAACATGAAAAGACCAACTATAAGACTCAAATCAAAGATCTGATATCCAAACTATCTGAAGTTCAAGCCCAGTTGGTCACTGCTGAGGCTCAGGCCAGGAAGCAAGCTATTGCTGAGCAAAACTTCCAAACTATTCTTGCATCATCCTCTCATTCCAAAATGTTTTATCAAAACAAAGAAGGGTTGGGAACCAATGAAATAGCTCCACCACACTCTTATGAGTCTATTAGACTACCTAGATGTGGTACTGAAGAGCAACAGGTTCCAACTACTGACCCTTCTCCATTGGAACTAGAGGAGGAGGCAAAAATAGTGGCGACCACAGGGGAAAAACTGGAGGATACACTCATCTCCACCTGTGAAGACCAAATCCTAACCACCAAGGTAAGAAGAAGCAGAGCTAAAGCTGCTAGAAGGACTGCCAAGAAGGTTGCAGAGTCCAAGCTTAAGATTGACCCAAAGCAAAAGGGTGTCTACATTTCTGCCGGATTTCAAGTG
The DNA here is from genome assembly GCA_024085815.1 of Flaveria linearis. Taxonomy (NCBI): domain Eukaryota; kingdom Viridiplantae; phylum Streptophyta; class Magnoliopsida; order Asterales; family Asteraceae; genus Flaveria; species Flaveria linearis. The sequence continues at coordinate 31,858,451 of CM044013.1, forward strand.
GTAGGTACTTCTGATTCAGGAAAGGAGCGTAGTACCAGCACTCCTATCCTACCGAAGGATCAGAAGTTGAAAGGGAAAGTTGCTGATGAAGAGAAGAAATCCAAGAAACAGCAACCTGCTAGTTCCCAGAAGGCTAACATTGCATGCATAATGTGTGGCCTGCATAACCACATGGCTAAAGATTGTTACTACAATCCAACAAGCACACATTATGCAAACAATGTTAGAAGAGAAGGAGTCAGAGAAGGTTTCTCAGTTGGACCACTTCAAACGGTCCAAATGATGAAAAAGGGAAAATTGGTCTCGGAAGCCAAGTTGCTTTCGGAAGGAAGTACTCCTTCCGAAGGGAAAATGGCTTCGGAAGCCAAAGCTTCCAAGGTTCGGAAGAACAAGAAGATTCCCTTGAAATTATCTCAGAAGAAGACTACTTCGGAAGAAAAGGTGGTGAAGGCTTCTTCCGAAAAGAAAGAAGCTTCGGAAAAAGATCATGCTGCAAAAGCTTCAACAAGCTCATCCTCAAAGATCAACCAAGGGATGGATTGGAAGATCAAAGAAGATGCTGCTGCCCAAACCTCTTCTTCAACGACCTCTATCGAACCCCAATGCATATCCTTTGGTTCAATTATGTCACTCTCTTTGGAAGAGCCCAAGACCTGCAAGGCTTGGGCTTCCAAACAAAACTAACCATCTCATCTTATGTGTAGGGACGTCCATTTGACAAGAACAACAATGTCTGGATTGTAGATAGTGGATGCTCCAGGCACATGACAGGGAACAGATCTCTCCTTCAACAATTCCAGAACTTTGATGGAGGGCCTGTCCAATTTGGAGGTGAGGCCGGAGGATATATTTCTGGCAGAGGAAGTATATCCAATGGCAGAATAAACATTGACAAAGTTCACTTTGTCAAACAGCTTGAACACAATCTGTTAAGTGTTTCTTAATTCTGTGACCAGAAGCATCAGATGCTTTTCACAGAACATGAGTGCATTATCCTCAAACCAGGTATGACAATTCCTCCGGAATTGGTGCTTCTTAGATCTCCCAGGAAAGGGGATATGTACAAGCTGAATATGAACAATGCTTCTCCTATGGGTGAAGTATCATGCTTTCTTTCCAAAGCTGATAGTGATGAGTCAACACTATGGCATAAATGCATGTGTCATGTGAATTTTAAAACAATGAATAAATTGGCTAAAAATAACCTGGTACATGGTTTGCCTAAAAAGGAATTTTTCTGCAAAGATAACTGTGTTGCATGCCTGAAAGGGAAACAACACAGATCATCTCATAAATCCAAATGTGTTAACTCTATCACTACTCCATTACACTTATTGCACATGGATCTCTTTGGTCCCACAAGTATAATGAGCATTGGAAGGAAATCATACTGCCTTGTGATTGTTGATGATTTTACAAGATTTACATTGGTATTCTTTTTAAGAAGTAAAGATGAAACTGCTGAAACTTTAAAATCCTTTATTCTTAAAATAGAAAATCAAATTGATCACAAGGTTAAGATCATTAGAAGTGATCAAGGGACTGAGTTTAAGAACTTTGTTCTTGACTCATTCTGTGACTCAAAAGGGATTGCCAGACAATACAGTGCTCCCAGAACTCCTCAACAAAACGGTGTTGCTGAGAGGAGGAATAGGACACTTATTGAGGCTGCTCGGACCATGTTAGCTGATTCAAAGCTGCCTCTAACATTCTAGGCAGAGGCAGTCAGCACTGCATGCTATGTGCAGAACAGGGTTCTTGTAGTTAAGCCCCATGGAAAAACCCCTTATGAGTTATGGAACAAGAGGCCACCGTTCATTGGCTTTCTAAGGTCCTTTGGCTGCAGGTGTACCATACTTAACACAAAATACAACTTAGCAAAGTTTGCTGAGAAGTCGGATGATACTATCTTTGTTGGATACTCTTCTAGCTCCAAAGCTTATAGAGTATACAACATCAAGAATCAACAATTTGAGGAGTCATCCAATATAGTTGTTAATGAGCACACTCCTTGTGCTAGGGGGAATGGACCTGAGTATATCTTTGATTTAGAATTGTTTCCAAACTATTCTAAACAATCTTGTGAGAATGTTTCAGCTATAACAGGTGCTCAAGGTGATGCTGATGCTGATGCAGATCAACTATTTGAGCTTCCCAGACCTCTTCCAAATTCTCTAAGAGCTGAAAGGCAACAAGCTTCAACCATTCACAGATCTGATAGTGTAACAATCTCCAGGAATGATGAAGCTTCAACAAGTGAATCACTTGATCAACCTTAAAGCTCTTCAGGTGATCCATTACAACACCAGGTTAAGGGAAGTGGTATTCTGAAGGAACAGGCAACTGTTAATACTACTTCACAACCAACCATTGATGATGTTTCTCAATCATTCAATCAGTCCTCATTGAATGACTTTGAAACAACAGTTGGACAGAGTGATCCAGTTCCTGATTAGAACATGTCCAACCTGGACTTATCTCTGCAACTGGAAGTGATTCCTCGTCTTAGGATTCACAACACTCATCCAACTGAGAACATCATAGGGAATGTCTCTGAGTGTGTGAGAACAAGAGGGCAAACTCATCATGGGAATGTCTGCTTGTACTCATGCTTCTTGTCTCAGATAGAACCAAGGAAGGTGGAAGATGCCTTAAAGGATAGTAGTTGGGTTGAATTGATGCAGGAGGAGCTGCTTCAATTCAAAAGACAAAAGGTCTGGAATCTATGCCCACTACCATCTGGTCAAGTACCCATAGGCACTAAATGGGTGTTCAGGAACAAGAAAGATGATAGAGGATTGATTATCAAGAACAAGGCAAGACTAGTAGTTCAAGGGTACACCTAGGAGGAAGGAATTGATTATACTGATGTCTTTGCACCTGTTGCAAGACTTGAGGCAGTTAGGATCTTCCTTGCTTATGCTGCATCTAAGAACTTCATAGTCTACCAACTTGATGTCAAGTGTGCTTTTCTATATGAGGATATAGATAGGGAAATCTATGTATGTAAACCTCCAGGATTTGAAGACCCACAGCACCCCAACTATGTGTGCAAACTGGATAAAGCTCTATATGGGCTGCACCAAGCACCTAGGCTGTGGTATGAGACCTTGTCTCAGTTTCTCCTGAAGAATGACTACACCAGAGGTACCATTGACAAGACTCTTTTCATCAGAAAGAGTGGAGAAGACATATTGCTCGTTCAAGTCTATGTTGATGACATCATATTTGGTTCTTCAAATGACCAAATGTGCAAGGACTTTGAGAGCATTATGAAGCAGAAATTTGAAATGAGTTCCATGGGAAAAATGGACTTTTAATTGGAATTCAGGTGAAACAGATGAAGGAAGGGTTCTTCATAAGTCAATCTAAGTATGTCTCAAACATCTTAGATAGATTTGAAATGAAGGACTGTAAACCAGCCAAGAAACCTATACTCAGAAACCACAATCTTTGCCCTGACCTTGAGGGGGAGGATACTGATCAACATCAGTATAGAGCAATCATTGGTTCTCTGATGTATCTCACTGCTAGTAGACCAGATATCATGTTTGCCACATGCATTTGTGCAAGATATCAGGCTGCTCCCAAGGTGTCTCACCTAGCTGCTGCAAAGAGAATCCTCAGATACCTCAAAGGAGCACCTAAACTAGGTCTCTGGTATCCAAGAAATAGTGATTTCAATCTCTATGGATACTCTGACAGTGACTATGGTGGCTGCAACATTGACAAGAAATCCACATCAGGAGGATGTCAATTTCTTGGTGGAAGGATTATCTCATGGCAATGCAAGAAACAATCCTGTGTCTCTACATCAACTGATGAAGCTGAATACATTGCTGCTGCTAGCTGCTGTGCTCAACTGCTATGGATTCAAAATCAGATGTTAGACTATGGATTCAACTTCATGACTACTCCTATCCATATTGACAACAATAGTGCTATCTCCATTACGAGAATCCGGTGAAGCACTCCAAGACAAAGCACATTGATATCAGGTATCATTTCATTAGAGATATTCATGAGAAGAATTTGATCAAGTTAATCAAAGTTGACTCAAATGAACAATATGCTGATTTGTTCACAAAGGCATTTGATAAACAAAGATTTAAGTATCTCATATCAGCTATTGGGATGATAAATATTGATTAACTACCTCTTTTGAAAAGCTTTTTAAATGTGTAATGTCTTGTGTCAATACAATTTAAGCCCTGTTACAAAAGACCTTTAAATTATTCTAAGTGTAAATTCATTCCGAAGAGGAATTAACTCTCGGAAGATATTCTTGAATATCTTCCGAAGTCAAAATTCCTCAATGGAAATTTTCTTCTCGGAAGAGTTTGTGGTCTCGGAAGAAGCGATTGATTTTACATCAGATCTACTTCCGAAGCTTATGTAACTCTACATTCGGAAAGACAATTTTACCTTCGGAAGCAATGCCTTGCTTCGGAAGAGAAATTGCCTTCGGAAGACAAATTACCTTCGGAAATGTTTTACATTCGGAAGTAAAGGTTTTACTCTGTAACGGATATCTTTTGGGCCCACTCTGTAAAAAGTAAAGATTTTGTTCATGATGGTCAGATTATTTAAAATTATCCCCTGCCGCCACTATCATTTCTCCGCCGTAAACCACCATACCACCCACAGTAACCCCAAACAGTTACCCTATTACCGCCACTACCACAATTCATCCCCTTTAAATAATCCAGACTGATCAAATTCATCTTCTTTTACCAATTTACTGCCCTAACTATTCCCTTCACTGTCAAACCTGCAATTTTATCCAAATTCAAGCTTACCTTCTCTTCAATGGCACTAAACCCTCTACATAATCAAGTCGCATTACTTGATTCGTCAAGAGATGCCGACTTCACCCAAATCATCACCTTTCTTACCGAATCCACATACCTCACTACACTAACAGTTAACTCCACCATATACTCCAACCATATGTCCAAATTCTGGAGTAACGGTCAAACTGCAGTTCTGAATGGGGTTCGAGTACTGAGAACTCGCATTTGTGGCCAGGAGTTGGTCATCACATAGCAACTCATCAGGGATCATCTCAAGCTTCATGATGATGGGGCTCCTACTGAGTTCCCCAAAGAAGACTTGGATGGAACTTACATCCAAATGGGATATGGAGGAGATGTCAGTAGGTCAACCGTATACAAGTTCAACTTCTCTTACCATTGGAAGTTCCTGCTGCACATTGTCCTTCACTGCTTATCCAACAAGTCAGGGGGATGGGATCAAATCCCATATGAACTGGGATGCCTAGTTCATGGGTTGGTGAGAGGTCTATACTTTAACTACTCACGATTTGTGTTGACCAACCTAATCGGCAATCTGAGAAGGGATACATTCTTCATGTATCCCAGATTTATTCAACACATAATAAACTGTGAGCTGGAACTGAGCAAGCTTGTCTGTGCAGCTGCTCTTACTGTTCCACAAGTGAGGCCTACCAACTTCAAAACACTGAAGAAGATGTCCACCAACTTCACTGGAAGGTACACTCCATTACCTCCAGAGATGACTGAGCGCATAGCTCCTGGTGACATCCCTGTTATCCCCACAGGTGACGAACCCACACCAGCAACCTCCACCACAATGCCAACAAAACTTTCTTTACCCATCAGAATCACTTACCAGAGACGCCCCAAACGAACCCTTGTTCAATCTACTCTGATTGAACAAGCTTTACAGTTCAAACCAAAAGGGCTAGAGTGGAATCATGGGCTCCCACTCAGTCCGAGGTCATACCGTCCTTCATATTTGACCTCAATGTGGGTTTTGAGCCTCCTCAGTCTCAAACCCAAGAGCCCGAACCCCAAGCCTTAAGCCCACAGGGTGAGTCTTTACACTCCCCTATGCAGCCTTCTAGGGACAACCCCACCATAGGCTCAATACCTGTAGACATTGATCTAAGTCCCGGGTCAGTAGGTTTAACTTCCCTATATTTCACTGACCTTTTACTCCGTACTGATGAAGAGATTACATCTCTCCATGGCCATGAAGTTGATCTACAACACCCTCTGAAAGATCAACAGAGCCAAGAGAGATCCCTTGTCTCTAGCCCCCATTAGCAGCCAATTACTGAGGTGAGTCCCACTGATGTGGAGGGGACTCATGTAGGCTCAGCTGCCACTACTCAGAGTCTCTCATTGAGCTCTCAGGACAGTGGTAACATCATTAGGACTGAGTCTACGGCAACTTTGCCCATTGACATCTCTGAAAGAGATGACTTTGAGCAAAGGTATCCAGGGTGCCAAGAAGCCACATCTGGTGGTGAGACTGAGCATACTAGGTATGTTATCTCATCTCCCCGTGATTCTTCTCATGAAGATGAGGGAAGTATGCAACTAACACTTTAGTACTTGCTTTCTAAGGTCTCCAACCTGGAATCACAGGTGAGGATCTTAGAATCAAGGACTGCCACTCAGCAACTTGAGATTAACAACCTCAAGGCTAAACTAGCTGAGAAACAGACAGAGAGGTCTGTTAGGCATGTACCTGTTCAGGTCTCACTGACTTCTTCTTCTAGCTCATCTAGCTCTCAAGATGATGCTACCAAAAAGGGGGAGAAAGTTCAGAGACAAACACTTGAGGAACCACATACCCAATTTTTACTTCCCAACTCATCACACTACCTGAGTCATCTCAATCCTTTTTAGAGATTGACTCAAAGATGCTTCAAGATCTCTACAGACTTTTCACAAAGTTTGTATTGAGATCCTCCTTAGATCAGCCCAGCCCTGACACCACACTTATATTTTGGGGCTGAGGAGCTTCAAAGACTGACTGCACCTTCTACCACTGTGGAAGAAGTTGGTCAACCTAAGGTCCACATGAAACCTGAGATTAACTTCGAAGGGGAAATAGGGACTGATGGCCCAGCAACTAAAACAGATGGGACAGAACTTGCAGCAGTCTCATCTTCTGAAGCTCAGGCTGAAACTTCTGAAGTGGACATTGAAGCCTCGGAAGAACAAGAAAAGTCTTCCGAAGCTGAGATTGAAGCTGCGGAAGGTTTGTTCCAAATGTCCGAGGAACTGACCATCACAGATGTTATTGCTGAAATAGCATCTGAGGTGAGCAGGGAGGACATTTCTGACTTACCTCCATCCGAAACACCAGCTGAACCTCTCTCTCAATCTGAACCCTCTATCCAAGAACCACCACAGTCAAGCTCTGCTAAAGACAAAGGCAAAAGGAAATTGACTGCAGAAGAGCTTCAGGAGGAGGAGAGGATTGAGAAGCTCAAGAAGAAAGGTAGGTTTCCTACTGAGAAACTGCTAGCTGCTAGTTATAAGGCAGCTGCAGCCAATCAGGAAGAAATTACCACAAAGAGAAGGACAGCACTCATTGACCAGCTTATCAGCCTAGGAGCTGCCAATGAGGAAGTACTCCTGCTACCACTAGAGGAGTTGGTGACTTTGGAGAGGTCAACCAGGCTAAGGCAAGAAGAAGAAGCCATGTTGACCTTGGAGAGGAAAGAAGAAGAGCGAAGGGGAGCAACCCTGAAGCTGAGAGAGGCAAGGATCAAATTCCTACTCTCAAGAGGCTTTAGTCTTCCTGAACTATCTCCACATGATGATGACATGATCCTGCTGCTCCACAACAAAGAGCAGGATCAAATGGAGAAGGAAAGGAAGAAAGCTGCTAGGGAGAAGATGAAGGAGAGGAAGCGGAGGGAGGAAGAGAAGGGGGTCACTGCCACCAAGAAGTCCAATGACAAAGCCTGGATGAAAGACTATCTCCGGGCGCATGGCTTCTCTGGTAGGCAGGTGGGACCTATGTCCGAAAGGACACTCCAGCGGATAGTCAGTGAAATTAAAGCTGACGTCCGTTTGGGGAAAAGGAAGGAGATGTAGAGGAGGGTACAGGGAATGGTCTTCACCCCAGCCACTCAACCACAATCCACACCAGAAGAACCAATCCCATTTCCCATCAAAACCGAACCCACTGATGAAACCTTCACCCCTGAACCCACAACTAAACCTAAACCTACCACATCACCTCAACCACCCAAACTACCCATCCTAAAACCCAAAACACAACCCAAAACCACTAAACCTAAGCCTGCCTAACAAAAACCAAGACCATCCCCTCAGCCTCCTCAACATCTCTCCTTTGAGGAAATAAAGGAGTTCAAGACAAGGCTCATCAACTGCACCATTTTGAGCAGCATCTTCTGTGAGGGAGACCTTATCAACATCACCTATGTTGATAACTCTTCAAGCTCCCTCACCCTAGGCCAATTTCTTGAGTTTCCTAGAGACACCTTGGGCCAGACTGCAAGATTTCTTGGTCTCAACTCCGATACCCTCAATGCTGAGGAGAAGAGACTAAGAAGGAGACTGGTGACTCTACTGGATACAAGGAAAGAGGACAGGATTTCTAGTCAATCTCCTGGACCTAGGAAAGCTATAATCCAGTGGAGGTTCGATGAACCTTCTCACAACTTTGTTGTGGAAAGGGAGAATGGTGAAACTAACAGGCTTAATGCCACTTCTCTACTGCATCTCAGCAGATTTGATCTTGCTGAGCTTACAAAGAAGCCATTCTCCAATCCCTCCAACTCTGAGACTGCTGCACACATCAGAAATCATATCAGTGGTCTCCACTTGGCTGAACTAAGTAGAAGAGCCAAGATTAAAGAAGAGTTGAAGTTGAAAAGAGCGGAAGACAAGGAAAGACCAACCACCAAAGGCACAGCCTTTCTACAGATGGTGGAAGGTCCTGAATTGGAACCAATAGTTAGATGGGAATATGACTATAGTTCCCATAAACTAACTCTTTTCAGAGGGCCACAACAAAGGGTACACATAATCCAAGGTGACAGAGTAGAGGTTCTGTCTACCAAGGATTTGTACAAACTCCTCAGCACCACATCTGGAAAGAATGCAGACACTGATAAACACCTACTTTCATAGGTGCTGAGAGTTTTGAGAAGAAGAGGGAAGTGAAGTTTTGGTAGCATCAGCCTAGGGGGAGTTGTTGGGTCATGATGAGGCTGGTGCAACCAAAACCACTTGACATAGTCATTTTTAGTACTACATTCAAGGGCTTTCGAAGCTAAGCATGAGGTCTTCCGAGAGTCTGAAGAACAACAGCTGAAGATATCAACTGAAGGCAACAACTGAAGCCAACAGCTGAAGACTATCTTCCGAAGACAAAGTCTGAAAGCTTCCGAAGACAAAGTCTGAAAGTTTCCGAAGACAAAGTCTAAAGTCTTACGAAGACAAAGTCTGAAAGCTTCTGAAGACAAAGTCTGATGAAAGAGCTGAAGACAAAGTCTGAGCTTTCGAAGACAAAGTCTGAAGAAAGAGCTGAAGACAAAGTCTGAGCTTCCGAAGACAAAGTCTGAAGAAAGAGCTGAAGACAAAGTCTGAGCTTCCGAAGACAAAGTCTGAAGAAAGAGCTGAAGACAGTCTCAGCTTCCGAAGACAAAGTCTGATGAAAGAGCTAAAGACAAAGTCTGAGCTTCCGAAGACAAAGTCTGAAGAAAGAGCTGAAGACAAAGTATGAGCTTCCGAAGACAAAGTCTGAAGAAAGAGCTGAAGACAAAGTCTGAGCTTCCGAAGACAAAGTCTGAAGAAAGAGCTGAAGACAGTCTCAGCTTCCGAAGACAAAGTCTGATGAAAGAGCTGAAGACAAAGTCTGCTTCCGAAGACAAAGAAGACTCCAAGCCTCGGAAGAAGCAGTCTTCTGAAGTATAAGTGGCTTCGGAAGAAGTTATTCTTCTGAAGCATTTTATCCTTCGGAAGACATTGCTATGACCAGCAGATAAAAGTATGGTCCCTGACAGTCCGCTGCAGACCTCTGATACAACATGGCATCTTCCTAAAGAGCCATGTTGTTGACCATACTTTATTCTACTGTTCACCTTTTTATGATAGTACATGTTACAAACTTTAGTTGGTGACAAAAGGTAAGTCAGGGACATGTCCTGTAAGGCCCCGATCCCGGGAACCCTACAGTCGGTCTTTCATTGCAGGTATTTTTAAATAAATAATGCGTGTAACACATAATCATAACTTTAGAATTGAACATTTGCAGCGGAAACAATAATCTTTTACTTTTACTATGAATACTTTTGCCATTTAATACAACGTAGTCCATTTACAAAACTTCTGTTGTTGCATTACATTACAAAAGCGCTATTACAAGCTTTCTTTACATTGCCTATCTATACTATGATTGCTGCTGATGCATATTCCTCAGCAATCATAGGGTCATACGGCGACATCTACCGAAATAAGAAAATACATTTTTCTTCATAAAGAAGATATTAAATACAAATATATATAAAGGAGATTTCTTGAGTAATCTCGTTGATTCAGATCCTCAAGAAATCTCGTAATGGCAGGCAACGTGACTTGTTGCGTGCATTATGGGCCCGCAACACGTGACGTTGCAGCATTATAAAATGGAGAATGCCCTCCCAAAAGAGCTGAGCAGCCGCCTCGTGCCATCCTCAGCAACACTACCTGCGATCTGGAAACACATAAAAAGTCAGCGTCGCTGAGTGAGTTCTAGTTTTATAAATAGTATATAAAAATACCCTTTTTCTGTATTATACTATACTATACTGTATATGCGAGCACGCATCAACTGTGTGAACAAATAATGTTCGTTCTTTGTACTATAGGCCTTGTCTGTAACTTTATCTTTATGTTTCACTTTCTATGTGGACCAGTGGGCGATACCCCAACTATGTGCGCGAGGGGAGAATGGATGTCGGGCCATCTATATGCTCCGAAGAGCCAACTGTGTTTCCCCCGAAAGGGCTATGTGTATCCCCCGAAGGGTTCAACGGTTCCCCCGAAAGGGCTATGCGTACTATGTACAAGGCCGACCCGAACATCCGGGGCACGTCCAAAGGTCCTGCCAATCTCAATTGATTGACCCTGTGCGCGTCAGTGGGTAGCTAGCCCGCCACACAGTTGAGCTAACGACACATAGTCGTGTAACTCCTATATGCTTGCAAGACTTGTTACTTTCATTACTGTTCCTTTCTCTTTCTTTATTACTCTTTCTCTGTGCTTTACATAATACTTTCATTTCATATATTAAAGATATCATGTATACTATAGGGGATAAGCATGCATCAAATCAAGACACATTAATATTTACAATTCATCGGTGTTCACCATCTATCATGGCAACATCATAACTAGCATACATACATTACACATACACTTCTTTATCCAATCACATCAGCCCTATTCGGGCGACTGAACATACCCTAGTCGCATGGTTTCCATGCGACTGAGTCATGCGATTGGACTTCTATGCGACTGAATCCTCAGTCGGGCGTCTGTATTACTATGCGAATGGGTCTATGCGACTGAATCCTCAGTCGGGCGTCTGTATTACTATGCGAATGGGTCTATGCGACTGAATCCTCAGTCGGGCGTCTGTATTACTATGCGAATGGGTCTATGCGACTGAATCCTCAGTCGGGCGTCTGTATTACTATGCGAATGGGTCTATGCGACTGAATCCTCAGTCGGGCGTCTGTATTACTATGCGAATGGGTCTATGCGACTGAATCCTCAGTCGGGCGTCTGTATTACTATGCGAATGGGTCTATGCGACTGAATCCTCAGTCGGGCGTCTGTATTACTATGCGAATGGGTCTATGCGACTGAATCCTCAGTCGGGCGTCTGTATTACTATGCGAATGGGTCTATGCGACTGAATCCTCAGTCGGGCGTCTGTATTACTATGCGAATGGGTCTATGCGACTGAATCTACTCTGCGATTGGGCTTATGCGACCGAAATCCTCGATCGCATAGCCTACCGTGCGACTGAGGCTCAATCGTGCGATTGGACCTCAATCGGGCGATTGGACAACAACTGACACTCATTCGGCCGAATGGCCCTTCAGTCGCATAACCCTAACTGGGCAGCGACTGGAGTTCTTCAAGAACAGTAGTCGCGAACCTAAGTGCTCAGACCCACCTTAAACCCGGTTTTAACCCAAATTGACCCTCCCAAAGCTTAGGGATTCATACTAGGACATCATACAAGCATGTGCAAGTCCTATATCACACTATAATCACATTATCTAAGATTTCATCAAATGGGTCAACTATACACTTTTACAAAACTAGGGTTATTATGTGATCCAGCCCCAAAATCAGTTAAAACATGTAAATGAGGGGTCCTAGAACTCACATTACAGGTAGAAGTAGATGAACTTCGACTTTGGCTATCTTCTCGACGGATTCGGAGCTCGGGCAGCACTTTCCCTCTCTTCTCTTCTGTTCTCGGTCGCTCACTCTCTCTCCCCGACTGAAAAATGGGAGGAGAATGGAGCTGCTCCCCTTTTATACCCACATCTCAGTCGCATCTGGTCCAGGGGCGACTGGACCTTCAGTCGCATCAACACCATGCGATTGGACCCCAATCGCACATGTTCCATTCGGCTCATACTTCATTCGGGCGATTGAACTCCAATCGTGCGGTTGAGCTCCAATCGGCCGAATAGCCATGCGGTTGAACTTCAATCGCATAAATCACAGGCGACTGAAGCTCAGTCGCATCACATGCTGAGAAGTCAAACTTCCGGGTGTTACAAGTCCACCTCCCTTATTTTAGGTTTCGTCCCCGAAACCTGTCATTCTTCGAACAGTCGTGGGTAATGCTGCCTCATTTCTTCTTCAGTTTCCCACGTCGACTCGGATCCCTTCCTGTGCCGCCACTGTACACGCACAAGGGGAACCACTTTATTTCTCAATCTCTTTTCTTTGCGATCTATAATCGCCACTGGTTGCTCTACATAATTGAGCTTTTCGTCTACCTCGATATCATCCAGTGGAACGACCCTGTCTTCGTCCGCTAAACATTTCCTCAGATGAGACACATGGAAAGTCGGGTGGATTCCACTTAGTTCATCTGGCAGATCTAACCTATAGGCCACCTCCCCTACGCGAGCAACAATTCGGAAAGGGCCTATATATCGCGGACTCAACTTTCCCCGCTTCCGGAATCGAATGATCCCTTTCCAAGGTGAGACCTTCAACATAACCCGGTCTCCCACTTGGAACTCAACTGGCCTGCGTCGTTTGTCGGCATACGACTTCTGTCGGTCTTTGGCTGCCTTCATATACGCTTTAATTCTTTCGAGCTTTTCAGTCGTAGCCTCTACCACTTCGACGCTTCCCAATTCTTTCTGACCAATTTCACCCCAACAGACGGGGGTCCTGCATCTTCTACCGTATAACATCTCGTAGGGCGGCATGCCAATACTAGCGTGATAACTATTGTTGTACGAGAACTCGGCTAACGGTAGATGGTCATCCCAACTTCCCCCGAAGTCGATAACACATGCTCGGAGCATGTCCTCCAAAGTCTGAATGGTCCTTTCTGACTGACCATCAGTTTGAGGATGATAAGCCGTGCTAATATGCAACCTCGTCCCCATGGCATCGTGGAATTTCTTCCAGAATTTGGATGTAAACCGGGTGTCGCGATCAGACACAATCGACACCGATACACCATGACGAGTCACGATCTCTTTGATGAAAAGATCGGCCAACCTTTCGGACGAATATGTCTCCCGCATCGGTAAGAAGTGAGCACTCTTCGTCAATCGATCCACAATCACCCAGATCGTATCATACCCTTTTGGGGTACGTGGCAGCTTTGTGATAAAATCCATGGTGATGTGCTCCCACTTCCATTCCGGTATGTCCAACGGCTGAATCTTTCCATACGGCTTCTGGTGCTCCGCCTTTACTTGCAAACACGTGAGGCATTTACTCACATACTCCACCACGTCACGTTTCATACCCGGCCACCAATAGTCTTTCTTCATGTCTTGGTACATCTTGGTGGCGCCGGGATGAATGGAGTATCGAGACTTATGGGCTTCATCCAGAATCTTCATTCGCAGATCCCCTAGACGAGGAATCCACATACGCCCAAACCGGGTCCTAACACCCGTCGTGTTCTCACTCAACTCCGCAATCAGGCCTCTCATCCTTTCAGAGTTAAGGTGTTCCTCTTTCGAAGCCTCATCTTGGAACTCTCTGACCTGTTTCATCACATCGGAGGTCATGATCAGTTGGTACGCTTTCACCCGAATCGGCTCGGGCCTCTCTTTTCGGCTAAGGGCATCAGCCACCACGTTAGCTTTGCCCGGGTGGTAATGGATCTCACAATCATAGTCCTTTATAAGCTCCAACCATCGCCGTTGCCTCATATTCAGATCTTTTTGCTCGAAGAAGTACTTCAAGCTTTTGTGGTCCGTGAAGATGGTGCACTTCGTTCCGTACAAATAGTGCCGCCAAATCTTCAATGCGAAAACCACAGCTGCTAGCTCCAAGTCGTGAGTAGGGTAATTAACCTCATGAACATTCAGCTGTCGGGATGCGTAGGCTATCACCTTTCCTCTCTGCATTAATACACACCCCAACCCCGAGTAGGAGGCATCAGAATAAACCACCAAATCTTCACTCCCTTCGGGTAATGCCAATACTGGAGCTTGGGTCAATCTTGTCTTCAGTTCTTCGAATGCCTTCTCTTGAGCTTGACCCCATTCAAATTTCGCATCCTTCCGGGTCAACTTGGTCAGTGGAGAAGCAATTTTGGAAAAGTCTTGGATGAACCTTCGGTAGTAACCTGCCAACCCCAAGAAACTACGGATCTCAGATGGCGTTTTTGGAGACTTCCATTGCATTACTGCTTCCACCTTCGCCGGATCAACTAGAATCCCATCCGGATTTACCACGTGACCCAAGAACTGAACTTCACGCAACCAAAATGCGCACTTGGAGAACTTTGCATACAACTTCTCCCTTCTCAGTGTCTCCAGAACTTCGCGAATGTGACCGGCATGTTCAGTCTCGCTTTTTGAATAAATCAAGATGTCATCAATGAATACAATCACTGATTTATCCAACATCGGCCGGCACACCCTGTTCATCAGATCCATAAAAGCAGCTGGCGCGTTGGTTAAACCAAATGACATAACGAGGAACTCATAATGACCGTAGCGCGTACGAAAAGCTGTTTTAGGGATATCCTGCTCCTTCACCTTCAGTTGATGGTAGCCTGATCGAAGATCTATACGTGAAAACCAACTAGCACCCTGAAGTTGATCAAACAAGTCGTCGATCCTCGGCAAGGGGTATCTGTTCTTTACTGTCAGCTTATTCAACTCGCGGTAGTCGATGCACATCCTCATACTACCGTCCTTTTTCTTTACAAACAGGACCGGAGCACCCCAAGGTGAGATACTCGGTCGAATAAACCCCTTATCCAACAGCTCTTGTAACTGCTCCATCAACTCTTTCATCTCTGTCGGGGCCAATCGGTATGGTGCTTTGGCAACAGGTTGGGCGCCTGGTACTAAATCAATCTGGAACTCGATCTCTCTGTCTGGTGGCAATCCCGATAAGTCTTCCGGGAACACGTCTGGGAACTCACACACAACCGGAACATCAGACAGTTGTGGTGCTGGCTTCTCTACATCTTTCACATAACATAAATAGGCGCTACATCCACGCCTCATACACTTCCCCGCCACTGCCATTGAGATCACTTTCGGAATCGTAGTAACCCGATCCCCATAAACCGTCACTGGACTACCGTCAGGCGCTGTCAAACTGATCATCTTCTTGCGACACACAATGTTCGCCTCGAAATCTGCCAACCAATCCATTCCAAGCACCAAATCGAAACCTCCTAACGTCATCGCAAAGGGTTTAACTGGGAATTTGTGACCCTCCAGTTCTACATCGCAACCCTCAATTACCTCAGAAATCCTGGTGGTTTTACCTATAGCAGTCTCTACATCAAACGGTACATCCACACGTCTACTACTAACGGGCAATTTGGCACAAAAAGCTGCAGAAATAAAACTCCTACTGGCACCCGAATCAAATAACACAGAGGCTAAAGTTTGGTTCACTAGAAACGTACCGGACACTACATCGGGGTCCGTCCTCGCCTCTTCCTGCGTCATTGTGAATGCCCTGGCGCTTGCTTTTGGACCTTCACTCCCCGTCTTCTTTACCCCAGAAGCCCAGCCCTAGGCTTCCCACAGTCTCTAGCGATGTGACCAGGCTGGCCACACCTGAAACATACATTCATTCCCAGTCTGCATTCCCCACTGTGTTCTCTCCCGCATTTACCACACTTCTTTACTCCTGAACCCGACATGACCACCCGGCGGTCATCCACCTTCGTCTTCTTATTACTCGTCGAGGCACCCCTCGACCAAACCTCTTTCCCTGCCACTTCCTTTCCTCACTTCCTTTCTTACTGCCCTCAGCCTTTACCATCGCAGCCCGTTCATCGTACAGCCTACCGGCTAAATCCACCGCCGACCTGAAAGTACTGGGTCGGGCAGAAATCAAATGCCAACGAATTTCGGCTGGCAACCCCTGGATATACCGGTTAATTTTGCGAGACACCGCATCACTTGCTCTGGCACCAACCGTGCCATGTCGTTAAACTTAGTCGTATATTGCTGATGGGTCATCGTCCCCGCCTCCAACTGCAGGAACTCCCTCTCAACTCTGTCCATCTCTCGACGAGGACTAAACTCCTCGATCACCATTCTCTTCAATTCCGACCACTTCATCTTCCCAATAGCTCTACTACCCTCGGCCTGGACAATATTGTCCCACCAGCACAACGCCGTCCCCGTAAACGAGTGGGTAGCAAACTTCACCTTTTTATCCTCATGGCAATCGCTGATATCAAGGACCGCCTCCATTTCCCTCACCCATTGGTGAGCATCCGCGGCCGTGCCCGAACCATCAAATGTCGGAGGCTTACATCTCATAAATTTCCCGTAATCACAACCCCGGGCTGTCCCCCTAACCTGTTCTTCCTCCTCTTCCTCTTCGTCATCGGACAATACCGTTTCTGCCTCTGTCTGTTGCTGTCTACCGGAGGACCGTCTCCTCCCTCGTCTATCCTCCTCTCGTACTGCCTTTATCGCTTCGGTCATTACAGTCGGTAAGATCGTCTGCATAACCTGGTGTACTTCCTCAATCACTGCCTCTTTTACCGAGGCTCTCAACTTGGCGCTTTCGTCCGTCTCTTCCTGGTGAGGAATCTCGTTCTCCTCACGAACTACTTTCTCTTTCCTAAGTCTTCCTCGCGTGATACGCGGCTCATCCCCACGTTCACCATCACGGGAAGCATCAGATGATCTATCACCGACCATCTTCTATCACACTGAAAGATTAAAACACCAACACGGTCATTCAAGGAAATAGCTCAGTTTATGTTAAGTACAGTAAGTCCCTAATTACAGTGGCCAGTTGTGATTAGCCACTTACTCTACTCTTCGCACCCCGAGCATCACCTATCCTGACTACATTAGTATCTCAGTCTAACAGTACACATAATTCACACGCACATACTTTGGTTAACTTTAAGAAAATACCTGATGGCACGCAGCTACTCAGATGGCATTCTCATTCTCCCTGTCCCATTCTCAGTTTAAGTTTAGGTTTATTATAAAAATTTACCCATTTTACTTAAACTTTTGCTCTGATACCAACTTGTAAGGCCCCGATCCCGGGAACCCTACAGTCGGTCTTTCATTGCAGGTATTTTTAAATAAATAATGCGTGTAACACATAATCATAACTTTAGAATTGAACATTTGCAGCGGAAACAATAATCTTTTACTTTTACTATGAATACTTTTGCCATTTAATACAACGTAGTCCATTTACAAAACTTCTGTTGTTGCATTACATTACAAAAGCGCTATTACAAGCTTTCTTTACATTGCCTATCTATACTATGATTGCTGCTGATGCATATTCCTCAGCAATCATAGGGTCATACGGCGACATCTACCGAAATAAGAAAATACATTTTTCTTCATAAAGAAGATATTAAATTCAAATATATATAAAGGAGATTTCTTGAGTAATCTCGTTGATTCAGATCCTCAAGAAATCTCGTAATGGCAGGCAACGTGACTTGTTGCGTGCATTATGGGCCCGCAACACGTGACGTTGCAGCATTATAAAATGGAGAATGCCCTCCCAAAAGAGCTGAGCAGCCGCCTCGTGCCATCCTCAGCAACACTACCTGCGATCTGGAAACACATAAAAAGTCAGCGTCGCTGAGTGAGTTCTAGTTTTATAAATAGTATATAAAAATACCCTTTTCTGTATTATACTATACTATACTGTATATGCGAGCACGCATCAACTGTGTGAACAAATAATGTTCGTTCTTTGTACTATAGGCCTTGTCTGTAACTTTATCTTTATGTTTCACTTTCTATGTGGACCAGTGGGCGATACCCCAACTATGTGCGCAAGGGGAGAATGGATGTCGGGCCATCTATATGCTCCGAAGAGCCAACTGTGTTTCCCCCGAAAGGGCTATGTGTATCCCCCCGAAGGGTTCAACGGTTCCCCCGAAAGGGCTATGCGTACTATGTACAAGGCCGACCCGAACATCCGGGGCACGTCCAAAGGTCCTGCCAATCTCAATTGATTGACCCTGTGCGCGTCAGTGGGTAGCTAGCCCGCCACACAGTTGAGCTAACGACACATAGTCGTGTAACTCCTATATCCTTGCAAGACTTGTTACTTTCATTACTGTTCCTTTCTCTTTCTTTATTACTCTTTCTCTGTGCTTTACATAATACTTTCATTTCATATATTAAAGATATCATGTATACTATAGGGGATAAGCATGCATCAAATCAAGACACATTAATATTTACAATTCATCGGTGTTCACCATCTATCATGGCAACATCATAACTAGCATACATACATTACACATACACTTCTTTATCCAATCACATCAGCCCTATTCGGGCGACTGAACATACCCTAGTCGCATGGTTTCCATGCGACTGAGTCATGCGATTGGACTTCTATGCGACTGAATCCTCAGTCGGGCGTCTGTATTACTATGCGAATGGGTCTATGCGACTGAATCCTCAGTCGGGCGTCTGTATTACTATGCGAATGGGTCTATGCGACTGAATCCTCAGTCGGGCGTCTGTATTACTATGCGAATGGGTCTATGCGACTGAATCCTCAGTCGGGCGTCTGTATTACTATGCGAATGGGTCTATGCGACTGAATCCTCAGTCGGGCGTCTGTATTACTATGCGAATGGGTCTATGCGACTGAATCCTCAGTCGGGCGTCTGTATTACTATGCGAATGGGCCTATGCGACTGAATCCTCAGTCAGGCGTCTGTATTACTATACGAATGGGTCTATGCGACTGAATCCTCAGTCGGGCGTCTGTATTACTATGCGAATGGGTCTATGCGACTGAATCCTCAGTCGGGCGTCTGTATTACTATGCGAATGGGTCTATGCGACTGAATCTACTCTGCGATTGGGCTTATGCGACCGAAATCCTCGATCGCATAGCCTACCGTGCGACTGAGGCTCAATCGTGCGATTGGACCTCAATCGGGCGATTGGACAACAACTGACACTCATTCGGCCGAATGGCCCTTCAGTCGCATAACCCTAACTGGGCAGCGACTGGAGTTCTTCAAGAACAGTAGTCGCGAACCTAAGTGCTCAGACCCACCTTAAACCCGTTTTTAACCCAAATTGACCCTCCCAAAGCTTAGGGATTCATACTAGGACATCATACAAGCATGTGCAAGTCCTATATCACACTATAATCACATTATCTAAGATTTCATCAAATGGGTCAACTATACACTTTTACAAAACTAGGGTTATTATGTGATCCAGCCCCAAAATCAGTTAAAACATGTAAATGAGGGGTCCTAGAACTCACATTACAGGTAGAAGTAGATGAACTTCGACTTTGGCTATCTTCTCGACGGATTCGGAGCTCGGGCAGCACTTTCCCTCTCTTCTCTTCTGTTCTCGGTCGCTCACTCTCTCTCCCCGACTGAAAAATGGGAGGAGAATGGAGCTGCTCCCCTTTTATACCCACATCTCAGTCGCATCTGGTCCAGGGGCGACTGGACCTTCAGTCGCATCAACACCATGCGATTGGACCCCAATCGCACATGTTCCATTCGGCTCATACTTCATTCGGGCGATTGAACTCCAATCGTGCGGTTGAGCTCCAATCGGCCGAATAGCCATGCGGTTGAACTTCAATCGCATAAATCACAGGCGACTGAAGCTCAGTCGCATCACATGCTGAGAAGTCAAACTTCCGGGTGTTACATGTCCTGACTACCAACTCTCAGGCAAAATGTCTGAAAGACCTCACCTAGAGTCTTGTAGTATAGATGTAAGGTTAGAGGTGTCCAGCTGGTATCAAAGTATATCCGGCTGTAGGTAGTATTATATATATCTTCTCCATGTAACTCATTAGATAAGTGATTTGAGTCCAAGAGTCTTGTAATCCTTTGAGTTGAGAAACAATATATAAAAGTACCTTGAAAATTTACATCCTGTGTTTATTTACTTACTGTTACTTGTTATATTGTGATCAACTCTTTATAGACTCTTGCTGAGTGTTGATTCTAGGTGAGTTTGAGAGAAAAACCATCTGTTGAGTGACCACCATAATCGATCCTGCAAAGTTGCACGCCATACTTTGAATTGTTCCTTTGTTTTTATCAACCATTTGACCTTGAATCCCATTAAACTCGCATATGCATTTCGATGATGCTCCTGGCTTCCACACTCATAATGTCAGCGTCGACTCTTGCTAATTTGATCGCATTAATCAACACAATTGGGCCTTAAAGCTATTGTCTAAGCGCGTGAAATACACATGACGTGGCGTCATAATCTGATGGTGCAAATTACACTTGTTACACTCCAGACAAGTGCCGGTATAGTCCTTCATTGCCAGCACGGCAACCACATATCCTTTCACTCCTTTGTCCTTCCTGTCCATTTAAGCATCATCTCCCTCACCCGATTCCATAACGTCCTTCTTCGTCTTACTAGCTTTCTCGAAGCTCTAATATAAACCATGTCATCGACCAAAGTACATACCTTTAGTATTGCACTCTAAATATTTGGGGTTGCAGTAGCGCCCATCATTCCATGACTATGGAACAAACCCTCTGATGTGCTCTCAACTTTATTTGACTTATATGTCATAGTTATGGCAGCCGCTTTGACTGCTTGTGGAATTCTTAGGTATGGGCGTCATGACCACATCCTACCATTGCTCTCCGTCTATTCCACAAGGCAGTACTCCTCAGTTACCAATCATTTAAGCTCATCCAAAGTTGTGGTCATTGCAACATACAAACCTTGAACTAGTATTTGGGCATTCTACTACGTTAGTTCTTCGCCCACCGATGAACAAACAACACAGTTTACCTTTTGATTCTCAACACAGATCTTGATAGCTACATCAGTTCTAATTTTCTCAATGCAACGGGTCAGGGCTGTTGCTTTAACTTTCCTGTCGTACTACTTTGGCTTGCACGTCATGAACTCCATATACGTACAACCAATCATGCCTCCAGTACCATTTCCTTCCATGTTATTAGTTCCACCATGCCCAACTCTAAACTTCTAGGATCATCACGTATCCCAGTTCAAGCACATCCTTAGTATACTGAAGATGTTTATATATTGTGTTCCCCGTAACATTCCCACCACACCAACGATATACCAAGAATGACGCTGAAACTGGTTACATGACATCCGCTTATTCCATCAAATGTAATGCTAGGACGTTCAAATAGCCAATCTCCAAGTCCTAAGAACAGTCTGAACAAAGTAACATAGGTACATGGATTCTCACTTCTCGACTTTAACTCTTCAAAGAACAAGTTCATTTTGGACATGTAGTCAATTTCCATGATCACAAAAACAAAAGCGGGATCAAGTTCATTTTTGACGTGAAGTTAATTTCGTCATGTCTAAGATTTTAGTTGTCGCTTAGTATCACATTATTAATATCCTTTGATGCGCATCTATTCGTTCATATTCAATGAATTAAAGATATTATTAGCTTATCCTTTTAAACACTATTTAATCACTTCTAAGAATAAAAATTGTCTCCATTTTATTATTTAGTTCCAAATCCTTAGTTTTAAGTTTATCAAAATATTTCAGCATGTTGAGCTTATTGCGCACTAGTTTTGCACAAACTGTTTGGAGGTCAAAACGATAATTAAAAGTTGCGTAATAGGTATTGTTTGAAAGGCAAGAATTTAAACTAAACTCCAGAAAAAGAATCATCTCCATTGGATAAAATATAAGAAAGATATGACTCGACCAACACTGACCAACCTGCTGGCCAGATTCATCAGTTTTGACCTTCAGTTTTGTTTGTCATGTTTGGAGGACCAAACGATGTCGAATGACACGAGACCACTTGGATTTATTAGAGGACTCATGTAACTTGTTTTAGATGAAAAATTAGACCCATTTGGAGTTATTATGACCAAGTTATGACCTGTATAAAATGTCTTATTTTTCTGACAGTAAGCTGTCCAGTTCATTAGTCTTGTTCTTTTGCATCCCAAACCTTAATATTTGACCGTTATCAACCCGAGTTTATAAAGAACATTTATTCCATGTTCTAATTGTTGAAAACTTTAATTAAACACTTGGATCATTCCAGTTTTTAGTCTCAAAATGGTTTGTTGGATTTTAGTCTCCCCGTTTGCAAGTTTAATTAATCGATTCGTTGTTTTGATCGTTAAACATGTCTATCCATTCAAGAAACAAGATTAACGATTTTAGAAAAAAATTATAAGTCCAAGATGTCGATTAAACAGGTCATCCAAGATTACAACCCAATTTTGATATATTCAAAGAATATACAAAGTCCAAGAATTAGGGTTTTAACGGTTAGAGAGTCCAACACTCGTAATACCTAAATTCTTCACAATCCAACATCCAAAACAAAGAATACAAAAATATTAGATGATGGTTTTGTGTTTAGATGATAAATATCATCGAAATTAAAGTAGGCCAAAGAACAAAATCATCAAGAAACAATTTTTCTTATCAAAGATTAGATGATGTTCATGTCTTGCTTAGAATACAATCTTGAATGTATTGATTATCTCAAAACTCAATGGAATGACACAATAAAGCTTATTTTCAATGATGATGATGAAGAACAAGAAGGAGATGGATGGTGACGGCTAGGATTTCACTAGAGAGCATTTTGGAGAAAGATTAGTAAAAAAATGAAGAGAAAACAAAGGGAGCTTCCTTTTGAGGGTTTGTGGCCAAGGGGGGCCATGAATGGGCCTCCCGGGACCGCTGCTTGTCTCGTCCAATTTCATCTTGTCCTGGTTCACGTGTCGTTTAATTTTTGCGTTTTTAAATTCTACGCGTTAATACGATTTCAACTTACTATTATATGCTATATAAATTATTTAATTTATATATTTTTAAATTAAATTATGTCTATTTAGTAGGCTTTAGGTAAAGACCACTGATGTTTGATTTTTGTTGCGTTCTTAATGTAAGATGTGTATATTTACTTTTATAATTCTTTAGTCCAAATTTTATCATGCAGCCATCGTTCTAAGGCCAAATCGGTGAACGTCCACCGTCATCATGTCCAAAGCCAACTAGAACATACTAAGTTCATAATACATAGTTCTAGAACTTAGCGTGTCCATACACGTCTAATGTACTATTCTCAGACCAAGTTAACATTAGGTCAACATTGAAGCCAAAGTCAAAGAGTCAAAGTCCAAAAGTCAAATTCAACGGTCAAAGTTAATGGTCAATGCATTTATTTTGGTGACGGGTCACAGCTTGGTTTACCACGTGTCTGGCTTTGGAATTGGTTTAACTTTTCTTTCGACACCATTACCAATTGAACATAAGCGGCGTAACCGGGCAGCGATAACGCTAACCACTAAAGCTTCTCCTATGTGGTGTTGGTTTTTAAACACCGGAATAGGTGAAGAATCTACAGGTAAACTTATTTTCGTCTTTTTTGTATAACGAGTATATAATGCGATTCTATTACTGTGTTCCACAATGATTTGAAATTCCAAAAAGTTGGCTTGTGAATTCGTATTAACTATATATGTGTATGATGTCGTAGGGATGATGATTGTAGATGACTAACTGGAGACACTACTGGTGACGAAAATTGAAGACAAATGGTTGAAAACTAAGACAAAACATAGAGAAGAGAAATAATAAAAATAAATATGAAAGATAGAGAAAAATTGGTATGAAATCTTATAGACTGCACACCGAGTGGATTCATCAGGTTATTTGCTCGAATGTTTTTGTTGTCAACTACTTTTCATACGAAAGTTAGTTTTTTTCTCATATACAAGTTTGTTTTTAAATTATCATCTCATATGTGTTCTAGGTTTGATTAGACAATGCTTATAAAAAGAAAGAGGCTTGGGGTTTGAAGATCGGGACCAAGAAAAGCTAAAGCTCTTCTATGAAGAGATTGTAAAGGCAAAAACATTTATGTGTTGCAATCAAGAAGAACAAAAGGATGGAAGCTCCAACAGTGAAGTTTTTATACTTTAAATCTGACTTTAAAGAGTTGGTAAGAAATATATCCTATAAACTCAAGAGCTTATTATTTATGTAATTTTTTGGGAAAAATAAAATTGAAAACACCCAAGTTTTATGGATTACAGGTTACTATAAAAATTAAAAAGACTAACAGGAAGCTAATATTATCATCTTCATATAATTTGGAGATCCGCAAAGCATATGAACCCCAAAACTTGTAATTTAGATGAACAAAGATTGTTCAAGCTTGAAATTTTATGGTAGGCTGGAATTCACGAGAACAGAAGACCAAAGGAGCATGCATTCACATTATTATTCACTTGGTAAGCTCTAAATGAGATTCTTCCAAGATAAAAGGATAATCATATATTCAGCACGTAATTAAGGAGAGTGATAATAGATAAAATATAACACCTCTGTTTTGAGAAATGTTGTGTTTTAATTTGTAAAATAAGCCGAAAATCACATTTTTTGGGTTCTAGGGTATTAAGTATGATCATGCTTTATTGTGTATGATCATACCATGTCTAGATTATTTAATAAAGAATTATAATATGTTGTTCATAGGGTACGAAGTTTGTAAATTATTAATACTTATAGTCTTATAGAGAGTATGATGTTCAAAAGAAAAATTGTTCTTAAAATAAAAGAAGACAATTTAAGATGTTTTTGAAGTTATGCTAAATAACCTTTACATAATAATCAATGATTGTATATTAGTAGAATCACATAAAAAATGCCATGGAAACTCAAATTCATGTAACTTAAAATGTAGGTGTTATAATACGTCCATGGACGTATGTAATGTGCACTGGTCTACAAGTACTACTCCCCAGTCTTCAATTCGTATGGATGTGTTTGCTAATTTCATGTCCAAACAACTGCAGATAGTACAATAAATAAGTGAAACTTGCGTTTAGCTACCGTGGGAGTCCCACAATATGTGAAGTTTTAGACTTGTGTTTAGCTGATGTATCTATACTATATATAAAGTATATGAGAGGGGTACTTTAAAATACCATAAAATTAATAAACATTTACTTTACTCAATGTATAAAATACAACAACTTTTGAGGGTAAATAGTATTTTTAACATTATTTACAGATTACCACTTACAATTAGTTATATAATAATCTTACACTTACTGTAACTTAAATAAAATTCTACATTATCTACCTACAAACCAAAAAAAAACATAAATTGTTTTAAGATTACAGTTATATATTTGAATCTATCATGTTTAAAAAATATTTGAGACTACAATTATAACCTGTGTATTTTTTAAAAGTTTTGGTGCAATCTTTTTGCTGAAACTATCTGTATTTTATGAGGTACAATAAGTTAATGCGATATACAAGTCGTCATGCAAAACCCATATATTTGATGTTTTAAATTTTAATTTAGAAAAAATATAATAGACTTTTGTAAAATTACTACAAGAATAACAAAAATTAAAAACACGTGTCGGATATAAAATGTCGCTCCGCTGCATTATGCGGACACTCTTCTAGTCTTATATTAAGCATGTCATGCTAAATGGATTTCAATGAAGAATTCTATATCATTAATGGTGCTTAACTATGGATCTACCATCCTAGAATATGTGAAGTTTCAGACTTATGTTTAGATGATGTATCTTATATTAAGCATATAATACTAAACGGATTTTAATCAAGATTTCTATACCGTTGATGGTGCTTAATTATGGATCTACGGTTTGGCCCCGCCCCGAAGCGCGGGAAGAAACCTACTAGTTATTATTATTATTGCTACTATTATTACAAGTATAAAAATATTTAGAAATTATATACTTAATTAAGTAGTTAAATAAGATAATACTTAACTAAACAGTATTTGGTTATGTAAATATAGAAAGAAAATATAATTTATTGTTGTTGTAAGCCTTATAATAGCTATCATTATCATTATTATTATTAATGCAAATATTTTTTATTATTATCAGGGGCATTTACATATTTGTTATTCCTAAGATACTTTTACATATTTCTCTTCTTAACACCTACAGTTACATATTTCTAGTCATTTGTATAATAATAACAACAAAACTACATCTCTAAATTTAAAAGTTTAAAACTAATTTTAAAAAACAATCACTGATAATCAAAGTTACATCTCTGAAAATAAATTTTTTTTTAAATTTTGAAACAGTTACAACTAAAAAAATCAATATGTGACAACTTCATAATATAAGGGTAAAATAGTCATTTAATAAATTATTTTTAATAAAATGGATATATATGAAATATACATGATTTAGGAAGAGAAATATGTAATTGATTTTATGGCTTGAAGAAATATAACATTAGTGGTCTTAGGAAGGGTAAATATATAAAAATCCCTTATTATAAAAATAAAATATTTAGTAGTTATATAGTAAAGTATGTGAATAAAATAATACTTATTTTAAATAATATTGAGTTATATAAATATAAATTTAAATATTAATTTAAAGTATTATAAATAATATAATATTTAATATAGTGAATTAAATAATCTCTCATTAAATAATTTAACGTATCATAAATTTAAAGTATAAAGTAATGTATTAATAATGTGTTGAATTAATTAAAAGAAGTTTATTAAATGTGGACAAAATCAAAACTTGTAACACCCGGTCATTTCTTTATATGAAGAAAGAATAAAAGTAAGGAAAAAGAAAGAAAAGGTAAGTTAACCAAAGTAAAGGGGTTAAAAGTGTCAAAATGACAAAATGTCAAAAGGTCGATACAAAAGTGGGCATGGCTGCCCACTCTTGCCAGCACACTTCCTTCATTCTGTTCTAGAGAGAGAGAGAGAGCAGAAAAACTCTCGAGAATTTTAGAAGAAACAGGAAATTCGAAGTTTTTGTTAACAATTCTCAGCTTTATGATGTTTTAGATGTTTCTAGCCTCGGATATGTGCCTATAAATGTGATTGTGTGTTCGGGTTGTATATGTGTGTGGGTTTTAGGTGCTAGAAACGTCTAGGAAGCTCAAAGAAGGGTATCAAACCTGAAACAAAATAAGGTGAGTTCTAAAATCCCCTTTTTAACATGTTTTTAACAAATTTTAAGGCTGGAAAATGCATGTATATGTGTTTTTATAAGATTATATTTATACCCGTATATGTGCGTGAATGAGTATGTGGATGGGTGTATGTTTTAAGGGTAAATGAGGTGATGATTATTATTATGAATGTATTATGGTGCTTAGAATGTTAGTACTAAGCATAGAATTTGATTTAGGATGAATTTGGGATTGATTTATGTTGTTTAAGTGCAAATGAGATGCCCAACCGCCTAAACAGTACCCTAACCGTCTAAAATTTGCCTTAAAAATGCTAAGTAAGCCCAACCGTCTGGACAGGGCCCATGCGTCTGGGATTCTCCCAAACGCCTAAGTGCCCATGCGTCTAAGTCAGGCCCATGCGTCTGAATAGTGCCCAACCGACTAGAATATTCCCTAGGATGACTAACTGCAGGGCCAAACGTCTGAATAGGGCCTATGCGTCTAAACAGGCCCATGCGTCTAAGTGAAAAATGGCTAAGTGTAGGCCCAACCGTCCGAATAGTGCCCAACCGCCCAAACAGGGCCCATGCGTCCAACACTTAGAATCTATTTCGGGAATTTTATGGGAGTCTGTGCCATTAGGGTTAGCAACAATGTTTGACTATGGTTAATAAATGCTTAATTCCAACCATAATCATGACTGTTTTCATGATTCCTTATTGTTATCATTATCATTATTGCTAACCGTATTATTATTGTTATTAATATTATTATTATTGTTATTAATAACATTATTATTGTATGGCTTTACGTGGTATGATCGAAACAGAAAGTATTATCATTAATAAAGAGAAAGATTAATGATGAGAAAAAGTGGAACGTAAATTAATGAATGAAAGTCTTGCAAGCAAATGTATAAAGGTGCATGGCCTAGTTGTCGTTAGCTCAACTGTGATGCGGGTTAGCTACCCCGAAGGATGCACACAGGGTCAATCATTGAGATTGACAATGAGGTGAGCGACCCTGTTGTCGCAAAAGACTCGGATAAAGCGCAATCATTAAGATTGCTAATGAGGTGAGCGACCCTGTTGTCGCAAAAGACTCAGATAAAATGCAATCACTGAGATTGCTAATGAGGTGAGCGACCCTGTTGTCGCAAAAGACTCGGAAAGATAATAATAAAAATACAAAATGAACGAATGATGAAGATAATAATGATATTATTACTGTATGATCGAAACAGAAAGTATTATCATTAATAAAGAGAAAGATTAATGATGAGGAAAAGTAGAACGTAAATGAATGAATGAAAGTCTTGCAAGCAAATGTATAGAGGTGCACGGCCTTGTTGTCGTTAGCTCAACTGTGATGCGGGTTAGCTACCCCGAAGGATGCACACAGGGTCAATCATTGAGATTGACAATGAGGTGAGCGACCCTGTTGTCACAAAAGACTCGGATAAAGTGCAATCATTAAGATTGCTAATGAGGTGAGCGACCCTGTTGTCGCAAAAGACTTGGATAAAATGCAATCATTGAGATTGCTAATGAGGTGAGCGACCCTATTGTCGCAAAAGACTCGGAAAGATAATGATAAAAATATGAAATGAACAAATGATGAAGATAATAATGATATTATCTAAGTGTTCGTATGATGTGTGTTCACATGCAAAAGTAAAGAATGGTTCTTAAACGAAAGTAAAGTATGTTTTATTATAAAACTAGGACTCACTCAGCAACGCTGACTTTTATGCATTTTTCAGTTGGCAGGTAAAATGTTACTGAGGATGGCACGCGGGTTAAGCTACTCGGCAGGGCATGACTGACATCCATTCACACATGATAATACTGTTGTTTAATAATGCAACTTAACTATTATTTTGTAATGCAACTTAACTATTATTTTGTAATATGATTAAACCATGGTTTATTGCTTAATAACAATGTTTATAATGAAATGAATGGCTTTTGTTAAATTAATTCCGCTGCTTAAATTTGTATTATGTAACGTTTTGTGTAATTATTGCTGTGAATGACTAATTGGGAGGTGCCCGGGAACGGGTCCTTACAAGTTGGTATCAGATCTATAGTTTAAGTGAATTGGGTAAAATATTTTCAAAAACCTAAACTTAAACTGAAAATGGGACAGATAGAGGGATGTCAGCCCGAGTAGCTACGTGCCATCAGGTATGTCTTTTATAAATGTTAATCGGTATTATGTGCGTGTGCTATTTGACTTATGTGTTCTTAGTAGATTTAGATACTGATGTAGTCAGGATAGGAAATGCTTGGGGTGTGAAGAGTAAAGTAAGTGGTTAATCACAACTGGCCACTGTCATTAGGGACTTACTATACTTGACATAAACTGAGCTATTACCTTGAATGACTGTGTTAGTGTTTGAATCTTATAGCATCTAGGAAATGGCTGGACAGAAGTCTTCCAAGGCTTCTAGAGGCAGAGGTCGGCCACGTGTGACTAGGAGTAGTGCTAAGGCTTCTGAGACGGCTCATGAGAACCTTGAGGTTCATGGCCGAAGTGAGGAGA
Source organism: Flaveria linearis (assembly GCA_024085815.1). Taxonomy (NCBI): domain Eukaryota; kingdom Viridiplantae; phylum Streptophyta; class Magnoliopsida; order Asterales; family Asteraceae; genus Flaveria; species Flaveria linearis. The sequence goes on from CM044013.1 coordinate 31,888,429, forward strand.
ATGAGAATGCCAGCCTGAACGCCTCAGCTAGGGAGGTGATTGCTGATGAAGTGCACCAGGTCATGCAGACAGTTTTACCGTCTGTGGTGACTGAAGTCATTAGGGCTTAAGAAGCAAGGAGAGGAAGGAGAAGGAGAATAGGAAGGGATCAACGGGAAAGGAGAGAAGAGGGGAGGAGGAACGACCGGAGCCTGAGACTGTATTGTTTGACGAAGAAGAGGATGATGTAGTGGGGTGACTACCAAGGGGTGCAGTTATGGGGAATTCCAAAGGTGCAAGCCCCCGACCTTCGGTGGCAATGGCAATGCTGCAGCCGCTCACCGCTGGGTAAGGGAGATGGAGGCGGTGTTGGAAATCAGTGAGTGTCGCGAAGACCAGAAGGTGAAGTTCACGACTCACTCCTTTGTCGACTCAGCGTTGTGTTGGTGGGACAACATTGCCCAAGCTGAGGGTGCCAGAGCCATCGGGAAGATGCGATAGAAGGAGCTGAAGCAATTGGTGATTAAGGAATTTTGTCCTCACAGGGAACTCGATAAGATCGACAAGGAGTTCCTACAACTCGAGGCGGGAACCATGACCCACCAACAGTACACCACCAAGTTCAACGAGATGGCGAGACTGGTACCGGATCAGGTGACGCCGGTGTCCTGAAAGATCAATCGGTACATCCAGGGATTGCCAACCGATATTCGTAGGCACTTGATCGCTGCCCGACCAAGCACTTTTAGGTCGGCAGTGGATTTGGCCGGGAGGCTCTATGATGAGAGGGAGGTGACGGTGGTGGAGGTGAAGAAGACTGGTGGGGGTGACCGGAACTAGAACGGAAAGCGGTTTGGGCATGGTGGTTTCGTCCCGAACAACAAGAAGATGAGAATAGATGACTGTAGAGTAGGGTCATCAAGCTCGGGACCCAAGAGGTATGGCAATTGCGGGAAGGAGCATACGAAGGAGTGCAGGCTGGGGCTCAATGTGTGTTTCAAGTGTGGGAAGTCGGGCCACATCTCTAAAGATTGTAAGGCGCTAAGGTGTTATACCTGCGGCGAGGAGGGCCACATGAGAAGGGACTGCAGGAGGCCGAGGGTGGAGAGTTCCGGGGCAAAGACGACAGCCGGAATTGAAGGGCAGAAGGCGAGCGCCAGAGCTTTCACCATGACCAGGGAGGAGGCTAGGACGGACCCCAATGTTGTGTCAAGTACGTTTCTAGTAAATCAAACTCTTGCTTCTGTATTATTTGATTCTGGTGCTAGTAGGAGTTTTATTTCTGCTACTTTCTATGCCAAATTTCCTGTTAGTAGTAGACGTATCGATGAGCCTTTCGATGTAGAAACTGCTATTGGTAAGTCCACTAGAGTTACTGATATGATAGAGGACTGTGCCATAGAACTAGAGGGTCGTAGGTTTGCTGCTAAGTTACATGTGATGCCCCTAGGTGGATTTGACGTAGTACTAGGGATGGTTTGGTTAGCGACCTACGAAGCAAACATCGTGTGTCAAAAGAAGATGATTAGACTGATAGCGTCTGACGGAAGTTCGGTGACGATATGCGGTGATCGAGTTACGACGATTCCGAAAGTGATTTCGATGGCGGTGGAGGGAAAGTGCATGAGGCATGGATGTAGCGCTTACTTGGCCTACGTGAAAGATGTGGACACGTCAACACCACAATTGTCCGATGTACCGGTGGTGTGTGACTTTCCTGATGTATTTCCAGAGGACTTATCAGATGTGCCACCGGATCGCGAAATCGAATTTCAAAATTGACTTGATACCAGGTGCTCAGCCTGCCGCTAAAGCACCATATCGGTTGGCCCTGACTGAGATGAAGGAGTTAATGGACCAACATCAAGAGTTGTGTAACATCATGTATTTTTGGTTAACTAAAAGTTAGTTTCAATAAAATTCTTATAAGGATCATTGTTGACAAATATGAAACATATGGGTTAATTATGCTTATTACTATGTTGTCATTAATCTTTAATAGATGAAAGTTAATAAGTAAAATATTAAAATAATACTAATAATAATAATAATAATAATAATAATAATAATAGTAGTAGTAGTAGTAGTAATAATAATAATAATAATAATAATAATAATAATAACAACTAAAATTAATAATAATAATAATATTTATAATAATAACAATAATAATAATAATAATAATAATAATAATAATTATAGTAACAATAATAAATAATAATAATAATAATAATAACAACTAAAATTAATAATAATAATAATATTTATAATAATAATAAAAATAATAATAATAATAATAATAATAATAATAATAATAACAACAATAACAATAACAATAATAATAATAATAGTAATAATTATTTAAAAAAAATGGTTAGAACTTAAAGTAAACAAAGTTTAGGGGGTTTTATTGTCAATTTAAGAACTCTAATATTAAGGTTTGGGCATAAAATGCTAATATTTGTAACCACAGGGACTATTTGTATAATATGTAATAAATCCCAAACCAAAAACCCCCCAACCCCGTTTTTCCGGCCATCTCTCCGGCCAAGTTCCGACCGAACTCCGGCAAGGCCGAAACGACCCTTTTGGTCGCGGTCTTAACCCAAAACCGGTCCCAAACCCGCCTAGCACACGTTTCGAACTTGTAAGCATCAATCAAACGCAATTAAACATCGGTTACAAACTCCAATCAAAAGGGTAACCGATGCCTTTAATCTTAAAACCGTTCGGATATATAACTCCAATAACAATCCGATTAAATGAACCCAAACGATCGAATATCTATTCCTAATCGTATACTATCTTCAATTTCACCTGAAATACACACAATCATTGAGTTCTATCACCACGATCATCGCAAGTCTGCAACCAAGTCGAAACCTATCCTCCAGCCAATTTGATTCGAAATTGACATAGGGCTTTTCATCAAAATCATTGTTCAAAGCTACCCTCGAGTTTAATTCGATTATCGTTTGCTTTTGCTCGTCGACTGGACCCAAGGCAACCACGACTGTTCTTCGTCTTGTTCATCACCAATCCATCTTCATTCGGGTAAATTAAACATATAAACATACTCGAAATTACATGGGGAATCAAAGCCCCATGTTTATTTCAGTAATATTTATCGAATCAGTCTTCAATTTGATCAAAGATGATTCTAGGGTTTATGCGATTTGGGGTTGTTCGGCATTGGGTGATTTTGAGTTTTTAAAACAAATCCTTAATGCGGCTAAGGCCTTAGTTCAATGGTTAGTCTTTTGCAACACCACCTTTGAGGTCCCGGGTTCGAACCCGGGCAACCTCATATATTTTTAATGGCTTTTTCAGCCTCAATTTAATTACAGAAAATTTTTAATAAATATAAAAATGGGTTTTGTAAACTTTAAATATTTTTAAGGACATCAAATTATTTTCTGTATATATTTTTTTTCTTTTTCTCCTAAATTTAAATAATTAAATATCTTTTAATAAAACGTATTAACAAAAGATATTCATGGGTTATTTCTATTAAAATGGACTTTAAATAATAAATTAATAAATTATTGTTGGTCCAAATGTTACCTTTAAATTATTATCGTTAAAATCATGATTTATCAAATGTTATTCAAATTTTACATTTAAACTTTACTAACTATTATGGATGATTTAATATTATTTCCTTTATAATAATTTATATAAATTGTATGTTTCTTTGTTACGTTATTTAGAGTACTTTAAAAACCCCTAAAAAATCCACTTAGAACCCTAGTCCACGTTGATTCGTTAAAATCATTACAATAAAAACTTAAATCTTGTAAAAATATATATTTTAGGTGCATTGTGAAGGACTACGTCGAAACGACACTTAAGATTATTTCTTATTAATCATCTAATATATACTTATTTGATCAAGTGAGTATTTCTATAACCCTTTTTCATATTTTCACACTTTGGGGTGAAACATGTTACGTTATAATCATTGCACTTGTAAATGTTTGATCTTTGTAAACTTATGGCAATTTACTTGTGTGTTGTGGTCAGTTGAACCTTGTAGCTACCATGTAATGTCGAATATATGTACAATCATTAACTATTGCTAGCCTGACGACGTCATAAATCTATGGGCCTGACAAGCTTGCTTGGTTGATCCAAGTACACTTAGATAATCGTATATACTTATAAACGTTTGAGACTTGTAAAACTTTATCAAGGTTTGATTGTGCATTCTGTCTTACATCCCTAGTTACTTTGTTCTCTAACTTACAACATGAATTGCCATCTTTTATATACTTATGTGTTCAAAACTATGGAAATCTCACCAACAATATTGTTGACCTTTTATTTTTAACATGTTTCAGGACATGCTCAAGTTTGATTGATATCTTGAAGTGCGAATAGACCTAGTTAAAAAACGAAATAAATCGGATTGTTACATCTTATGTTATGTTATTTACCTTTTTGAGACTTATGTTTGTAATGGTACAATTGGCACTTATGATTAATAAATATTTGGGTTATTAATAGCGTTATGTGGCTGTGAACGATCTTAACCCTCACACCTCGACGTTTCCGCCGTCAAGGTTGGGGTGTGTCAAGTTGCTCGATAAGGGTTTTATCAGGCCGAGTATCTTTCCTTGGGGTGCTCCGGTCTTATTTGTAAAGAAGAAGGACGGTAGCATGAGGATGTATATTGACTACCGTGAGTTAAATAAGTTGACGGTGAAGAATCGATATCCATGGTGCGTTGTGAAAGTTTATGTATTTTGATAAATGATTTTCGTACAGATTCAGTTTTAAATGGTTATTACTACTACTATCTACACACACAAAAGGCAAGTGCACCTATCGTGAGGTAATATAGTGATGGTAAGAACCGAGTATCAATCCGTGGACACACTAAGACTACTCAACAACCTTTATGATTGATTATCAGATTTGATTTTTGTTTAGGAAAATATAAGTTGCATTGATGTAAATTAGGGTTTTTAGGGTTTTTAAAATAGAAATAAAAATAAAGTAAAATAAGTTGAAACTTTTGGATTTGAAATCAAGGGATAAAGGCTATCATCCTAACTTGGATTACACTTATGTAACTGTGATGAAGTGGTGGTGTGATTAAAGATATTGAATAAAGTAATGGTGTTAACGTTTATAAAGATGAGCTGGCGCGATTTCTCGTCTATCCGCTCGGTAGTGACCAGGATCACGTCAGGTTGAGATTTACTGCTTAGGTCAAGGCCCTAGTAATGTAGGTAAATTTTTTTGTGTCCTTTTTGACATACGATCTCTGAAAACATAACTTAATGTTAGAAGAGAGTTGATCAAGTTCCTTTCCAACATACCATTAATTTTAGAAAACCATAACAATTACTGTAGATTTCTCAGACTAATAAAAGGGAACCCGTAATTGATCAAAAAGTTAAGGTCTTATGATTTCTAATAACCATCTCTAGTTAATTAGCCATAGTTTGTTATGAATAAAAGTTGATCATACCTTTTTCAACCGTGTATGAGAATCACAATTACAAACCATAAACTTATAACCCCCTGTTCAAATGTAGGTGCTACCCATCGAAAGTTTTCCCAAGACCACCATAACATTAACACAATATTTATCACCCCATTAGTTCATCACAAATTACATAAGTTTCATCCAGTTAGGATGACAATAAGAGTTTAGCTCATAATGAGCTTGAACATAACAACACACAAAATAGAAGATAAGTATGAATTCACCGGTGAAATGGAACAATCAAACCGGTGATTCCACAATGGATGATGTCTAGACAATCCCAAGCTTCTTCCAAGTGTTGTATGCACCTCCCGAGCCTCCAAATGGTCTTCAAGACTTGATTCCCGAGAGAGTTCTGCAGAGTATCACCCCACCAAAAGCTTGCCCAAATGGTGAACTTAGCCCTCTATTTATAGGCTTCCTGGAGTGCTTAAGCACGACCCCGTGACAAAAAGGCACGGCCCCATGTTAGTACAATGCTTACGAAAGTTGGTCGGATCGTACGCACAGGAGTTGTCGGGGCACGGCCCCGTGACAAATTGGGCATGGCCCCGTGAATGGGTAATCATGACCCCGTGACAAATGGGGCACGGCCCCGTGACTGCTTTTGGGGAACAGTACTTTTTGTCCTGTCAGATGTCCAATCACGGGGGTGTGCCAAATTAGCACGGGGGTGTGTTTCAGGCAAGGCGTGGGGGCGTGCTAAATGTGGCACGGCCCTATGCTTGGAATTTTAAGCTTGGATTTCTTCAATTTCTTTTCCAATATGCTCCTTTTGTCCATCTTGTACTTCACAACACCTGAAAACACAATTAAATAATTTTAAGTACATAATCATCATATTTCGGAAGATATCAATGAATAATTGATGTGCTTTTGATAGTGTTTTTATGTATAATTTGGAGCACATTAAATATCCCCACACTTAAACTTTGCTTGTCCTCAAGCAAAATCACTTAAAATGACAACTCCACCAAAAACCAAACAAAGCAAAAGATAAATATGTCTTTTGGGAAATACGCAAGTAAAAATTATTTCATCCAAATGCAACCATTTTAGGCACGTATAGAGTGAGATCCTAGCAAGTAATGGCATTGTTAGTAAATATATAATCATGTAAAAATCCACAGTTCTCACAAGATGCGCTCACACTCGGCTAAATATATGGAATCATACATAAGATGAAGTATGACTAATACGCTCAATTGCCTAGTATGAATACGTGTGAAATCATAAGCTTGTTAAGGGATCAATTCTCCACCTACTTAGATGTTTACTTGCATAAATCATTAGGTCTTTGATGGGTTGTAATTTGGCTCGGGCTCGGGTATGGAATATTTGGAAAGAGTGGCTAAATGCTAAAGACGACGGTCTTGGCTTATTTCTAACATAAACTACAAGGAAAGCAGTAAAAAGTTCCCTATACAATACTTCAAGCTAGAAGGGATATGCTAACTTGAGGACTCGTTTAAGGTCAGATTGTCAAGACCGTATTTTGCTTTCAGAAACCATACTTCATCCTTCACCCGAAGATACACAAAACTATCCTTTCGTAAGGATCGTTCGGCTTGAAGCCTAATAGCACCCAATCGGATCAGTTCTTTGTATTCGTATTGAGATTCAGTTTGGTTCTTCTTGCATTTCCATCATGTGACCAATTTCCACAATTCGGGCACCTTTCGTATCTTTTTGCCCGTCTTTTTATAGCGCTTTTTTGAAATTCCACAAAATGGCGGAACTTGTTCCTTTTTTCGCCATTTCTTTCTTGCGTCGTACGTGAGGTTGAAAATTTGTTCGCGGATTTCCGGGGGAAGTCCTGATTTTGCGTGATGAAGGCAACAAAGCAAATTAAAATAAAAAGAATGCATTCCAGTTCTTTTAGGTCTGCCGGAAAAAGACCAAATTTTTCTTTTTCTTTTTCTTTTTCTTTTTCTTTTTCTTTTTCTTTTTATTTTTATTTTTATTTTTATTTTTTTATATAAGCCAAAATCGTGTCTTTAACGAAAAATGGGTTTTGTTGAAGGCTTTTTGGTTAAGTGACTTGGTGATTCGGGTGATCAAAATAAAAACGTTTAAGCTCAACGGGGCTAACTAGGGTTGACGTTCGGGTAAGGAAAATTAAAAGAAATTGGTTGGGGCTTGAATGGTTAAGGTTTCCTAGTGCCTAACTCATTTTTATGCGTAAAATACTAATTAAGGTCTCGAAATATATACCCAAAGCAAGTTCTAATCACACGTATCATAAGGCACACTCAATTGAATCCAGAATGAAAGTAAATTTGCAAAGATTTGCAAAAACTGTTTTAAGTCTCAAAAATAAACTCACAAACGGATGGAATTGGGTAAAAGTGTTTTATTTTACATGATTGAATATTTTTACTGGATTATTGCTTTTAAGGATATCACAAAAAATACGTTTTCAATTTTTATTTGGATTCTTTTTATTTACTTATTTATTTCCCGAAAACGTATATTTATAATTTGGCTTATCAAGAATTGTTTAAATTTTTGGTTTCGTGTCACAAAAATTAATGGTTAAGTGATTTTGAAAATTTTAAATTTGGACCATTTTTTTTAGCAAAGTATCAAATGTATATCCCAATTAATCCTATCCCCACACTTAAAATTCACATTGTCCCCAATGTGATTAAAAATAAAAAACAAGGAATGGTAACGAGATACTCCCCTAAAAATAATGAAGTCGACTTGTGCCTTTGTTTGTGAGAATCATCGGGATCACCTAAAATATCATCCATTTATTGAGAACATTAAAATCCTAAACACACAAAATAAAAATAAAATGACATAAACTAAAGGATAGAATGGCACAAAACAACTGTGCCCGGGCCCTGAAAGTGATACGGTTTTTTCAAGGGCTTTGTGGCGGGATATCCCCCCACTCATGATACATTTGGTTTCTGATGTAGGTGACATCATTGCTCAGGTCATCCACTCTGGAGTACAGATTTTTGACACGGTTGAAAGCTTGTTGTGCGTATTCAAATGATCTCCTTGCATGGTCACTGGTGGTCCGGATTGCTTCATAAAGGTCTAACATGGTTGGGAATTCTCCGGCATGTGAGCTGGAGGCCCCCGCTTCTTCATGATGTGATGGCATATCAAGGTCCATGATAATCTCCTCGGGATCTGCCGGATCCCAGATTTGATAGGATCAATTAGAGCAATCTGTAACAAATTATATGAACAATTCAGAGAAATACAAACAATTGTAATCAAATCAAGCAATATCAACAAAATTCAGAGTTCATTGATAGCAAAGACGATTACAAGAGTTAGAAAGCAGTACAAAATGATACGACTACTAAAATCTACTCTAGTCTAAGCTATTTAAACTATGAACAAGGAAAAGACTATCAATTTACAATTTCAGTCCCTATACTAAGGCAAAATTGTAAAATAAGACTAATGTTAATCTTTTAAGAGGACTAACAATACTCCCCCTAAGATTTACATTTGTCTTCAGTCTTCAAAAATCATCTGTCTTCATATCTTTGTTTTCTTTTTCTTCTGTTCATCCTTGCTATCTCTTTTCTTCTATCTTCAGTCTTCTTTCATCTTTAATCTGCAGAGAAATCTTTAGGTTCTTCTTTCACTTTGAACATCGGCTTCTTTTTATACAATTCTATTTCCTTCAACGCATTTTCAATCGCTGACTTAAATTTTCCAGCAAGCACAGCTTGTTCTGGCTTTGACTCATTAGATTTAATTTCCATCATCTTCATTCTTTCTAATGTATCCTTTGAGAGACATGCAATATTGACATTTGCATATAACTCAATAGGATTCTTACTATCTTTGCAATATACTTCTAACACTCCTTTCCGAGAAATCCTCATAAATTCAATATCTTTTATATCTCTTTTCACAATGTTAGCATATGCAAGAGCTTTTCTCAAAGAAATTCTCTCCATAGCTGCATTCATCACATTAATGATTAATATAAAGTATATCTTGTCTTGCTCCGCAGTCTCAGGAGTCACTCTCTCAAATTTTTGCACTGACAAGAATGAAACGTAACTTGGATGGAGAAGTTTTAACACAAAAGTACCAAATAATAAGATCATGTCCTCATCCCAGTTTGTGAGATTTCGGACCAATTTCAGCTCAAAAGTTGATGTGTTATAAAACCATCTCAAAATTGGTTTGGACTTTTGGTTTCCTTCGATTACCTTCAATCCCGGTGTAGTTACTTTTTCAAAATACTTATCAGAAAATTCTATCATGAAGTGATCTTCTTCAGACTGTAAACCCCTTATCTTCTTGGTTTTCTTAAGCATAGAAAAGTACTCCTTATCCTCTTGATCATATCTAGTTTGAAGGAAGTTACTTGTTCTAGCCAATCCTCTGCTCAAAAGTTCTACAAACATCTTTCCTCTTTTGGCTCCAGACGGGTTTATCAAATCAAGTTTACTAAATTCTTTTAAATCTTGCACTGGAAGTTTAATAATGCTAGAGTAAAAGTGATAAACATCACATACAACATTAACTCTCTTAATAAGAAAAGCATCAAAGACCTCATCATACTTCCATGCAATAATCTTTACTTGGTTCGTGAAATCAGGTGCAATCATTGCATTCAACAGTTCAGCAACTGATTGACCTTTCTGTAGAACATTGCTCACCAAGTCACCTGTTGATCTAGCACTATCAATGATATGCTTCTGATCAGCTGTGGCTTTGTATACTTGTTGCTCTGATTGAGGAAACATTTTCATCAATTCTTTTCTTTGTTCATGCATACTTGATTTTTGAGCCATTTGTTTAATTTCTTGAGGTTTCAAAATCCGAGTTCTCTTTGTAATATCTAAATACTGAGGATTATCAGTATCTAGAATCACCATTTTGTTCGTTTGCTTTTCTGTTTGTTGGAAACTTTTAACTAAATTTCTCAATGACACTCCTTGCAGTCTTTTTAGTCTTTTCCATGGATAATTTCTAGCCTACAACCATGACCTTAAAGCTGTGATGCTCATTTCCTCAGGGTCTGGATGGTGCAATTCAGAGCTAGAAATTTCTTCAACATTTATACTTTCCTATCTCCTATCCCACTCACCATGCTCCAAGCTTATTTTGTTTGGATCCACATGAGCAAAAGACTCAGCAACTAGACATTTCTCGTATTCATCATTAATCTGAGAAACTGTCAGTCCGTCTAAGAATACTCTGTTGTATTTCATTCTCACAAGATAATTATATCTGTCTTCGAAATCATGAGGAATATCATCATGCACTAAGACTGGTTCAAATGAAGAATGAATTTCAAATTGAACATCCTCTATGTCTTCATCATCTAGCACTTCATCATACCAATCATCAGCATATTCTTCTTCTAAATCTTCTAGAGCACCAATTTTGTCTTGACTTATTTGCTCTTGACTTTCTTGATGTTCTTCTTCAATAGATTCTTCAACTCTTTGTATTTTTGAAGAAGTTTTAGGAACAGATTCAGCATCAGCATCATCTAATTTCCTCTTTCCTTTCTCCCTTTTAGATACTTTTTCAAGATCAATTGGAATGTTTTCAGCAACAATCACAATTTCTGGAGAAGAGGGCTTTGCTGATTCTTTTAACTTTATTAATTCTTCCTTCAATCTTTCATTTTCTTCAGACAGATTCTTGAATTTTTCTTCCAGTAAATCATAGTCTTTGATCATAACCTCAAAATTTTTTATAACATCATCTTTATCTTTAGCATACCCAACAATCTTTTCATCTTTCAACAAACCTTCTTCATTTAATTTCTCATTTGCTTCCTTTAGCATATCAAGCTCAGACTTAAGATCAGCAATCTCTTTTTCTTTTGCTTCATTGTCATTTTTAATCTTTCAAGTTCATCAATATCCAAAATCTCCTCAGTTTGAACAGACACATGTTGTGTTGTAGAAACTGGAATATCTTGATCAATTTGAAAAGATTCAATGAACTCATAATCAAAAATTTGATTATCTACATCAACTTCTTGTTCAGTCTCAATATGAATTTCTTCCTCTTCATGTACATCATCATGAACAGATTCTTTACCTTCATCATTCATTGGACTTTCATCATCATGTTGAGCTACATTTGCATGCTCAGACATTTGTGCATCAGTACTCATAGATTGGTGTGTCTCAGTTACACCACCAACATCATCATTATTATCATCATCATCAGAACTTGATAAGCTGTCATCATCATTTTCATCATCATTTTCATCTTCCTCATCTTGATCACCATCCTCAAGAGGAAATACATCAATCAACTTTGAGGGATCAAGTGGTTCACCATCTATCAAATGGAAGTGATCCATAGTGATATCTACATTATCATTTGCTACATTCCTCATGTAGTCAAACATAGGAACATTCTGAGCACCTGTTAACATAGTTAATTTCTTATAAGTAACCTCAGACATGTTTTCCAAGATGAGTCTGTCTCCTCCTACTCCATATACATGGATGTCTGGATGTTCCTCATTAATGATCATTTGCAGGAACCTGGGGTACATCAGATACTTATGTCTTGTTCCTTTCTCCAAATTGAAGATAAATCCATTCAGGATCCATTTAGCCATATTAAATCTTCTATTTCTTGCAATGGCCATAATTGGAGATGCTATATCTACTGGAAATGAATTCCATCCAGCACTCCTCTTTGACATACAGTGTTGGAAGATATAACAAAGGAGCTTCCAATGATTATATACTCGTGCTCTGAAGAATTGTTTCTTTGGGAAATGATCAGGGTGACCCATTTCCATGAAGGTCTCTCTGCATTCATTGAAAGTTAACTCAGCAAGATCTTTTGGATCATTGTGACCCAGTCTTAATGCAATTCTAATCGATTCTTCAGACACTTCAACCATTCTGTCTCTTGTTACAAATCCTCTGAGAACTTTCCTTCCTTCATCATTTGCTTCAACTCTTGCTATGTTCCAGAATTGTCTGATGAGTCTATCATAAATTACTGTCTGGTAACACATGTCATATACATATTTAGTTCTTAGAGGAAATCTGATCATTTCTTCATAAGATAAAGCATCTTGAACTTCTTCATTTAGCAATACAGCAATGTTGTGCTTTGGCACAAACTTTAGATCTGCCATTTGCAAAAGTTTAAAACAATGATATTAGACAATAAGTGAATTTTGAATCAAATGATTTAATGTGAGTTTGAAAATATAACGATTTAAGATATTATAAACTAATGTGTTAAAATAAATTTGAATTTTAAAATCAACTTGGAATTTTAATTTTAACTGAAAACACTTAAATTTTGATAAAAGATGAATTATCCAGATTGATTTTAATTGAAGATTTAACATTATAGTTTATTTTATCTTATATCATTTAATTCCTGTAATGATGATTTGTTTTTTTTATTAATTTAAATTTATTTTCATTATTATTTTTATTTAAAAATCATGAATCTGTTCATCTTCTTCATCGAGAACATAACGACATTACTGTTCATCGATGAACATGAACAGTGTCTTCAATCAAATGTCAGATTAAAACAAGTTTAACATAACAACATGATCGAAATCACATGACAAACAAGATTCAATCATCAATTTCACACATTTTTTTGATTTGAATGAATAAATCTGAGATTTTGACAAGTTTTAGGGTTAAACGACCGTACAGGAGTCGAACGCCTATCAAAAATTTCCATTTAAACCACAAATCAGATGAATGTGAATCATAAACTTACATTCACAATCACAAAAACACTGTCAATAATCTGTGATTTGAGCTTGAAATGATTTTAATCGAAGAAAGAGGGTTTGATGAGAGTTCGAATGGTCAGGGAGGTTTTAAGAGGGTTTTTTAAATGGGAATGAAATGAGATTCACAAGTGTGCTTTTTATACTAAGTAAAATTTTTTAGACTTATGAGCACTGTTCAGTCATTTATGTACTGTGCAGACTCATTAGGTTTTAGACTTATGAGCACTGTTCAGTCGTTTAAGTACTGTGCAGACTCATTAGGTTCTAAATTTTACTAAGTATTGGACATAAGAGCACTGTTCAGTCATATGAGCACAGCCGTATTAGAACTGTCCAGCCGTATGAGTAATATTCAGTAGCATGAGCACTGTTCAGTAGTATGAGTACTGTTCAGTAGCATTAGCACTGTGCAGTAGCAAAATGATGCTGAAATGGCCACACTGACTTCTCAGAAACATAACAACCGTTCAGCCACATAACAACTGTTCAGCCACATAACAACTGTTCAGATGTTTTTGCATTTGAGAATTTTCAAATCTTCCACCTGTACACTGTTTAATTACATTAGTAATATTTCATACTAATATTTAAACAATATTGCATATTTTTTACTTTTCCCTCAAATTTACACTTTTGGACCCTCAAAATTGAACTTTTTACAATTTTAACCCTCAAAATTTAACTTTTTACATTTTGACCCTCAAAATTTAACTTTTTACATTTTGACCCTCAAAATTTAACTTTTTACATTTTGACCCTCAAAATTTAACTTTTTACATTTTGACCCTTCATTTTAGCTTCAAAATAAACAAAACAAATGTTTTAAATTTTGTCTTCTTTTCAACTTCAAAGAAGCTTTTCCACTTGCTAAAAATTATGAGATCATTTTATCATAGATAAACACACACATACTTTGAAATTAAAACATCATCCTTTCAATTCAACATGATCATTTTGATTTTCTGAGAATATAATTTTGATTTTCTGAGAATATGCTTATTGGTTTATTACTCCCCCTAAACTTTTAAGTTCTTTTGCAAAACTTAGAAGTTTACTAACAGATCATAAGAATAGCACACTTAACATTGTTATATTGCCTGCACACAAGAAACATGCATAAAATCAAAATTAAATCAGAATGAAAATCTAATATTTACAATAGAATCATAGATTGTAGTGAGATCATATTAGTAAAATCAGAACATTAAAATAAAAAATTATGTGAATAGTCATAGACAATGATTAAATCCTGATCAAGTGTGTTCCAGGTCAGTGATATCATAGCAAAGGAGACACAAGATCTAAGGACAGAAAATGAGTGTTTTTGACACAAATTATCAGCTCACTTACTTTTTCAATTCTTGGATTGAGTAGGGTAGACGTATATATGACAAGATGTGACTCATACCAAGACTTAGAGGATCAACCATCATCAAGACATGCAAGGAAGCACACATTCTCAACTTATTACCTAACAAATATGCATAACCAGAGTTCATGTTACTTAATTGAATAGAGAATGATCATGGATAACCATTTGATCACCTCTAACCATCCATTTGAATAAGTTGTGCACATTGGCATCTTTTGCATCAAAGGAGAATATCCAGGTCTGTAATGACTTACAACAGAGGATATCTCAGCATTTCAGGTCTATGATGACTCATAACAGAGAAGTGAATGATGCTTGTAACAGATCTCATGATTAGTCACATTATCATCAGGTGTGAGTGGGGGTAGCTTAGCAAGCAGTCAATCTGATAAGCTAATACACTCAAAAGTACTTAGATGAATACAGAAACAAGCATAGAGATTTGATGTAATCGCAAGAATTTACTTGTTCAGTATACTAGCATGATATGGTCTACACATCAGATCCTGATCATGTCAGACTTTATTTGCGAGTGAAGTATGCAACTGATCTTACTAATGTACTATCATTTCTCACATGAGGCAAACACAGATTCATTCCTAAAAAATGAATTAAAAAACCAAAAGAACTCTATTTTTGGAGTTTTTGATTTATATTTTTTATTTGATTTTATGAGTTTTCTAATTTTGTATTTTGTTTTTCTATAAATGAAAGCACACACACACAAACAATCAGGCAAATAACTATGAAAAGTTACTCTTATGAATACCTTAAGATTTAGGAAAGTATTTTATCATGAAAAGATTCAAATTAGTAACCAGGTTTACACATGGTTAATAAGGCCAATTGACTCCACTAAATACTCAAACCTTCCTGGTAGAAAAGCTTTAGTAAATAGATCTGCCAACTGTTTTTCAGTTTCTATTTGAATCAAAATGATTAAACCTTTTCAGAATTATCTCTTAGAAAATGATATCGAATTTCGATATGTTTTGTTTTTGAGTGTTGAACTAGAATAGCTGTAATGAACATAGCAGCAGTGTTATCAATGTAAATGGGTGTTTTAAGAAAATTGAACCCATAATCTAGCAGTTGGTTTTACAACCAAAGGATTTGAGAACATCCTGCTGATGCAGCTATGTACTCAGCTTCTGCGGTTGAGACAGAAACATTTGTTTGTTTCTTACATTGCCATGAAACTAATCTGGGTCCAAGAAACTGACAACCACCCGTAGTAGATTTTCTGTCTTGACAACATCCACCATAATCACTATCTGTGTATCCATGTAACTCAAAATTACCCTCGTAAGGATACCAAAGCCCTAAAGCTGGTTTACCTTTGAGATACCTGAATATTCTTTTGACAGCAATTAAGTGAGATTCTTTCGGGTCTGATTGATACCTTGCACAAACACACATAGCATACATGATGTCTGGTCTTGATGCAGTAAGATACATCAAAGAACCAATCATAGATCTATATAGAGTTTGATCTACTGATTTTCCTTTAGGATCAGGCTCAATCTTGGTGTTTACGTCAGCTGGAGTTCTTATGGACTGACAATCATGCAGTTTGAATTTATTCAAGAGTTTGTCAACAAATTTCTCTTGATTGATGAAAAATCTACAGATTGTTAAACTTGCAATCCAAGGAAGAAATTGATTTCTCCCATAGAACTCATTTGGAAACGAGATTTCATGATTTCTTCAAATTCATGGCACAATGTTGGACTGGTAGAACCGAATATGATATCATCTACATACACTTGCACACATAAGAGATCATCATTATCCTTCTTTATGAATAAAGCTGGATCGATTTTCCCTCTAGTGTATCCATGTTGGATCAAGTGTTGAGATAATGTCTCATACCAAATTCTAGGAGCTTGATGTAGTCCATATAAAGCTTTACTAAGCTTATCACACACGATGTGGAAATTCTGCATCCTCAAAGCCCGGAGGTTGCTTCACATACACATCATCAGTGATTGGACCATACAAGAATGCACCTTTGACGTCCATTTGATACACCTTGAATTTCATGAATGATGCATAAGCCAGGAAAACCCGAATGGATTCGAGTCTTGCAACTGGAGCAAATACTTCATCATAGTCAATTCCTTCTTCCTGTGTGTATCCTTGTGCAACAAGTCTTGCTTTGTTTCTTATAACAATGCCACGATCATCAGTTTTATTTCTGAACAACCATTTTGTGCCTATGGCATTTTCTCCTTCAGGTAATTCCACTAACTTCCACACTTCTTGTTTCCGAAATTGAAGAAGTTCTTCTTGCATAGCTTCAATCCAACTATTGTCCTGTAATGCCTCGGTGACATTTTTAGGAACAATCTGAGAAAGAAAACAAGAGTATAAACAAACATTTGCATGTTCAGATTTACTCCTAGTAGTTCTTTCATTTAGAGGACCAATAATCTGTGATGTTGGGTGGTTCCTGTGGATACGAGATGTCGGTATCTCAGTTCCTTGAACATTAACATCAAGATTGGTTTGGTTCAGATTGGAGAGCTGTTGCAATAAGGTAGAAGAATGTGGAGTGAAATTTGGAACTTGAGTCGGTGAATTGAGAAAGTAATCAAGGTTACTATGATCAATTGAATCTCCAGAGATAGAAGATGTGCCAGACTCAGGTTGTCCAATTTCTATACCATCATTAGGACTAGGTTGTGATTCTTCTTGATCTGCTGAAACTGAATGATCTGAAGCTGAATTAGCATGAACGTTATCATTGAATTGGATTGTTGAATCCTTGACAAATGAGAAGAATGGATAATCTGGGCGAGCATCATCTGAATCATCAGAATCTGAATCATCACTGAACGATCCAAGATCTCCTCTTGAGTTCTTCTTACCTGTAAAATCATCAGATTGATTAAACAAGTTAGGTTGAAATGAGTTTGACAAGGAATCTATATCAAATAACCATGCAGGACCATTTGAAACTGATGGAAAAGAATTTTCCAGAAATTTAACGTTGTACGTTTCATTAATAATGTTTGTCCTAGAGTTATAAACTCGATAGGCTTTGGAAACAGATGAATATCCAACGAAAAATCCATGATCAGCTTTTTCTTCAAACTTTCCTAAATGATCACTTGAGTTAAGAATCATAACTGGACAACCAAATGATTTTAAAAAGTTGATGTTTGGTTTCCTGTCAAAAATTAACTCATATGGAGTTTTCTTTTTATCTTTAACAAGTAAGATTCTATTCTGAACAAAACATGCTATTGATATCGCTTCATCCCAGAAAGTGATTAGAATTTTGGCATCAGCTAACATAGACCGGGCAGCTTCAATCAGAGTTCTGTTCTTCCTTTCAGCAACTCTATTTTGTTGTGGAGTTCTGGGAGCACTGAACTGATGAACTATCCCTTTTTCTGCACAAAACAAATCAATGTTAGCATTTTTAAATTCAGTTCCATTATCACTTCTTATTATCTTTACTTTTTGTTCAAGTTGATTTTCAACTTTATTAATGAATTCTTTTAGAAGATCTGCAGTTTCAGATTTAGCATGAAGAAAGAAAACCCATGAAAATCTTGTATAATCATCTATGATGACTAAACAGTATGATTTTCGACCAATACTCCTAACATTAGTTGGTCCAAAAAGGTCCATATGTAACATCTGGAGTGGCTTGGTGTTTGAGTTTATCAACTTGGACTTATAAGACGCTCTATGTTGTTTTCCCTTCAGACATGCTGAGCAATTATCAGTTGTTGAAAACTTCTTGGAAGGAAGTCCAATAACATGATTTCCTGCTACAAGCTTGTTCATGTTTTTGAAGTTTGAATGACCGAGTCGTCTATGCCAAAGCTGGCTTTCATCATTTGATGCTTTAGCAATCAGGCAAGTTGTTTCTGTTGCTGGATCCACTTGAGACATATCCAGTTTGTATACATCTCTGTCCCGAGCAGCTTTAACTATCACCCAATCATTGCTAATCTGAAAACCTGGTTTCAAGACATAACAGTGAGATTCATCAAAAAGAACAGAATAAGATTTGTCACAAATTTGGGGTACACTTAGAAGATTAAAGTTCAACTGTGAACAGAAGTTGACTTTATCAAAACTGATAATCCCATTGGACACTGTTCCCTCTCCTGTTATCTTTCCACCTGCATCACCTCCAAAAGCAACATGAGTACCATCTTTTAACTTAAAATCTTGTAACAAGGCTTGATTGCCTGTCATATGCCGGCTACACCCACTGTCAACATACCATGAGTTTATTGGTCTTCGCGGGCATACCTGCATTCAAAAACATTTAAGGTGAGTTAGTAACCCAAGCCGAGATGGTCTTGGGCTTGCCAAATTTATCAACAATTGTAAATTGTTTAAAATGAAGTTTGTTGACATCAGGTTTCTTTGAAAATTTTGGATTTTCAAATCCTTGTTTGAAAACATATTGATTATCTTTTTGTTGTTTTGTTCTCAAAACATTATATCTGTTTTCAAGATCATAATCAAGAAATCTTAAACCATTTGAGAATGTTCCTTTGTTTATTCTCACAGATCGTGGAATAAACTTTTCTTGATTGTATTGCTATGATTTGACAAAATATTGATTATCATAATCTGAATTGTTTCTTTTGAAAGATCTCAGACCCAAGGAAGGTTGTTGTTGTTGTGAATACTTAAACCCAATATTCTGATTTCTTGTAAAATGTGAGTTTACAAATCCTTGATTACTGAATTCCTTCCTTGAAGAGTTCTTTCTAAAGTAGCAATCATTTGTATTATGATTTCTTTCATCACACAAAGCACAGTATTTGTTAAAGTAACACTCAGCTGTTGTGTGATTTGTCATATCACATATGTAGCAATACTTGTTAAAGTAACATTCTGAAATGTCATGATTGTACATGTCACAGATATCATAATACTTTTCAGAATGTTTGAACAACATTTTGTTAACCCTTGAAGTAGAAGCAACATTTGATTCTTGTTTGAATTTAGGATTAGGCAGATTATTCTGTTGTTTCTTTGGTGTGAATTTGGTCATTTGATTTTTAGGGTTTTTCTGTTGAACTTGAACACACTTCTTTGACTCCTTTGATTCAAATCTTTTATGCACAGCGGAAGTCTTAGGACCTGAACTTGTTTTCAGATCAGAGTTAGATTTGATCTTTGGTTTAGTTGTCATTTTTGTGATTGTGTTCAAGTCAAAAGTTCATGCTGACACAAACTTCACAGGTTTAATTTTAGTATTATTCTGTGACTGATTGATTGATTCAGCTTTCTTAGCTTTTGCAGCTTGTCTTCTTCTTTGATTTCTTAATCTGGATGATGTTTTCTTGCTTTGAAGTTTAGTTGAATCTTGAGAAGATTCCTTTTGACACTCTTTATCTTCATTTAGTTCATTTGAACTTGACTCATCAGAAAAAGAATTAAGTGTTTTAACCTCTTCACATTTTTCTTTCAGTTTGTTATTGACATCAGTAGATTTTTCACTCTTTTGTTTATTTTGTTCAATAACAGTTTCACTTTTTGGTACAAACAGCTTCTTTTTGAATTTGTTGAGGTTCATAAGATTTGACTTTGATTGGATGACCATTTTTGATCTTTTCTGAGTCAGTTTCTTCATAAACTTCAACATTTTTCTTTTTAAAGTTCTTTTGATTTTGAAACTCTTTAAGTTTAGCTTTGTTTTCTGGTGAATGATCATGAGTATTGAAATTCTCTGGTAATGTGTTTGAGATTGATTCAGGCATAGGTTCATGTGTGAATCCTAGTCCTGTTTTATCTTTGTCATTTCTTCCATTCACCAGTTGCTCAACAATTTTCTTTGAGTTTTTAACTTTGGCTAAATCTATTTGAGTTGCTGTATGTGCCAATTTTTCTTGTTCAAGTGTTTTGTTCATCTCTTCAAGTTGTTTCTTTACAAGTGCAAGTTCTTTAAGAGTTTTGTTCCAAGAAGCTTGAAGAGACATTATCTTTTCATCAGCAATTTTGTGGTCTGATTTTAGGTTATTGTGCTTTGTTTCTTCTTGTTTAAGCTTGTCACGGATTTTGAATGAATATGTTCTATAGTGTTCAACCTGTTCAAAACATGCTTTTGTGCACATTTTCTCTCTCACTTCCACTGGTATTTCAGGATAAGAGTTTGAAGATTCAGTATCAAAAGATGAGGTAACAACCTTTGGTTGTTCTGATTGAGCCATAAGAGCAACTTCTTCAGTGGTATATTTTGGATCTGATTTGTCGCTCCAATCATACTCTTCTTCTTGATCTGATTCATCATCCTTCTTAGGATCTTTATCTTCAGACCAGTCTTCATCATCAACTTCAGCAACTAGAGCCAGATTAGCAGTGAGATCAGCAGTAAACTGTTCTGCATATGCACTCCAGTCATAACCATCTTTGATGTTTATAACCAGTGCCTTCTTTGATTCCTCACTATTCTTTTTTTCTTTGGGTTCTGGCATAGGTAGGCTTTGGTATGGCTTTTGGAATGTCTCGTTAGCCTGTTGCTGATATTTCTGGCCATTTCAGCTGCCTTGACCATTTCCTCCTTGGTTTCTTGGAGCTTTACATTCTCTTGAAAAATGACCATAGCTGTTACAGTTAAAGCATCTGGATTTTGATTTATCAAACCCAACAATTTTGTTTGCACTGGGTTTGTAATTTCTGTTAGCATAAGAGTGCTTTTGTGTCCTGTAAGCTATCATGACCATTTGCCAGTTAAGATCCATTTCTTCTACATCATCAGGATCCATTTCAAACAGATCTTGTAGAATTAGCTCCACTTGAGTCAGATGACTGCCTTGATAAGCTTGAAAGCTTGCCATGAAAGCTGTGAAAGCAGTTTTTGACTCTTCATCTTGTAAAAGAATGTTAATCACATCTTTCACTTTGCTTGGATTGGGAGAGTTTGAGGAGGATGGCATCTCAGTTGCAGATTTAGGCATTTGAGCTTTAGGAGGTGACTGTGGTTGTGGTTGAGTAGAGTAAGCAGGTGTACTAGTGAAGAATCCTGCTCCCACAAATAAATCACCTTCATCTTCAGGAGAGATCTGATCTTTTGCAAGAAAGGCATTTTCTACAGTATTTGCTGGAGAAGCAACATACTTATATTGAGATGTTGATGCATGTCTATCATTGTTTCTAGAGCTTTCATCAATCTCAACAGATTCAATCTTAGCAATAAGAAGATCAAGATCCATTGGAAACTTTTCAGTATGTTTCAACAAAGTAACAGTCTGTTTCCATGATGATGGTAGTGCATTTAGAAGTCTGTTATTCAAGTCTTCAAGATCATTCTTGATTCCCAGAGTAGACATTTCTGTAGTGAGTTGCACAAATCTGTTCATCATCTGATTTATTGTTTCTCCTGAGATGTGCTCAAATAGTTCCAATTGCCTTTTTAGTTTTTGTTTTTCAGATCTTGAATTTCTTTCCCTCCTTCACAGATAACCTTCAATGCTTTGTACATAGTATATCCAGTTTGATAGTTTTCAAGTCTGGATAGTACTTCCAAAGGTAGCCCTTTACACATGAGAGAATAAGCTTTGACATCATTTTTCACCTTCTTTAAGGCTTCTCCATGCAGGTTATCTTCTGGATATGGTTCTTGTGTATCTTTTGTATACACAAAGCCTCTGTCTGGACCATCAGTAGTCACAGGAATGTAAGGTCCCTTTTCAATTGATTTCCAAAGATCAGTGTCTATGGAATTCAAGTGATGTTTCAGCCTAAGAGACCAGTTTTTAAAATCAGCTCTATTTTTAAGTTTTGGAACTCTGTTTTCAGAATCTTCTGATTTTGCCATTCTTATATTTTTGTTGTTTTTCTAAGCTTTTGAATTAAGAAAAGATTAAAAAAATATTTTTGGATTTTTGAATTTTTTGAAAAAATTTCTAAGTGTCAATGATGATAAGTCTGAACAGTGGTGATAAGTCCCAACAGTGGTGATAAGTCCCAACAGTATGAAACGCCCCAACAGCTGATAAGTCTAAGGGATTGCCTTAGAAAATTTCTAACACAAGTGTTAGAAGTCCAAACAGTAGTGAAACGCCTTCACAGTTGAAACTATCGCACAGTTGTTATACATCCACACAGTGGTTATACATCCACACAGTGGTGGTATTCCCAAACAAGTGAAACTTCCACACAGTGGTTATAAGTCCACACAGTGGTTATACGTCCAGGGGTAAAAAGTCTGAACAGTTGAGAAAAGTCTAAACAGTTCTCAAACACCTAAACACTTAGGCAAATTTCAGTATTTTCCAGCCCTAATACGACACATTCATCATGTCCTTATGAATTTAACGACTCTGAAATTTCGAAATCCTTCAATTGTTGGTGAATTGAACTGAAACTTTGCAATTAGTTCATTATGATGCCGATAATCAATCTTCTAACATCAATTTCAGTAATTATCAACAATTTTCACTCAATTTCTGAAATCTCAGTTCGTAAACTCAAGAACAACTTTTCGAACACTTTTTCACTGATTCACTCAATTTTGATGTGATATACTACAATTTGTGATTAAAATCATGTTTCTGATGATGAAACACAACTCTGATTCACAATATTTCACTTGAATTGTCAATCTATTACAGATTTCAGTGATTTTTGAAGTTTCTATCTTCGACAGACCTTCAAAAACACTCAACCGAAAGCTCTGATACCAATTGATAGGATCAATTAGAGCAATCTGTAACAAATTATATGAACAATTCAGAGAAATACAAACAATTGTAATCAAATCAAGCAATATCAACAAAATTCAGAGTTCATTGATAGCAAAGACGATTACAAGAGTTAGAAAGCAGTACAAAATGATACGACTACTGAAATCTACTCTAGTCTAAGCTATTTAAACTATGAACAAGGAAAAGACTATCAATTTACAATTTCAGTCCCTATACTAAGGCAAAATTGTAAAATAAGACTAATGTTAATCTTTTAAGAGGACTAACAAGATTTGTCCCTTCCTATCCATAAATTTCGGTTGTCCATTTGGTAAGGTTGTGATCATGTACATGCTTGTGAAAATGCTTAAGTCCAGCAGTCCTGGCATTACTCCTTTAGTTCCCTCCGTGTTGCACCCATAACTCTCGTACAAGTTCAGGATCTAGCTTCCTCCAAACATGGGTGTCGGAGCACCTGCAGTTGCATTTCTGGCAAACAAGTTACAAAACAAATACCCAATATTGCATGGCAAATGATTAGTCATACAATATAAAATAAACAAGTCTTTCAAACTAACAACTCCCTCGCTTTGGCCACTAGCTGTTATCGAATGGCTAAGCAACCGATGTATGTATCGTAGCAACGGGTCCCGAATCTGACTGCTCTTGGTTTTACTTGAGTTGAAGGCCCCTGTTCCAATCTTTTCCCAAAATGCCTTTCTCATGGCACCGCTTTCTGCGTCCCTACTTTCCACATCTGGAAATGTATGGTAAGCTGGCATTCTTGATATTGCTTCCTCCTCCATTTCCTGTTCTGTATATATTCCCAGATAGACGCCAAATAAAGCGATGGATGTTTTTCGCCACTATCCACCTAGTCTGAATGTAACTGCTTCATCATCCCAAGGGTCGGAGTCTTTCATGCTAAATCTGAAAGATGCTAAAAATTCAAGAGTTAGTTCATAAATAGAAGGTCTGTTTTGTGAAAACAATCGCTTCCACTGAACATTCAATAAATTGTTATATCTTTCAAGCTGTCCGACAGCCGCCAAGGTTTCCTCATCGGCTTGCAAATGTGATTTTTCAGCCCTTTGCAAGAGCCTTTGCAACCGGTCACGACACCATCTTTCACGGCTTCTTCCAAATTGTAAGTATGGATGGTTCATGATCCTGAAATTTTGACAAATCAATTAAAATATACAAAACCGGTTTTTGGAATAGTCTATCTATTTTAGGGACAAAAACCGATTTTCAAGAGCCATGTCACCCTTTTTGTGAACGTTTGTTAAAAAACAGTTGACACATTTGCTTTTTAAGAAAAATTTGTTAAACATGGGGGTGTGTCTCTTGAAACATGGGGGTGCGGTTAACATTTTGAGGTAGGAAATTTCAACTCGAGCATGCGTGGTTTTGTTTGTAAATCTTAGATTAAGCATAAATTTGTTATTTTCTTGCTTGAAAAACCAAAGATTATACGTTAAACCTTTTGAGCATTTGTTAATAGTTCAAGACAAAAATATATAATGTTTCAACACTACTTGCCAATTCTTGCAACTGGAACATGATTAACAATGAAATCACCACACATTATGAAGATAGTCTTGTTAACACTAAATGGAAACATACTAATACTAATAACTAACTAATCATACTAATTGACACTAATCAACTTCAAGAGAAATATAAACAAGAAGGGATAAAGCATTCATAATTCCATAACATGTTTAAGCACAAGCTCTTACATATAATCATTAGGATCTCGGTAGTTTAGAGACCTAATCATCTAAATACATGCAAATGGCTATCATAATCATAGGAATTAGTATACTAACCTCTAGATTAAAGCTCTTGAAAGATGACTTGAAGATATGAAATAAAAATTAATAAAAATTTGCACAAGGTGAAGAGGATACGAGTTTGCAGGCAAATAATTCGAGATTTATCATGCAACATTGATGTGGAACAAGACAAAAGGCTAAAACAAGTCAGGTTGTGTCGTTTTTTTGTCATCACGGGGGCGTGCCTATATGGTCACGGGGGCGTGTTCCCCTTGTGCAGTTTCGGTTCAGCCTTTTGTTGTTCCGTTTTTCAATTTCGCGCGTTGCGTAATTTACCCGGTTAAGTTTTATCACATCCAAATCAACAGAAAAGCTACGAAATTAGTTCTAGAAATCAAATAAACAAGCCAATCGACAAGTACATTTTCCTAACTCCTACGATTACATAATACGTTAAAAACCGGGAATCTGAAACTGCAAAACCAGACTCCTTAATGCGCACTAGCGCACATGAACCATCACGAAATGCCTCTAGAAGAAGCCTCCACACATTTCGTGTGGAAGGGTCGGGATAGGGTAATGCGAAGTGCGGTTGCAAGTTCCGCAAGCCGGCGATTGATGGAAACAAGTTCCTCGCGCATTTCCTGAACTTTCTGGATAAGTTCAGCTAAACGTTGAGTTGTGGTGAGATTCATCTCAGTCAATTTCTTGATTAGCTCATGAAGCTTGAAGAAATATTCTTGAGTTGTTGGTTCCCGAGTTTCAGATCGTGGTTTAGTCGCAGGATTCCAATTGGAACTTCCTTGACTTGATTCTTTCATCGTTTCTTTATGAGATTTTGAGCAGAAATGGGTGTGATGAAATCTTGGAACAAGTGTGGTATTTATACACAGGTCGGAAAAGTTGATCACGGGGGCGTGCTTGGGTAGGCACGGCCCCGTGCTTGTCAGAAGTCGCCTTAAATTCGACCTGTAACGTTCCAGAGTCGTCAGCGGAGATCATGGAAAATTTTTTGTTAGAATCACGGGGGCGTGTTCAGTGGGGCACGGCCCCGTGCTTGTGCTTGTGAGTCCTACAAAAAGTTAAAAATTTTAAATAAAATCTATATACAAGTGCCGTGTTTTCGTTTCGGGTCTTCGGCTCGACCCTTCCTCACACTTAATCTTTGTCGGGGCGGAGGTGTAATTCCTCCAAGAAAATCTTGGTTGGCCCATCATTATATGGTTTTAAACGATGTCCATTCACTTTGAAACTTAAACCGTCGTGGTTGTCAATTTTGATGGCACCATTTGGAAACACATTTTTAATCCTGTAAGGTCCAGACCAACGTGATTTTAGCTTTCCGGGAAACAAACGTAAACGAGAGTTATATAGTAAGACACGTTCCCCCACATGAAATCGTTTAGTGCTCCTTAAACGAGAGTCGTGAAATTTCCTTGTCTTTTCCTTATAAACCCTAGCGTTTTCATATGCTTGTTCTCTTAGTTCCTCTAGTTCATGGATTTGTAGAAATCGATTCTTTCCTGCAAGACCTTAGTCTAGGTTTGCTGCTTTGAGTGCCCAATAGGCTTTATGTTCCAGTTCCACAAGTACATGACACGACTTCCCATAAACGAGTTTGAACAGTGTTGTGCCAATGGGAGTCTTAAAGGCGGTTCGAAAAGCCCATAATGCATCATCTAGCTTGGTAGACCAGTCCTTGTGATTTTGTCCTACGGTTTTTTCTAGGATTCATTTGATACCTCGATTAGTGACTTCAGCTTGCCCATTTGCTTGTGGATGATAAGCGCTTGTAAAGCGATGGTTCACTCCATAACGAGCCATTGCTCTTTCGAGCTGGTTGTTGCAGAAATGAGTTCCTCGATCACTAATCAAAGCCTTGGGGGTACCAAAACGAGAGAATAATTTCTTAAGGAATTTGACAACATTTCTTGCATCGTTGGTAGGCAGGGCTTGAGCTTCGGCCCATTTTGAGACATAATCAACTGCTACCAAGATGTAACGATTCCCAAATGACACCGGGAATGGCCCCATGAAATCAATACCCCATACGTCAAATACCTTGCATACTTGAACGGGTTTTTGAGGCATCTCATCCCGTGTCGAGATGTTGGTTGCTCTTTGACATGCATCACAGGTGCGTATCATGTTATGAGCATCCTTGAAGATTGTGGGCCAATAGAATCTAGAATCGAAGACCTTTTTGGCTGTTAGGGTTGCTCCATGGTGGCCTCCTGTGGGTCCTTCATGACAGTGCCTTAGGATCTGTTCCGCTTCACTTCCATAAACGCATCTTCGAATGAGTTGGTCCGCACCGATTCTAAATAGGTAAGGGTCTTCCCAATATTAATGCTTAATATCAGTAAAAAATTTCTTCTTTTACTGATAAGTCATTCCTGTGAGAAGGACTCCGCTTGCCAAATAGTTTGCGAAATCGGCAAACAAAGGATGCTCATCGATTGAAGATTGGATGTTCAAAAGGAATTCGTGAGGAAAATTATCGTTTATTTTGAATTCCTCGGTTTGTGAAGGGTTTGAATCTTCGAGACGTGAAAGATGATCAGCCGCTAGATTTTCTGCTCCTTTCTTGTCACGAATCTCAACATCGAATTCTTGAAGCAGAAGTATCCATCGTATCAATCTCGGCTTTGCATCTTGTTTGTTGAACAGATAACGTAGGGCTGAATGATCGGTATAGACGGTTGTTTTTGACAGGATTAGATACGAGCGGAATTTGTCAAATGCGAAAACCACTGCGAGAAGTTCTTTCTCGGTGGTTGTGTAATTTTCTTGCGCGTCATTTAGGGTTTTGCTCGCATAGTGAGTTGGGTGAAATTGCTTGTCTTTCCTTTGTCCTAACACGGCTCCTACAGCAAAATCGCTTGCATCGCATATGAGTTCAAATGGTAACGTCCAATCTGGGGAAACCATAATTGGAGCGGTGACCAATCTCTCTTTTAACAGATCAAATGCACTAATGCATTCGTTGGAAAACACGAATTTTGTATTTTTCTCAAAAGTGGAGTCATTGGTCGTGCGATTTTTGAGAAGTCTTTAATGAAACGACGATAGAATCCTGCATGACCTAGGAAGCTTCTAATTTCTTTCACGGTTGTGGGATATGACAGTTTAGAAATAGTGTCAACTTTGGCTTGATCAACTTCGAGGCCTGCTCGAGAAATCTTATGTCCCAACACTATTCCTTCAGTAACCATGAAGTGGCACTTTTCTCAATTCAAAACAAGGTTAGAATCTTCACATCTAACCAGCAACTTTTCCAGGTTTTCAAGACATTGTTCAAATGAGTTTCCAAAGATGGAGAAGTCATCCATGAAAACTTCCATTGAGTGTTCAATCATGTCATGAAAAATTGCTACCATGTATCTTTAAAATGTAGCAGGGGCATTACCCAATCCAAAAGGCATTCGGCGATAAGCAAAAGTGCCATATGGACAAGTGAATGCTGTTTTCTCTTGATCTTCAGGAGCAATGGGAATTTGGAAATACCCTGAGAAACCATCGAGGAAATAATAGAACATTTTTCCAGAAAGTCTCTCGAGCATTTGATCAATGAAAGGTAGAGGGAAGTGGTCCTTCCTTGTGGCGTCATTGAGTTTGCGATAGTCGATGCAAACTCTCCATCCTGTAACCGTATGAGTTGGAATAAGCTCGTTCTTCTCGTTAGTTACCACAGTCATTCCTCTTTTCTTTGGAACAACTTGGACGAGACTGACCCAAGGCAAATCAGAAATAGGGTAAATCAAACAGGCATCCAGCAGTTTGATTACTTATTTCTTCACCACCTCTTGCATGCTCGGATTTAAACGTCTTTGAGGTTGAATAACGGATTTAAAGTTTTCCTCCATCAATATCTTATGAGTGCAAAAGGATGGATTGAGTCCCTTGATGTCCATGATTTTCCAAGCAATTGCTCGTTTATGTGCCTTCAACAAATTGAGCAACTTGTTCTTCTCATCATTTGATAATGCGGATGAGATTATGACAGGAAGTTGAGATGTATTTTCAAGAAAAGCGTATTCGAGATGAGACGGTAGTTCTTTGAGTTCTAAAGTCAGAGGGTCTTCGATAGAAGGTTTGGCTTTAGGTTCTAATTCTTGATCGATGATCTCAAATGCTTCTTGATAAGATGATGTTTCATCAATTTCAAGTTCTGGAATGATTTGGTACTCACAGATGGGCTCGGTGGTTTGGATTTCTATTAATTGAGTATTGCAAGCTTCAATTTGACGAGTGTTCTTCAGATGACAGCTTATGATTGAGTCGTAAACATCAATATAATAGAGTGAATCGTCATGATGTTGAGGATGTTTCATGGATTGTCCTATGTCGAATGTCACTTCCTCCTCATCCACTCGGAGTGTGAGTTTGCCGGTGCAAACATCAATGAGGGCTCGAGCGGTTGCTAAGAAAGGTTGACCTAGGATGAGAGGAACATTCTTATCCTCATCCATGTCGAGGATCACAAAATCAACAGGAAATACGAACTTGTCGATTTTAACTAACAGATTTTCAACAATGCCCCTCGGATATTTGACAGAACGGTCAGCTAATTGGATGCTCATACGAGTAGGTCTAGGCTCACCTAAGTTTAACTTTTCGAAAACCGCATAAGGCATAAGGTTAATGCTAGCACCTAAATCGGCTAACGCGTTGCTGACAGAAAGATTTCCTATTAGGCAAGGTATGGTGAAACTCCCCGGATCAGTCATCTTTTGAGGTAGTTTGTTTTGAAGAACGGCTGAGCATTCCTCATTCAAAACTACATGTGATAACTCTTCAAGTTTCTTCTTGTTTGACAATACACCCTTTAAAAACTTAGCATAATTTGGCATTTAGGCTAAGGCTTCCACCAATGGCAGATTAATGTGGAGTTGCTTGAACAATCCCAGAAATTTGCCATATTGTGCCTCCATTCATTGTTGTCTTAGACGACCGGGATATGGAGGTGGTGGAACATAAGGTGGCGGTGGTATGTATTTCTTGGCTGGTTCTTCAACAACAGCAGGTTGCTTCTGCTTGTCACTTGGATTACTTGGAGTCTCGAGTTCTATTTCTTCAAGGATGGGCTGTAATACAGGTACATCACCTTGAGTGGTTTTGCCACTCCTTGTGGTGATGGATTTGACTTGAGCATTAGGGTTTGTTACTGTGTTGTTAGGCAAAGCACCTTGGGGTCTTGCAGATAGTTGTTGTGCTATCTGACCTACTTGGTTTTCAATGGTTTGCAACGATGCTTTGTTGCTTTTAATGTCAGCCTCGTTTCTTTGGAACCTTTCCTCGTTTCTTCGATCAGATTTCGGAATGTACTCATCTGTGGCTTGTGTGGTTAACAACAATTGCTGCAATAAGTCTTCCATTGATGATGCTCCACGGTCTTGACTACTACTGCTTGGACCTTGATATGGTGGTTTCTATTGTTGGTAAGGTGGCCTACGGTCGAATCCAGATGATGATGGGTTGTTACCAGCTTCTCTGTAATTCGGATTGCTCCTCCAATTTGAGTTGTTGTTATATGAGTTGTTTGGGCCTCCTATGTAGTCAACATCTTCAACCATCATAATGCCTTGTGGGCATTCATTGGCCTTGTGTGAATTTCCACATGTGTTGCATCGTGTTGGAGTCTTTTCAAGTTTAGCTTGCAATTGTTCGAATCATTTGGTTATGGCTTCTAACTAGACTGTGATCAACGTTTCAGAGTATACTTGATGAATTCCTCTAGAGTTGATTTTGTTTCTTAAAGGATTGTAAGCAAAGCTCATCTTAGCTGCTTTCTCTAGGGCTTGGTATGCTTCTGTTGGTGTGACACTTCCGAAATCTCCTCCCGCACTTTGGTCTACAGCTTGTTTGTGTGCTCCGCTGATTGCATCATAAAAAGTTTGACACTGCAGCCACAAATCAAGTCCGTGATGTGGGCATCTCCGAAGGAGACCTTTATATCACTCCCACGCTGCATGTAATGATTCATCATCGTCCTGGCGAAAGCTTGTGATGCTGCTTCTTAATTTGGCAGTGCGATCGGGCGGAAAGTATTTCAACAGGAATTGTTCAGCCATTTCCGCCCATGTGGTGATGGAACCAGGCGGAAGTGAATCAAGCCAGTCAATGGCTCGACCGCGAAGTGAAAATGGAAAAAGTCTTAGTCTAATAACATCGTCTGAACAGTTATTGATTTTGAAGGTTGCACAGATACGAAGGAATCGTGAGATGTGAGCGTTAGGGTCTTCGTCTTGCAATCCGTGAAACTGAACAGAGTTCTCTACGAGTTAGATAATACTAGACTTAATTTCAAAATTATTGGCCGCTATTGCTGGTTGGACAACACTAGACTCATAACCGTCGATTGATGGTGTGGCATACTGCGTCATCTTCATTTCCTCGTCTTGATTAGCCATGTCTCCTTCGGATGGTGTATCTTCCGAGATGTCTTCTTCGATGATTATTGCCGCTTGTTGTGGTCTTTCACGTAATCTTTGTCGGAAAAGTCGTTCAGGTTCCGAAAGAGGTGAAACAAGTTCAGGACTAGACGAGTCGGACATACACTAACTTAGGGAAGCATAAACTAACTAATGCTTAAAATGAATCAGGCAAATGTAACTAAACTATCTAAGGCAAACTAACTACAAAGTCAAAATGAATTTGAACAAAAAATATTAAGAAGATATAAACAGGACAGTCAAAAATTTCGATTGTCTTTCAAACTTGCCGTGTGTCCCCGGCAATGGCGCCAAAAAGTTGGTGCGGTGTGAAAGTATATGTATTTTGATAAATGATTTTCGCACAGATTCAGTTTTAAATTGTTATTACTACTACTATCTACACACACAAAAGGCAAGTGCACCTATCGTGAGGTAATATAGTGATGGTAAGAACCGAGTATCAATCCGTGGACACACTAAGAGTACTCAACAACCTTTATGATTGACTATCAGATTTGATTTTGTTTAGGAAAATGATAAGTTGCATTGATGTAAATTAGGGTTTTTAGGGTTTTTAAAATAGAAATAAAAATAAAGTAAAATAAGTTGAAACTTTTGGATTTGAAATCAAGGGATAAAGGCTATCATCCTAACTTGGATTACACTTATGTAACTGTGATGAAGTGGTGGTGTGATTAAAGATATTGAATAAAGTAATTGTGTTAACGTTTATAAAGATGACCTGGCGCGATTTCTCGTCTATCCGCTCGGTAGTGACCAGGACCAAGTCAGGTTGAGATTTACTGCTTAGGTCAAGGCCTTAGTAATATAGGTAAATCTTTTGAGTCCTTTTCGACATACGATCTCTGAAAACATAACTTAATGTTAGAAGAGAGTTGATCAAGTTTCTTTCCAACATACCATTAATTTTAGAAAACCTTAACAATTACTGTAGATTTCTCAGACTAATAAAAGGGAACCCGTAATTAATCAGAAAGTTAAGGTCTTATGATTTCTAATAACCACCTCTAGTTAATTAGCCATAGTTTGTTATGAATAAAAGTTGATCATACGTTTTTCAACCGTGTATGACAATCACAATTACAAACCATAAACTTATAACCCCCCATTCAAATGTAGGTGCTACCCATCAAAAGTTTTCCTAAGACCACCATAACATTAACACAATATTTATCACACCATTAGTTCATCACAAATTACATAAGTTTCATCCAGTTAGGATGACAATAAGAGTTTAGCTCATAATGAGCTTGAACATAACAACACACAAAATAGAAGATAAGTATGAATTCATCGGTGAAATGGAACAATCAAACCGGTGATTCCACAATGGATGATGTCTAGACAATCTCGAGCTTCTTCCAAGTGTTGTATGCACCTCCCGAGCCTCCAAATGGTCTTCAAGACTTGATTCCCGAGAGAGTTCTGCAGAGTATCACCCCACCAAAGGCTTGCTAAAATGGTGAACTTAGCCCTCTATTTATAGGCTTCTCGGAGTGCTTAAGCATGGCCCCGTGACAAAAAGGCACGGCCCCGTGTTAGTACAATGCTTACGAAAGTTGGTCGGATCGTACGCACAGGAGTTGTCGGGGCACGGCCCCGTGACAAATTGGGCACGGCCCCGTGAAAGGGGTAATCACAGCCCCGTGACAAATGGGGCACGGCCCCGTGACTGCTTTTGGGGAACAGTACTTTTTGTCCTGTCAGATGTCTAATCACGAGGGTGTGCCAAATTAGCACTGGGGTGTGTTTCAGGCAAGGCATGGGGGCGTGCTAAATGAGGCACGGCCCCATGCTTGGAATTCTAAGCTTGGATTTCTTCAATTTCTTGTCCAATATGCTCATTTTGTCCATCTTGTACTTCACAACACCTGAAAACACAATTAAATGATTTTAAGTACATAATCATCATATTTCGGAAGATATCAATGAATAATTGATGTACTTTTGATAGTGTTTTTATGTATAATTTAGAGCACATCAATCCACTACCGAGGATTGATGACTTGTTCGATCAGCTCCAAGGTGTCAGTTGGTTCTCGAGGATAGATCTTCGATCTGGCTACCATCAATTGAAGGTGAAGGAGCAAGATATTCCTAAAACAGCTTTTCGCACACGATACGGACACTACGAGTTTCTCGTTATGTCCTTTGGTCTAACCAACGCGCCAACTACTTTTATGGACTTGATGCATCGAGTGTGTCGGACGATGTTGGACAAATAAGTGATTGTATTCATCGACGATATCCTGATTTATTCAAGGAGCGAAGAAGAGCATGCCGGTCACATTCGGGAAGTGTTGGAGACGTTGAGAAATGAGAAGCTGTATGCTAAGTTCTCCAAGTGTGCTTTTTGGTTACTCGAGGTGCAATTTCTGGGTCACGTGGTAAATGCTGAGGGAATCATGGTGGACCCGGCTAAGGTTGAGGCCGTGATACAATGGAAGTCTCCTAAGACGCCATCCGAGATTCATAGCTTCTTGGGATTGGCGGGCTACTACAGGAGGTTTATTCAAGACTTTTCTAAGATAGCTTCACCTTTAACAAAGTTGACTCGCAAGGATGTGAAGTTCGTGTGGGGTCGAGAGCAGGAGGGTGCTTTCGAGCAGTTAAAGGAGAGATTAACATAAGCTCCTATCTTAACATTGCCCGAAGGGAGTGAAGATTTAGTGGTATATTCAGATGCATCTTATTCTGGGCTAGGTTGCGTATTGATGCAACACGGAAGGGTGATAGCCTACGCATCCCGACAGCTGAAAACCCATAAACTCAACTATCCCACGCACGATCTAGAATTAGCTGCGGTGGTTTTCGCGTTGAAGATTTGGCGGCACTACTTATATGGGGCGAAGTGCACCGTCTTCACAGACCACAAAAGCTTGAAGTACTTCTTCAAGTAGAAAGATTTGAACATGAGGCAGAGACGATGGTTGGAGCTCATAAAGGATTACGATTGCGAGATCCATTACCATCCGGGCAAGGCCAACCTGGTGGCAGATGCCCTTAGCTGAAGGGAGAGACCCGAGCCGATTCGGGTGAAGGCTTATCAGCTGATTATGACCTCTGACGTGATGACGCAGGTCAAGGAGTTTCAAGATGAGGCTTTGAAAGAAGATCGTCTTAACTCTGAAAGAATGAGAGGTCTAGTCGCAGAGTTGGGTGAAAACACTTTCAGTGTTAGAACCCGATATGGGAGAATATGGATTCCTCGTTACGGGGATCTACGTGGAAGGATCATGGACGAGGCTCATAAGACTCAATACTCCATTCATCCCGATGCTACCAAGATGTACCACGACATGAAGAAAGACTACTGGTGGCCGGGTATGAAACGTGATGTAGTGGAGTATGTGAGTAAGTGCTTTACTTGCTTGCAAGTGAAGGCAGAGCATCAGAAGCCGTCAGGGAAGATCCAACCTTTGGATATACCTGAGTGGAAGTGGGAGCATATCACCATGGTCTTTATTACAAAGCTACCACATACCCCGAAAGGGTATGACGCTATATGGGTGATAGTTGACCGTTTGACGAAGAGTGCTCACTTCCTACCGATCCAAGAGACGTATTCTTCTGAGAGGTTCGCGGATCTATTTATCAAAGAGATTATAGCTCGTCATGGTGTGCCGGTGTCTATTGTATCTAATCGCGACACTCGGTTTACATCTAAGTTTTGGAGGAAATTGCACGACGCGATGGGGACGAGACTACACATCAGCACGGCTTATCATCCTCAGACTGAAGGTCAGTCTGAGAGGAACATCCAGACACTCGAGGACATGCTTCGAGCGTGCGTGATCGATTTCGGAGGAAGTTGGGATGACCATCTGCTGTTAGCCGAATTCTCGTACAACAACAGTTATCATGCTAGCATTGGCATGCCACCCTACGAGATGGTATATGGTAGGAGATGTAGGACACCCGTTTACTGGGGTGATATTGGTCACAAGGAGTTAGGGAACATTGAAGTGATCGAGGCTACGACGGAGAAGCTCGAAAAGATCAAAGCCTTCATGAAGGCAGCTAAAGATAGACAGAAGTCGTATGCTGATAAGAGACGTAGACCGATTGAGTTCCAGGTGGGTGATAGGGTTATGTTGAAAGTCTCACCTTGGAAGGGCATCATTCGGTTTAGAAAGCGGTGGGGCAAGTTGAGCCCAAGGTATATAGGACCTTTCCGAATCGTTGCTCGAGTAGGAGAGGTGGCCTATAGGTTGGAACTACCAGATGAGTTAAGTGGAATTCACCCGACATTCCATGTATCTCATCTGCGAAAGTGTTTAGCAGACGAGGATATGGTTGTACCGCTGGAAGATATTGAAATAGACGAACGACTCAATTATGTGGAGCAACCAGTGGTGATCATTGATCGTAAGGAGAATAGGTTGAGGAATAAAGTGGTTCCCCATGTGCGAGTACAGTGGAAGCACAGGAAGGGACCCGAGTCTACATGGGAGATTGAAGGAGCGATAAGGCAGCATTACCCTCATCTGTTTGAGGAATAACAGGTTTCGGGCACAAAACCTATATAAGGGGGGTGGACTTGTAACACCCGATCATTTCCTTATATGAAGAAAGAATAAAATTAAGGGAAAAGAAAGAAAAGGTAAGTTAACCAAAGTAAAGGGGTTAAAAGTGTCAAAATGGCAAAATGTCAAAAAGTTGGTACAAAAGTAGGCATGGCCGCCCACTCTTGCCTGCGCACTTCCTTCATTCTGTTCTAAAGAGAGAGAGAGCAGAAAAACTCTTGAGAATTTTAGAAGAAACAGGAAATTCGATGTTTTTGGTAATAATTCTCAGCTTTATGATGTTTTAGATGTTTCTAGGCTCGGATATGTGCCTGTAAATGTGATTGTGTGTTTGGGTTGTATATGTGTGTGGGTTTTATTTGCTTGAAACATCTGGGAAGCTCAAAGAAGGGTATCAATCCCGAAAACAAAACAAGGTGAGTTCTAGAATCCCCTTTTTAACATGTTTTAACAAATTTTGGGGCTGGAAAATGCATGTGTATGTGTTTTTATGAGATTATGTTTATAGTCGTATGTGTGTGTGAATGAGTATGTGGATGGGTGTATGTTTTGGGGGTAAATGAGGTGATGATTATGATTATGAATGTATTATGGTGCTTAAAATGTTAGTACTAAGCATAGAATTTGATTTAGGACGAATTTGGGATTGATTTATGTTGTTTAAGTGCAAATGAGATGCCTAACCGCCTAAACAGTACCCCAACCGTCTGAAATTTGCCTTAGAAAATACTAAGTAAGCCCAACCGTCTGGACAGGGCCCATGCGTCTGGGATTTCTCCCAAACGCCTGAGTGCCCATGCGTCTAAGTCAGGCCCATGCGTCTGAATAGTGCCCAACCGACTAGAATATTGCCTAGGATGACTAAGTGCAGGGCCAAATGTCTGAATAGGGCCCATGCGTCTAAACAGGCCCATGCGTCTAAGTGAAAAATGGCTAAGTGTAGGCCCAACCGTCCGAATAGTGCCCAACCGCCCAAACAGGGCCCATGCGTCCAACAGTTAGAATTTATTTCGGGAATTTTATGGGAGTCTATGCCATTGGGGTTAGCAACAATGTTTGACTAGGGTTAATAAATGTTTAATTCCAAGCATAATCATGACTGTTTTCATGATTCCTTATTATTATCATTATCATTATTGTTAACCGTATTATTATTGTTATTAATATTATTATTATTGTTATTAATAACATTATTATTGTATGGCTTTACGTGGTATGATCGAAATAGAAAGTATTATCATTAATAAAGAGAAAGATTAATGATGAGGAAAAGTGGAACGTAAATGAATGAATGAAAGTCTTGCAAGCAAATGTATGGAGGTGCACAGCCTTGTTGTCGTTAGTTTAACTGTGATGCGGGCTAGCTACCCCGAATGATGCACACAGGGTCAATCATTGAGATTGACAATAAGGTGAGCGACCCTGTTGTCGCAAAAGACTCGAATAAAGTGCAATCATTAAGATTGCTAATGAGGTGAGCGACCCTGTTGTCGTAAAAGACTCAGATAAAATGCAATCATTGAGATTGCTAATGAGGTGAGCGACCCTGTTGTCGCAAAAGACTCGGAAAGATAATGATAAAAATACGAAATGAATGAATGATGAAGATAATAATGATATTACCTAAGTGTTCGTATGATGTGTGTTCACATGCAAAAGTAAAGAATGGTTCTCAAATGAAAATAAAGTATGTTTTATTATAAAACTAGGACTCACTCAGCAACGCTGACTTTTACGCATTTTTCAGTTGGCAGGTAAAATGTTGCTGAGGATGGCACACGGGTGAAGCTACTCGGTGGGGCATGACTGACATCCATTCACACATGATAATACTGTTGTTTTGTAATGCAACCGAACTATTATTTTATAATATGATTAAACCATGGTGTATTGCTTAACAATAATGTTTATAATGAAATGAATGACTTTTGTTAAATTAATTCCACTGCTTAAATTTGTATTATGTAACGTTTTATGTAATTATTGCTGTGAATGACCAACTGTGAGGTGTCTGGGAACGGGGCCTTACAAAACTATTGCATAGAGCACGTGTACCCTATGCTTAAAAAGTGATATTAGATATCTTAAATTTTGAGTAAAATGAAATTTGCGTGCCTCGCCCATCCTTGTCTCGATGATTAGTTTTAGGTTTATCTTGATTTTAATGAAT
Organism: Flaveria linearis; assembly: GCA_024085815.1. Taxonomy (NCBI): domain Eukaryota; kingdom Viridiplantae; phylum Streptophyta; class Magnoliopsida; order Asterales; family Asteraceae; genus Flaveria; species Flaveria linearis. The sequence continues at coordinate 31,926,595 of CM044013.1, forward strand.
TCAATGATATAGACACTCGGATTTTCCTAAACATCTAAATTTACTTTAATGAGTCGTTATTATACTATCATGATACTATACTAAACATACGATATTTGATAGGTCGTGGATATCAATTAAAATAAATACTTATAAAAGGTTCGAATAAAATCTCTGTGACATCCGTCACTATCAGGTCCGTCAATCGACTCGAAAACTTGTTAATTCATTCAGAACATTTATTATTTTACGTCATTCGTTTCCAAATCGAAACTTGACGTACCTGCTTTACGTGTCAACCCTAATATTATGATAACATGATTAGACAAATATTACATAAACCGTAATTAACAAAATTAAACATTTTTAATATTATTTATACTATTATTATCATTATTAGTATTAATATTAATACTAGTATTATTACTACTAATAATAATAATATTAAAAATGAAAAATTTAATAAAAACTTAACCCTATTAAACTTTTGGGATGAAATTGTAATAACTGAAACTTGTTTTAAAAATTTTGACATAAAATAACACATAACACAAACTGCAGGGGGCCAGTGTGTAACTTTTTAAAACCCATTTCCCCCCCCCCCCCCCCCGGTACCTGTCGGCCTTCTCCCCTTCGGCCACTGTTCCGGCCATCTCTCCGGCGAAGCAACGCACCCAAAACCACTTGGCTTTTGACCGAATCAAACATCCCGACAGTATCACATGTGAGATTCGAACTAATACCCCATAATAATTCGAAAATCTGAGTGCGATCTAAAGCAAACTCAACCACCTCACTTTCGGCCGAAGATTCGGCCAACTATCAAGCACTAACACACTATAATACTCTAATTAATCGAACCTAGACGACCATCTACCTATTCCTAAACTAATATAACATCCAATTGAGTATGAGGATCACACCAACACCACATTCGATCATCACCTAACCCGCGACCTGCAACTCACTCGAACACCATCATCTGGACCTTCAATCCCGAAATTGAAAGAGGGCTTTTTCTTAACATCTACCCTATAAGCTATATACAAAGTTAATTCGATTTTCATCTACATTTGTCCATCGTTTGGATTCAAGACAAACCGCGACTTGTTCTTAGTGGTGTTTAGCATCAATTCGAAAGCATACAGGTAATTGAACACATGTACCTAATCGTTTTTACGTGGGGATCAAAAGCCCCATGATCTTAATTGTTATCATAATCGATTGGGGCTTTAATTTGATCGATCAATGATCTAGGGTTTCACGGATTTGGGGGTTTTTGTTAGATTTGGTATTTAATAATTGGAACCCGTGTCTTACCGCGGCTGTATGCCTTGGTTCAGTGTTTCCTTGTCCACTTGCAATCTGAGAGGTCCCGGGTTCGACCTCGGGCAACCTCATTTATTTTTTTAAAGGCTTTTTAGGCTTTTAAAAATTACAGAAAAATTCTAAAAATTATAAAAATAATTTTTTCAAACTTTGTTTATATTTTTGGGCACCAGATAATTTTCTGGATTATATTAAAGTTTTATTAAATTATTTACAAATATTGTTTATTTTATAAAATATACTTTAACGAACGGTTTAGATTAATATTTTTCGTAATTATTCTCCGTTAATCATACAGACTTAATTACATGTAGAACTTCATTATTATATCTAGAATTCATTTCTAAAACACTTAATAATTCATCAAATGGATTAAAAATATGATATTTATTTCATAAATTTAATTACATAAACAAAACTCATAATTCTATCAAAACCCTAATTCTTATTCGCACGTTAATCATATTATTAACCATAAACTCGTAAATAATAACTAACATTAATTATATTCCTATTAAATGAAATCCAGGTTAACCGAAACCCTAATCGTTGTACGAACATTATTTCCTTGCTGTGCAATCAATGTGAGTTTCACGGCCCCATTTTCATTACAATTTTATAAATCTTTGGGGGAAAAGTATGCTCACACGTTTTCAATGCTGTACAACATACATACAATTTTCATACTTGGAATCAACGTGATACTGTTTTATGAGTACTTATCTGATGCATATATGATGTTACTGTGTGGTTCTTCTTACAACCATTAATTCTGGTGTTGGAACCAACGGATAGGTATTAGTAGTACTACTAGGTTGACACCCCCACCCTTGACAGATGGTTACTTGTGAGTACCATCACACTGCCAGGAACGGGCCTTGGGTGAATATATTCTGACAAGTTGTTGTGTGTACGTCATTAGGTTTGGTTGTATAAAACTCATGGTATGTGATTTTGCTTGTTTATAACTGTATGCACGGTATTCCACTACAAACACTATATAACACCAGTTACATGTTTACAATTCAAACCTGTGAACTCACCAACCATGTGTTGACTTTTGAGCATATCTTTTCAGGTGATAATAATCAAAGAGGATAGCTAGAGCCGATGCCTTAGCAGAGACCCTCAGGACTTCAGTAGACATCATTAGTGTTTGACTATCATTTGATTTCGCTTATGAATACTATGTTGAACTTTTTGTTTGTTGGATTTCATGTTGGATTTGGTTTTGTTAAATCGATAGACTATGCTAGTCGTGGAACTGACTAACCACGACACAAGTCACCATTGTGTCGGGTGACGTCATGACACGTGGATCTTTGCATTTATTTTGCCTCTGTAAACTAACCAGGTGTTATGACGATCCCGTCCGTTATATCCTCGTGTTTTCGCTATAAGCGGGGGTGTGACAGACTAGTATCAGAGCCTTGGTTATAGAGAATTAGGCAATACACTTGACCTAGACTATAACCTAGGAACGTTCATGTAGAATGCATGCTAGGACTGGCTTGCATTTAATATTACATGTGTGTTCTTCTATACTTGTTACTTGACTCTATACATGATTCTATGCATATGTGCTTGTTATCTGATCATCCTGAGGAAGACACTATTACTCTTAGTCTTTCTCTATGGGATGCCATTATACTAGAATTTTACGTTCGTATACGCACAACATCATATCATTAGGTCGAGATACCTAAACAGAAGGGAACCTCGGTGATCACGCGTAGCGTCGATCTCGGATACTAAATCCGACCCTAGCATGCTTATGCTTGAGATCCTGAAAGTATGAAGGATAGGCAACTATCATTAGACATATCGTGCTTATGTGCTTGGAGTTTACTAGTTACTACATACTACTATTGGAATACTAATGGCTCATGGACATGAGGACATTACACGAACCATGCTTGATGAGTGTTGACAATACTATGATGTTAACTTGGAGTAAGTGAAGCTAAGGGTGACCATGCAAGGCAAATTACCATTACGGGTGCACACGTAATTGCAATTTGCACTGCATGGGAAGTTTGGCAAATCTTACCATGAGGTAACGATCAGGAGTATCACAAGTTCTCTATTCTATACCCTAGAGTGTGCTAGGATCATAATTCTAGTAAAACCTCGTTAAGGGTAACAAAACATTACTAACATCTACTATTACATAAGTCCTGTCCTACTTAGAGCCTTCATGGTATTTCCAATCATGACATTGATCCTATCTTTCACAAAACATTCCTCCACTTAGCATTTCAGTAACTAAGGAACTGATTGATTGCTTAGTATGAAAGTGGACTTAAGGAAATGTAGAGGAGTGATGATACTCTCCACACATACATTACGTTATTCTTTGGGATTATGCTAAGGAAAATTAGGATGTCATGTAACCTGTTTAAGCATCATTCAAGGTATATCGTGGATGTGGTGGGAATGCTGCGGGGAACCCTATATATAAGCATCACTGGTATACTAAGAGTGTGCTTAAACTGGGCTACGTGATGATCTTGATGGACCGAAGCATGGGTTATTGGAACTTGATAAGTGGAATCATACGTGTATCTTAAAGTGACTAAGGTTTACATGTTTACAAAAGATTACATGTTTACACCTTTCTATGATTAGAAGATGCCGCCTAGAAGAGTCACACGTAGTACCAATCAAGAAGGTGAGACCTCACAAGGCAGAGGTAGGGGTAGACCACCAAGAACAGGTGGTGCTCCTGCTGGCAACAATCAGGGAACTGACAACCCTGACATAGCTGCTATGATTGCTCAGCAGCTAGCTGCACTGATTCCGACTATTGTGACTCAAGTTAGCGACACTCTTCTGAATCATCATCTCCATGGGGATAATGATACTAATGATCAGCATAACCAAGGAACAGGGGAAGACACTAGGATTGGAGGAACAACTGGGAACGAAACTGGGGTCGACAAAACTAGACGGGAATGTTCTTACAAGGAATTCGTGGACTGCAAACCTGGAGAATTTGACGGGAAAGGTGGGGCGATAGCCCTAACAAGATGGCTTGAAAAGATGGAGGCAGTGATTGACATCAGTGAGTGCCTCAACAGTCAAAGAATCAAGTATGCCACGTGTTCACTGCAGGGCAAGGCACTAACCTGGTGGAACACCCAGGTTCAAGCTAGAGGAAGAGAGTCTGCGATGCGGATGTCATGGGATGAGTTCAAAGCATTGATTCTTGAGGTGTACTGCCCACTTAACGAAATGCAGAAACTGGAGCATGAATTCTGGAATCATGTAATGGTGGGGGCTGGACACGCAGCTTACACGGATCGTTTTCATGAGTTGGCAAGACTTATTCCACACCTTGTGACTCTGGAATAAAAAGAATCGAGAGGTACATTTGGGGACTTGCGCCTCAAATCCGGGCAATGGTAACAGCAGCTGCCCCTCCAACGATTCAGAGCACAATTCAGAAGGCTGGCGCTCTCATGATGAGATGGTAAGAACAGGGGTGTTGGGTAGGGGAGCAGAGAAGAGAAAGGATGTTGGAGAAACAAGCCGGTCGAGTGCCGGGAAATCTGATAAGAGGGCTAAGATCACCAGGAATTTCGTGGCAGTGGCTCAAGGCAAGAGAGAGTATGTTGGGCCACACCCTAAATGTGACAGGTGCAACTATCATCATCCCCCAGAGATGTAGTGTCGGGTATGTGTGAACTGTAGGCACCCGGGGAACCTAGCAAAAGATTGTAAAGTGGCGCCGAATCTGGTGGCGCCCATCAACGCGGTTAACCCTGCCGGGAATGCCAGAGCTTGTTATGAGTGTGGAGTCCTTGGTCACTACCGGAACATGTGCCCCAAACTGAATAGGACACCGGGTCAACAAGGGAATAACCAGCAGCAAGTGATGGCCATAGCTGGGAATCAAGGTCCGGCTAATCAAAGGGAATGTCGCTCGGGGACGTGCATTTGTCTTTGGAGCTAACGATGCTCGTCAGGACCCAAATGTTGTCACGGGTACGTATCTTCTCAACAACCACTTTGCATCTCTACTATTTGATACCGGGGCAGATTATAGTTTTATTTCCTCGGAATTTGCTTTGTTACTTGGTGTGAACCCTAGTAAAGTAGAAACTAGCTTTTCCGTAGAAATGGCCAATGGTAGAGTTGTACGTGCAGATGAGATTATTAGACAGTGCTCCATGATATTGGAGAACCATGCCTTTGACATAGACTTAATACCTTTCGAGTTGGGGTGCTTCGATGTGATTGTGGGAATGGATTGGTTGTCGAAACACGAAGCCGAGATCGTTTGTCGGGAGAAAGTAGTACGAATCCCTATGCCAAACAGGGAGGTACTCAAGATTCAAGGAGAACGACCGGAAGAACTCTGAAGCTGATCACTTGTATGAAAACACGACGATGTTTACGGAAGCAGTGTTACGCATTTCTGGCCCATGTAGTGGAAAAGAAAGAAGAAGGCAACAAGTTGGTGGATATTCCTGTAGTACGAGATTCCCCGGAAGTATTCCCTGATGACCTGTCGGGTTTACCTCCTCCACGACAGGTGGAATTTCATATCGAGTTGGTTCCTGGAGCTACGCCGGTAGCAAAAGCACCATACCGGCTAGATCCATCCGAAATGCAAGAGTTATCTAGCCAACTGCAAGAGCTACTGGAGAAGGGTTTTATTCGACCGTGTCATTCACCATGGGGAGCACCGGTCTTATTTGTCAAAAAGAAAGACGGGTCGTTCCGCATGTGCATTAATTATCGCGAGTTGAACAAGTTGACTGTGAAGAATCGATATCCTCTTCCCAGAATCGATGATTTGTTTGATCAGTTGCAAGGAGCTTCATATTTCTCCAAGATTGATCTTCGTTCTGGATATCATCAATTGAGGGTTTTTGAGGATGACATACCGAAAACAGCGTTTAGGACTCGTTATGGTCACTATGAGTTCTTAGTCATGCCATTCGGACTGACTAACGCACCAGCTGTATTCATAGATCTGATGAATCGGGTGTGTAAACCATACTTGGATAATTTTGTGATCATATTCATTGACGATATACTTATCTACTCTCGATCGAAAGAAGACCACGAGGAACATCTTCGGGCCATACTGAGTTTGTTACAAGAAGAGAAACTTTTCGCTAAACTCTCGAAGTGCGAGTTTTGGCTTCGAGAAGTGAAGTTTTTGTGGCATGTGGTTAACGAGAATGGGATTAATTTAGATCCCGGCAAAATTGAAGCAGTGAAGAAATGGGATACACCCCAGACACCCTCAGAGATACGGTAATTCTTAGGATTAGCCGGGTACTATCGTCGCTTCATTGCAAATTTTTCAAAGATTGCTCAACCATTAACTATGTTGACTCAGAAAGACAAGAAGTTTGATTGGGGATATGTCCAAGAACAAGCATTCCAAACATTGAAAGAGAAGTTATGCAACGCACCGATATTGTCCCTTCCAGACGGAACTGATGATTTTGTGGTGTACTGTGATGCTTCACGCCAAGGATTGGGTTGTGTGCTAATGTAGAAAGACAAGGTAATTACCTATGCCTCACGACAACTTAAGGTGCATGAGAAGAATTATACGACTCATGACCTGGAGTTGGGCGCAGTAGTATTTGCACTAAAGATATGGAGGCACTATCTGTATGGAACCAAATGTATCATCTACATAGATCATAAGAGCCTTCAGCACATCCTGATTCAGAAAGAACTCAGCATGCGACAACGACGTTGGGTAGAGCAACTTAATGACTACGATTGTGAAATCCGGTATCATCCGGGGAAAGCAAATGTGGTGGCCGACGCCCTAAGTCGCAAAGAACGTGTGAAACTACTACGTGCACGAGCTTTAGGATTGACTATTCAAATGAACTTGAAAGCTCAGATCCAACTTGCACAAAGGGAAGCATTGAAAGAAGAAAACCTTGTGGGAGAAGAATTCCGAGAGTTAGACAAACAGATGATTTGCAAGGATGAGGGCATACAGTACTTCATAGATCGCATATGGGTACCCAAATAGGGAGATGTTCATACCCTGATCATGGAGGAAGCGCACAAGACACGATATTCTATTCATCCTGGTGCAGACAAGATGTATCACGATCTTAAGGATCTATACTGGTGGCCAAGCATGAAGAGAGACATTGCTATGTATGTGAGCCGATGCTTGACGTGCTCGAAAGTTAAGGCTGAACATCAAAACCATCAGGATTATTACAACAACCTGAAATTCCCGAGTGGAAATGGGAGAACATAGCCATGGATTTTATTACCAAACTCCCAAGGACGCCTAGCAGACACGACTCGATATGGGTCGTAGTGTATCGAATGACAAAATCCGCTCACTTCTTGCCTATCCGAGAAGACTATAAAATGGATAAGCTGGCAAGGTTGTACATCAAAGAGGTCGTGACACGGCACGGGGTGCCGGTTTCAATCATATCTGACCGTGACAGTCGATTCACTTCACGATTTTGGCAAACACTACTGAAAGCGATGGGCACTCGATTAGATATGAGTACCGCTTATCACCCACAAACAGATGGCCAAAGTGAACGAACGATACAAACGTTGGTAGACATGCTCAGAGCTTGTGTAATCGATTTTGGTGGTAGCTGGGACACTCATTTACCATTGATTGAGTTTTCTTACAACAACAGCTATCACACAAGCATTGGATGTGCTCCATTTGAGTCATTGTACGGGAGGAAATGTAGATCCCTAGTTTGTTGGCCTGAAGTTGCTGAAAGCCAGCTTACGGGCCCAGAGATCATTCAATAGACAACTGACAAGATCTTCCAAATCAAAGACAGACTTAAATCTGCAAGAGATCGCCAAAAGAGCTATGCCGACAACCATCGGAAGCCTCTAGAATTCAATGTTGGAGATCACGTTTTACTCAAAGTCTCTCCCTGGAAAGGGGTTGTATGATTTGGAAAGAAAGGGAAGTTAGCCCCTCGACACGTAGGACCATTCGAGATTACAGAGAGAATCAGTCCAGTGGCTTACCGATTAAGGTTGCCACAAGAACTCAGCAGTGTACATGATACTTTTCACGTGTCGAACCTCAAGAAGTGTTTGGCCGACGAGTCCTTACACATACCTATTGAAGAAATCAAGATTGATGAGAAGCTCCATTTTATGGAAGAACCGATAGAAATAATGGATCGGGAGGTCAAAAGACTAAAACGCAGCAGAATCCCAATTGTCAGGGTGAGATGGAACTCCAAGCATCAGCCTGAGTTTACATGGGAACGGGAGGACCAGATGAAATTCAAATATCCGCAATTGTTCGTGGATACAACTTCAGGATCTAACTCCAGCTGAATTTCGGGACGAAATTCTCTCAACTGGGGGATACTGTGACATCCGTCACTATCAGGTCCATCAATTGACTCGAAAACTCGTTAATTCTTTCCGAACATTTATTATTTTGCGTCATTAATTCGTTTTCAAATCGAAACTTGTCGTACCTGCTTTACGTATGATAACATGATTAGACAAATATTACATAAACCATAATTAACAAAATTAAACATTTTTAATATGATTTATACTATTATTATCATTATTAGTATTAATATTAATACTAGTATTATTACTACTAACAATAATAATATTAAAAATGAAGAATTTAATAAAAACTTAACCCTATTAAACTTTTGGGATGAAATTGTAATAAATGAAACTTGTTTTAAAAATTTTGACATAAAATAACACATAACACAAACTGCAGGGGGCCAATGTGTAACTTTTTAAAACCCATTTCCCCCCGGTACCCGTCGACCTTCTCCCCTTCGGCCACTGTTCCGGCCATCTCTCCGGCGAAGCACCACACCCAAAACCACTTGGCTTTTGCCCGAATCAAACATCCCGACAGTATCACATGCGAGATTCAAACTAATACCTCATAATAATTCGAAAATCTGAGTGCGATCTAAAGCAAACTCAACCACCTCACTTTTAGCCGAAGATTCGGCCAACTATCAAGCACTAACACACTATAATACTCAAATTAATCGAACCTAGACGACCATCTACCTGTTCCTAAACTAATATAACATCCAATTGAGTCCGAGGATCACACAAACACCACATTCGATCATCACCTAACCCGCGACCTGCAACTCACTCGAACACCATCATCTGGACCTTCAATCCCGAAATTGAAAGAGGGCTTTTGCTTAAAATCTACCCTATAAGCTATATACAAAGTTAATTCGATTTTCATCAACATTTGTCCATCGTTTGGATTCAAGACAAATCGCGACTTGTTCTTCGTGGTGTTTAGCATCAATTCGAAAGCATACAGGTAATTGAACACATGTACCTAATCGTTTTTACATGGGGATCAAAAGCCCCATGATCTTAATTGTTATCATAATCGATTGGGGCTTCAATTTGATCGATCAATGATCTTGGGTTTCACGGATTTGGGGGTGTTTGTTAGATTTGGTATTTAATAATTGGAACCCGTGTCTTACCGCGGCTGTATGCCTTGGTTCACTGTTTCCTTGTCCACTTGCAGTCTGAGAGGTCCCGGGTTCGACCCCGGGCAACCTCATTTATTTTTTTAAAGGCTTTTTAGCTTTTAAAAATTACAGAAAAATTCTAAAAATTATAAAAATAATTTTTTAAACTTTGTTTATATTTTTGGGCACCAGATAATTTTCTGGATTATATTAAAGTTTTATTAAATTATTTACAAATATTGTTTATTTTATAAAATATACTTTAACGAACGGTTTAGATTAATATTTTTCGTAATTATTCTCCGTTAATCATACAGACTTAATTACATGTAGAACTTCATTATTATATCTAGAATTCATTTCTAAAACACTTCATAATTCATCAAATGGATTAAAAATATGATATTTATTTCATAAATTTAATTACATAAACAAAACTCATAATTCTATCAAAACCATAATTCTTATTCGCACGTTAATCATATTATTAACCATAAACTCGTAAATAATAACTAACATTAATTATATTCCTATTAAATGAAATCCAGGTTAACCGAAACCCTAATCGTTGTACGAACATTATTTCCTTGCTGTGCAATCAATGTGAGTTTCACGGCCCCATTTTCATTACAATTTTATAAATCTTTGGGGGAAAAGTATGCTCACACGTTTTCAATGCTGTACAACATACATACAATTTTCATACTAGGAATCATCGTGATACTGTTTTATGAGTACTTATCTGATGCATATATGATGTTACTGTGTGGTTCTTCTTACAACCATTAATTCCGGTGTTGGAACCAATGGATAGGTATTAGTAGTACTACTAGGTTGACACCCCCACCCTTGACAGATGGTTACTTGTGAGTACCATCACACTGCCAGAAACGGGCCTTGGGTGAATATATTCTGACAAGTTGTTGTGTGTACGTCATTAGGTTTGGTTGTATAAAACTCATGGTATGTGATTTTGCTTGTTTATAACTGTATGCACGGTATTCCACTACAAACACTATACAACACCAGTTACATGTTTACAATTCAAACCTGTGAACTCACCAACCATGTGTTGACTTTTGAGCATATCTTTTCAGGTGATAATAATTAAAGAGGATAGCTAGAGCCGATGCCTTAGTAGAGACCCTCAGGACTTCAGTAGACATGCATTAGTGTTTGACTATCATTTGATTTTGCTGATGAATACTATGTTGAACTTTTTGTTTGTTGGATTTCATGTTGGATTTGGTTTTGTTAAATCGATAGACTATGCTAGTCGTGGAACTGACTAACCACGACACAAGTCACCATTGTGTCGGGTGACGTGATGACACGTGGATCTTTGCATTTATTTTGCCTCTGTAAACTAACCAGGTGTTATGACGATCCCGTCCGTTACATCCTCGTGTTTCCGCTATAAGCGGGGGTGCGACAATCTCTTATGAAATATGAAACATTATATTATGGTTGTTGAACCATGAGAATAATGAAGCTACCGAAAACTCCAAGGTGAGAACTCGCTTTAATGTCGAAATCTCCTGAAAGCTAAACTACTGTGAGTCGGCACTTGTATAGCCTTATGAGCTGCTGATTCATTGCTACACTGGACAAGACTATCTCTACCGAAGAGCATGGCAAGTATATTGTTCTACAACTGGTGACAACATTGTTTGGCCACTTGCGACAACATTGTTAGAAACTATTGATCATTTGAAGTGCTGATTACATGTCTATGTTTTACATATGTTATATTAAGCCTAGAATAGATATAAGGATTTATTATAATTGTTTAGCTTTCTTAGTATAGATAACTCACACTTGTATTGTTTTAAGATTAGCTTCTTTGTCCACTTGTTATATGCTATTATTATTCATTGTCATTAGAAAAGTTATTAAGTGAATACTTTAAAATAATCTCTTATGCTATTATTTACTCAAAGTATTTGTGTTTGTTAGTTGACAGTTAAATTAGATTATGCATTTTTTAACTGCCGATCATTAGAAAAGTCTTGTTCATTTCTAAACCGATCCAACAATGATTAACAGTACGTTACTATTAAATTGTTATAGATACAATAACATGATAAAAACGTTATTAAAATTTAAAGTAATAGAATAACAAAATGTTGATGTTGTTCTACTAATCTTATACTAATAATAATAATAATAATAATAATAATAATAATAATAATAACTATTATTATTATTATTATTATTATTATTATTATTATTATTATTATTATTAGTATGATTATATTTATCATTATTGTAATTATTTTTTAGACACTTTAAATAATATGTCATTGACTAACAAAATTTAATCATAATTATCAAAATCATTAAGTATTCAAAATACCTCTAAAAATATTAGTGTTACTATTATATCTCCCTATTTGTTTTTTCTTTATATTTAAAAACTTTACCCCCTTTTTATTTAAACACTCGTAATTTTTTTGTAAATTGTAATTTTTTATAAAAACTGCACCATTAAACTCATATATATTACAATGTTACAACAATGTAAAATGTAACAGTGCCATCCCTACATCATATAAGTACGCCATTGTAACCAAATTTCAAAACTATAAAGAAATCAAATAAACAAAATCATGCAATTGTAATAAATTAACCTAATGTAAACCAATCTATAGAATAATGTGAACCAATCAGTAAACTATTGTAATCACACCACTAATATTTTTTCAACGTGAACCAATATAAACTACTATAACTAAAGAAGAAACAACATTTTCTCTTGTGTGTCTTCTACTACTCTGTAAACAGGCTTGAAAACTTGAACGAGATTGTTAGTATCTTGTAAAAAAACACCATTTTCTCTTGTTCTTTTTATTTGATTTACAATCAAAATCAAAATTCAAAACATACCACACTCCAAGGTCCTTAATTTCCCATCTATGAACAATATTTTTCATTAAAAAATAAAAAAATCAAAGATTGATAGGGGAATAAATAATGAACAACACTATGTAAAGAAAGCTTCTTTTTTCATAAAATTTAAAACCCTAAAAGCTACCAACAAGATTCAAGTGGGTCTGCAAAGCTTTTAAGGAAATATTTCAAGAAATCCCCAAATCAAAACCCACAAGAACAAAAGAGAATGCTACCTGGGTTTGCATCCTTGAAGATCAAGATCAAGAAGTGGAACTGGGAAAAGACAATGTTAGAGAGAGAATAATGAAATGGAATCAACAATGGTAGCGGTGGAGGTGGTGTCGTGGGATTGTGTGAATCAGAATTAGCGACAGTGGTGGTGGTGTAATGGTTGTGGTGCTAGGATTTGGAATCATTGGTGACAGTAGGTGAAAGGGGCCGATGGCCGTGGTGGTGAGACTTGGAAGAAGATTTGGTGGTGTGAAGGTGAAAGGGGGTAATGACTCTTGTGATGGTAGGTGGTGAAAGAAGGTGACGGCTTAAGGCATCAATGGTGGTGGGGAGATTGATGTAGAGCTTGGCATCCATGGTATGAAATGAAAATATATGAAATGAAAAAAAGGGTTTTGATATGATAAAGTGAAAAGTTGGAAAGTACAAAAAGTAAAATGACTAAAATAACGGTTGTCCCATATTAACATTTCAAATGGAATATTCCATATTTGATACCAAATCAATGGTGAGTGGTTAGGTTAAAGAGTTCTTATAATAAAGAAGGTTTTTTATATGAGCCCTATCCTATATATATAGGGGAATGATCCCTTAAAAACCATATTATAAATAAAAATAATGAAAACCATGGGTTTCATATATGTAAGTACGTGTTACATAGTATACAACTAAGAGTTACGCACATGTAGGGATTATATATGTGTAAGTACGTATTACCAAGTGTACAACTAGGAGTTACGTACATGTAACTCATACATGTTACGTATATTTAAGTGTTTCGTTATCATCATCGGTCCTTGGAGTTTAAATTAAAAAAATATATAATGATCTTAAAAATAAGGTTGAAGTTTACTCAAATATACTTTATATAATTAAAAGTTAAATTAATTATTAATTATATGATTGGGTAGTGGTGGTTTTTATGGTTTTTTAATTATAAACATAGTTTTCATTTAAGTTAATTATTAATTATATAGAGGGATCAAATGAAAACCATGTTTATAATTAGAAACCATAAAAACCACCACTACCCAATCATATAATTAATAATTAATTTAACCAATCATATATATATATATGTATATATATATATATGTATGTATGTATGTATGTATATGTATGAATATGTATATATCTATGTATATATATGTATATATATGCATACGTATATATATGTATAGAGTATAGATTATAGATAGATATTAAATTTTCGCACTACTAAAAATTAGAATCACAAAGTGGCGTAACAAGATTTACTATAATATCGTAAAGCTAAACAATCATTGTACTAAGAATTTCTGTTGGTATATGATATCTAGTCTGCAGGTCATGCCTAGATGGATAACTAATGGAAAGCATGGATAATTACTTACTTTTGTAATGTTTTTTCCTTAAATATTGAAAACTCAATCATAAATAATTTTTAGAGTTAATTACAAAAAAGATCTCTGTGGTAAAATTTGATTTCAATTTTGATCGTTTAGTAAGAAAATTCACAAGAAAGGGCTTTGCGATAAGGTATAATTTTACTATTACTCTCTTAGTATGAAGAATTACAAGAAATATCTAAAAAACCCATAAATGTAATATAAATGGTCACTGACATGAATGAGAGTTAACATTTTCTATGAAAAGTTAGAAAGACCAACATGTATCATCTTTTTAGCGACAATTGTATGATAATACTTTGGGGACATATGTTATTTTAGTCGTGCTCATCTATCTGTATTTGATTAGGAACTGCAACTTGAAAAACCCCTACTAAGCACAACAGATTTCTACCCACCAAGCAAAACTCGACTCACGTCTTCTCATTTGGGAAGTCATGGAGCTACCACTAGACTAAAAGGCTTTGTGGTAACTATATTATCATCAAGTTATTATTATTGATATATATTATTAGGAATGGTTCAAATAAAAAGGTTTTCAAATCCAAAAGTATAAAAAGTTATTTCAATCATCAATCGTCGTAATTAATAGTTGAGACCAAATTGTAGGAAAGAAGTTTTGTTGGACCGGGTGAAGGGTTAGCCCTTACAACACAACCACACAATGAGGAGAGTGTATTAGAACACTTAACAGATCAAATGGGAAACCGGTTATGATGATGCTATGAACACACGAGTAACTTCAGAAAAGAAAAGATAACAACACAAGTGGTTGGTTTTCAAGGATGTTGTATATTGCTTCTCAAATTCAAGTTACAAGTATTCAGCATACATACATTACAAGACTTTGAGATACTATATAATACAACCTACAGACGGCCATACTTTGAAGGCCAGCTGGATACACGAATTAGACAACACAATCCGTGTAGAGTCAAAAGGCAGATTTTCCTTTTGGCTAGTGACTATGACATGCCATAGCTCACATCCTAATATATTACAAAAAGGATAAAGGTACATAAAGTAGAAAGGTTTGACCCAAGACCTCAATGTACAGTTTTCCTAAAGCATGGACCTTTTCACCAACTCATACAAGTTGGTGACAAACCAGAGTGGGCAGCGGCAAAGTGGTTCAGCTTTGCAGAAAAAAGTACATCAGATAAAGCATGTATGATAAAAGTCTTCGAAGAATCTGTCTTGGTTTCTTGGCTTCAGCAGACTTTGTCTTGAAGCTAAGAAAGACTTCATTTCTAGCTTCTGAAGATATTGGTCTTGGCTATGAAAGATTTTACACTTGAAATGTTTCTGAATTGGTGTAAAACTTTCGTAGCAATACTACTTCATGTTCTGTGCAGCATGCAGGAGGACTTGATCATTTCATAGAACTACTGAAAGAAGAACTGACATAACTACTGAGAAATACTTCTTCAGTTGTTGTGATAACTACTGAAGAAGGATCATCACAACTACTGAAGAATACTTCTTTAGCTGTTGTGATAACTACTGAAGAAATACTTCTTCAGCTGTTGTGATAACTACTGAAGGATCATCATAACTACTGAAGAATACCTCTTCAGTTGTTATGACAACTACTGAAAGCTGTCTTCAGACTTTGTCTTCAGACTTTGTCTTCAGTTGATATCTTCAGCTGATGTCTTTAGCTGTTGTCTCCAACTGTTACCTTCAGCTGTTGTCTTCAGGTGATGTCTTCAGCTGATGTCTTCAGCTGATGTCTTCAGCTGTTACCTTCAACTGTTGTCTTCAGGTGATGTCTTCACCTGATGTCTTTAGCTGATGTCTTCAGCTGTTACCTTCAGCTGTTGTCTTCAGCTGATGTCTTCAGCTGTTGTCTTCAGCTGATGTCTTCAGTAGATGGTTTCAAGAGTGTTTTGGCTGCATCAGACTTCTAGGAATCCTTACAAAAAGTCCCCCTAGGCTGATGCTACCAAAACACTTGAGGATATTCAGCAGCTCACTGTCTTCCTAATGCAAGAGGAGCCATTTGAATTGGAGATGATTTGGCTTTCTCTTCTTGCACTTCCTTAGGATGTTCTGATTCATCCTAAGGATCAGAGGAGGTTGATTTTGACTTCTTCTTCTTCTTTGCATCAGATTTAGAAGTCATTCTCTTCTTCCTCTTTGCAGTCTTTTACTGAGAAGACTGGCCTGCAGCACCTTGTAGATTAGTTGTGTCTTCCTCAGTTGGGTGTTCCTCCCTCACAGGTTTAGAAGGAGAGGGAGTTTGACCCTGTTATAAGTCAGATGTTGAGGCTGGCCTTTAACCTTGCTGTTGATCAATAGTTGAAGAGGCTGGCCTTTGACCCTGCTGTGGATTAGAAGATGAAGCTGGAGGTTCTTGTTTGAGTTGTCTTTTGTTGTTCAAACTTAACCTCTACTTGAGGTAGAGCTTGACTTGGAGGAGTGTGCAAGTCAGCAAGCTCTCCACTCTTGATCTTCTGCTTGATCACCCTGATATGCTCATCCAGAGTAGATAGAGACATAGGACCAAGTCTCCTTCCAGAGAATCCATACAGCTTCAAGAAGCTCATCATTCTTTGTCTATCATCAGATTTTTTCAAGTTCTTCTGAATGAGAGCTCTTGACTTAGCAGCTTCTTCCCTTATTTTCTTCTTTGTTAACTTCTGTTCTTTGAGTACTTGAAGTTCAAGTTGTTTGAGATACTCAAACTCAATGTACTCAAAGGACAAAGGAAGAAGTGCTTCTGCCTGGTAGAAGCCTGTGGCACTCAGGTAGTCTATCATTCTTGGTTTATTTGTTTCTTTATCTACCTGGGGTTCTTGTGTAGCAGCCACAGCTTCTTGCACAGGACTTTCTTAAACTGGCGAGAGAGTAGGAATATGCTTGTATAATCTTTGTTGTCTTTTCTTCTCTTTGATCTCAAGAAGAATTCTTGCATCTTCAGCTTCCTTCCTTTCTCTTGACATTTCCATGTCAGCCAGATCATTTAATTCCTCTAAGGGGAGAGATATAATCTCATCTATGTCGTAGTTCCTGGTCTGTAAGTAAGTAATCCTGACTGCCCTCAACTCATCATTTTGAGTGTTTGGTCTGCGAGCAGCCCTGATTGCAGCTTGCATGAAGTTTGAAGACACAGTGGAACTTACTCCCCTTAGCTTCCTCTTTCTCTCTCTTTCCTCCTCCTCAATCTCCTCAGGGGTTAGAACCCTTTTCCCCTTGTCACCCATAGACCTTTGTGACACAGGGTGGAGAGAGCTTTGGCCTTTATTGCTTGGTGTAGCATCCAAACTCTGACCAGAAAGAGACTGTGATACACTTTCACCAGCAGATGTTTCACTGAGGGGTTGAGTTGCCGAAGTAGTTGTTGTGGTGACAGTTGTTTCAATTTCTGTCACTTCATTAGTTGACTGTAAGACAGAACTTTCAGGCTCTATCACTGGGCCTTCAGTCAAGGTTTTCCCTTTGAAGCTAATCTCAGGGTCTGCCTCAACATCCAGTTGACCAATGATATTACCTGGTTGCCTTGGTCTATCTTCTTTAGCTTCTTGCCTTGATACACCCTCCCCAAAAAGACTTTGAAACAAGCAGTCTAGGATGTTCACATCAATGTGAACTTGAGGAGGTTGCTGAGTTGGAACAATTACAAGAGAGGATGGTGAGTCCTCAATGTCCATACTCCTTGAAAAACTCCCAGGTTCTGTGATTGTAGTGACTTTCTCCCCCTTTTTGGTAGCATCACCTTCTTGTATAGGTGAGCTAGGAGTTAGGTCAGCCACATCCTCAGGTTCTTGTGTTCCTGGTTGAGCTCTTCTTAAAGGTCTCTCAGCTAGTTTTTCCTTAAGATAAGATATCTCAAGTTGCTGATCATTGACCCTATTTTGTAAGGTAGTCACTTGAAATTCAAGATGACTAACCTGTGAGACCAAGTAAGTGCATGTTTGTGTCAGTTGTTGCACTTTTAGTCTCAAATTCCCCTCATCTTTATCAGAAGAATCATGGGGGGATGAGAGAATTGGACTTAGATCCTCACTCTCCTCACCAGCATGGGGTTCTTGGCTGCTGGATTTCCTCTGCTCATTGACAGCCTCAGATGAAGTGTCAATGGGTTGAGTTGCCATGGGTGAGGTCTTAATGATGTAATCACTTGCAAAAGTGAGAGCCTCTTCCATATGGATCCCCTGAACAAGTTCAGAAGGACCCACCTCAGCAATGGGTGACTGATGTGGGATAGACATAGGTAATTCAGAACCACTCCTCTTTCTTTGAGTAGGGGAGGGATAGAGAGATTCATGATACTTACTGAAGCCTAAGTCCTTATCAGTATAGAATTCAAGGTTGGGAATTTAGGTATTTAAGTCTAAAGGCTAAGGATGGTAACTGTCCCCTGAAGGTTTTTGACTTGAGTGTTGAGACTCAGAGTGAAGGCTTAAGGCATTTTGGCTTATGAGCTCATCAGGCTGATCATGAGGAACATCAGCACTGATTCTTGAAGAGATGGGAGTGGTTTGCTCCTTCAAGAGAAGTGGGAGCTCTAGTATCCACTTCTTCCTGTATGGGTGAGTATATGGGACCTGCACAGACTCAATAGCTTGAGCAGGGGTTCGTTTGGATTTTATTTGGTAGGTGAGGATGATTTGTGGCTGTTTTGGTGGTTGAGATGTAAAAGGTGTGGGTTCAACACTAGCTTGTGTTGCTAGGTTGTCACCTTGAGCAATGAGCTCTAACATTTTGGAGACCAGGGCTGTTTCTACCCCTGAGAAGCCTACAGTTGGCATCTTCATAATCTTAAAGATGCCTGGCTTCATCTGTCCCAATTTAAGAATAGTATTTGTTTCCCTCAACTGTGATCCAAGTTCACAGTTGAGAATGTGTTAAACATATCTAGAAAACACATAGTATTCTAAGGAGTCCAAGTTAGTAAGCAAGTTTGTGTAAACCCGGCGTTTATGGCCTCATCTACCAAGGGGGATGACGCAAATTGTGAGTACCTGAACTTGACCCCTTGTACCATTCCATGAACTATAAAGGAGAGATCCTCAGGAATCTGGTCCCACCCACCATGCTTGTTGGACAAGCTGTGAATCACTACATGGAGTAGGTATTTGCACTGGAATGAGACCTTCCCTTTCCTAAAGGTCTTTACAGAGAAATCTCCCTCATAGCCCATCTGCTCAAAGGAATAGTTGACAGCTTCCTTTGGGAAAGATAGTTCACCTTCTTCATCATCCAGCTGAAGATGGGTTTTGATGATGGCTGGAGTGATAAAGATTGTCCTCCCCTGCACTGTGGCAGACAATGCCTTCTCCCCATCCATAATAACCTCTTGACATGTCCTCCAAAAGTCAAGCAGGTGATCCTCATAAAGAATAGGATCAATGGTGAGTGAGGTGTAGTAGTTGGATAGAGCAAGAAAACAACAAACCTCTGAGAAACAATCATCTTTCTCAGAGTGTAACATGGCAACTTGATTGTGCTGCCTATGGAATTGCGTGGAGAAATTTGGGTTGTTTCTATTTGGAATGTTGGCCATTTTGAAAAGCTTTAAGGATGAAGAAAGGTGAAAAGCAAAAGTGGTTTCAGAGAGATCAAATTTGAGGTATGGGTGAATTTTGGAGCAGGTAGAGGAAAGAGGTGTAACCGTTGGATATTTGTATGAATTTGGATTTGAGACAAAGTTAATGAAAAAGGATAAACTTTGAAATCCATTGTGTTGGTCCCACCTCTGAAAAGTAGTTTGCTTTTTGCCCAAAAAGTAGTTTTCTTGGAATTTAAGAAATCTTCCAAAGATAATATATCTTCAGAAGTTTTGACCATGAAGGGTATTTTGCTTCGGAAGTTTTAACCAGAAAGCTTCCGATGGTAAATTTTGCCTCCAAAAATATTTCATAGATTTTGAGGAATTTTGCAACTTGTGTAAAATTCTAAAAAATCTAAGGAATATCTTAAAAGAATTTTCTTCCAAAGAGAAACTGGGGCTTATTATGGTGATAGAATAGACAACATAGAACACACATAGTTTTAGAAATAATATGATTAAGTTTTTAAGAAAAGCTATTCAAAGTTGATCATCCTAATAGCTTATATAAGATATTTAAATCTCTGTTCATCAAAGGCTTTTATGAACAGATCAGCATATTGTTCATCTGTATGTACTTTGATTAGTTTGATTAATCCTTTTTCAAAATTATCTCTAATCAGATGATACCTGATGTTGATGTGCTTAGTTCTTGAGTGCTGCACTGGATTTTCTGTGATTGAGATAGCACTGTTGTTGTCTATGTGAATGGGAGTCTCTTTGAAGTTGAATCCATAGTCTAGCATCTGATTTTGAATCCAAAGCACTTGAGCATAGCAGCTTGTAGCAGCAATGTATTCAGCCTCAGCAGTTGATGCAGATACACAGGATTGTTTCTTGCATTGCCAAGAGACTATCCTTCCACCAAGAAATTGACATCCCCCTAATGTAGACTTTGCAGTCATATTGCATCCACCATAATCACTATCTGTATATGCATACAGATTGAAGTCAGAATTTTTAGGATACCAAAGGCCAAGATATGTGGCTCCTTTAAGGTATCTTAGAATTCTTTTGACAGTGGTTAGGTGTGACATCTTGGGGTTGGCCTGATATCTTGCATAGATGCAAGTGGCAAACATAATATCTGGCCTGCTAGCTGTAAGATACATAAGAGACCCAATCATAGCCCTGTAGAGATGTTCATCAACACACTCCCCCTCAAGATCAGGTCCAAGAGAGTGGTTTCAAGCTATGGGTGTCTTAGCAACCTTACATTCAGTCATGTTGAACCTTTTAAGTATGTCTTGCACATACTTTGACTGGTTTATGAAGATACCGTTGTCAACCTGCTTCAATTGAATCCCTAGAAAGAAATTGAGTTCCCCCATGGCACTCATTTCAAATCTATCCTTCATCAGCTTCTCAAAGTCTTTGCAGAGCTTTGGATTAGTTGACCCAAAGATGATATCATCTACATATACTTGAACTAGCATTATGTCATCTCTTGTTCCTTTGATGAAGAGAGTTCCATCAATGGTACCCCTTTTGTAGCCATGCTGACAGAGATACTGAGATAGAGTCTCATACCACTTTCTTGGTGCCTGATGTAGCCCATAGAGAGCTTTGTCAAGCTTGCAGACATGATCAGGATGATCAGGATCTGCAAAGCCAGGTGGTTGTTTGACATACACCTCTTCATCAATCACTCCATAAAGAAAAGCACACTTGACATCAAGTTGATAGACCTTGAAGTTCTTGGATGCAGCAAAAGCTAGGAATATCCTGACAGCTTCAAGTCTTGCTACTGGAGCAAAGACATCAGTGTAATCAATTCCTTCTTCTTGTTTATACCCTTGAACAACTAGTCTATCCTTGTTCTTGATGACAAGTCCTCTATCATCCTTCTTATTCCTGAAGACCCACTTTGTACCTATGGTAGTCTTCCCGTGAGGAAGAGGACATAGATTCCAAACCTTTTGTCTCTTAAATTGAAGCAACTCCTCTTGCATAGCTTCAACCCAACTTCCATCCTTTAGAGCTTCATCAATATTCTTTGTCTCTATTTGGGATAAGAAACAAGAGTGAAGACATATATTTGCACTATGAGATTGTCCTCTTGTTCTTACACCAGTACCAACATCTCTAATGATGTTTGTAGATGGGTGAGACTTGTGGATCCTTAGTTGAGGGATCACAGCAAGTTGTTTAGACAGATTCAAATTAGAAAAATTCTGATCTGGCAAGGAGGATTCACCTTCTACAGCAGCACACCTATCAAGATTAACTTGATCCAATGAGTGTGTGACATCATTGAGATTTTCTTCAATGGGATGGTTCTCAGCATCAAGAAATTCTTGATCACTGTCACCACCACCATGTTCTCCGACATTTGAAGTTTCTACATTTGAGTTCTGTGCCTCAACACTGGAAGATGAAGGCAACTCAGATGTATCAGCAGGATGTGTCATTGATGTGCTGGTAGAAGCTTCATTTGCAGGATTAGTTACCACTGGAGCTGGAGATATGTTGCTTGAAGATCTTCTCAGCTCAATTCTTGGATCAGGATCACCTGTAGGTAATATATCTGTGGTTCCTGAAACATGCTCACAATATTTGTTAAAACAGTTGGTAACTAAATCAAGATCAAACAGCCAATCCGGACCAGAACCTTTCACACTGGGTGTGTGTTCATTGAAAGTCACATTGCTGACTCCTCAACTACTCTAGTTCTGAGATTGTATACTCTATAAGCTTTAGCTTGAGGAGAGTATCCAATGAGGTGTCCATCATCTGATTTCTCAGCAAACTTGGCTATATGATCTTTGGTATTCAAGATGGTGCAAGGACATCCAAAAGACCTGAGAAAACCAATGAAAGGTTTCCTCTTGTGCCAAAGTTCATAAGGAGTCTTACCATGTGTCTTAACTACTAAAACTCTGTTTTGCACATAGCAGGCAGTGTTGACTGCCTCTGCCAAGAAGGTGATGGGCAGTTTAGAGTCAGACAACATAGTTCTTGCAGCTTCAATTAGTGTCCTGTTTCTCCTCTCAGCAACTCCATTTGCTGAGGGGTCCTGGGAGCACTATATTGTCTTGTAATACCCTTTTCATCACAAAATGTATCAAGTATTTGATTTTTGAACTCAGTTCCTTGATCACATCTTATGGTTTTGACCTTGTGATCACATTGATTCTCAATCTTTAAGATGAAATTCTTTAGAATCTCAGGGGTCTCATTCTTAGTTCTAAGGAAAATACCCATGTGAAGGAAAAATACCCATGTGAATCTTGTAAAGTCATCTGTGATCACCAAACAGTAAGAGGTCCTTCCTAAACTCATTACATTGGTGGGGCCAAAGAATCCATATGTAACAAGTGTAGGGGTGTAGTGATGGAATTTCTTTCCTTAGGCTTGTGAGATACCTTGTGTTGCTTCCCTTTCAGGCATGCAACACAATGATCATCACTTGTAAACTCTCTTTTTGGTATTCAGTTACCATCATTCTTAATCAATTTATTCATGTTCTTAAAGTTTACATGGCACATTCTTTTATGCCAAAGGAAAGATTCATCACTATTTGTTTTAGATAGAAAGCATGAAACTTCTCCTGAGTGAGATGTTTCTTGCAAATCCATCTTGTACATGTTCCCTTTCCTGGGGGCTCTGAGTAGGATGTGCTCATGAGGAATGATCACCCCGGGCTTGAGAACAATGCACTCATGCTCAGTAAACAGCATGTTATGACTCTGATCACAAAATTGAGATACACTCAGAAGATTGTATCCAAGCTCTTTGACAAAGTTTACCTTGTCAATGTTGAGCTTACCATTTGCGACCTTTCCCCTTCTAGTAATATAACCACCTGCATCTCCTCCAAAAGCAACTGGCCCTCCATCAATTCTTTCAAACTTTTGGAGTAGTGACCTATTGCCGTCATGTGCCTGGAACAACCACTGTCAATGATCCACACATTTTTGTTTGTCTGTAGCTGTTCCTGCACAAAGAGATAGCTAGTTACATTTGGAAACCCAAGCCTCATTGGTCTTGGGCTCATTTAAAACAGTTGAAGACAATGCAACAGTAATAGATCCTATGGTTGTGCTTTGAGGATCTTGAGCTGTCGTTGATGAAGAACCTTAGTCTTTTGGTCTTTCTTTGACTTCCACACCACCTTTGGAAGTTTAGACTTGACCTTCAATACTTAGAAGCCTTTGAGACTTTAGAAGTTTTGATGACTGATCCTTCGGAAGATCTTGCCTTTACTATAGCAAGCTTCAGTACTTTGGAAGCATTCCTTTCTTCCGAGACCAAATCTTCTTCCGAAGGCAGTTTTTCACTTGCCTTCTTCTTCATCTTGGAATTCTTGGAAGTCTATTTGTTTATCATGTGAAGAGTACCCTTAGGATTGTATGGACAATCCTTAGCCAAATGAGAAGTACTCTCACACATGACACACTTCAGATTCTTCTTTCCAAGAGTCTTCTTCATGGAAGAGCACTGACTTTGGTCACATCCCATCTCCATCTTCACCTTTGCAGGAGCTGAGACAGTTCTTTTGGGTTGAGAACTGTTCTTGGAGTTGGATGGTCCAGGTTGTGCAGCAGTAACACACAACAGATGTCTTCTTCTTGTTGCTGAGATGAGTTGCACATGAACCAGATTTCATGTCGTCAGTCTTAACTACTTCAAACCCTGCAGAGATGAAAACTTGTTTCTGCTTAGAGTCAAAAGTAGCCTTGATCTCTTGAGCCTTCCTTGATTTTCTTTTGGCTTTCCTGATCAAGTTCTTTCTTCTTGACTTAGTCATCCCAACAGTTTTACTCTCCTCAGAGGAATGGTGACCCTTCTCAGAATGCTTTTCTTCACTCAAACCAAAGTCATTCTTCACCATCTCCTCTTATCCTCTTCAGTCAAAGGATCTATGAAGGGAAGCTCATCTTCACAAGTTCCACACCTGGGAGATCTTACAAACAAGATGGTATGTGGAGGAGCTATCTCACTAGATCCCAGTCCCTGCTTGTTCTGATAACACACTTTTGCATGCAAGGATGAGGATATTATGTTCTTGAAAGTATCTTCTTCAAGAACACAATTTTCTGCCTTAGCTTTGCTGATCACAAGCTCAGCTTGGCTTTCAGTTAACTTAGCTATGAGATCTTTGATCTAAGTCCTGTAATTTGTTAGCTCATGTTTAAGAGTTGAAATGGTTTTCTCTAAATCTTCTATTTTAAGTTTGTAGTCATTTTCAGCTCTTTTAAAATCAGCTTTCAAGATGTTTAAGGACTCAAGGTCAGATCTCAGCTCTAAGTTATATGACCTGTATCTATTACTTTAGCAATACATTCAGAAGAGCAAAGATTTTCCAATACCTTGGTTTATCATGATCTGCCATGAGAGCTTGGTTTGGAGATGCATCTTCTATCTGAAAGCTCCAGTCAAAGCCTCCCTCTTCAATAGCAACTGCAGCCTGTTGCTTTGGGTTCTCATTCTGGTGAACTTTCTCAGTGTAGTTTGGTCTGGTTTGTGTCTGGCCACCATTTGTTCTTGGTGCCTTACACTCTCTTGTAAAGTGCCCCATATGGTTACAGTTGTAGCACTTTACCTTGCTTTTGTCCAGCTTAACTTTCCACTGGATGTATTGCTTTGAAATCTTCTCCCAGTCCTCTTGTAGAACTTTTTGGCCCTGTGAGTGAGAAGAGCCATTTGCTGAACTATCTCCATATACTCCAGATCATCTGGATGGATACAGTCCAAGTCTTCAAGAGTGAAGAGAAGGTTGCCAGAGGTTTCATCAGCTGAGACAAAGGCATGAGAAGAACTTGTCTCTTGGAAGGGACTTCCTTGAGTGTAGCTTTCTTTTGGTGTCTCTGGAAGAGTGATGAAAGGCCCTTTTTGTGAGTTGTCAGGGTAGCATAACAACTGATGTTGTGGTTTAATGCATTCCCTTTCATTCACATGAAGAGCTGAACTCAGTTGGTTATTGGAGTTACCAGAGGAATTTTGCATGTTCATCTCCATCTGGAATGCACTCAGGATACCATATAACTCTGTAAGAGTAAGAGTTTTAAGATCCGAAGTTCTCTTAATCACAACACAATAATGTGTCCATAGTTTAGGAAGAGAAAACATGAACTTCCTTACTATGTCCCTGTTCTCAAGAGCTACTCCAATATCCACTAGAGTGTCCACCATCTCAACATACCTGAAGTATTGTTGAGTCAGTGTCTCACCAGCCTTGAAGGTGAAATTTTCAAACTGCTGCTTCAAGAGATCCTTCTTGTTTTCTTTAGTTTCTTTGGATCCTTCATACATGAGCTTCAGTGCTTCCCATAGATCTTTAGCTGTCTTGCACTTCTTGAAGCCTCTGTAGATAGAGTTTGAAAGAGCAGTTTGAAGACAAGTCATGGCCCTTTGATCAAGCTCTATTCTCTTCCTATCTTCTTCTGAGTAATCATCTACATCTTTAGGGATAATACGATTACCAGTAGCAGAAGTAGTGCTTGGTATGAAGGGACCGTTGATAACTGAGTCCCACATCCTTGAATCTTGACACTTGATGAAGCCTTCCATTCTTGTGCACCATGTGTCAAAATCTTCAGGAGTGATCAGTGGGGACTTGCTCATAGTACCAGTTTCCATATCAGCTTTAGAAAGAGCTGCCATTTGAGTTGTTAAGTATTTTGTGTGTGTGAGGGATCTTAAGATGGTGAGATCTTATATCAAGAGCCTGGACGCTCTGATACCAAATGCAGGACCGGGTGAAGGGTTAGCACTTACAACACAACCACACAATGAGGAGAGTGTATTAGAACACTTAATAGATCAAATGGGGAACCGGTTATGATGATGCTATGAACACACGAGTAACTTCAGAAAAGAAAAGATAACAACACAAGTGGTTGGTTTTCAAGGATGTTGTATATTGCTTCTCAAATTCAAGTTACAAGTATTCAGCATACATACATTACACGACTTTGAGATACTATGTAATACAACCTACAGACGGCCATACTTTGAAGGCCAGCTGGATACACGAATTAGACAACACAATCCGTGTAGAGTCAAAAGGCAGATTTGCCTTTGGGCTAGTGACTATGACATGCCATAGCTCACATCCTAACATATTACAAAAAGGATAAAGGTACATAAAGTAGAAAGGTTTGACCCAAGACCTCAATGTACAGTTTTCCTAAAGCATGGACCTTTTCACCAACTCATACAAGTTGGTGACCAACCAGAGTGGGCAGCAGCAAAGTGGTTCAGCTTTGAAGAAAAAAGTACATCAGATAAAGCGTGTATGATAAAAGTCTTCGGAAGAATCTGTCTTGGTTTCTTGGCTTCAGCAGACTTTGTCTTGAAGCTAAGAAAGTCTTCATTTCTTGCTTCTGAAGATATTGGTCTTGGCTATGAAAGATTTTACACTTGAAATGTTTCTGAATTGGTGTAAAACTTTCATAGCAATACTACTTCATGTTCTGTGTAGCATGAAGGAGGACTTGATCATTTCATAGAACTACTGAAAGAAGAACTGACACAGCTACTAAGAAATACTTCTTCAGTTGTTGTGATAACTACTGAAGAAGGATCATCACAACTACTGAAGAATACTTCTTCAGCTGTTGTGATAACTACTGAAGAAATACTTCTTCAGCTGTTGTGATAACTACTGAAGGATCATCACAACTACTGAAGAATACCTCTTCAGTTGTTGTGACAACTACTGAAAGCTGTCTTCAGACTTTGTCTTCAGACTTTGTCTTCAGTTGATATCTTCAGCTGATGTCTTCAGCTGTTGTCTTCAGCTGTTACCTTCAGCTGTTGTCTTCAGGTGATGTCTTCAGTTGATGTCTTCAGCTGTTACCTTCAGCTGTTGTCTTCAGGTGATGTCTTCAGCTGATGTCTTCAGCTGATGTCTTCAGCTGTTACCTTCAGCTGTTGTCTTCAGCTGATGTCTTCAGCTGTTGTCTTCAGCTGATGTCTTCAGTAGATGGTTTCAAGAGTGTTTTGGCTGCATTAGACTTCTAGGAATCCTTACAAGTTTGTTGAAAAAAATTTTAGGCATAGCCACTTTCGTTGATTTTTTCAAGTTTCCTATCTATTTAAATAATTTATAACTTCATATAGATATTACTTTTTATAAAAATTAGAGTTGAGTGTTTTTTAATTTTTAAAACTACTTCAGTGTCATTATATAAAAAATAACTTTTTATATATGTTTCTAAGTTCATATGATTTCTAACCAGCTGGGCTAGCCCAGTTGGCCACCTCAATGAGGGATAAGGACAAGTAACCTTAAGGTCGCGGGTTCTATCCTGAGGGGGGGGAGGGTTTACCCACATTCCGTGGGGTTCCCGCCCGAGGGTACCGAGTTCGGGTCACGGAGGCCGGGTCACCGGCCGACTTGATCAGGGTAAGTCCTACGGGCACACCCCACCCAGTGAAGATCCCGGGGCTCGAACTCGCGAGGCTTGTGGGCTGACTTCGGGTCACTACTGTTGCGACGTTTACCTTCCAAAAAAAAAGTTCATATGATTTCTACTCATTATTGTGTGTTTAGTGTAATTTAATGTGTCCTTTTGTTACTTATTGTGTTTTTCTTAAGTGATGGGTCTAAAAAATACAATGATAAAATAACACTCTTGTGCATTTGTAGAATATATACCACAATAATAAATTAAAAACTAATTAATCTAAATGATTAAAGACAATGATGAAATAACATAAAATGATATAAAAATATATAACAATAATAAAATGTCATTATGTTATCTTGAACACTATCAGTTTTGAAAAATACATTGGTGAAATAATATTATTATATGCTTCTAATTATAAAACACAATGATAGATAAGAATATATTATATAATCCAAAAAAAAACAATGACAAATATAACACATTATGTTACCTTAAATATTATAAGTTTTAAAAATACATTGGTGAAATAACATCGTAATATACTTTTACTTGTAAAACACAATGATAGATGATAAGTTTATATAGTCTATATAAACAATAACAAAAATAATATAAAATGATATAAAACATAAAACACAATGATGAATATATACATATAACGGATAATGAAAAATATATGACTCAATCAACTGATATTTGATACAATGAACGCATTAGACACAATGAGACGATTCATTTGATCAAAAGTGACACCCATGTTCACTTATATTAACAACTAGAAATTATGCCCATGCCCATGCCCATGCCCATGCCCTTATGTCAGTTTTACAAACTTATTACACGTATTGTGGAGGTGATATTAAAGTAGTTAATTTTTGATAGCATAATCTATTTACATTTGATTTCCATTAACTTCTTCACAATAATAATTATGAATAAAAATAAAAAACTTACCTCTAAAATTGAGTAGAAATTAAGTACAAATGGAGTGTAAAACTTTAAATGTACTAACTAAAGTGAAAATTAAAATTATTATTATCAAATTAATGGTATAAATTATTATTATCCAATAGATTATTGTTGTATTATTAAAATTAAACTTGTCAACAGTATATGAAAAACTTTATTGAAAAAGAGTGTTATTTTTAAATATAAGGATATCAAAGTCGTTTATAGCATTGGTTGGATTTGACCGATTCTAGGTAAAAAAAACTGTGTGGACTTTATACATGTGGTCAATAACTGTGTGCCATGAATCTTCCTTTTCATGCCTTTTAAATAGTATAGTATAACAAAGAAAAAATAGATAAAAAATCAACCAAACGTTGCTAAATAAGATCTAGTTATCCTTATATGAAAAAAAAGTTTGAGAAATAGTTGGTTTTCGTAGTTTTGTATTTTGGCAACTGAAGTTTAGGGTTTTGCAATTTTCTCCCTGTGAGTGTAAATATATAGGGATAATGGGCTTTGTTTAGAAAGAGAAAGAGGGTTCAGGTGGCTACTTTCTTGCCGCCGCCGCGAGGAATCGGCAGGTTTTGGTGGCCGGCCTATGTTTCTCGTCAAGGACTAAACATTGTCGGATTGGGGTATTTCGTGGGGTTCGTGGTCTCCGGCTAAAAAGGGGTTGGGGTTACCATTGGGTGGAGGCAGTGGTCTTTCCGGCGTTCCCGACCACTAGCCTCACATTGGGTTGCCTGGCGCTCATTGGCGGTCCCGGTTGCCGCCTTTACAGCGCTGCCTTGCTTGGTCTGTTGGTTGCGTTGGTGGTTTCTTGGTTCCTATCTCCGATCTTAACATGCACCGCTCTCTGCTAGGTTGTTGAGGTACCTGAAACCACTGACCGCCGCTCTCTCTTGCCATCGTCCTCTCAAACCATCATCAATCAGCGCGTGGCGGTAGTTCTGCTATCTGCCCTCTTTCGTTCTTTCTAGAGAGAGATAACTTTTGGGTAGAGAGAGAGATGGTTAGGTTGGTATGTTGCCGCCGGTTTCAGCCGCCTTTGGGTTGTTCGGTCGCCGTTTAAAAACGCCGCTCCTTGTGACGTTGGCGGCGCCCTGTTTTTGTCTCTATGATGGGAGGGTTGGTGTGTCGCTGCCACTTCCGATCGACTTCTGGGTTGGACGTCGGCCATTTAACCCTGCCACTCTTTGCGATGATGGTGGCATCTTCTTCTCCTCTCCGATTTTGATATTTTTCACTGCAAGTGGGAAATGCATGTGGTGGTATGTTTTGCCCTTTTGGGTTCGGTATAGTTAAGTATTATTATGGTGGGTCATCACTTTAGTGTTAATGTTAGTGTTGAAACCTTTTAGGGCTTGGTTTGTTGTTTGTCTTGATTGTGGCTGCTGTTGAACTAAGTGTTGGTGGTGATGGTTTGGCTGTCATTGGTGTTGTAATTATTGTAGGTCTATTTTGGCTGATTTTTCATTAGCGATTCCTTTCATTTGCTGGCTTAAAAATGAGTGTGTACATCTGTTTCTTGATTGTTTTTCGTGGGGGCTTTCTGGGGAATAACTGTTTCCAAATTCAGATGTTGGTTGGATGCATACGAGTACGAGTTACGACATAAATCTATTGTTATCTGTGAATGTTTGGTGTAGTTAGCTTTCTGTATATTACATTGGAACTATGATGGCGGGTATTAGATCGTCTGAGGCATCACTGGTATCTCTACCTTTCTGTGTTTAAGATTTTTTGGTTGGATTTTATCGTATGGCTGTGATGATCGTAAACCCAATACATAAACTTTGAATCAGGTGCAAACTTGGCGTGACAGATCTTAGGGACGGTGGGTTGTTACCCGCAACCCTTTGCAGCCATATGCCCTCATTCCAATTACGTTTCTCATCCTAACAATATACGATAAAAGCCCTTCCAAAACGTTTGTTATTAAAAGTCAATGTATATTTAACGGTTTATCATGCGCGCAACGCGCGCCGGGGTAAAACACTAGTATAATAAAGAGAAGAATCGGCTATGCTATACCACCAACAAATATTAAATAACACCATGATCAAATGTGTTATAAGCAAAAAAACCCCATTGATTTCAAGTAAATCAACCATTTTTTTTTACAAAAAAAGGATTATTATTGTTATTATTATTATTATTATCCTTTATACTCAATCGAATATTATTAATCAAAAAATAACAATACCAAGGGAGTTTACATCATTGAAGCTCAATCACCCAAGGTGAGCTCCCCTTGGGCAGCCTATCAAACAACTCTTTACTCTTTCACCCTCAGAGCACTTTTACAAAATGAAACACACATAATGAAATACAAGGAAAAAACATCTAATTATACTCTTTAGATGTTCTCGCGCGACAACATGAGGTCTCATGTTTTCACACGGCAATGTCAAGTCCTCGAGCGATAGGATTTGTATCCAATTTGTTGGAGTTCTCACGTTTTTGTATTTCTCGAATACTTTGAGTTTTTGCTTTTCACTTGATATTGTAATCTATAAAGGCTAGGTCTTACAAATTCCCCCTATGGATTATGATATCAAGTTATGTTTGACTTCGATCATATATCTTCATGAATTATCTGATCCTCGGGTATCTTTTACTTCAGTCTTCCCCTCATCTGTAACATTCTCCTAATGTATAGCTGCATAAAGGATATCACATCTGAATTTTGATAATACCGTTTTATCTTGATTACTTACAACTTAGTATGTATTAGGCATATGACAAAGAGATCCAACTTCCATTTCGAAATCTCAAACCACCCGATTCTTCAATGTGATGACAAGATTCTATGATATCAACCCAAATTATACAAGACATTTTCCCCCTATGTAAGATATAATAAGCCCATATTTTTCAGAGCAAGAATACCAAACATCTTGATTCTTCGCTTACTTAAATTGTTTGATCATTGTCCCCATCAGTAAGATAAGATAAGCCCATATTGTCAATTTCAATTCACAAACGACTAGAATAAAATGTTATAGATATGGAATCTTGAACTTGATCAAACATCATAAACAAACCCTGTTTAAGTACCAAACTTCAAATACTCACAAGTTTTTGCATCTGGATCATGTTCTCGCATTTTACAAAGTTTTTGCAATAAGTGAAATCAGTCATAGTTTTTGTATGGATGATAAAGTTTGAACATGGTGAAGTTTTTACATGAGAAAATTTTTGCAAATGACGGTTAGTGCTGCTAATATTTTACATGAAATGTTTTCTTATGAAAAGCTTTCTCATGAAAAGCTTTCTCATAAAAAGTTTTCTCATAAAAAGTTTTTTAATGAAAAGTATCCTCTTGGAAAGTTTTCTTATGGAAAATTCTCGCATGAAAGTTCTTGTATGATAGTTCTCGCTTGATAAAGTTTTCTCATGAAAAGTTCTCTTATAAAAAAGTTCTCGTATAATACGGTTGTTTTTATAAAGTTCTCGCATGATGCAGTTACTCACACGAAAACTTTAATCAAAATAAACTTTTATGTGTTTGAATCACTGCTACGATCTCAAATCTTCGTTTCCACCATCAAAAGTCAAAGATACTGAGTGTAACAATGTAACAAAGGTGATTTCATGTATGTTCACCTTCGGTTTCAACTTCTTCTCCTTCGAAACCGATGCAAAATCGATCGAAACCTTTAGATCTTCAACCTCCATTTTTAACTTCTTAAACGGATGATTGCGGAATGAAATTCCGTGTATCAAGCACAAGACCTTGCTCTGATATTAAATGTAAAGTCCTCATCATGATCATTTTCACATATTGTTGCACTTGATAATCAAATTAAGATGGATGTGTCCAGTGTGATATGAACAAACTTCAAACAAACTCAATCGACTATTATTAGTCAAACGATCATAATACCAAAGAAGTTTACATTGTTGAGGCTTGATCCACCTGAGGTGAGCTCCCCTTGGGCAGCCTATCACACAACTCTTTGCTCTCCCATCCTTAGAGCACTTTTATAAAATGAAACACACATAATGAAATACAAGGGAAAAACATCTATATATAATCTCTAGATGTTCTCGTACAATAGGACTTGTATCCATCATATTGGAGTTCTCGCATTATTGTATTTCTCGTATACTTTGAGTTTTTGTTTTTCACTTGATATTGTAATCCATAAAGGTAGGTCCTTACACGATCACTATGACGACGACATCTAAAATGGAGACCTAATCTTCGAAGAAAGGAGTGAGAAGGAAGGAGTGGCGGTGACGCCCGACGGTGGGAGTGATGGTTCATGTGGAGGTGGTTGATCGGCTAGTATTAGAGTTTCTTGAAAAGTGAGAAGTGTCTAAAGAGAGATTAAGTTTATTTTTTTTCTTTCATACGTATGGTTCCACTCTTTGATTCTATTATTATTATTTTTTTAAATAAGGTTATTTTGATCATGATATTAAAAGTTAACGAAATTCTTTAATTTACATTCATGTCGATGACCCTTTATGTTACATTTACGTATAGTTTTGGATCTTGTAATTTTTCATACTTAAACATGAAAAATGAAATAAGGCATTATTACAGTGAGATTCCTTGCAATTAATTCTATCTTTTAAGATAAAATATATATGTAAATTAGAATGTGGGCTTAACGAATCAATCATCAAAACATAAGGTTTGATTATAGATAAAAAGAAACTTCCAAGGCTTGATTTTGTAATGAAAACACCAATATCTCTTTTATTAAAAAGCATCGACATTGTTATAATAAAACTAGCTTTTTTAACCACCACATCAATTGTGCTTTCCACTCCTAATTTATAATCATCACACATAATCTTTCAGCCTTTTACTTAAGTATTAAGATAAGCTTTCCCATTTGCAAATTACAACTTTAGTGGTAACCTTTTGAGGAGTCACAAAACCAATCATTAAAAACTTAAAATGTTAAACAAATCACTTTCAAACAATGCATTTTTACGGTTTGTAGGCGATGTTTAAGTTTTTACTCAAAATTTTAACCTACTCATAATACACTATTATATATTTTTCTCTTTGTTCATAAATCATTATATACAGGAACTAGTTTTACAAAACACGTGTATTACACAGTTTGAATAAATAAAATGTTAATATAATAAAACTTATGAAAAATAAAATGATATTTTAAAATATGATATGACTGAAATTACGTATAAGTAAGTACTATAAGTAATAAAACAGTGATATCAATATTTTATAACTTTGTTTTTAATTTTTTTAAAAAATAATATTTTGTTCTAAAACAAACCGTATAAAAATATCATTTTTAAAATATTTTATTATCATAACTCCTAAATTAAATTATTTTTGGTTTTTAAATAATTTACTTTTTAAAAATAGTAAGTATAGAAGTTGATTGAATCAAGGATACATTCTAATTACTTACAACACTATATATAGATATACAAAGATGGTTCTAAAGGATTGTTTATCTTTACAAATGTATGCTTAAAATAATAAGTGATGATCCATATTTTCATCACAAGTGCGATGTGTGCTTTTTCTTGTTTCAAGTATGTTTCGTTATTGTGTTTCATGATTAGCCACTAAATTAATAGTGCCTTAATTTGTGGTGTTGATAGCTAATACCCCCTGTCAATGCAAGGCGGTGGGGGACCAAGACGAAGCATTGTTCTAAATTTTTCAAACAACGGTTTGGGCAAGCTTTTGGTGAAAATATCCGCAACTTGTTTGTCAGTGGCGATGAATTTGGTGTGTAGCTTGCCGGCAGTTACCAATTCTCGAATGAAGTGGTAGTCAATGTCGATGTGTTTAGCCCGTTTGTGTGATATGGGGTTTTAACTTAAGAATAGGGCACTCTTGTTGTCACATAACAGTGTCGGTCGACCCGGTGGAAGAGCATGAAGTTCCCGAAGAAGGTGAGTTAACCAAATAATTTCTGCTGCCGTATTCGCCATAGCACGGTATTCTGACTCACAGCTTGATCTTGACACCGTTGGTTGCTTTTTAGCGCTCCAAGAGACTAAGTTTCCTCCGAGATAGATACAATAGCCGTATGTAGATGTGGTAGCTTGCCGGCAGTTACCAATTCTCGAATGAAGTGGTAGTCAATGTCGATGTGTTTAGCCCGTTTGTGTGATATGGGGTTTTAACTTAAGAATAGGGCACTCTTGTTGTCACATAACAGTGTCGGTCGACCCGGTGGAAGAGCATGAAGTTCCCGAAGAAGGTGAGTTAACCAAATAATTTCTGCTGCCGTATTCGCCATAGCACGGTATTCTGACTCACAGCTTGATCTTGACACCGTTGGTTGCTTTTTAGCGCTCCAAGAGACTAAGTTTCCTCCGAGATAGATACAATAGCCGTATGTAGATCTTCGTGTGTCAATGCATCGAGCCTAATCTGCATCTGAAAAACCTAGCAAAGTAGAGTTAGGTGGACGATCGAATGTTAAACCATGTGAGAGGGTGCCTTTAACAAAACAAAGAATCCTTTTTACTAGCTGAAAATGGTCGGTTGTAGGGTTTTGAAGGAATTGGCTAGCTTGGTTGACGGCATAGGAGAGATCAGGACGGGTGATGGTAAGGTATTGGAGAGCACCCACGAGGGAGCGATAAAGAGTGGGATCATGGAAAGGAGTGCCATGTGATGTGAAGACATCTTTGGGAGTGAGAGGCGTAGCAACCGGTTTGGAGTCAAGAAGACCGGCTCGGCTTAGAATGTCATGAGCATATTTGGATTGATTTAGGAACAAACCTGTTTTTATGTGATGAACTTCGAGTCCAAGAAAGAAGTTTAGAGTGCCAAGGTCCTTAATTTTGAATTCTTTGTTTAAGGATATTGTGAATTCATTGATGAATTTTTCATTGTTCCCTGTAATAATGATGTCATCAACGTAAACGAGGAGATAAATTAAGGTACCTTGATGTGTGTAAACAAACAATGAGGTGTCTGCCCTACTGTTGTGAAACCCACGGTGGATAAGAAAGGAGCTCAATCTTTGAAACCAAGCACGTGGTGCTTGTTTTAAGCCATAAAGAGCACGGTTGAGTTTACAAACATGATTGGGCCGACGTGTGTCTTCAAAGCCCGGTGGTTGTTCCATAAAAATAGTTTCGGTGAGATTGCCATTGAGAAAGGCGTTGTTGACATCTAATTGTCGAAGGGACCATTTATTGATAGTTGCAAGACTAAGAACAACTCGGATGGTGGAAGACTTAACTACCGGACTGAACGTGTGAGAGAAGTCAAGACCCGGTATTTGAGTGAAGCCTTGAGCTACAAGTCGTGCTTTGTAGCGATCAATGGAGCCATTTGATTTATATTTGATTCTATAAATCCATTTGGAACCAATAATGTTGGTGCTAGAAGGTCGAGGAACAAGGGTCCAAGTTTGATTGTCATGAAGAGCTTGGAGTTCATCATGCATAGCTTGAATCCATTTGGGGTTTTTGAGAGCGGTTTTGATGCCTTTTGGAATGTGGGTAGAGAATAGAGAGTGGTGCAGAGGATGAGTGGTGATTTAAGAGAGATCGGCAAAGTGTTTGGGTTTGTAAATGCCGGCCTTGGCTCGTGTGGTCATGGGGTGATTATTAATAGGTTGTGTTGTTGTGGTAGGATTGTGGGGTAGCGACTGTGAGGGAGAGTTGTCTGGTGAGGGTGAGTGAGCCGTAGGTGGGCTGGAGTTGTCCGATGAGGGTGAATGGGCCGTAGGTGGGCCGGAGTAGGATGAGGGGGGTGAGTGAGAGTGGGCGGTTGATGAGGGAGTGGTAATTGGGCTGGTTGAGTGATTTTGGGATGGGCCTGGAATGTTCAGTGGGCTAGGTATGTGTTGCGAGGTAGGGAAATCATCACAGAAGTGGTGACTATTGGTTGGAGAGGTGGGCATTGTGGAGACGGTGGGTGGAGAAATTTGAGGAGTCATGGGAGTGGGTATATGTTCCTCAAAGTTTGTGATGGGTAATTTGTGAGTATTTGTGGTTGTCGAGTTTTGGTGAAAGGGGAAG
Organism: Flaveria linearis; assembly: GCA_024085815.1. Lineage (NCBI taxonomy): Eukaryota > Viridiplantae > Streptophyta > Magnoliopsida > Asterales > Asteraceae > Flaveria > Flaveria linearis. Next base: position 31,963,721 of record CM044013.1, read on the forward strand.
ATGTCTTCATCAAATTTTGCATGTCGAGTGGTGTAGACACGCCCCGATGTTGGTTCAAGGCACCGAAAACCTTTATACTTGGGACTATATCCGATAAATATGCAAGGAGCACTTCTCGGTTGAAGTTTATTTTTTATGTAGTCCCTAAGATATGGAAAAACAAGACAACCAAAAATACACATGTTGGAGTAAGTGGGCGGTTGGTCGAATAAAACTTCAAAAGGAGATTTATTGTTGAGAAGTTTTATGGGTAGGCGATTTATAATGTATGTGGCGGAGGTGAAGGCATCAAACCATAATGTGGGTGGGGCTTTGGCATTGAACATCATAGCGAGCCCGGTTTCGGTTATATGACGGTGTTTCCGTTCGGCTCTCCCATTTTGTTCGGGTGTGTGAGGGCACGATAAGCGATGATGTATGCCATGTTTTTGAAAACAAGTTTGAACTTGATGATTGGTGAATTCAGTGCCACCATCACTTTGAAAAACTTTAACATTTGATGAAAATTGATTTTGTACAAATGTTAAAAAAATAGTGAGGATGGTGAAGAATTCGGACATGGCTTTAAGAGGATAAAACCAAGTGAAGCGGGAATAATCATCTATGAAGATGACATAGTACCGATAGCCGTCTGTGGAGGGCACGGGTGCGGGTCCCCAAAGGTCACAATGAATAAGGTCCAAAACCTGTTTCGCTCGTTTTGAATTTTCAATAAATGGTAGGTGTTTTGCTTTTGATAGTTCACAACATTCACATAATCCTGGTTCAGGTAATATGGATGTAACAAAAACATGACCAAGTTTATTAAGAATAGAAATTGTATCAAAAGTAATAAGACCAAGGCGACTATGCCATTTATTGAATGAAGCTCTAAGGTGTGATGCCGAAAGAGCAGCTACTATGGACTTGTGACCTTGGGTTAAAACGTAGAGACCATTGTCGCACGTGCCTTTAGCTAGTACTTCCGCTGTTTTTCGGTCCTGTATTTGGAAAAAATCATTAGAGAACAATTCATCAACTGGAGAATCATTGGTTAACCTACTTATTGATAGTAGGTTTTTTGTAAGATTTGGAACAACTAAAACATTATTTAAAGGTATGAAATTGTTTATTTTAGTGTTTCCAATATGAGAAACTGGAGATGAGTCTCCATTCCCGAAGGTAACACGAATGTTGCCAGTGTCGGTTTTAAAGTTTTGTAAACCATGTATTGAAGGTAACATATGTGTTGTAGCACCTGAGTCAGCGGTCCAATCGGGAGAGTCGGAGGCTATATTGCATTGAGCAAGAAGGGCCTCGGCAAGATTTGCATCAAGAGGAGCCGATTTTTTGGCAAAGGAGGCGAGTTGTGGGCAAGTGCTCGCATAATGACCTTTTTGACGACACAATTGACAATGCGGGGGTCGTTTTGTGTAATTTGAATTTCGGTTTTTAGGGGCTGATGAGGGGCCTCTGCTTCGAGAGGAAGAGGTGTCACGGTTGTGAGAGGACTTGTTTGGATGAGAGTAGAAGGCTGCTTGGGAGGGTGGAGGGCTGTGGAGTTGTTGAACAAACATCTCCTGGTTCTCAGCATTAGCCAAGAGTAGGCGGAATGTAGGAGCAGGATGAATGGTTCTTTGGGTGGTGGAGAAATTTTCAAACGAGGCACCAAGTCCACACAGGAACCAATGGCGTTTGTCCTCATCACTGATGGAATGTCCAATAGCCGAGAGTTGGTCAGCAAGGGCCTTGAACTTGCGACCGAATTCAGAAACTGTCGAGGTTCCTTTTTGAAGTGTTCGGAGAGAATCTTTGAGAATGTGAACACGTTCAATGGAGGAGTGGCTGTAAGCCTCGGCTAGAGATTTCCAAACAGCTTTGGCAGTCGTATGACCAATCGTTTCAGCCATAGCCTCTTCTGTTAAGGTCGAGTTTATGAGCAGTAAAACTTTCTGGTCGTCAGTCTGCCATGTCAGAAAATCGGGATTAGGGCTGTTTTTCCATCTGTTTCAATGGTTGCAGCAGGTGGTGGGTTATCTCCGGTTACATGGTCAAGGAGTTTAAGATAGGAGAGGACCGGAGTTATTTGTTTTTCCCATGGCAAGTAGTTGGTTGAGGTTAATTTTATGTTAATTAAATGGCTTAGTGAGTGAAGGGGAATGGAGGAGAGCTCTGCAGCCATGGAGAAGGAAAAAAAATGTTGCAGGGAGTGCACAGAAGCTGTCGACAGAGCAAGAAGAAGAAAGGGAAAAAGGGAAAAGCTAGAAGAAGGATCTTGTAATATTTAAGCTGATACCATATAGAAGTTGATTGAATCAAGGATACATTCTAATTACTTACAACACTATATATAGATATACAAAGATGGTTCTAAAGGATTGTTTATCTTTACAAATGTATGCTTAAAATAATAAGTGATGATCCATATTTTCATCACAAGTGGGATGTGTGCTTTTCCTTGTTTCAAGCAATGTTTCGTTATTGTGTTTCATGATTAACCACTAAATTAATAGTGCCTTAATTTGTGGTGTTGATAGCTAATAGTAAGTTTATAATATATCATATTTTTTAACAAAGTTTGATATTTTAGAAAAAAATATTACTTATAAAAAAATTATTTATTTTGAAATAACATTAATAACAAATATTTTTCTTAATTTATAAAAAATATTTTAATCTAAAAAATATTAAATAATATTGATAGTAATTAAAGAAATTATTTAACTGGAGAGAGAGGCGGGAAAATTTTGATGAGGAGAATTGTGATGATGACACGTGTCACACCAAGTTACTCTTTTATTATAATAGAATAATAGATATTGACTTTATGTACCACAACACACTTCTCAAAATCAACAAAAAGATCATGTATTAACTTGTGATATATGTTGTATTCATCTATTATACTTGTGTATTTGCGTAGATAAAAGGATGTTAATTATCACTAGGACTGAGCAGCACGATCGGGCTAGACTTTGTACCAAAAGTTTTGGAATAAGAAAACCAAGAACTACATCATATAGTATTGGTTCATATTGGTCTAGAATCAATTTATTTGATAAGCCTACAATCTAAACTTGAAAATGTTGTATCTGTACGGTAACTCGGGAAGTGGTTCATGCTAAATGATATTGTTTCATTATCTATTGAATAGTGATTTGTTTAGCTATCCCAAATTTCAAATTGGTTAGCAATCGCATAACCGTCTCACACAATTTTTGCTTGAAAACTCGAAAAGGTGTTTAGATCTTTCATTAATATATTAGGTTAGAAATTTACGTATTACATGGGTAGAAGAAATTTAACGTATTAAAATTATTAGGCTTTATTAGTTTTTTGTTATTACATGTCATCAGCCATTAAAAAATAATAAATTATAAATAAAAAATAATAAAAATCAAGAATTATAAAATTATATTCAAGATAAGATATAATTGAAATCATATTATTAAGTATTAAGTATGTTTTATAATTTATTAAAATAAGAAGAGTTATATTTTGGATATTTAATGATTTCATTTACTTATTTATATTCAATTTAATTTAACAGGAAGGGATGCGAAAACAAAGGTTTACAATTCACCAGAAGTTGCACCTTTCAAACTGTCCTTATTATGTAGTATAGATAGATTTCTAATCATATGTTAATTACCTTATAACATCAATCTAAACAATGTTATATGATCGTCTTGGACAAAAAGATGAATGAAAGTTAGACCAAGCTTAGTGGTGTGAAAAGAGGTGGTGTGATGTTATGACGTGGCTTTGATATAAAAGTGAGGGGTGTATCACACATAATCAGTGGGAGTGAAGGACGGTGGTGTGATGGCAACCATGATCAGTGTGTTATGAGGGTGGGGTTTGCTGGTGATGTTTTGATGTGACAGGAATCACAACCTCGAGATGCTAACCATTACACTTAGTTTTAAGCCCTGTTTAAAATATATGAAGAGATAGGGAGTCCCCTTAACACATAAGACATGAATCGTCTCAAACAACTCTTATGACTTATTATTATAAATAATAAGTTATTTCAGCTAAGCAACCATTAAACTCATTTAAATATGATGAATAGCGTGTGAACTCGCACTTTACCACGAGTTGCTAAAATTTATAACACTTAATTTTGATTATTTGTAAATTAGTATACAATACTTAGATAGGATAAAAATTATATTGACAATTCTGTTTTGAAAAATAAATCAAGTCGAAACGTTGATATAGTTTAGCACATCATAATAACAAATTTAGATTTTAAAAACTACCATATTTTTATGATTATAAGAGAAAAATGATATAAGATTTAAAACCTTAAATCAGTTTTGAGAGCTTCTATATTTTTAGTTTGATTATTTGTATATTATTACACATTATTACTTATTACTAAAATTATTTTTATTTTTTAAATAACTATTATAATTACTTGAAATACTATTACTATTACTATTATTATTATTATTATTATTATTATTATTATTATTATTATTATTATTATTATTATTATTATTATTTCACATTATTATTATTATTAAATTCAATGAAGTCATATGGATTAAAAAAATTAAATTAAAATTCACCATAATATTACTATACTAAAGCTATAGGTGTCTTAAGGTCAAGATAAAGTTATTATTTTGACATCCTAAAATGCTTTATAAACAGTATAGATAATATAGATATTCATTATTACTTTCTATATGTTACGGCTAACGAATTAGTTCACGTGATGCGCGGGTGCTATCAAGTCTCTTTCCCGACCAGCCTTAAATATTGATTATATTGTTGTTATTGTTATTGTTATTATTATTATTATTATTATTATTATTATTATTATATTATTATTATTATTATTATTATTATTATTATTGTAACTATATATATGTTCGGTAAAGTGTTTAGTTAATAATATAATACTTAATTTAAATAGTAAAAATATAAATAAAAAATATAAATATAATGTTAATTTAAATTATTATAAATAAAGTAATACTTAATATAGTGAATTTAATTATATGCATTAACTCATGTATTAATTAGAGTAAGTTTATTAAATGAGGACAATTTAGGAACACTTGTATAAAACACTAGTACTATATGATTAAATAGTAGTTCTAGATATCCTATAAAATTAGAAAATTACCAATCTACCTATGGGTTTTATATTATAACAGTATTAGAGATAATGTTAAAAATTGGTGAAAAAGATATTCACAAATCTAGGAAAAATGGATTTTTTCTTAACATAGGAAACACGTAATTATATGTAACTGTTTTTAATATATTAATCATTTACTGATTTTGTGTTTTATTATATGATAGTTTAAAATAAATAAGATATCAATACTCGAAGTAGGATGTTGAAACTACTAGAGCTACTAAATTGCTACAAGAAATAAGTAGAACTTGTTAAAAAAATCCCCACATGAAATGAGTGACAAACTTTGAAGTGATATATAAGTGAGAGCGTTCCTTAGATAATTTTTCATTTAAATGAAGATCCAATTGGAGATCCTAATGGAATGAAACACCATCACTCACACACATGGCATGGGCGATAAACATTATTTCTCGCTTTGATAACATGCTTTATTTAGTTTTGTGATGTGGCTTGTGTAGCACAATAGATTTCGGGACCGCTAGACATAAAGCTTGTGTTGATATATGAAAAGGATGAAGCTATCCAAAAACTCAGGATTCAGCACATGACTCTCAACTGCCGAATGATGCCAAGTGCTGATCCACTACCGATCAGCACATCTCAAGTGCTGAACTGGTGCTTATCAGCACTGAAAGTGATGAAGTGTTGATGGACTGTGCAGGACCGGTTAAGGATAGTTAATACAATCAGTCTCATAATGAGAAGAGTGTTAGAACACTTAACTGATCAAATAGGAAAGCAGGTTTATATAGAAGATACTAAGAATACAAGTAAGTAATGAGACAGAACAAAAGAACAAAAACAAGATATGTATGATTTTCAAGAATGCTGTAATTGCTCTCAAGTTTTATTACAAGTGTTATAAAGCATAAGATAAAATACAAGGACCTAAGATACTTTATACTACATCCTATAGCCGGCTATACTTTGAAAGCCAGCTGGAAACATAATCTAGGCAACAACATCAATGTAAAGTCAAAAGGCAGATTGCCTTTTGACTTGTGGCTATGATATGCCATAGCTCACATCCTAATATATTACAAAAAGGATAAAAGGTATAAAGTAGAAAGTTGCAGACTCTAAATCTTACTCTAGAGTTTCAAAAGCATGGACCTTTTCACCAACTTATACAAGTTGGTGAGTCTTCAGAGTTATAGTGGAAAGTGGGTCAGCTTTATGCAAAGTTGATCAGAGAAAGCATGTCTTCTCTGGCTTCGGAAGAAATCAGTTTTCACTTCATTGGATTCGGAAGACTTTGTCTTTGAAGCTTCGAAAGACTTCGTCTTTGGCTTTGAAATATTTGGTCTTTGGCCTCGGAAGATTTTACACTTGGAATATTTTTCTATGAAGAGTGTAAAACATCCGAAGTAACTTCTACCTTGTACATCAGTGCATGCATGCTGGAAGCTCTTTGGTTGCTTTGGTTACATCAGCCTTTCTACTACAACCTTACAAACTCCCCCTAGGATGATGCTACCAAAACACAGAAGGTTACTCAAATATGACAGTCCTTATTCGGATCAACACCATTTCCTTCTTCATAAATTGGCCATGATCCCTCAGACTCTCATAATACCATCTCATGTCATAGAGATCTTGCAAAGGTAGATCAAGCATGACTTGCTAGAAATAGACATCTTGACCTCCTTGATCTCTGATGACATACCACCTGTCTGGATTTGCAGTAAAAGTCCAGGACATGATGGGTTTTTCAACTGTAAGAGGCTGTGCTTGAGTTGGAGTTGGTTAAGCAGCCTCTTTTTACACTTCCTCAGGATTCTCTGACTTATCCTAAGGTGTGGAGAAGGATGCATTTGACTTCTTCTTCATCTTAGAAACACTTTTCATGGCCTTCCTTTTCCTCCTCTTTGAAGTCTTTAACTGAGAAGACTAGTTTTAGTACCAGGTTGTTCTGTTGTGTATTTCTCAGTGGGGTCCTCTTCCTTCATAGGTTCAGAAGGAGAGGGAGCAAGACCCTGCTATGGATTAGAAGATGAAGGTGGCTGAGATGCAGCTCTAGGTCCAGGTTACATTGTCTCAGTGGGTTCAACCTTGACCTCAACTTCAGGAGGAGCTTGACTTGGTGGAGAATGCAAGTCAATAAGCTCTCCCCTTTTAATCTTCTGCTTGATCACTCTAATATGCTCATCCATAGTGGATAGAGACATTAGACCAAGCCTTCTTCTGGAGAATCCATATAGCTTCAAGAAGCTCATCATTCTTTATCTATCTGTAGACTTCTTTTGGTTCTTTTGGATGATGGCTCTTAACGTTACAGCTTCTTCCCTCATCTTTCTCTTAGCAGCCTTTTGTTTTTTAATAACTTGTTGTTCTAGCTACTTAAGATACTCGAATTCAATATACTCATATGATAAGGGAAGAAATGCAGATGCTTGATAGAGGCCTGTGGTACTCAGGTAGTTGATCATATTTTGTCTATCAACTTCTTTGTCTACTTGAGGTTCTTCAATTGCCACAGCCTCCGTCTCAGAGCTTTCTTGAACTAGGGAAAGGGTAGGAGCATGCTTATAAAGCCTTTTCTGCCTTCTTTCTTCTTTAATCTTAAGGAGCAACTCTGCATCCTCTGCCTCCTTCCTTTCCTTTAACAACTCTGCATCAGCCAGTTAATTGAGTTCTTCTAAGGGAAGGGAGATGAGTTCATCCATATTATAGTTCCTGGTCCATAAGTAGTTTACCCTAGCTTCCCTCAACTTATCATCTTAAGTGTTTGACCAAGGGGCAACCCTGATAGCAGCTTCCATGAAGCCTGGGGACCCACTAGAACTCTCTCCTTTCGAATCCTGTCACCTTGATGTGAGGCATTCCGTCAGCAAATACTCATGACCTTCTACGCCTACCTCAACCTCTTGCTGTAGTGCCTAAAAAAGAACCCCAAACCTGCTTGTTTAGAGAATAAAATTGTTCCTGTCTCATATGCCTTGGTGACTCAGGGTGGAAAGAGCATTGGCCTTTATTGCTTGATTCAGTAGTCAAGCTCTGACCAGAGAAAAGCTGTGAGACACCTTCATCAGCTGGTGCCTCATTGAGGGTAATGGGTGTTGAAGAGGTTCCTGTCTCAAGGTTCACAGGGTCAACTACTAGTCCTTCAGTCAAGGCTTCCCCTTCTAAGCTAATCTTAGGGTCCACCTCAACATCTAGTTGACCAATAGTCTTACCAGCTAGCCTTTACCTATATAGTTTGGATCTCAGCTTGAACTCTTTTAGCACCCTTTCTTGAATCCTATCTGCTAACCTTGCAGCTTGCCTGTTTTGACTTAGGTTGGCAATTAGAAGGCCAATCAGATAGGTGCTCTCATAGAATCTCAGGTTGGAGAAGTTGAAAATTTCCTGTTGCCCCTGAGATCTAGAGATTACCAGAGCTCTTCTATTAGTGTCATATCACCATCCCATAATTGGATTCTCAAAGTGATGAGATGGGGTAGGCATAGCTCTAGGAATACCCTCCTTAAACAGACTTTGTATGAGTGAGTTGACATCAATGTGGTCTTGAGGAGGTTGCTGAGTATGGACAATTGTAAGTAAGGGTGGTGAATCCTTAATGTCCATACTCTATGAAGAACTCCTAGGTACTGTGATTGCTTGGACTTTCTCCCCCTTTGTGGTAGCATCACCCTCTTGCATATGTGAGCTGGGGGTTAAGTCTATCACATCCACAGGTTCTTGTGTTCCTGGTTGAGTCCTTCTTAAAGGTCTCCCAGCTAGTTTTTCCTTGAGATCAGAAATCTCAAGTTGCTGATCATGGACCCTTCTTTATAAGGTAGTCACTTGAGATTCCAAGTGATTAACCTTGGAGACTAAATAGGTACATGTTTTAGTCAGTTTATGCACCTTTAGTCTCATGTTCCCCTCATCTTCATCAGAAGAATCACTGGGGGATAAGAGAATAGGACCTAAGTCTTCTTCCTCATCACCAACACTTTGTTCTTGGCCACTGGATTTCCCTTGCACCATGATAGCTTCAGTTGAAGTGTCAATGGACTGAGTTGCCATGGTTGAGGCCTTAATAATGTAATCACTTTCTAAAGCAAGAGCATTTTCCATATGGACCTCCTAAACATGTTCAGGGAGAACCACCTCAGTAGTGGGTGGATGGTGTAGGCTAGACATGGGAGAGGCAGGAGTACTCATCTTTCCTTGAGTATGGATAGAGAGGAGAGACTCATGGTTCTGACTAAATCCCATGTCTTCTTCATCATAGAATTCTAGGTTGGAAATTAGTTTGTTTAAATCAAGAGGCTGGGGATGGTAACTGTCCCCTAAAGGTTGTTCACTAGAGTTTTGAGACTTTGAGTGAAGTCTTAAGGCTGTGGGGGTTGTGAACTCATCATACTGAGCATGAGGAACCTTAACACTAATCATTGGTGAAATGGGAGTGGTTTGCTCCTCAAAGGAAGTAGGAGCTCCTGTGTCTACTTCCTCCTACATGGGTGGTGATATAGGGGTTGACACCGCTGAGTAGCTTGTGCAGGGGTTTGTTTGGATCTTCTTTGGTAGGTGATGGTTATTTGTGGTTGTGTGGGTTGTTATGAAGTAGAGGATGTTGGTTCAACCCTAGTTGGTACTGCTAGGTTGTCACCATGAGCAATGAGCTCTAAAATTTTTAGGACAGGGGCTGTTTCTATCCCTGAGAAGCCCACAGTAGGCTTTATCATAGTTTTCAAGATGTCGGGCTTCATCTATCCTAATTTTAAAACATTACATGTTCCCCTCAACTGTGAGCCCAGTTCACAGTTGAGAATGCGCTGGACAGATCTAGGGAACATGTAATATTCTAAGCAATCCAAGTTTTCAAGTAATTAGTGTATACAAATTATGAATACATGAACTTAACCCCCTGAAAAATCCCATGGACTAAAAAGGAAAGGACTTTAGGAATCTGGTCCAATCCTCCATGCTTGTTAGATAAGCTGTGAATGACTATATGGAGGAGGTACTTCCATTGAGAGGAGACCTTTCCTTTCTTGAAGGTTCCGACTGAGTAGTTACCTTCATAGCCTATCTGTCCAAAGAACTGGTTAAAATGAGATTTGGGGAAGGACAAATCACCTTCTACATCATCCAGCTGGAGATGAGTGTTTATGGTGGCTGGGGTGATGAAGATTGTCCTCCCCTACACTGTGGCAGACAGTGCCTTCTCCCCATCCATGGTGACCTCTTGGTAGGTTCTCTAGAATTCTAATAGCTGATCCTCATAGAGTGGAGGATCTATGGTGAGGGAGGTGAAGTAGTCTGACAAAGTAAGAAAGTGGCAAACCTCTGAGAAACCTGGATCTTTCTCAGAGTCCAACAAAGCAACTTGATTATGTTGCCTGTGAAGGTGCATGGAGAAATCGGGTTGGTTTCTGCGGTCAAGGTTGGCCATTTGAGGTAGTTTTGTTGTGAAGGAAGATGAGAACAATGTCAGTTTGTAGGTGAATTTAGGTTAGAGAATTTGTAGATGAAGAAGATAATGAAAGAGGGGGAACCGTTGAGTTTAAATATATGAAATGGATTTGAGACAAAGTTAATGCAAAAGGATAGACTTTGAAATCTAAATGTCGGTCCCAGCTATGAAAAAGGTGCCCAAAAAGGTTGTTTTCTTGGATGTCGAAAATCTTCCGAAGGTATTATGTCTTTAGAAGATTTATTAAAAACTTCCGAAGCCAGTTTTGATTTCAGAAGATGTTCCTGAGCTTTATGGAAATTTGCTTCGGAAGAAAAATACTTTGAGTATTTCCTCTTCTAAGACATATTTGGTTTCGGAAGAGATTAGGGCTTGAAGTTTTATTTTTAAGGGAATAAATCTTCCGAGACTTAATTGCTTTCAGAAGATAATTGTCCTTCAAACACATATAAGTACTTAGAAGCATATTTTTGCTTCGGAAGTTATATCAAAATTTTTTCCGAAGGTAAATTTCTTATAAGCAATTATCTGATTTGAAGACTTAATATTTTTCGAAGACAATATTAATATCTTCCGAAAGAAAATATGTTTAGAATTTCAAGAATTCTAAGAAATATCATTTGAAAAAGATGTCTTCCGAAGTAAACTGGGCTTATGTAGGTGATAGTTTAAATAACTTAGGACATACATGTTTTAGAAGTAGTCTTTAATTAAGTTTTAAGAAAATCTACTCAAAGTTAATCATCTCAAGAGCTGATACAAGATATTTAAATCTCTGTTCATCAAAAGCCTTTGTGAATAGATCAACATATTGTTCATTTGTGTTAACCTTAACAAGTTTTTTTAGTCCCTTTTCAAAATTATCACTAATTAGATAATACCTGATGTTGATGTGTTTTGTACTTGAGTGCTACATAGGATTCTCTGTAATAGAGATAGCACCGTTGTTGTCTATGCGGATTAGAGTCTCCTTAAAGTTGAATCCATAACCCAGCATCAGATTTTGAATCTAAAGCACTTGACCATAGCAGCTAGCAGCAGTAATGCATTCAGCTTCAGCAGTTGATGCATACACACATGATTGTTTCTTGCATTGCCATGAAATTATCCCTCTACCAAGGAATTGACATCCCCTGGATGCAGACTTTGCAGTCATGTTGCACCCACCATAGTCACTATCTGTATAAGCATATAGATTGAAGTCTGAGTTCTTTGGATACCAAAAGACTAAGTTAGGAGCACCTTTGAGATATCTAAGAATCTGTTTGACAACAACCAGGTGTAACATCTTAGGGTTGGCTTGATATCTTGAATAAATACATGTAGCAAACATGATATCAGGCCTGCTGGCTGTGAGGTACATAAGAGACCCAAACATGGCTTTGTAAAGGTGTTCATCTACACACTCCCCCTCAAGATCAGGTCCAAGTGAGTGGTTTCTGGCTATAGGTGTCTTTGCAACCTTACACTGAGTCATGTAGAATCTTGTAAGTATGTCTTGTACATACTTTGACTGACTTATGAAGATGCCATTGTCAACTTGCTTCACTTGAATTGCTAGAAAGAAATTAAGTTCCCCCATGGCACTTATTTCAAATCTATTCTTCATCATCTTCTTAAAGTCTTTCCAGAGCTCTAGATTAGTTAACCCAAAGATAATGTCATATATATACACCTGAAACCATTCTTAGACCCGTTTAGGCTCCACCGTACGCGCACATGTGAAACCATTCTTCTCCTTAACCCTCCTCTTCCTTATATCAGAAACGGCCAACTGTTGCTTCACGTAGTTGATTCTTTCATCCATCTCAGTATCCTCTAGTGGCACGATCATATCCTCATCGATTGAGTACTTTCTTAGACTAGATACATGGAACATTAGATGAATTCCACTTAACTCATCAGGTAGGTCCAATGGATGTGTCACTTCTACTACCTGAGTAACAATTTGGAATGGCCCTCTATACCTTAGTATTAGCTTTACTCGCTTTCTAAATTGAATGATCCACTTTCCTAGGCGAGGCCTTCATCATAATCCATTGCCATAGGTTAGAACCGAACTCTTGTCGGGCACGGTTGGTCAATCCATCTTCTTGTAATACTCGGTGTTTATCTCCTAGGGTACTGGCCAATTCACCTAGAGGTGTACGTCTATCCACCTACGTCTGTCCTGAACAATCTAGCAGGAACAAACGCTCTCTTAATTCTATCGCCTAATCCTCTAGGGCATTAGGTAACCTAGTGGATTTACCAATAGCAATTCCTACATCAAAGGGCTTATCGATCTTCCTACTCCTAACGTGCAACTTATCACAGAAGGCAGCAGGAACGAAACTACTACTAGCACCATAATCAAAGCATAGATGCACAATTTAAGTTACCAGAAACGTACCTGACGTCAAGTCGAAGTCCGCTCTAGCCTCCTCTCAGTCATGGCAAATGCTCTAACCTTCATCCTCTGTTCTCTTCATTCTGAATCCCTTGCTTTGCCCTGGAGCTCTCAGCCCTTGGCTTCCTGCAGTCTCTACTCTTGTGTGCACTCTTACCACACCTGTAACATCTCATCGCGTGACAATCCCTCGCAAGGTGATCCTCCTTCACACACTGAAAGCAGAGATTTGATCCTTACTTGCATTCCCCCGCATGCTCCTTCCCACATTTCTTGCATGCCCTCACATCCCCGGTTGTCATCCTTCAATCATCTATCCTCACCTTCTTACCACCAGCCTCAAATCTACCATCATTATCCCATCTTCCACTTCCATTCCTAACATAACCCTCCTCCTCCTCTTCGTCCGTTATTGCCACTGCCTCTAGCTCGTCGTACAGCCTCCCTGCCAAATCGACCACTGACCTAAACGTGCTGGGTCGGACAACGACAAGATATCTACGAATATCCGCCGGTAGACCATGAATGTACCTCTTAATCTTTTGTGACACAGGTTTCACTTGATCTGGCACCAACCTTGCCATCTTGTTGAACTTTGTGGTGTACTGCTGGTGTGTCATGGTCCCCGCCTCTAATTGCAGGAACTCCCTCTCAACTTTGTCCAGCTCCCTATGAGGGCAAAACTCCTCGACTACCAGCCTCTTCAGCTCCTTCCACCTCATCCTCCCGACTGCCCTGGTACCCTCAACCTGGACAATGTTGTCCTATCAGCATAAGGTCAAGTCCACAAATGAGTGGATAGCAAACATTACCTTCTGATCCTCACAAGACTCACTAATGTCAAGCACCGCCTCTATCTCCCTCACCTAACAGTGAGCAGCAACATCACTACCATTCCCATCAAACGTTGGGGGCCTACACCTTTGAAATGCCCCGTAATTGCAGCCCCGTGTAGTTTCCTGCACAACCTCCTTCTCATCATCACTGGAGACAACCATATCAGTGTTTGGTTGCTCCATATCCTCAGACTCTCCAGCTTCACCCCCTCGCCGTCCTCTTTTCCTCCATCTCCTTTTCCTCGTCTTCCCTCACAGCACAAGTAACTTCGGGCACTACAGACGGCAGAATCGTCTGCATGACCTGATGAACCTCCTCAACCACCACCTCCTTCATTGAGGCTCTCAAATTGGCGCTCACATCAACGCCCTCGTGCTGATGAACCTCGGGATCTGCAGGGTTATTTCAGCAGCCCTAACCCCTCTACTTGTGGCACGTGTTCCAGCACCACGTCCCCCACACACTCCACCTCGGGAAGCCTTCGAAGACCTACCACCAGCCATCTACAAACACGACAAGATTCGAACACCAACACGGTCAATCAAGGAAATAGCTCAGATTATGTTAAGTATAGCAATTTCCTAATTACAGTGGCTAATTGTGATTAGCCACTTACTTTTCTCTTTATCCCCTAAACATTTCCTATCCTGACTACATCAGTATCTAAATCCACACAAAAGCACACAAGCCACATAACATGCGCACATAATACCGGTTAACATTAACTTACAATAAAACCTTTACCTGCAAGCACAAAGCTACTAGGACTGGCATCCCTTTCCTTTAGTCCCATTCTCAGTTTAAGATTAGGTTTTGAAAATATTTACCCAGTTCTCTTAAACTTGGCTCTGATACCAACTTGTAAGGCCCTGTTTCCTGAATCTTACAAATTGGATCGTCATCGCATAAATCATTTGAAAAACATACATTACTTTTGCAGCAGAATTTAAAAACTTTCATTAATAATTAAAACATGTTATTTCAATATATTATATCATTCATTTACATATCAAAATACAACAACATGTCAAAATGTGGATGCCAGCCTCATAACGCTCCCAGTAGCTTATGCATCCATGCCTGCAACCCCCCAACATCAACAAAATACCTGCCAACTATCATGCATACAAAAAGTCAGTGACACTGAGTGAGTTCTAATTTTATAAAAATACTTTACTTCCTTTGAAAACCAAAACTTTACCTTCATTTATGGTCATACATCATACGTACACATTGATAATAATATTATTATCTTCATCATCATTCGTTTATTCATTCATTCCTTCATTCCTTATTTCATTCATAATTATCGCACATTATCATATGGATCCCGTCACATGCAATACCTTTGTCCCCTACCGAAGACAGTACCAGGGTACGCGATAAGGAATTCCCTAAGTGTCAATCTCAAGGATTGAACTCCTACGAGTCAATCTTAATGAATGCACTCCCTTCGAGTCAATCTCAATGATTGAACTCCCTACGAGTCAATCTTAATGAATGCACTCCCTTCGAGTCAATCTCAATGATTGAACTCCCTTAAAGTCAATAATAGACTCCCTTCGAGACTATATCAAGGATAGACTCCCCGTGTGCATCCTTCGGGTTAGCTAAACCGCACACAGTTGAGCTAACAACAACTTGGTCGTGCACCTCCCTTCGTTTGCTTGCAAGTCTTTAATTCATTCATTACGTTCCACTTTTCATTATTATTATCTTTCACTTCATTACATAATACTTTATGTTCATTCATTCATACATCATACCACGTGAAGTCATAACATAATACATAACATATTACATAACATAATACATATGTTTTTTAAACCGTTTAATGAAGAAAGATAACACCTCACACATACACATATCATAAACCTTATCACACAATCATGCATACATCAAGCATAAGCCATCACACCACCAAAGAACCTATCTCAACCATCTACCTCTTAAAACCCTCAGAATAGCCTAAGTCCAAGATGAAGCACAATTAAACATTTCAGGCGCATGAGCATAAAATTTTCTAAGTAAAACAGTCTGGCCGCATTACAACTATGCAGGCGCATGAGCCCTGCTTAGGCGCATGGAAACTGCTGGGGCGCATGGACACTTAGGTGCATGGACATCTATGGGTGCATGGGCATCTATGGGCGCATGGCAATATTTGGGCGCATAACCCAACACTTAGGCGCATTGGCAACTACCGGGCGCATGGGCGACTGTTTAGGCGCATGGCTTACACTTAGCCACCTGGACAACCTTCTGGGCGCATGGCTACTATTTGGGCGCATGACTTGGGTGCATGAGGACACTTAGGCTCATGGGAACTTTTTGAAATGTTTTCTATACTTCAAACATCACCCAAAACATTTCTAACCGTACCCAAACACAGATCTAACATACTAAGGCCCTTAAAACATACTAACAATAGCTCTAACCACTAAAACAACATCAGAACTTACATTACAAAACATCATTCAAACAAATTGCATAAAATTCAGTGAACTCTTTAAAATGTTTGTTCGGTATGCATAATAGCTCCAAGAAGTTGAAAATCAATAAAAGAGGGTACAAGAACTCACCTGAAGCAACCTTCGAGCAACTCACTTCAGATCCGAGACTCTCCTACTAATTCAGCACCAAAAATCCCGAAAACAAACACTAAACATGAAGAACCTCGGTTTAGAACTCAAAACCTTGTTGAAACCAAACTCATATTCAAGAAAAATCACCTTTGCAGCCTCTTTGCAGCCTCTTCTTCCTCTTTCTCTCTCTAAAACCGAGAACTTTTTCCTTCTTTCTTCCTTTTTCAGCCGAGAACAAGGTGGGTAGTGGGGCGTGGGCGGCCATGCCCTTCTTTTTAAGAAGAACTATCTTTAAGTTTGCATCTTGCACAACTTTGGTCCTTTAACTTATGTTATTCCTCTTTTCTTTCTTTGTACTTTTATTTCTCTTTGCATTTTGCATCTTGCTTTCGCTACAGCAAGCTTCAGTGCTTCGGAAGCATTCCTTTCTTCCGAGACCAATTTATCTTCCAAAGGCAAGTTTTCAGTTGTCTTCATTTCCATTTTAGAGCTTTCGAAAGGAAGATATTTTCCTTCCAAATCTTTCTTCTTTGTTTTCTTCTTAAAAGTCTCCTTCTTGGTTATGTGGATAGTACTTTTAGGATTGTAGATACAATTCTTGGCAAGATGAGAAGTATTACCACACATTATGCAATCAACTAGCTTTCTTCTGAGAGACTTCTTATGAATAGAAGGATGAGCTTGATCACTTTCCATCTCCATCTTCATCTTCTTAGATGTTGCAGCAAGCTTACTAGGGTGAGGCTGCTCTTGGTGGTGGATGGTTCTGGCTGTGTAGCATTGGTACACAGCTGATCAGCCCTCATTTCTTCACAGGGATGAGTTGGACATGAACTTGGACTCTTAGTACTAGAGTTCAGAGTTAAGTCCTTAGTCTTCACCACTTTAAACCCTATAGAAATAAAGACTTGTTTATGCTTGGAGTTGAAGGTGACCTTGATCTCTTAAGCCATCTTTTCTTTTCTTTTGATTGCTCTGATCAAGTTCTTTCTCTTAGACTTTGTCATCCCTGGTTTCTTTCCCTCCTCAGGAGAATAGTGACCCTTGTTAGGATGATCTTCTTCACTCATCTCAGATCTATCTTTCGCTATCTTCTTTTTATCCTTTTCTTTAATGGGGTCTATGAAAGGAAGTTCATTTTGACAAGTTCCACACCTAGGAGATCTTACAGATAATATAGGGTGTGGAAGAGCTATCTTAGTAGATCATAGTCCCTGCTTCTTCTGATAACACACTTTTGCATGCAAGAATAAGAAAGTAATGTTCTTGAAGGTCTCGTCATCAAGAACACATTTCTCTACCCTGGTTTTGCTGATCACAAGCTCAGCCTAGCATTCAGTTAACTTAGGGATGAGGCATTTGATCTAAGTCCTGTAGTTTGTATGATCATGCTTAATAGTGGAAATGGTTTTCTTTAAATCTTCTATTTTAAGTTTGTAATCATTTTTAGCTCTTTTGAAATAAGTTGTTAAGATGTTTAAGGACTCAAGATCAGATCTCATCTCTAAGTTATAGGACCTATAACTGTTAACTTTAGCAATGAATTCTGGGGTGCAAAGATGTTCCAATACCTTGATTTCTTCATGATCAGCCATCAGTGCTTGGTTTACAAATTCATTTTCAATCTGGAAACTCCAATCAAAGCCTCCTTCTTTAACAACAACTACAGCTTGTTGCTTGGGCTTCTTAGTGTGTGGAGCTCTCTTGTAAGGCCCTCTTCCCGGGACGCTTACCGATTGGTCAATCATAGCCTAAAACATTTAAATCACATCATTTTGTAGCGGAAATATATCTTTTCATTAATAAGTAAAATTTGTGTCGAATCATCACATCGTTTATTTGCATCCCAAAATTGTATTAACTCAAAAACACTCTAAAAAATATGGATGCCAGACTTGAATCAATCCCAGTATCTTATTCATCCATGCCCGCACCTCCTCAGCATCAATATTTACCTGCCAACTATTATGTATACAAAAGTCAGCGACGCTGAGTGAGTTCTAGTTTTATAATAAAATACATTAATTTTGTATCAAGTATCCTTTTCTTTCACACGTGATCATACATCATAGATACAATTTGATAGTGATTGTTATTATTATCTTTCATTATCGTTCGTTTCGTACGTTATTGCACATATCGTACTTTCATCATTATCTTTCACTTTCATCTAGATCTTGTCATATGCTATGCCCCCATCATTGTGCACGAAGCAACTACTATCTTGGGATCAAGTGACAAGGATCCCATTTTCTTATGTCTTGATCAATCACAAAGATTGACCCCCTGTGTGCAGCCTCATGGGTTATTTAAACCGCACACAGTTGAGCTAACAACCCCTCAATGAGTTGTGAACCTCCATTCATTTTGCTTGCAAGGCTTTCATTCATTCATTACATTCCACTTTTCAATTTCACTATCTTTCACTTTCATTACATAATACTTTACATACATAATCATATTGTACCACGTAAGGTCATATCATAAGGTGAAATGTTTTGAAAACCGTTTATCGTCAAGAGATAACAAAAACATGTCATGCGAAAACTTAGCCAAATAATATCAACATCTCGCACGAGAACTAACCTTTCGCACGAGAACTTTACCACATCCAAAACCTGCTTATCAAATCATCAAAATCATGCGAAAACATACAAGTCACGTGAAATCTAACCTATCGCGCGAGAACATACCAATCCCGCGAGAGCTACCTATCACGCGAGAACTATCAGATTTGAGTATCATACCATACACTAAAACTGCTCGCGTGAAAACTTTGGGTTTCCTGCTCAAATGTAACTTATCACGCCTAATGTTGTTCTAACATGCTTAACCTCATAAACAACATCATACAATCATAAACAAGCGTTCTTGTAGGTCCATTTGATCGGTTTTCAGTGCAGAAGAATGCTTGAATCGTTCAATACCAAACACACACAACTAACACTATGACATGAAGATCAAAATAGCACCAAAAAGCTTTCAAATAAGGTTTTAATGATGAACAATCAACAATGAAATGAAACAAGCTCAATATATTCAGGATGAACAAGCTTACAATAGCCTCTTGCAACAGTAATACACGATTAGGGTTTTTGCAAGGATGGATAACAATTAGCAAAATGAAATATATATATAGCTGTCATAGTTTCGCATATAGTTTCGCTGGTGGCGAAACTGTACTGGCGAAATTGTAATTTCGCCCGGCAGAAACTAACAGTTTCGCCGGGAGAACATCTAGATGACTGTGAGCGAAACTATAGTTTCGCTCACAGTTTCGCTGGACAGCAATACATATATATTTAAACTAAACAACATACAAAAGGAAACTAACATAGATCCTATTACAAAGAAAGATAAACAAATACTAATCTAATGGTGAGTCCAACCTATCTTGATCTTCAATACTCCCCCTAGGTTGGATCTCACCCACTCTGCTTGTCTTGATATCTCTATTTAGCTCCAGCATCCCCCGTACCTGCACCTGATGTTTCTGGTTCAGCTCCTGCAGATTTCTTATCTTGAACTTGAGCACTTGATTTGCCTTGGTCACCTCCTACTCTATCCGCTCCATCGGGATGAGCACTAGCTTCTGCAAATTGTTTTGTCAGATCCTGGATATCCATGTTTAAATCATCTTCAGCTCTAATCTTTTCAGCTAGCTCCTTCACCTCAGCCCTCACTCCTCTGACTTTGTTTGCAACAATCATAAACAAGCTAGCCTCCTTCCTTGTCTCTTCTCCCGCTCCCGCTTTAATATGATTCTCACATAGAATGAGCAGATCTTCGTCTCAGAATCCAAAAAGTTCCATAGGGTCAAAGATTCGATATTCGATGCCACCCTTCACTCTAATAACAGCCTCCCCCGTCTGATTGTCATAGAACCATTTCTCAAACCCTTGAGGACGAGAAGGGGAGGGATCTGCCAATCTCACCATTTCGACAGTCTTTGGGGGATTCACGCTTAATACAATCTTCCCCTTTCCCGTAACCCAGTCTTTGTCTTTCTTCGATCTTTTTCTTTCTGCTTTCATAAACCCAAAAGCTTCAAAGTTATCGTTGAGCCCATTTTGAATTTCTTTCTCCAAAAGCTTGGCTCGTTCACTCAGATGGGCTTCAAGAAGGGGCAATGATGCCAATCTTCTTAAGTTCCACTTAGGCAAGGTCTTAAACGCCTTCCTCTTATGTAAATACATAATTCCTCCCCCTCTCCTCTTGATCATGAACAGTTTGAGGTCGGGATTGTATTTCCAGCTCACAATCCTCTTATCTACCTCTTTCCTCTTCAGACCTTCCAGATTTTGAAATAAAGGGGTTAAGTCTTCAGGTTCCTTCTCCCTCACAAACCAATCGCTCTTTTCCATTTCAATCATGTCGTTTTCATTCTCACTCTTCTGGATCACATAAATCAAGGGCCTTTCGTCCACCTCATAAAACTCAGGCTCTGAGTCATAATCAACTAACTGCTCCTCTTCTACCTCCTCATCCACCAGACCCTTCGCAATGGGTTGCTCAGTAGTTTAAGCTTGTTTTCCCATCTGCTCTTCTCTAGTAAAATCCCCGAGATTTATTCCCAAATCAACAAATCCAGCGTCAAACACATCATCATCTGTCTGTATATTCTCCATTTCAGGTTCTTCAGTTCTCTTGCCAGAACCTCCTGCTTCTTCAGTTGCTGCCCCTGAGGTGCCCTCTCCTGCCCTCGATGAAGTACCCATATTCAGAAATGGGTACTTAGATGTGTCAGTCAGATCATCTAACTCATGTTGAGTTAGATGATTGGGCAGGCCGACAACAGCTTTTAATTCATTTACTTCCTTTAATAATCTTTTGATTAAATTATTTTGATCAACCAACATTCTCTGCATACCCTCTAACACTTCATCTTTTTGTTTCTCCCTCATCTCTTGATTCATCAGCTTGGTCTTCATCATGCTTAATTCGTTTGAGAGAGAGGTGTTGAGGTTTCTGATAACATCCTCGTCCAAACTGGTGTGTCTCTCAGTTTGTGGGGGCTCAGAGAATGTTTGATGCTTCTGTTTTGTCCTCCTCTCTTGCTCCCCAGTATCAACCGTCTTCTTGGACCTCTTTTCTTTCTCAATCCTGGCTTCAGTCGCCATCTCAGACACTTCTTTCTCAAAGTTATAATGTTTCTCCTTAGCATATCTCTTTCTTTTCTTTACCGCCTCCGACTGACTTGGTCTAGTCTCCTCTGTTCGCCTGGATTCAGATTGGATCACCCTCCTGATGTAAGCCCATCGATCAGGAGTATACATGTTTTCCCACAAGTGAGTGATTCGACAACTGAAATCGTGCCTGATAGCACAACAGTCGACAAAGATTCGGGTATTCATCGACACTAGATTCTTGACTTCTCCGTGTCTTGGGATGTTGGGGACTTGATCGTCTATGATCATTTGAAGAAATCTGGGATAAAGCAGCCATTTATCCTTCTTCAGGGCCATTATGTTTTCAGCCATGCAGCTAAATATAAGATTTGCTCTGTTAGCCTTCTCCCCTCTGCAGCATATAACCATAGCTTTCGCCCAGTCTAAGTTCAGCCCATCTGATCCACCTTTTTGGTGATCTAAGCACATTATGAAAATGTGGGCAATGTATCTCCACTCCTTGGATAGAAAGGATTTTTTGATTTCCTTTCTAGTCCCAAAAGGAGGACCTTCATATCCCATAGACAGGAAAGCATCAAACACCTCCTGATCAGTCAAATCAATATCACCTCCAATGTCTTCTTCTAATCTCAGCACCCGTGAAATAATCTCTTCTGTAATGGTCACCTGATGATCTAGAACTTTAGCTATGATACTCTCAGAGTCTCCCCTTGTGTTGTACTCGGCGGTTCGCCAGAAATCTCGTATATGCAAATCATAGATAGTAGTAGAATGAGAGATGGCATATGCTATCAGGGATCTCTGCAGCCATCTGATACAGTCTCTAAATCCTGCTGCTTTAGGATGAGAATCATCGAGAATAGCTGTGATATTGTTCCGTACATCGAACTTGAGATTCGCCATTTAGATCTGACAGACAAACAAACCAGGTTAGAAAGATTAAACAAAATTAAAAATTAGAATTTAAGTATTTACAAACGTAATAAAATAAACAAATGGTAATAAAAAGTGAAAATACAAAGATATACATAAATATATATAGATAAATATATATATATACATATATAATTAAAATTAACTTACAAATTAATTAATCAATTTTTTTAATTTTTTTAAAATGAAATAGTTTCACAGAGACGAAACTATAGTTTCGCGGAGACGAAATTATAGTTTCGCTGCATTTATGTTAAAGTAGACAATAAAGAAACACAATTTCGACAGACAAAACATATAGTTTCGGCAAGAAATGAAGATAGATTTGACTGGGCGAAACAACAGTTTCGCTATGCGAAACTGAATTTTGTTGGCGAAACTGTTAAGTTCGCTCGGGCAGCATAACCACACAGTTTCGCTAGATCAAAGGAACTTTCGTTCAATTTCGCTAGAAGATGGGGTAGTTTCGCAGAATGAACTGCGAGACTACCCAATCGTCATAATCCAATCCAGTCAAATGAAGGAAAGATTAGCCTATGAAAACTAATGTTTAGAGTTCGATACTCACTTCAGAATCCCAAAATCGAGTCAAAATGCAACAAAACGAGACAGAGAAGAAGATTTGAGAGGAAACTCGAAGAAAAACCCTAGAGACAACTTAGTTTCGACGAAAGAAGATTTTGCGAAAGTGAGTGATTTGATTCAAAACTATGATTATGTACATAGGAGTTTCGCAGAGGAATAAAAATATAGTTTCGACAAAGCGAAACTATAGTTTCGGGTAGGCGAAACTATAGTTTCTGCAAGGTGAAACTATAATTTCTGCCAAGCGAAACTGTAGATTCGTATCAACACAGAAGTGTTGTCGAATCTGCTATTTCCCTAAACAGAACTGCAATTTCGCTATGCGAAATTGTAGTTTCGTAGATACTTTAAGAAACTCTAATTAAAATAAAATTAAAAATAAAAATTAAAAAAAATAAAATAAAATAAAAAAAAATTGTCTTTTGAAAACTTTATTGCCCCATGATATCAATACTCATATATAAAAAATAAAATAAGACTGAAATTAACAATAAATGGTAGGAAGGATATGGTGTCATGTTTTTCTCGAAGTTTATAGAGGATTATGACTTAGCGAGATTGCTGATATGTTTGTCCGCTTAAACCCATTCCCTGTTCTTTTCAACTCGTGATCTGCAACTGTTTATCATGTTCTAAATTGTCTTAGTAACTCAGCAACTTGGTCCCCATTGATATTTGATAAAGAACTAGTCTCGTTATCAAGGTTTATTGAGCATAATCATTGATTTTGCCTGATCACTATACTGAATCTACTTAATGCAACCACAATGACTGACATATATACATATGGGACACTATAATGTACAGATGCAGAAACACATATATGCAAGGTATACACATGAGATGTAGACTCGACCTACAACTAAATGATGAGAGCTTTAGATCAATGCTTTCGCATAGCAGAGAAGATCATCTAGGCGTGTTGATGAGAGTTTCAGGTCAATGCTTTCGCATAGCAGAGAAGATTATCACTCCAGGTCAATGCTTTCGCATAGCAGAGGAGATAAACACACATCTTTTCTTATGTAAAGTATGAATTTATATACAGTAATGGGCTATTTGAGATTATTTAATGTTTAACTTAGAGGGCGTTATCACCGAGTCACCATCCCAGTGGGAAACACCATAAGCTTCACATCGATAATCTATATATACAGTAATAGGCTATTTGAGATTATTTAATGTTTGACTTAGAGAGCGTTATCACCAAGTCACCATCCCAGTGGGAAACACCATAAGCTTCACATCGATAATCTTTGACATCAATTACCAACTCTCAACCAAGTTTTAGACAAGATTTGTATCTTTGTGCAGACCAAAATATCATGAGGATAATCCTTATTACTGAGTTATGATCTATAATTTGGCTGCATGATCACTTGTTTACTTCGTTTTTGGGATGAGTCTATCATGCATATCCCAACGTAAGATGTCGCCTTTTTCTTACTTTATTTTCTTGAATTCCTGAGAGAATAAAAATTTAAAACTTATTATTAGTATTAATCTCCCCCGAAATTTTCATTTGACAGCTTACTAAATAGAAAATTTCTTAACAACTAAAGTAAAAGAAAAATAAGAATAAAAAGTAAAGATCTACGGGACACAAGGCAGATAGCAAACAAGACCATAAAGAAAATATGTACATATATACAGGTTAAACAGTTGTGTTGCTCAGAAAAGATTTTCAGAAAGATATTAATCCTAGCATAGATATCAATTCATAAAAACTTGGTTTATCAAAGGTTTTTGTGAAAAGATCTGCTTTTTGATGTTTTGTATCAATAGGAATAATATTAATGAAACCCTTTTCTTGAGCATCACGGATCGCATGAATCCGTGTCTCAATGTGCTTGGTCCGAGAATGATGAACTGGATTCTTGGCAATCCCAATGGCTGCTTGGTTATCACAAAACAATGGAGTATGAAGAAAGTTGATCCCATAATCCATCATTTGATGCTGAATCCATAACACTTGTGAACAGCAACTAGAGGCAGCAATATATTCAGCTTCTCCTTTTGAGAGAGAAATCGTGGTCTGTTTCTTGCTTTTCCAAGAAACAAGGCAATTCCCTAAATACTGACATCCTCCAGTAACTGACTTTCTGCTTAGCTTGCAGCCGTTGGAATCGCTGTCAGAGTAAGCATGCAAATCAAAATTGCCACCACAAGGATACCAAAGTCCCAAACGAGAAGAGCCCTTTAGATAACAAAAAATTTGTTTGACTGCCTTGGCATGGGATTCTTTAGGAGCTGATTGGTATCGAGCACAATATCCAATAGCAAAGGTGATGTCAGGACGACTTGCTGTAAGGTACATGAGAGAGCCAATCATGGATCTGTAGAGATGACGATCGATTGGTTTTTCGTTTTCATCAGGACTGAGACATGTTTGAGCCGTGAAGGGAGTCATCTCAAAAGAAGCATCGTCCATTTTGAATTTCTTCAATATTTCCTTAATATACTTTTCTTGATGAATGAGAATTCCCTCTGGCTTTTGTTCAACTTGCAGCCCGAGAAAGAAACACATTTCTCCCATCATGCTCATTTCAAATCAGTTTCGCATAACCTCCTCAAACTCCCGACATAATTGAGGATTGGTAGAGCCAAAAATAATGTCATCAACGTAGACTTGCACAATCAACATCTCACAGTTTACCTCTCTTTTGAACAAAGTCATGTCAATGGTGCCTCGCAAAAAACCATTGCTTAAGAGATACTGGGTTAGTGTCTCATACCAGATCCGAGGAGCTTGATGAAGTCGGTAAAGTGACTTATCAAGCTTGTATACTTTGTCAGGAAAGTCTGGATCTTCAAAGCCTGCGGGTTGACACACATATATCTCTTCATCAATGTCGCCATAGAGAAATGCGCATTTGACATCCATCTGATAGACTTTAAATTGCTTGTGAGCAGCGTGCGCCAAGAATATTCTGATAGCTTCAAGACGGGCGACAGGTACGAAAACTT
This sequence comes from Flaveria linearis, assembly GCA_024085815.1. Taxonomy (NCBI): domain Eukaryota; kingdom Viridiplantae; phylum Streptophyta; class Magnoliopsida; order Asterales; family Asteraceae; genus Flaveria; species Flaveria linearis. The sequence goes on from CM044013.1 coordinate 31,989,687, forward strand.
CTATGTACTCAATTCCTTCTTCTTAAGCAAAGCCTTGGACCACTAATCTGGATTTGTTTCTCACCACTATGCCCCGATCTTCAGGTTTGTTCTTGAACACCCATTTTGTTCCAATGGGATACTTATTTGGTGGAAGATCGACCAGGGTCCACACCTTGAGTTTTCTGAACTGTTGCAATTCCAACTGCATTGACTCAACCCAGCAGGGATCTTGGAGAGCCGCATGGACGTTCTTAGGAACGATTTGAGATATAAAACAAGAGAACAAGCAAACATTAATCAATCCAGATTGACTTTGCGTCCGAAATCCATCAGAAATAGAACCGATTATGTTGTCATGAGGATGATCTTTCAAAGTCTTGAAAGCAGCAGTCATGGAAGGGATGTCAGTAGGTGGATGGTTAAATGATGAGCTGGATGGTGAGGTAGAAGGCGGTAAAGGAGATGAAGAAGGTGATGTTGATATGGGTGGAGGTGGAAGGTCAAACGAAGATGAGGAAGATGCAACATTGACTGAAGTATCATTAAGTGATGTAGTGACGTGAGGCACAATAGGTTCAACTGGTATGGGAGCAGGAGGAATGATGTTTGTTATTGTATTGGAGATAGACACATCATCATCGAAAACTGGAAGATTGAATGATTTGAACACCGTATCTGAGTCAAAGAACCAAGCTGGTTCTGAAGGAACATCAGAGGAATTAGATTCCTGCCAATCGACATAGAAGGACTCTTGAACGATACGTGTCCTCTTGTTATATCCTCGATAAGCCTTTTGAGAAGAAGAATAGCCTACGAAATAACACTCATCCGAAACAGCACCAAATTTTGTCTTCTGTGCTTGAGTATTCAGGAGAGTGCACGAGCAACCGAATGGGCGAAAGAAATCAATCAAAGGCTTTCTCTTGTGAAATAGCTCATACGGAGTTTTCATCTTATCCTTGACTATCAACACCCTGTTGAGAACATAAGAAGCACAATTCATAGCCTCAGCCCAAAATATGATGGGTAAGGAGGATTCTATTAACATTGTACGTGCAGCTTCAATGAGGGTGCGATTCTTTCGTTCCGCGACACCATTCTGCTGAGGAGTTCTCGCAGCACTGAACTGTCTTAATATTCCTTTGGTTGCAAAAAAGGAGTCAAAAATTTGATTTTTGAATTCAGTACCATTGTCACTTCGAATAGCCATAACCTTCCTCTTGCTTATCGATTCAATCGAGAGAATTAACTTTTGCAACTCCTCAGTAGTCTCTCCTTTGTGAGCGAGAAATCTTACCCACGAATATCTGGAATAATCATCTGTAATCACAAGACAAAAGGATTTCTTAGCAATAGATTTAACACTTATTGGGCCAAACAAATCAGTATGTAACAACTCCAGGGGATTTGAGATGCTATTTTCAATTTTAGGTTTGTGTGGTTTCTTTTGTTGCTTTCCTTTTGCACTACCATACACTTCTCAACCACAGAAAAGTCTTTTAAAGGTAATCCCCGAACGAGATTGTTTTTAACTAATTTGTTTATTATTTTGAAATTAACATGGCCCAATCTACGATGCCATAAGAAAGACTCAGAGGTGGAAGCTTTAGACAAGAGGCATGTGACTGCGGATGATGAATCCTTTGAATTCATGTCAAGGAGATATGTATCATGCTTTCTTGGAGCCCGCATGAGTACCATATTATCTAGAATATCAATCTCAGATTTCAAAAAGAGACATTCATTGGACTTGAATAAGACCGGAATGCTTTTATCACAAATCTGAGAGACGCTCAACAGATTGAATGCAAGCTCAGGTACGTAATTGACTTTCTCCAAAGTGAGCGAACCATTACAAACTTCTCATTGTCCTATCATTTTTCCTCCTTTCTTGTCCCCGGCGAAAGCAACATAACCACCATCGATTATGCGGTAGTTAGTCAATAAATCTTTAAGCCCCATCATATGTCTGGAGCATCCACTATCAACATGCCACACGCTATTTACAAGCTTAGTGGATGACTCCTGCAATAATATCAAGAAAGAATTAACCAGGTGAAATGGGCACCCAAGTTTGAACAACTTTAGGTTTCGCCGAAGAAGATTTCTTGCAAAAGAACTTATTAACTAATTGATTCAATTTACTCCCAAAAGAATTCCTATTAACATGTCTATGATGTAACTGAGGACAGTGCTTAACAACATGATCATTTTTACCACATTGAAAACAGTGTGATTTTAATCTAGATTCATTATGTAATGGGGTAGAGATTTTATCAATGCATATTTCTTCATCACATTCAGATAATCTTGAATCATCATCACTGTATACCTCATTCATGTTAACAGAGCTGATTTTATTTGGAAAAGAGTGATTATGTGCTGATGACAATGAAGTGTTATCTGAAATACATGTGGTACTAGTACCACTAGTACTTGCCTCAGATGAAGATGTAATCCTGTCATTAAGCACAGAAAATTTTGCAGGTATAAATGATGGAATGGGATGAGAAAAGAATTTTTCAAAAGAGTTAGTTTTTGTTTCCTCATCGCTTTTCACAGTATTATCAGACAACGGATCAACACAGTCAACAGATGAATCAGAATCATGATCTACATCATTTAAAGAACAAACAGAAACATTACTGGAACAAAACGAAATAGAGTCTTTTACAGCGTCACTAGAAACAAAGACAGAATTTAAACTAGAGTTATGATCTAAAACAGAATGCTGAAGTTCAGGTGTACTAAGGCTAGAGCATCCAAGCCCTCTAGTCGGTCCATAATCGTAGTCCTCACGAACATGCATAGGATTCACACCTTCTAAACCTGCAGACATACTGTTAGAATCTACTTTGATCAAATCTTTAGAAGGATTGGGAATGGGCATCGGAGAGTAACAGTATGTACTAGGAGGAGGATAAACCTTAGCATTTTCATATCCCAAACCTGTTTTAATCCTAGCCCCACGTTGAGATTTACATAAATCATCATGTTTCATTCCTGATATGGTCCATTTATCAAGTTTTGACTGAAGTTTGCTTGTTTCAAACTCAGCTAGGGCAACCCTTTCAGTCAAACTGTTCACCTCAATGTTTCTTTCTAAAACAATTATTTTTAAATGATCAATTTCTTTTAGCGCTTCATTTAATTTAACAAAGTATTTTGACTCATTCATTTTAAGTTCTTCATTCATTCTTTTCAAATCTTTTTCATTATCAATTAATAGACGATTAGCCTTATAAACCCCAAATAATCTGATTTTACATGCAGATGAACACATATCTTGAATTACCTCATATGGAAGTCACATCACCACCTTCTCAGCTGCAAGAGCTTTATCACCTTGACACACCGGAGTACTCGACTTGTTTTCCTCTACGGTGGTAGCAGCATTGTCATCATTCCTTTCTAGCACTGTGGATTGAGTTTCTTGCTTTCCGTACTCCTTCATATTTTCTTCTTTCTCATACTCCTTCTCTTCAACTCCATCATTAAACTCCTTAAATGGATCAAATTCTTCCTCACCGTTCATCTTCATTTCCTCTTCCTTAATCTCAGCTACTAACGCTTGATTAACTTCTTCTTTTGTCTCTTCAGCTTCTGCACTCCAGTAAAAGTTGGAAATTAGAGCAGTTTCTTTCTTGTGGCTTGACTCATCTTTACCCCCACCAGCAGCCAATCTTCGAATTCCAGAATTACTAGGATCAGTGACGATTGGCAATGGATATTCACGTTTAAAGTGTCCCAATTGCTTGCAATTGAAGCATCACAGCTTAGACTTATCAAAACCCAATTTGGAGTTGGAGCTTTGACTTCTAAAGTTCTTTCTACCGGTCCTTTCCATAAATCTCCGAGCTCTAAGCGTCAACATTGCCATTTGCCACTGAATATCGTTTTCTTCAAGATCATCTGGATCCACTTGATACATGTCCTCCATTGTCATTCCTTTACCTTTCAGATCACCTGTAACAAGTGCTTCATAACTTTGAACAAACATCCCAAAAATTGCCATAGTCTTAGCTGGAACAGAAGTTTCAGTAGATGCTTTTAAATTCCCTTGCTCTTTCCCCGGGTTAATGCCACTTCCAAAAAAATCACACAAGGTCACTGCTCTTTGACGTGATGCCTGCATTGGTGAGCTTGCAGCGGAAGATAGTAATGCAGCATTCTGTGAATAACCGAATGTTGGCATGATGGATTGATTAAACTCCCTTCTTTTCAGATCCAAATCAAAAGACTTCAGCTTGTTAATCACGTCCATCAGCTTATAATCAGCAAAGTTTCTTTCTTGTTTCAACATTCTCACTTGTAAACTCCACTGGGGTGGAAGAGAGTCTAGGAGTTTATTAACTTGCTCATGGTTTCCCAACTGATCGTCATACTTCTTTAAAGTACTTGAAACGGATAGAAAGCGATTAGTAATGTCAGTAAGATCTTCATTCTTGTGTCCCACAAATGAATTGAACTCTTTTGAGCTTGAGCCTTCTTATCTTTCCTTAGATCCTCATTTCCATCGTAAAATTCACACAAGGCATCGTATAAAGATTTTGCATCTTTGTGTTCAGCAAAGTGATTGTAAATATCAGGTGCAAGACATAATGTCAAGGCTCCGAAAGCTTTCTGATCTTGGTCAATCAGTTTTTGATCCTTTTCAGTGAATGTGGAGGAGTCCGTGTTTGGAGATACAGTTCCACCGACAGTAACAGTTGGCTTGTGCGGTCCAATGATGATTGAATCCCAATGATTATGGTCGGTGTAGAAGAAGAAAGCCTTAAGACATCTTTTCCAATCTTCAAAGTTATCCCCGTTAATGAGTCTAGGAGGTCTATTAGGGGCAACACTCTCTAAATCAGCTAGTGTGAGAGTAGTCATTTTGGACATGATAGTTTCGCTGGAGAAAAGGTAATTTCGCTGGAAGAGTTTCGCTGAGAGCTAGTTTCTCCCAGGCGAAAGTATGCAGCTGCAGGCGAAAGTACTGATTTTGATAGTTTCGGCGGCAATTTCGGTAGCCAGAGACTATCTAGAGCTTAGTTTCGCTGGAAATTTCGCAGGAAACAAGCTTGAACTTTTGTTCAAATTACTTTCAGCAGCAATTTTGCACAAATGTCACCCAATCAAAAATGAATTTTCGTTCAAAAACCACAGTTTCGCACCAAATGTCACAAAAGAGAAAATAGCAGTTTCACTAAAAGAAGTTACAGTTTCGCTGAAAGATACTGTAATTTCGCTGGAAGAACAGAAAACCCTCTTAAACCCTAAATACAGTCGAAAATCACCTAAATCTCAATGAATTTGAAAAGGAGTGATTCACGAAGCTTACTCAATCAGAAACAAGCAATATACAATCAATTTTCATGACAAAAACACTCTGTTTTGATGTAGAAATGGAGAAATGATGGTATTGAACAAAAATAACCAAAAACCTCAAACAATCAAGAGCACTAAGGCTCTGATACCATATTGTAGGTCCATTTGATCGGTTTTCAGTGCAGAAGAATGCTTGAATCGTTTAATACCAAACACACACAACTAACACTAAGACATGAAGATCAAAATAGCACCAAAAAGCTTTCAAATAAGGTTTTAATGATGAACAATCAACAATGAAATGAAACAAGATCAATATATTCAGGATGAACAAGCTTACAATAGCCTCTTGCAACAGTAATACACGATTAGGGTTTTTGCAAGGATGGATAACAATTAGCAAAATGAAATCTATATATAGCTGTCATTGTTTCGCATACAGTTTCGCTGGTGACGAAACTGTACTGGCGAAATTGTAATTTCGCCCGGCAGAAACTAACAGTTTTGCCAGGAGAACATCTAGATGACTGTGAGCGAAACTATAGTTTCGCTCACAGTTTCGCTAGACAGCAATATATATATATTTAAACTAAATAACATACAAAAGGAAACTAACATAGATCCTATTACAAAGAAAGGTAAACAAATACTAATCTAATGGTGAGTCCAACCTATCTTGATCTTCAGTTCTACAATCATTTTAGTATGCATAATAGCCCTAAAACGTAAAACGTGTGTAAAAAGGGGACTAGAAACTCACCTCTTGAAGTTCTAGGATCAACACCACCTTCCCGAAGCCTTTACTGAACAAAAACGACATAACCAGGCCTTATATTCATCAATAATCATTTTTTAATACATAACACGAGTTACTACATGAGTTACATACCTTAAACACTTTGTTTCTTCACTTTCTCTCTTTACGCAACCGTTTTTTCTCTCTAGCAGCAGTACTTCTCACGCAAAATAGGGTTAGACTGGGTGTTCTCAGCTATTTATACTCAGCAGTACTTTTCGCTCAGACTTCTCACGCTAGAAGTTCCCTTCGCGCGAGAAGTTTGTTTTGCACAAGAACTTTGTCTCGCCTTCTTTCATTGAAATTTCAGGCATAACAAGTCCACCCCCTTATTTAGGTTTCATCCTCAAAACCTCTCCGTCGTCAAACAAATGAGGGTAATGTTGCCTCATCTCTTCCTCAGCTTCCCAAGTGGACTCTGACCCCTTCCTGTGCTTCCATTGTACTCGCATAAGTGGAACTACTATATTTCTTAGCCTCTTCTCCTTTCTATCGATGATGACCACTGGTTGCTCCATATAATTAAGCCATTCATTCACCTCTATATCCTCAAGTGGCACCACCATATCCTCGTTGGCTAAGCACTTCCTTAGGCGAGGTACATGGAATGTTGGATGAATTCCACTTAACTTATCGGGTAGCTCTAGATAATAAGCCACCTCTCTTGCCCTCACGACAATCTTTAATGACCCAATATACCTCGGACTCAACCTCCCTCACTTTCTAAAATGGATGATCCCTTTCCAAGGCAAGACCTTCAATATAACTCTATCTCCCACCTTGAATTCAATCGGTCTACGCCTCTTGTTGGCATACGACTTTTGTCTATCCTTTGCTGCCTTCATAATGTCCTTAATCTTTTCCATCTTTTCGGTCGTAGCCTCGATCACGTCAATGCTTCCTAACTCCTTCTACCTGATCTCGCCCCAACACACGAGCATCCTACACCTTCTACCGTATAGCATCTCATAAGTAGGCATACAAATACTGGAACGGTAACTATTGTTATACGAGAACTCGGCTTACGGTAAGTGTTCGTCCCAACTTCCACCAAAATCAATGACGCATGCCTGAAGCATATTTTCTAGCGTCTGAATGGTTCTCTCCAACTGACCATCTGTCTGAGGATGATAAGCCGTATAGATATTTAACATCATCCCCATCGCCTCATAGAATCTCTTCTAAAACTTTGATGTAAACCGAGTGTCACAGTCAGACACGATAGACACTGGTACCCCATGACGAGTTATAATCTCCCTGATAAACAAAATCGGCCAACCTCTTGGATGAATACGTCTCGCGGGTCGGTAGAAAATGAGCACTTTTCGTCAGACAATCAATTATTACCCATATGGCATCGTATCCCCTTGCCGTACATGGCAACTTCGTAATGAAGTCCATGGTGATGTGTTGGGTCTGAAAAGAATAGTCTATATTATCAACAAAGTCAAGTCAACAAAAGTCAACGTCATGGTCAAAGTCAGCACAAAAGTCAAATAGACGCGTTCGAGACGAAGAACCGAGACGAGCCGTTGAAGATATATTGACTAGGATTTTTATTGTTAATAAATATATTTTGTGTCAACAAAATATATTTAATCTTGTTTTAGTCATTTTTATGTTTTATATGTAATTTTCATTAATTAGCCTAAGTCTAGGGGGTTAAGTGCAATTAATGAATATTAGTCTAGACTATAAATAGGTTAATTGCAATTAGGTTTGGTGAATGGTTGCATGACCAATTGATTGGGGTTTCCATGTAAACAACACCTATTGCAATCAAATTTAGATCAAATTGGGGTTTTATTTTGTGTTCTTCATTGTTCATCCTTTTATCCATATTTTATCTACTTTTGATCAAAAATCTTCATCAATTTCATGATTCAAAGCTGTTAGGGACCAACATGATGTGCTCCCACTTCCACTCGGGAATGTCCAAAGGTTGAATCTTCCAATATGGCTTCTGATGCTCGCCTTTACTTGCAAACAAGTAAGGCACTTACTCTCATACTCCGCTACGTTGCGCTTCATTCCCGACCACCAATAATCCTCTTCATATCCTGATATATTTTCGTAGCATACGGGTGAATTGAGTATCGAGTCTTATGAGCCTAATCCATGATCTTTCCATGTAGATCCCATAACGAGGAATCCACATCTTCCTGGATCGGGTCCTGACACCAAGAGTCCGACGACTAGACCTTTTATCCTTTCGGAATTAATCTGATCTTCTTTCAGTGCTTCATCCTGAAACTCCCTTTGACCTGCTTTATCACATCGGAAGTCATGATCAACCGATAAGCCTTCATCCGGATCGGCTTGGGTCTCTCCTTTCAGCTACTACGTTGGCCTTGCTCGGATGGTAGTGGATCACACAATCATAATCCTTGATAAGCTCCAACCATCTCCTTTGCCTCATGTTCAAATCCGTTTGCTCGAAGAAGTACTTCAAGCTTTTGTGTTTAGTGTAGATGGTGTACTTCGTCCCGTACAAGTAGTGCCTCAAAATCTTCAATGCAAAGATCATAGCCGACAACTCCAAATCATGAGTAAGTAGTTAGCCTCATGGATCTTCAACTGTCAGGATGCATAGGCTATAACTTTCCCCATTGCATCAGCACGCAACCCCATCCCGAATAAGAAGCATCCGAATAGACCACCAAGTCTTCACTCCCTTTAGGAAACGTCAAGACAGGAGCTTGAAATAATCTCGTCTTTAGCTCTTCTAAAGCATTCTCCTACTCTAGACCCCATACGAAATTCACGTCCTTACGGGTAACCTTAGTTAATGGAGAAGCGATATTGGAGAAGTCTTGGATGAATCTTCTGTAATAGCCCACCAAACCCTAAAAACTACAGATCTCAGATGACGTCTTTGGAGATTTCCATTGCATCACATCCTCAACTTTCATCGGGTCTACCATAATCCCTCCAGAATTGACCACATGACCCAAAAACTGAACTTCACATAACTATAACGCACATTTGGAGAACTTGGCGTACAGCTTCTCCCTTTTAAGCGTCTCCAGCAAATCACGAATGTGACCGACATGTTCCTCCTCGCCCTTCAAATAAATCCGGATATCATTAATGAACATGATAACTGATTTATCCAACATCAGCTGACACACCCTATTCATCAAGTCCATGAAAGCAGCTAGCGCGTTGATTAAACCAAAAGACATCACGAGAAACTCGTGATGTCCATATCGCGTATGAAAAGCTGTCTTAGGAATATCCTGCTCCTTCTCCTTCAGCTGATGGTAACCAAATCAGAGGTTTATCATCGAAAATGAACTGGCACCTTGGAGTTGATCAAACAAGTCATCAATCCTCGGTAACGGATACCGATTCTTCACCATCAACTTGTTCAGCTCACAGTAGTTGATGCACATCCTCAAGCTACCGCCCTTCTTCTTTACATAAGACTGGAGCACCCTATGGAGAGATACTCGGTCGAATGAACCCCTTATCCAATAGCTCTTGCAGCTGAGTCATCAGTTCCTTCATCTCAGAGGGAGTTAGACGATACGACACCTTGGTAACAGTTTGGACACCAGGTATCAGATCGATGTGGAACTCGATCTCACGGTCAGGTGGCACACCTGATAGGTCTTTAGGGAATATGTCTGGGAAGTCACACACGAATGGTACGTCTAAAAATCATGGTGCTGACGCATCCACATCCTTAACATAGGCTAGATAAGCAACACATCCACGTCTCATACACTTTTCTGCCACCACCATTGAAATTACTTTCGGAACCATACTAACTCTATCGCCATAGATCATCACGAACTCCAATTGGGCGCAATCAATCGAATAATCTTTTTGCGGTGCACGATGTTTGCCTCATAGGCCGCCTGCCAATCCATCCCTAGGACTACATCAAATTCACCTAAGGGCATCACAAACAACCTAGTAGAGAACCTATTGCCTTCCAACTCTATGTCACAATCCTCTACCACATCAGAAATCCTAGTAGACTTACAAATGGCAGTTTCTACATCAAAGGGCTTATCAATCTGTCTGCTACCAGGCAACTCATCATAGAACGCAATAGAAATAAAACTCTTACTAGCATCGAAATCAAAAAGCATAGAGGCATAAGTTTGGTTTACTAGGAATGTACCTGACACGAAGTCAGGGTCCAATGTAGCCTCCTCCCAGGTTCATAGTGAATGCACTGGCTTTATCTCTCTGCCCCTCCTTCTCCTTCTCGATCCCCTTCCTTGCCTTAGAGTTCTCATCCCTCGGCTTTTTGCAGTCCATGCTTAAATGGCCCTCTTCACCGCAGTTATAACACCTTATAACCACACAATCCCTCCCCATATGACAAGGCCTCCCGCACTTGAAGAAAACATTCGATCCCTACTTACACTCTCCCACATGATCCTTCCCATACTTACTGCACACCTTCATCACCACATCGGTTACGGCCGCCATGCGGTCCTCCACCTCCGCCTTCTTGCCCCTGGGGTGAAACCACCACTGATAAAACATTTCCTGCACTCCAAGTCTTCTCTCCACTTTCCTTCTTCTTCACCTCCACCATGTCCTCTCCTCCCTCTCATCATACAGCCTCCCTACCAGATCGACCACCAACCTGAACGTACTAGGTCACGCGGCGATCAAGTGTCTGTGAATATCTGCAGGCAAACCTTGAATGCATCTCTATATCTTTCATGACGCGGGTGTCACTGCTCTGGAACCAGCCTTACCATCTCATTGAACTTTATCGTGTACTATTGTTGTGTCATGGTTCCCGCCTCCAACTACAGGAACTCTCTCTTGATCTTGTCGAGTTCCCTATGAGGACAAAACTTCTCGATCACCATCTTCTTTAGTTCACTACACCTCATCCTTCTAATCGCCCTGCTATCCTCGGTCTGTACAATGTTGTTCCAACAGCATAAGGCTAAATCCACAAATAAGTAGGCAGCAAACTTCACCTTCTGGTCCTACCTGTACTCACTAATATCCAACACCGCCTCTATCTCTCTCACCCATTGCTGATCAGCAGCAACACTCCTATTACCATTGAAAGTCCGACGCTTGTATCTCTGGAATGCCCCATAATTGCACCCCTTCGTAGTATCCTGCGCAGCTTCCTCTTCCTCATCATCGCTAGAAACAACATCTCAGTCTCTAGTTGTTCCATTTCCCCTGAACCTCCTTCCTTACCACCTCTCCTAGAAGTATTCTTCTTCTCATGTTTCTCCTTCCTTTCATCCACCCCTCATGGCACTAATAACCTCAGTCACCATAGATGAAAGAATCATTTGCATGACTTAATGAACCTCCTCAACCACAGCCTCCTTCACTGAGGCCCTCAGATTAGTACTCTCATCCCCACATTGCTTATGATGAAGCTCGGGCTCTTCAGGAGTCGTTTCGGCAGCCCTAGCTCTATTCCTCGTGACACGCGATTTAGTACCACGTCCACCACGTACTCCACCTTGGGAAGCCTTCGAAGATCTGCCACCATCCATCTCTAAATGCTATATGATTAAAAACCAACATGGTCATTCAAGGTAATAGCTCGGATTACGTCAAGTATAGTAGGTCTCTAGTTACAATAGCCAGTTATGATTAGCCATTTACTTTACTCTTAATTCCCTAAGCATTTTCTATTCTGACTACATCAGTATTCAAATCTACTTGAAGCACATAATTCACATATCACGAGCACATAATTCCTTTTCCCTTAATTTACATAAAATGTTTACATAAAACATTTACTTAAGTAATTAGCTGCAGGCATGTAGCTACTAGGTCTGGTATCCCTTTTTCTTTTATCCTATTCTCAATTTAAGTTTAGGTTTTGAAATATTTTATCCAGTTCTCTTAAACTTTGACTCTGATACCAACTATTAAGGCACCCTTCCCGGACGCTTACGGGTTGGTCAATCATAGCGTAAAACATTTAAAACACATCATTTTTCAGCGGAAACATATCTTTTCATTAATATAACTAAAATTTGTGTCGAATAATCACATCGTTATTTACATCCCAAATATTGTACTAACACAAACACTCTAAACAATGTGGATGCCAGACTCAAATCATTCCCAGTAGCTTATGCATCCATGCCCGTACCTCCTCAGCATCAATATTTACCTGTCAACTATTATGCATACAAAATTCAGTGATCCTAAGTGAGTTCTAGTTTTAGAATAAAATACATTAATTTCGTATCAACGTATCCTTTACTTTCGTACGTGATCATACATCATACATACAATTTGATAGTGATTATTATTATCTTTCATCATCATTTGTTTTCATAGGTTATCACACATTTCGTACTTTCATCGTGATCTTTCACTTTCTGCTAGATACTGTCATATGCTATGCCCCCATCATCATGCACGAAGCAAACTACCTTCTTGGGGTCAAGCGACAAGGATCCTATTTTCGTACATCTTGATCAATCATAAAGATTGACCCCCCGTGGGCATCCTTATGGGTTAGTTAAACCACACACAGTTGAGCTAACAGTCCCTCAATGAGTTGTGACCTCCATTCATTTTGGTTGCAAGACTTTCATTCATTCATTACGTTTCATTTTTCAATTTCACTATCTTTCACTTTCGTTACATAATACTTTACATACATAATCATATCATACCACGTAGGGTCATATCATAAGGTGAAATATTTTGAAAATCATTTATCGTGAAGAGATAACAAAAACATATACAACAACAAGTCATGCGAAAACTTAGCCATATAACTTCATCACCTCGCACAAGAACTAACCTTTTGCACGAGAACCTTACCACATTCGAAACCTGCTCATCAAATCATCAAAATCACGTGAAAACATAAAAGTCGCACGAAATCTAACCTATCACACAAGAACATACCAATCACGTGAGAGATACCTGTCGTGCCAGAACTATCAGATTTGAATTTCATACCGTACACTAAAATTGCTCGCATGAAATCTTTGGGTTTCCCGCCCGAACGTAACTTATCACACCTAAGGCTGTTCTAACATGCTTAAGCTCATAAACAACATCATACAATCACAAACAAGCGTTCTACAAGCATTTTAGTATGCATAACAACCCCAAAACATAAAACTTGTGTAAAAAGGGGACTAGAAACTCACCTCTTGAAGTTCTAGCACCAACACCACCTTCCTGAAGCCTTTACCGAATGAAATTACATAACCATGCGTTATATTTATCAATAATCATTTCTTAATACATAACACGAGTTACATACCTTAAATACCTTTTTTCTTTACTTTCTCACTCTACGTAGCCATTTTCTCTCTCTAGCAGCAGTACTTCTCGTGTGAAATAGGGTCAGTCTGGGTGTTCTCAGCTATTTGTACTCGGCAGTACTTTTCGCCCAGACTTCTCGCACGAGAAGTTCCCTTCGTGTGAGAAGTTCATTTTGTCCGAGAAACTTTCTTTGAGCGAGAAGTTTTCTTCGCACGTGAACTTCGTCCTGCCTTCTTTCATTTGCATTTTTCGGGCATTACATCCCTTGCGAAGTGTCCCATCTTATTACTATTATGCATTTCACTTAGCTTTTGTCCAGCCCATACTTTCCACTAGATACATTGCTAGGAAACTTGCTCCCTGTCCACTTGTATAATTTCTTGGCTCTATGAGTGAGAAGAGCCATCTGTTAGACTATCTCCATGTATTCCAGGTCATCTGGATGGATACAGTCCAAATCTTTAAGGGTGAAGAGAAAGTTGCCAATGTTTTCATCAGTAGACATAAAGGCTTGTGATGAGCTTGTCTCTTGGAATGGGCTTCCTTGGATGTAGCTCTCCCTTGGTGTCTCTGGGAAGGTGATGAAAGGACCCTTTTGTGAGTTGTCAGGGTAGCAGATGAGATGATGCTGTGGTTTTCTGCAATCCCTTTTAACCACATGAAGTGCTGAAATCTACTGATTGTTGGAGTTACCAGATGGATTTTGCATGTTCATCTCCATCTGGTAGCCACTGAGAACACCATACAACTCAGTGAGAGTGAGTGTCTTGAGATTCTCAGTCCTCTTGATGACCATAAAATAGTGTGTCTCTTGTCTGGGAAGAGGGAACATGAACTTCCTCACAATGTCCCTATTCTCAAGAGTTACTCCAACATCCATTAGAGTATCCATAATCTAAACATACCTGAAGTATTGTTGAGTCATGGTTTTACCTGTCTGAACGTGAAATTTTCAAACTGTTGCTTCAAGACGTCCTTGTTGTTCTCCATTTTTTCAATGGACCCCTCATACATGAGCTTCAGTGCATCCCATAGTTGTTTAGAAGTCTTACAGTTCTTGAAGCCTTGGCATATGGAGTTGGGAAGAACAGTTTGGAGGGCGGTCATAGCAATCCAATTTACATCTATTTTCTTCCAGTGTTCTTTTGAGTAGTCAGCCACTTTCTTTGGTATCATGCCACCTCCAATAACAGCTAAAGAGGTGCATGGTACATGAGGTCCAAACACAACAGATCTCTACATCCTACTGTCTTGAGACTTGATAAAGCCTTCCATCCTTTGGCACCAAGTATCAAAATCATCAAGAGTGATCAGTGGAGACTTTGTCATGGTATTGGTTTCCATATCCGCCTTTGTGGTAGTTGCCATTTTAGATGTTAAGTGATTTGTGAAACTAAGAGGATTTAAGATGGTGAGATATTACAATCAAGAGCCTGAAATGCTCTGATACCAATTATAGGACTAGTTAAGGGTGGTTAATACAATCAGTCTCACAATGAGGAGATTCTTAGAACACTTAACAGATCAAATAGGAAACCAAGTTTATATAGAAGATACTAAGAACACAAGTAAGTAATGAGACAGAACAAAAGAACAAGAACAAGATAAGTATGATTTTCAAGAATGTTGTATATTGCTCTCAAGTTCTATTATAAGTGCTACAAAGCATAAGATAAAATACAAGGACCTGAGATACTTTATACTACATCCTACAGGCGGCTATACTTTGAAAGCCAGCTGGAAACATTAATCTAGATAACAAGATCAATGTACAGTCAAAGGCAGATTGTCTTTTGACTCGTGACTATGACATGCCATAGCTCACATCCTAATATATTACAAAAAGGATAAAAGGTACAAAGTAGAAATTTATAGACTCTAAACCTTACTCTGTAGTTGCCAAAGCATTGACCATTTCACCAACTTATACAAGTTGGTGAGTCTTTAGAGTTGCAGCGGAAAGTGGGTCAACTTTATGCAAAAGTTGATCAGAAAAAGCATATCTTTTATGTCTTTGGAAGAAATCAGTCTTCACTTCATTGGCTTCGGAAGACTTTGTCTTGAAGCTTTAGAAGACTTCATCTTTGGCTTCAGAAGATTTGGTCTTTGGCTTCGGAAGATTTTACACTTAGAATATTTTTCTATAACGTGTAAAACTTCCGAAGTAACTTCTACCTTGTACTTTAGTGCATGCATGCTGGAAGCTCTTTGGTTGCTTTGGTTACATCAACCTTTCTAATATAACCTTACAGATTGCATATCAACACTCAAATGAATGCACTCCTAATCAACTGCTACACAAGACAACAATGTCTGTTACAAAGGATGAAGTGGATAGCCTTTTGGTGATAACATAGTACTGAGCTTCCTTAAGTTTGTTATGCCGATTGTTTGTCTTGTTGTGCATCTGAACACATAATAGTTTAGTCTAATTGTTCAGATTTCATAGTATAAGACCTCATACTTGTATAGTTGAGAGGTAAGCTTGTTAAGCCACTTGTTTATCTGTTAATTGTAACTCTTTGTACTCGGTACTTATTAATCAAGTGAATAATTGAATGAACATATCATGTACTTATATTTACTTAAAACATTTGTGTTTCTTTGTAAGTAGTTAAGTTAGGTTCTGTATTTTTTTAACTACTGATTAATAGACAAGTCTTTGGTAAATCCCTAACGCCAATCCAACAGGTGGTTTTAGAGCTTTGGCTCTTGATTATTTGAAGTAACCTTCCAACAAATCACTTGTGTTCTTCTGATCACACTATCAAACATCACGTTCCCTCATACCCCTCTATTCTTTCAAAATGACTGCTATAAACATCTCAAGTAAGCATGACTTAAAGAACCGAACTCAGACCAAACCTCCCATGTTCACACCACATGACTATGATAGTTGGAAAATCTAAATGGAAGATTTTCTAAGAGATCAAGTATGAGACTTAGGCTCTTTATATTCGGAGTGGACCATATGTCCTTCTTATTCAAGCTGCTACTGAAGGTGGAGTCATGATTCCTAAAGATTAGATAAAGTACTCAGATGTAAATTTGAAGAAGATAGATGTGGATTCATAGGCTCTGTGGCTAATCAGAATAACCATACCCAACAATATCATCCATGGCTTCAAGAAATTTACAACTGCTCAAAACATGCGGGAAGCATTAAAGGCCATATTTAAAGGAACTGTAGATATGATGGATAATAAAAGAGGTGTCTTGAAGTAGAAGTTTGAATGCTTTGGCTTCACAAGGGGAGAAACCATGAATGCTACATATCTCAGATATGTTGAACTACTAGACTCTCTCAATAAAGCTAGAGTGAAGATGGAGAATGGTGATATTCTTGGAAAGTTTTTGAGATGTCTACCTAAGACATGGACAGTTTACACTGTGTCTATAAGAAGAACTGAAAATCTGAATACAATAACTCTTGAGGAGTTATATGGTATTTTAAGTGACTATCAAATGAAGATGGATGCAGATAAAGAATCACTCAACAAACCATCAAACCCCTTAAAGTCATTAGCACTTATGGCTCCTATTCATAAACCCTTTCACTCCCATGCCTACAAAATTCCAGTGGTTACTTATCAAATAATAATGATCACCTACCTTGAATCTCCACTTGTTGAGTCATAACCATCATCATCGTCATCATCTTTCAGCAGATGGAATCAATAGACCCAACCATCCTTTTTATAAACCTACTATTCAAATTCAGCATTTGTTAATGAACAAACTAACTTCTTCCAACTCTCTGAAGAAGATCTGGAATGCATTCACCCATATGATCCTGTGGAGTTAGATATAAATTATCAGATAGCCATGATCTATTTTAGGGCTAAATCCTCTCAGTAGAGAACTGGAAGAAAGTTCTTAAGGTAGAAAAGATCAGGGTTTGGTTTTATTAAAAGTAGAGTGATGTGTTTCAACTTCAACTAGCTGGGACACTTTTCCAGATAGTGCAAATCACCTTAGTCAAACCCATCTCCCCCAAGCTCATCAAACTTCAAACATCCCTTAACCTATCAAAGACCTTTTACTTCTACTAGCCAAAGACATACAGTAGCCATAGCCTCAAGAGAAGAGGTGATTGACTGGAGCTTTCAAGTAGAGGACATCACTACCATCAATAATGCACTAATGGCCGAACGTTTAACCTTCTCACCTCTGGTAACTTCTAAACCTTGCTGTACACTTGAGTGCATTGCTTAGGTAAACTTATACATAAATCACAATCTGGATCTCATGAAAGATGTGGAGTCAATCAACATTCATAAAACTGATTTTAAGAAAAATGATCATGCCCAAAAAGAAAAGATAAAAGAGCTAGAAAAATATTCTTACAACTAAAACATAAATAGACTAACTTAGAGACCCAGATTGATTATCTCTTGAGTAGATTAAAATCAACATAATGTGATTTAGTTATAACTAAAACATATGCTGATGAATATAATGTTCAGATTAAAAAGTTTGAAAATATGTTGCCTTTACTAAAAACTCCCAAAAATTGTATCAAACCGAGACAGGGTTAGGGTACAATACTGTGGAATCACCAATGATATACACTCCCACATACACCCTTAAGTGCAACCTGAAGGTCAAGAAGCAAGTATTTGCTGATCCAATTTGTATAAAGCTAGCTACTGAGACAACAGAGAAAGAAGAAAAATAGGGATTAGTTTAAGAGGTAGATGAAGAAGAAGAGAAGAGAGAAAAGGAAGAGAAGAAGATAGGGAAGATGACGGAAAAACTCCAAGTCAAGGAAAAGAAGAATGTTATTCGAAAGGGGATGTTTGTCAAAGAAAGTTCATCTTTTGAAGTTAATATACTATTTACTAAGTTAAAACCATCTATCAAGCTTTCTCAAAACCCTTTTGCTCACAAGCATGGTTTTAGTAAATATAACTGTCACACCCGGGCCCAAGGAGGGTGGGACGTCACAGACTAGCAAGAGATGTGGCAGCGGAAACAAACAATCATAAGAGCACACAAGTAGAGATAATCGCATGGCATTATAATAATTAAAAATGAAATCCGAGACTAAACGGCTTAGCCCGGTTACATCAATTGTTTCATGTCAAAAGTACATAATTAGAGTATCATTCATAACAATTTGTTTAAAAGTTCTATGCAAAGTCTATAATGCCATGAGGTCTGGGTACTAAGTCATCCAAGCATCTTCCAAAACAAGCTAGACCTTCATCAAAGGTTACCTGAAACATGCTCAAAAAGAAAATTGTGTCAACTAAAAAGTTGGTGAGTTCAAGTGGTTTTTGTTTCAGAAAATAAAAGGGACCCATAAGGTCCACGTATTAAAGTATTGTATCTAGTATAGCTGTTGTGGGGTCACAATCAACCCTGCACTCAGTCCCGACTTGCCTCTTCTAAAGTTGTGTTGAACCGGTTAACCCCAAAGGGGAGAATCTGAGCCCCATAGCAGTGGACCCACCTGCCGGATGGTCCGCCTTTGTATCCTTTATAACTTGTTACATGCCACATACGACCCCTCGGGATCTTAGTGGGGTACCTCCCTGTAACGGGAGCCACTGTGTGTGGGGGATTCCCCAAATAGATCTATCCATATAAAGCAAGCGGTTCATAAAAGAATTAATGATCGTGATTCATGTATCAGTAGGTATCATCAAAATCCACAACATAAGCATAATATTGTATCACAGATAATAGTTTCAGTTTAAAATAGAGCATGCTTCATCCCCAAAACCAAAGTAAAAAGGGGGACACGAGAACTCACCTTGATATCGGTCAGGTTCCTCAAACAGATAGTTTCAAGTGCTAGCATCCTATAATCATAATTCAAGTAATAAGCTATAGATTCCTAACATAATTTATCATTTTATAGTGAGGGTGTGCGTGACTTTGTTTCTTAGAGGTTTGCGTCAAAAGTTTCCTTTTTAGGAAAGTTAGGGTTTTTAGCGTGTGTTCATCAAGTTTTATGGTTCTTATAATTTATTATCATATGAATGAGCCTAATATTAGTTTCGGGTCATAAGGTTGCTGAAATTCTGCAAAAATGTAGAATTTACACTTTTGGCCCCTCAAGTTTCAAAATTGACATTTTCTACCCCAAAGTTTGTCTCTTTACCATTTTTGACCCCTAATATTTTCTTAAGCTTTTTAATGTCTATTTGAATCTGTTTGAACCCCAAAATATCAGATCCTACTTGGTGATGTCTAAAACGCAAGTTTCTAGTTATCTGTTAATTCTACTTTCGTTAATTAATTCATAAAAATCAAATATTAACCCAAACTTCACCAAATTCGATTTCTATTACTACAATAATTATTCTAAGGCCTGAAAATTCTAAAATCTTAAGTTGCTCATGTTATGGCCCGTTTCCTTGGTTATTTCCATGTTTCGGGTCATCAAACTAGTGTATACTAGCCTTAGCATATCTTACTAAACTTTCCAATTATCCAAGTTCATTTTCTAAGTATTCTAAGTCCTAACTTACTGGAATTTATCCTTAAGTCTCGGTTTGTGTGGATACTACTAAAGTCGGGTGTATTTACACTAGTTAAACTATTAGGTTTACATTCCAAATTGCAACTATATCATTTATAACCTTAATTCCAGAAAATATATATATGTATTTGGGTGTTTGTTTCATTATTTTAAACAGATTAACAAGGTTTAATCATAAAAACATACGGCTGGGTGTTGCTTCAACACATTATATGAAGATATATAAGGTAGAATCCTTGTATATCGACCTTAAGCTCGCGGGTTTACAAGAGTGTACCTCGTACGCAGATTGAGTTCTAAAGAGGATGAGGTTCGAGCGAAGATCTCTCTGTGGGATCAGTGAGAATGGTGTTTTTAGCATGATGAGGATAAGTTTATTAACGTTTAACTAATAAAAGTAGTATTACTTACGTATTAGGAGGTTTAGAAGGTTGTTTGAGCAGGTTGTTCATGAATTATGGCTGGAGTTCCTTGTTTCTATAATATTGGTTGCTAGAAGATTAAAAGATGAAGAGTGTAAGTGTGTGTGTTTTCGGTCTTTAGGGAGTCCGAGAGAAAGAGAGAGATTTGAAAGAGTGAAATGAAATATGAGGATTGATGGTTGCATGTATAGAAAGGTGAGAAAGTGGAGTGTTGGGGTGGGTTTCGCAGACTCAATTCGGTTGGTGGATTGTGGACGGCATGCAGATTATTATTTATTTATTTATTTTATTGGTATTCTACTACTACTATATTATTATTTATTATTATTATTATTATTATTATTATTGTTATTATGTTAAGCCGTGGGTGTGCATGGGCACACCACATTCGAATATGTCTAGGTATTGAAAACATATATATATATATATATATATATATATATATATATATATATATATATATATATATATATATGTCCGAAATTGCCTCAAATAATCGTGCAATAGATAGTTTCTATACAGGAATAAGTTTCCACATTGTTAAATATCCATAATGGATGTAAGATAAGTGTGAAAAAAATAATCAGAGGTGGAATATAAATGCGAATACATAGGAAAAATTCTAGGCGTATTACCACTGCTTAGGCGTATGACAACTAATTGGGCGTAAGACACTGTGCGGGGGTAAGACAACTGTTCAGGCTCATGACAACTTTGCGGGCGTATTAGGGCTGCTGAAACGACAAGGACTTAGTCGCGGGGGCATTTTTCCGGCTTATAAGTACTATTCGGGCTTCTGAGTCCTATTCAGGCATATTAGCACTTAGCCATTTTCCAGCAAACTCCTAGACACATGAGCACTGTTCAGGCACATGACCACTGTTCTGGCTCATGAGCACTGTTCATGCGTATGACTTAAAAAAATTTCCTCATCTTTTGTAAGGATCGAGGAGGGGTTGTTACAATAACTCACCTGAAAACCCGCTTTTTGTAAAAATGTAAAAGTGTGATATCTAAGTCTAAAAAAATTTAAACTAAATATTTCTGGAAGTTATTAGAGACCATATTTAAATTAAAAATGAAGTCTCATAATTTAAGTTTATCTATTTCACATTTTATAAATTATACAAAAACATAAAAATATATGATTTTGAGAAAAATAAAAGAAATATGTTGGGGATTTAAGTTACTGAAATTATGGGATCATTTAAAAGTTAGTTGTGATATTAAAATGTTTGGGAGGGGAAACATCAGATTAAAACACCTAGAAATCCAAAACCGGGACTTAACGGTCACTTAGCAGAACTAACCGGTAGATTTGACGGAAATACCAAATATGCGTAAACTCCAAATGTGCAAAATTTCAGTGGAATCATAGTGATATGAAATGCCTAAAAATTAATTTCATAATTTATAGAGTTTTTTTGCTTGGTAAACAAAAATATAAAGGATATTCATGCTAAAATAGTAAAAATTCATAAAAACGGTCCTTTAGCTAAAAATGCGACATCGGTGTTGGTCTCAAAACGAAGGGTTATCTCACAAACTCACTTAATATCACTTGGTTTGATGAAGCATAATCTCTAACTAAGTTCACAAGTAATATAATAAGTTAATCAAAACACAAAGATCACAAGAATAGGTTTTTCAAGATTCTTGTATATATTACTTCTCAACTCAGTATTACAAGACTCTTACAGCATGGTTACAGAGTTACAATAAGACACTATATATACTTCTATCTACAGTCGGTTGTTCTTAGACAATCAACTAGAATTTACAACTAGACAAATACTATATTGTTATAAGTAAAGCATCTAAGATATAATATTATCCTAGTTTAGGTAATCATAACAAGTCCATAACTTATCTTTTGTCAGCAACTAAGAATGGTAACTGTACTAACTGAGAATGGATGAATAGTGGATTAAAGTATGGTCAACTACATGGGTGTGGGAAAGCACCTTGCAGTATATCAGAGTTTGCAGCGAATGTTAGATAGACCATACTTATGTCCACTGGTTAATAATTGGTTCTTCTGAAGCTAAATGGCTTTGAAAGAATAAGTTCATCCGAGGCCATTTATACTTTGGAAGAATCAACTTCTTCCGAGTCTTCTGCAAGTCTTCATGATTTTATTCTTCGTAAGACTTTGTCTTAATTCTTCTAAGCTGATATACTTTGGAAGAAGAACTACTTAGTCTCGAAAGACTGAGTTGTACCTTCGGAAGTTTTTCATACTTGAGCTTTGGAAGATCTTTAACTTGTCTTCGGATGAGCAGCTTTAGCTTCAGAAGACCTCTTTAGTTGCACGTCAAAATCTTCTAAGTGTTGTTTTGGTTGCACGAGCCTCATATGATCCAACAAACTCTCCCTAGGCTGATGCTACCAAAACTTCACTTCTTTTTGCTCCTCATAGTCTTCAACACTAGGGAAAGCCAATATTTTCTTGTCTCTTTGTTCTTCCCTGATGTGGTGGTGAGGTGCTTGTACAAGTTATTCGTAGATAGTAAATCTAGTCTGTTGCTCTGAATGACTTGTACTCTCTACTGTATCAAGTCTGTTTACTTGACCATTCTCCCTTTCCACAGCAAAGCTGTGTGTATTTTCATCGAACCTCCACTGGACAATTTGGCTTCTAGGATTGAGGGGCTTAGTTGACATCTTATCCCCTTTTCTTATGTCCAGCAAAGTCACCAATCTCATTCTTAACTTCTTCTCTTCTTCTTTAAGCGTGTTTGATTTGGTTGTAAGAAGTTAGAGAGCTTGGTCCCGTGTTCCCTTCTAAGATCAAGGAATGCATCTTTTGTGAGGGAACATGATGAGCCATCAATGTATTTCAGTTAAATAGACTCTTCCTCACAAGAGATGTCGCTTAATGTTGCGCAGTTGGAGAGCTTCCTTTTAATCTCCTTGAACTCTTCTAAGGACAAGGGCTTAGAAATGGTTCAGAAGATGGTTTGGGTAGTGATTGGGTTCGTGTAAGGCCCCGTTCCCGTGACGCTTACAGTTGGTTAATCATCACATAAAACATTGAAAACACATCATTTTGCAGCAGAATTTAAACTTTTCATTAATAACTAAAAGCATGACAAATTATCATATTGTTATATATGCATCTCAAAAATCATGTTAGCACAATAACATTATAAAAATGTGGATGTCAGTCTTGAATCATTCTTAGTAGCTTATGCATCCATGCCTGCACCTCCCCAACATCATAAATTACCTGCCAACTATTATGCATACAAAAGTCAGCGATGCTGAGTGAGTTCTAGTTTTATAAAATAAAATACTTTATTTTGCGAAAAATACTTTCTTTACATTCATACGTGATCATACATCATACATACATCTTGATAGTAATTATTTATTATCTTTTCATTATCATTCATCATCGGTCATCATCATTAATCATCATTCGTTTTCATACATTCATTCATTAACATCATTCATCTTTATATAGATCCTACCATATGCAAAACCCCATGTCATTCAAAAATTATATGTGTCGAGGTTTATAAATAAACCCCCACGTCATGCTCAAAAGCTGAGACAACACCGGGGTAAGCGGCAAGGATTCCATCACATCTTGGTCAATCATGAAGATTAGACCCCTATGCGCATTCTCAAGGGTTAGGTAAACTGCACACAGTTGAGGAAACAACTACCTCATTGAGTTATGAACCTCCATCATTTGCTTGCAAGACATTTATTCGTTCATTACGTTCCAGTTTTCATTATCGTTATCTTTCACTTTCATGACATAATACTTTACTTATTCATACATACGTACCAAGTAAAGTCAGATCATAAAACATATCATTCTGAAAACCATTAAATCGTGAGAAGATAACACATCATAAACATCATAGCAGGTTATGCGAAAACTTAGACAGTCATCAACATTATCTCGCATGAAAACTAACTTCTCGCGCGAGAACCTTACCACATTCAATTTTTGCGCATCACATCATAACAGTCGCGTGAAAAGCTACATATCGCGCGGAAACATACTATCGCGCAAAAACTTTTTGTCACGCGAGAACTATTCTCTTTCGCGTGAGAACTTCCTAAATTTGAATTTCGTACCATACACTAAACTGCTCACATGAAAACTACAGGTTTCCTACCCAATCACAACTTTCATACCATACACCAAAACTACTCGCCTGAAAACTATGGGTTTTCCACCCAGTCATAACTTATCGCATCTAAGGCTGTTCTAACATGCTTAAGATATATCCAAGATCATTTCAAGCATAAATAAGTAGTTTAGTAGGCATAATTGCCCCAAAACGTAAAAACTTGGATAAAAAGGGGACTAGAAACTCACCTCTTGAAGTTCTAGCACAACCATGACCTTCTCGAAGCATTTACCAAACGAAAACTACATAACCACGTGTTATATTCATCAGTAATCATTCCTTTATACATAACACAGTTACTACACAAGTTACATATCTTAAACACTTTGTTTCTTCACTTTCTCTCTCTACGCAGTCGTTTTCTCTCTCTAGAAGCAGCACTTCTCGCGTGAAATAGGGTCAGACTGGGTGTTCTCAGCTCTTTATACCCAGCTGTACTTTTCGCCCAAACTTATCGTGCGAGAACCTTTTTTCACGCGAGAACTTTGCCCGCGTTAACTTCTTCGCGCAAGAACTGCTTTCGCCCTTTATTTCCATGAAATTTATGGGTGTTACAAGTCCACTCCCCTTATTTAGGTTTCATCCTTAAAACCTATTAGTTGTCAAATAGATGAGGGTAATGCTGCCTCATCTCTTCCTCAGTTTCCTTAGTCTCTTCTCTTTTCTGTCAATGATGGCCACTGGTTGCTCCATATAATTGAGTAGTTCATCCACCTCGATATCCTCGAGTGGCACTACCATATCCTCATCGGCTAAACACTTCCTCAGATGAGATACATGGAACGTCAGGTGAATTCCACTTAGCTCATCGGGTAGCTCTAACTTATAAGCCACCTCTCCTACCATCACGATGATCTTAAATGGCCTAATATACCTCGGGCTTGTTAGGACCGTGTACGTACGGAGTACTAACTGATTCTTTGTTGTACCGAATCAAATAGTGCGGAATCCTATTTGATTGGCGATCCAATCAGTGAGAACGAATTCAAGATCAATCCTAACGATTAGAAAACGTTATGAATTGACTCGGAATGATCTGAAACGCTCTATGAAGTTGGAATGGTCGAACAACACGTTCTGGGGCGATTAGGGTTTCTGGTATTCGAAGTGTCTCGTTTTTCCACGAATTAAGTGGTATTTATAGGTTACAGGGGTTTCTGGTATTCGAAGTGTCTCGTTTTTCCACGAATTAAGTGGTATTTATAGGTTACAGATCTCATTCGTGCGACTGAGTCTTGCGACTGACTCAGTCGTGCGATTGAGTAATACGACTGATTCATTCGTACGCTTGAGTCAGACTGATGACTCAACCGTCCGATTGACTCAGCCTCTTAGTTCAACCGTGCGATTGGAACATTCGCATGGTCCAGTCGGGCGACTGAAAGACATGTTTAGTCAAACACATTCATGAACCTTTAATGATTCAGAACTGTGTCTCACAACTGTAAACCTATATAACATGGTCATATTAAGCGTGTAACAACTAATAACATAAGTAGATATAACATTGTATAATCAACAACCATATAAAGAAGAGATTCTCATTAGATTGATTTAACATTACATATGTGTAACAAGATAGAAGTTTATTACATTTCTGCTCACTAGACTAGAACTGGGGACATGTGTACCAACAAACTCCCCCTTGGACCTAGTTCTATCTAGACTGTTACTTCTTTCTTGAACTCTTCATATCGTTTCACCCTTTCCTCTCTTGAGATCCCAGAATGAATATTTAATGCGAAGCAGATACGTATAACATGTTGAAATTGCAGTGCTTGCACAATATCCTGTGTATCAAAGAACAGTGGCCACTTGAATAAGATATAGACATCAGACTCAGACAAGTTGGTTAGCCACATCGGATCAAACACTCTTATCGTCTCGACCGTTCCTTCTTTCTCCAAAACTATGACGGCTTCACCAGTTCGCCAGTCATAATACCACCATTTGAAATGGGGTGCAAAATCCTGAGGCATCTCCCTCAATGGAATACGCGACATCGTGCGCGGAGGGTGCCATCTCAAGACCACTTTTGGTCTTCCTGAGGTGGGGTCAACCTCAGTCCTATGAAATAACCTTCTTGGCTGTTGAGGTTTAAAGTTGACCCACCTAGTATGGTACTCTTTCTTTAGTGCCTGCTCAAACCATCCTGATATCTTTCCTGGAACAGCATATAGGAGGTTCAAGTTGGCTAGACGATTTAGCTCAAACCCTGGGAGAGTTTTCAAATCATGAGGAAATCTGAAGTATTCGATTCCCTTCTCTCTCTTCACTGCATATACTTTGCGATCATCAAAGTATGCCCAGCTGATTATCTTTCCTGACACCTTCTGATGCTTTTTGATCTTGTAAAGCTTGGTGTAGGCATTTGACTTTGGAGGCCCACGCTGTTTCTTCATTTCCTCAAGGCAGGCAATCCATTCCTCCTTCTTGGTTGCACGATCAGCTTCATCTGCCTGAGGAATCTCTTCTGCAGCTGCCTTAGCTGCTGTCATCTCTTCCACTTTATCAAATATATTGCTGTCAAAGGTTTCTCCCACATCTGGAAGCACTTCGCCTTCAGCGTTAGTGTATTGGGGATAATGATCAGCCGTTACGTCCTCAATCTCCACCTCGTCGACATCTTGAAGTTCTTCATCGCTGACTACATCGACTGCGGGAGCATCTTTTACCAACTCATCCGGATTCAGACTGAACAGTTCTGCAATTTGTTCATCTGTCAAGTCGTGAATGATTTCCCCTTCTTCAGCTGAGTAACCCACAGACCGTTGCACTATCCCTTGAAGATCAAGAATCATAGTCAACTTGGTTTCAATCTGACGAAGGGGCATAACATCATGCTCATCGACTTGTGTGGTTGATCCTGTTACAAAATCAAATATATTGCAAGTAAGTATACATTGATCACATAACCAAAGATGATTTATATCCACAAAATTTTATATATAACAGACTAGAATACATAATTTCAAGTACAAAGTTTCAGCAAAATAAATAAACGTCTAGTCTTGAACTTTGCCTTGTATCTCCGGTGGATCTTCAGTTGGAGTAGATGAAGAGGGGCCTTGATCATGTCGGCGTTTAGTACGCCTTTCGCCTGCAACATTTTCGCTTTGATCTCCGGCTGTTTCTCCCCCTTCACCTTCATCATCTTCTTTCTTCTTATCATCATCATTACTTTCTTCACCACCATCATCATCGTCATCATCCTCATCATCTTCATCATCGTCTTCCTCATCTTCATCATTATCTTCATCATCACTATCATCATCCCCTTCTCCTATCTTGAGGGGCTCACTCTGAGTGCCTTTTAACTTAAGCAACAGAGTTTTGTGAGCCGCCTTCAGCTTTCCCAACTTAGCATCTGTCTCTGTCTCATGTTGAAGTAACCCAGTGATCTGATTCTGTCTGTGAGGTGATCACCTGGGCTTGGGAAGAAATCTGCTCGCGTAGCTGATGAATCTCAGCAGTTTGAGAGGAACTTAACTCTCTCAGCTGCTGTAACTGAGCCGTTTTCTCCGCATCAGACGCCATCAGCTTAACCACCATGCTGTTTAGGGCAGCAAGCTGTTCTACAACAGAAACTGGTGGGATGAATGAGCTGGATGGGAACAGTGAGGGGCCTATGTGTTGAGTGGAGGTGGTGGTGGTGGCTGTGGTGAATATGGGGTTAGAGGTAAAGGCTGTAAATGGTGGTACAGTGGTGGTGGTGGATGTGGAAGTATTACGTGGTGGTATAGAGGTGGTGGTGGTTTGGGGTGTTTGGGATATGGTGGATTGAGAGGTATGAGTGGTTTGGGTGGTTTGGGTAGGTGTTGTGGAAGTGGTAGTTGCAGTGGAGGTAGAAACAAGAGTGATCCTCCTGCGTTTGGCTTTCGTCCCATGAGGACGAGCCATGTGTTTCCTCCGAGTCCCTCTTGACCCGGAGGCTTCCCCTTGGCTGCTGGGAGAGACTGGGTTATATGATGGGTCAGCAACAGAGCTCCCAGTCTCTCCTGGTCGACCACCAACCGCCCGCAGACCTTCCTCGGTTGCCACTACCCGACTACCCACTGTCCGGGTTAGTGGTGCCTCGTCTGAGTCCTCCTCCTCCTGCATGAAGTCAGGGTGGATTGGAGCTGTCTCAGGTCTTCCTTGACCATCTCCACCCTGACCAGATCCTTGGTCATCATCATCGGAGTCATCGGAGGGTAGAGCCACATGCTCTACATCAGAGTCACTATCTTCGTGACGCCACTTTCTCCTAGCTGGCGCCACATAGTCTTCACGGGCCAGATGCCCAAACAAACGTCTTACCGGGGGCTTGACCTGCTTTCCCCGGTAAACCTTCATTCTGCCTAAGGTGGTATCATCCATCACCTCAAGCATAACCGCATCCTCTTTCTGCTTTGGTAACGTAGGGAGCTTCTGGTCAAAAATCATTTGTAAGAAGCGGGGATACATGCAGAAGCCTTCTCTTCCCTTAACTTCTATGTTCTCCACTAGATAAGTGAAGATCATCCTGGAGAAGCTGAAAGGGTGGTTCAGCACTAATGCAGCGTAGGCATTCTGCATTTGCTCAGAGAGCTCGTCGAAACCTCCTTTTCATGAGGCAATACACCTTAGCAAGACATGGGCTAGGTATTTGAACTGAGGGCAGAGATTGCTCTTATTGAGCATCCCAGAGTTTATGTCCCCAGTATACTTAGCCCTCAGGAAGCACCCTCTGACTGCCATCGGATGTAAACGAACAGGACATTCACCATCATTTCCTAGTTCTAGGACTGTCCTTAAGTCCTCCTCTGTTATCTCTATTGCGTGCCCAAGAACAGTGCTTCTAATAGTATAGGGCTCCCTGGATCTGTCTACCACAGCGTGTTCCCAAAACGACTGATGCATCGACCTATATGGTGTACACTGTGCTGAGATGGCTCTGTATATCCTCGATCTTCTCAGAAATGTGATAATGCCAGAAAAGTCTGCGGCATTCCTAGAGGTCAAGTCCAAATGTGCACAAATGTTGTGCTTCGTGCTCATAACCCATCGACTCGCCATCTGTCACACAATGTAAGTTTACGTTAGTACACGTAGAAGAAAGTAAACAAAATCAATGAGTTTCCCACTTTGGTTAGTCGGGCGACTGAGCAACCGAATGAACATAGCCGTGCGACTGAGTGGAACGAATGAGTCTTGAAAGGTGAATTTAGTCATACGGGCGACTAAGTCAAGCGAATGAGCATAGTCGTGCGTTTGATTCATTCGTTCAACTCAGTCGGGCGACTGAGACTAGTCGTCTTCTCAATCGGGCGATTGGAGTTCATCAGTGTGTCCAGTCGCATACTCGACAGTTTGTCCATTCAAATTCGTGTTTTGAGCTATTCTTGAAATTAAACATCGAAATTTTGCTCATTGCACTCGGAAACTACCGATAAATCAGGTTCTAACTTCTATTCGAACGTTTAAGCTAGTTTGGATAGCCTATTTGTTCATTATGTGTTCGGTTACTGTTTGGTCTGAATTTGAGAGATTTTGGACATCATTTATCAGTGTTATCGATAGAACACCTTGAGTAGTACCTGTATAATCAACAATGAGTGTTAGAACACGTAAACAAAAGCAGATATGGATCAAAGGAAATTTTGACAGCGGTTTCTTAGGTCGGGCGAATAGAGGGGGCGATTTGGGAGAGTGAACGACTGATTATGATTTGGTCTGTTTTTATACTAGGGCAAAATCCAGTCGGGCGACTGAGTCTAGTCGCCTTGGTTAGTCGGCCGACTGAGTCTAGTCGTCTTGGATAGTCGGACGACTGAGTCTCAGTCGTGCCATCTACCCAATCGTTCATCTCCAATCGGCCGATTGAAGTTCATCCAAACGACAATTTCAGTCGGTCACCTCCAATCGTTCGATGTGTTTCATTCGCATACCTCATTCGCACGTTTGACCTAGTCGGGCACATTCAACCGGCCGATTGGGTTCATTCGCATGGTCCAATCTTACGATTGTATTCAATCGTACACCCCATTCGGCCGACTGGGTCATATCAGATTCAGTTGAACGATTGGTCTATCCTTGTGCCAATTTTAAGGTATGAACCAACACTTAGTTTATTTACCAATGGATAACACATTATGTGCAATTGATCATCTCAGACATGATCCATTAAACCACCCGATCACCTCAGACGTGATCCATTTATCCACCTGATCACCTCAGACGTGATCCTTTTAACCTTTCAGAAACAAGTTGTTTAAATAGACATTAAGCATTTTCAGTGATGTTTAGCAGATAGCAATATACACAGTCCG
Organism: Flaveria linearis; assembly: GCA_024085815.1. Lineage (NCBI taxonomy): Eukaryota > Viridiplantae > Streptophyta > Magnoliopsida > Asterales > Asteraceae > Flaveria > Flaveria linearis. The sequence goes on from CM044013.1 coordinate 32,020,361, forward strand.
ATACGACACATTATACTAGGACTAAACAAAAACTTAACCTATGAATAGAAAGACATATTTTTGTGATTTTGATAGGGCAGGCTTGTATAGCTTATTAGCATTAACATTTTATCCGGAATGGACTCTCGTGGAATCAGACAGGCATATACACCATTACTTGGAACATTCAGTGCTTATTACACTTTGCATGACATGATTGTACAGTTTTTCACTTATGGAAGACTTCTAAGGTCTAACTGGGAATCATGTTTGAACTAATATGTAATTCTTATTGATTTTGAACATCAGGCGATGCAGCCACGACGATTGTCAGTATGTTTGTCCACTTAAATCCATACACAGACGTTTGACACACACCAGCGACTAATTAGATGAATTAAGTCAAACCGTATTTGTGTATTCCACAGATATATGGTAATCAATCATCCTCAGGAGATTTTTGAGCGGTCTAGGACTTAGAAGATTTGGTTCTAAAAATTTTCAAAGAGATGCAGAACCTCAGGTCAGTGCCATCGCACAGCAGAGAGGCGCAAACAACAATGAATTCTTAGAACAAATAGGTTATGCTTAGCCTCAGGTCAGTGCCATCGCACAGCAGAGAGGCGCAATACCTATTTATCTTCTTAGAGCAGCATATTTGCATATACATTATTTAAACGACATTTGTCATCTTTTGCTCTGTTTTTCAGGTCTTTGCTCACATTTGTGGCATTTGCTTGCTCCTCACCCCTTATTGGACATTGATTGATTGTGCAGACCAGGGATACCATGGGAACACACAACTGGTTGAATAAATTTAGTTTAAGCCTGTTCACTGATGATGTCTAATGGTCTATTGTGTTGAATCTACTGACACATCGTATTGTGTACTTACACAACCCTAGATCTACTTTCTCCAAGTAATTACAATACCAGTCAAAGCTTCTATCATATTCCCATTTTGTTAGACTTAGACTTCTCTGACTTATGATTTTTATGTTTAGAACCGAAAAACCAATTTGATATTCCAAGTAACTCGGTGCCTGTGTGCTATCACTTTCCAGTTTTCTCGAGTCGCATTTCCAGTCTATTTGTCTATGCCTTTTCAGCTTAACTTATCTTCCCCCTTTTTTTTTTTTTTTTTTTTTGAGTAAATGAATACTGAAATAAATCTCCCCCTAAAATTCTAAAACAGAAAATCTTTTTGTGTTTTTGGATTTTATATGACATGGAAATTAACAAAATAAAATTAAAAATGAAAGAAAGAAAGAAATAAACTAAAGACACAAGTCGGACTATGAATCTGCTTCTTCAGCAATTACATCACTTTTCTTTTTAACGCCGTTGACCTCTAGCAGATATAAAAATCTTGGTTTATCAAACGGTTTGGTGTAGAGGTCAGCGCGCTGAAAATCCGTGTTAATTTTAATCACATCAATTAATTGTTTTTCATAGCAATCGCGTATGAAATGATATTTAATCCCGATGTGTTTAGTTTTTGGGTGTTGAACAGGATTTTTAGTGACAGCTATGGCAGCAGAATTATCAACATAAATAGGAGTGTTAGAAAATTTCAAACCATAGTCGCGCATTTGCTGTTGAATCCAGATGATTTGAGAGCAGCAACTTGCAGCAGCAACGTATTCAGCTTCACAGGTTGATAAGGCAACCGAGGTCTGCTTCTTGCATTGCCACGTGACTAACCGTCTTCCAAAGAACTGACATCCTGCTGACGTCGATTTGAAATTCATCTTGCAGCCACCATAATCTGAATCACTGTACGCAGTAAGCTCGAAGTCATCGTCATGAGGATACCACAAACCTAGTGTTGGAGTACCCTTCAGATAACGGAAAATCCTTTTTACCCCAATCAGATGATTCACTTTTGGCTTCGCTTGATATCTAGAACATAGACATGTTGCATACATGATATCTGGACGCGAGGCAGTGAGATACATGAGAGATCCAATCATCCCACGATACATAGTGGCATCCACCAAATCCCCATTCTCATCAGGAGCCACATCATGATTTGTGGCGAGAGGGGTACCGGCAGCAGACGCATTTTCCATGTCAAATCGACTGAGAATATCGCCGACATATTTGGACTGATGTAAGAAAATACCGGTAGGTGTTTGATCCACCTGTAATCCCAGGAAGAACTTCATCTCTCCCATTGCACTCATTTCAAACTCTGCTTTCATCACAGATTCGAAATCTTTGCATAACGCTTCATTTCTAGATCCAAAGATGATATCATCCACATAGATCTGCACCAGAAGCAAGTCACCATCTTTTTCTTTGATGAACAATGTACAGTCAATCACACCCCTGCGAAAACCATGCTTTAGCAGATGGGTAGAGAGCTTTTCATACCAAGCTCTAGGAGCCTGATGTAGCCCATACAGAGCCTTGTCCAACTTGTAGACTCTGTCCCGATGATAAGGATCTTCGAATCCTTCGGGTTGACTGACATATACTTCTTCACGGATTTCCCCATGCAAGAATGCACTCTTAACATCTAGTTGATAAACTTTGATCTTCATGTAAGAGGCGTAGGCTAGAAAGATACGTATAGCTTCCATTCTAGCTACGGGAGCAAAGACTTCATTGTAGTCGATTCCTTCGACTTGTCTGAAACCTTGAACAACCAAGCGTGCCTTGTTTCTGATCACAACACCTTGGTCATCCTTCTTGCATTTTAGTACCCATTTGGTACCAATCACCTTAACTCCTTTCGGCCTGTCAACTAGTGTCCAGACTCCAAGTTTCTTGAACTGGAGTAGCTCTTCTTGCATAGCATTGACCCAGGCCTCATCTTTCAGGGCGTCACAGACATATTTAGGCTCGATTTGTGAAACAAAACATGAGAAAGCCCCTTCATTGACATAACCCTTTTCCATGACTGCAGCATAATCAGCAGAGTACAGCTGATTTCTTGTTTGTACACCGGATTGAATGTCCCCTATAATAGACGAGGGGGATGATTCACACTGATCCTCGTCACTGGTGTGGTAGGAACCACAACCTCAGTATCCATATTGGTGACTACTGGTTCAGTATCCGGATTTCCTGCAGCTGGTATAGCAGCTGATGATTCACTGTGTTGATTAGCTGTTTGCTCAGTGTTAGAAGCAGGAGCTTCTTCATCATCTGATGAATCATCACTCTCATCATGAGCAGGAGTCGAAGAGCTTGAGGCACCAGCAGTAGGTGTGATGTTGCTTGAATCCAGATTTGGTGAGTTAAGAACATCGTACAGCATCTGGGTAGCAGCATCATCCTCTGAATCAAGCTGTGGAAGATTGAAGGATTTGAAAAAGCCATCATAATCAAAGAATGATGATGGTCCTTTTCCAGCAGGAGGTGTGGTGAATCTTTGAACATCCACATTGCACCACACCTCTACCTGACCCGTCGAATTATTGTAAACTCGCTTGTCTGGGATGCTGTATCCTAAGAATATTCCCTGATCTACTTTTTCGCTGAACTTGCCATCCTGAGTCTTCTTCAGTAATGTACATGGAGCTCCAAATGGTTCCAGATACTCCAAATTTGGCTTTCTTTTCTGAAGTAGCTCGTAGCAAGTCTTACCATGCCTTTTGACTACTAACACACGATTAAGTGTGTAGCAGGCATTTGCAACTGCTTCATTCCAGAACTGAACTGGGAGCTTTGAATCAGCTAACATGGTTCGCGCAGTCTCAATTAAGCTCCGATTCTTTCGTTCTGCAACTCCATTCATCTGTGGCGTGTATGCTGAGGTGAACTGGTGAACAATACCCTTCTCCTTGCAGAAAGCATCCATCCACTGATTCTTGAACTCTGTGCCATTGTCAGAACGAACTCTCCTTACCTTCAGTTTGTAGAGTGACTCCAAAGTCGTGACGAGCACCTTGAATGATTCAAACGTTTCTGATTTAGCTTTCAGAAACATCACCCAGGTGAACCTTGAGTAGTCATCAGTGACTACAAAGCAGTACCAGTCTCCTGCTATACTCTTCGTGCTTACAGGACCAAATAAATCCATGTGTAGCAGCTCCAAGGGCATCTCAATTGTGTTGACGTGCTTGGTCTTGTGAGATTTCCTGGTCTGCTTTCCCTGCTTGCAAGAGACACAAAAATCAGGAAGTTGGAAGTTCTTGACTGTAACTCCCTCAACTAGGTTGTTGTGAATCAGATGATTCATCTTCCTTTGATTTATGTGTCCCATCCTTCTATGCCATGAGATGGAGTCCTTCTCTGTAGCTTTTGAGAGGAAACATTGTGCTGTTGATTCAGAGGTAGAAGCATTAGACATATCCAAGACATATAGATCATTGTACCTGGATGCAGACATCAAAACCTGCTTCTCTGGAATCTCCATCTCCTTTTTCAGTATGTAACATTTTCGGTTGTCAAACATGACTTTGAAGCCCTTGTCACATATCTGAGACACTGAAAGTAAATTGTTTTCCAGTTGTTGAACAAAATTTACTTTATCAAACTTTACCTTCTCATTACCTACTTCGCCCTGAGCGGTAATGTATCCTCCTTTATTTCCAGCAAATGAAACGTGTCCCCCTTTAATTTGTTTGACATTGAAAAGAAGAGACTTGTTTCCTGTCATGTGCCTGGAAGCTCCGCTATCCACAATCCATGTATTTGTTGAAGCACTGTAGCGGACAACCTGCACATAATTGAAAACAATCAGTTAAGGAGGGGGACCCAAGCCTTGACTGGCTTGGGTTTCCCAGAGGAATCAACCATCATGAATTCAACCCACTGTCCTTTATCAGTAGGTGGAATCTCAACTTTCAGATTGTCCTGGCTGTCAGATTCACCAGATGTCTTTGCTTTCCATAAACCATCCCTGTGAAAGGATTGTTTATGATAAACTTTAGACTGATTAACAGTTTGAGTATATGGTTTAGATTCAGAAACAGTTTTTCTCGCCGGTGTCACAGACCTGTCGGGGACTTGTCTGTGTTGTCTTTCACGTGGGGGGGACGAAAACGACTTAGAAGGTGTTTTATGCCTAATGGGTGTTTTCGATCTCACCGGGGTCTTAGATCGCTGTTTTGAATCTACTTTGACTTTGTCGGTTAACTCAACTTTAATTCTTGGTGTCTGATAGCGTGGACAATTGGTTGAAATATGACCTCGCTGACCACAAGTATAGCAGGATCTCCATTCATCAGGACTAGGAGATCTCTTGTGGGGCGGTGAGTAAAACTCAGGAATGGGTCTTTTGGTCTCAGTCTTTGAATATTTACCCTCTTTAACAAATTTAACTTGTTTAACATTTGGATTAATTTGTCGTTGAGGTTGAACATTATCCCTTTTAACTGGTTTAGCTTGAGTGGATTTAGAAATCTTGGTTTGTGTAATATTTGACTTTGATTCCAAACCAAGAGTTGTTTGTACATTTGTTTCCACCTGTTTCTCAACATTGACTGTTCTTGATGCTGAGAGTTTCTGATTATCATCCGAAGAAGCAGACTGAACTGCAGTATCCGGATCACTCACCAAAGGAGTTGTCACCACATGATCCTTAATTTGATTATTATTAATTGGACGTTGTTTTGTGTTCAAAAGGATTTCATGTGGTGGTGGAACTACCTTGTAACCCAATCCCTCCCCATTGTTGCGTTCTTTAACCAAGTTTTTCAAAATGTGCGAAGAACTAGCGAGACTATGTAGTTTTTGTTGCAATGACTCATTTTCTACCTGTAAGACTGCTTTTTCCTTTTTAGTTTCTTCAATGGTCTTTAAGTAGAATTTAATGTCATTTTCTTGGTTAAAGACAACAACTTCAGTTTCCTTTAGTTGCTTCTGCAATGCATCTAACTTCTCCTTATAACTGCTCTCATTTTGTTTTAATATACGATTAGCTTCTGAGCACAGTTTTAAGTCATTAACTAAGTTATCATTGTGATCTAATAACCTAGCAAACTTTAGATCAATGCTTTCTCTAAATTTCTCACATTCAACACAAACATGTTCATTAAATAGTTCATCTTTAGATTTTACCTGTGTGGATGTCGATGTTCCAGCCATGAAAGCATTCTGAGACGTAGCTTGAGCTTCAGATTCTGAATTCAACTCATTCTTTACGATTTCATCAACAGCATTAAACGTCTCTTCCAATTCAGCAGTATCAACTTCAGCTGAGCTTTCGCCTTCACTCGCCGAGTCTTCGTTCAAGTCTTCCACGGATGCTATGTTAGCTTCATCAGACACGAATCTAAAGGACCAGTCTTGTCCTTCATCTCCTTGTGCTACCATAGCTTTAGAATCACTTCCCGTGGATGCTGGTTTCTTGTCTCTATCTTGTCTGTTGAACGAGGAAAATGGATTCCCGTTTCCAGTCTTCTTAGGCTTTGAACACTCCCTTTTAAAATGGCCCTTTTCTCCACAATTGAAACATGTGACTTTAGACTTGTCAAAACCAAAGGTTGTATCTTTAGTAGCCACAAGATTCTGCCCTGTTTTCTTCACAAATTTCTTTGCTCTTCGGACAGCGCTTGCAAGAGCCCACATGATGTCCATTCTTTCCAGCTCATCTCATCTACTTGCTCATAATCTTCATCAGCAAGGTGGCAATTACCAATCTTGCCTGCCACCAAACCATCATAAGAATGTACAACTGCAGGCAGAAGATCCATGTGCTCTTTAGCAACCTCCACTGTTACCTTTCCCAGATTTTCTGTTGTTAACTTTGCAGATTGAGTAACAATAGGGCTATGACTAGCTCCAGATGCACCAAGAGGCTCATTTGCAGATGAGGAGCCTTGTTCAGTAATTGAAGATGCAGTGGACACGAAAGCTGTTTGCAAAGGTGCACCAGAAGATTTTGCAGCAGGGGAGGAAGTAGAAGCAACATTGTAGAGTGAGGGGTCTTGAGCATAAGAACCCTTCTTAGCCTTGTATTTTTGTCGCACTTCCTCCTCTTTCAGTTTTAGAATAAAGTCATTGATATCCAGGGTTTCTAAAACTGAGTTGTATCGAAGAGTAGAGATGAACGAATCCCACTTTGCAGGTAGACCATCTGCCAAGCTTAAAACCTTGTCTTCCATTGAAGTCTTAACACCATGAGTGTTAAGTTCACTCATCAGATGGTAGAAACGATCGATGATCTCATCTAAGCTTTCATTCCCAATTGCTGAGAAGTTATCAAACTCCTTCTTCAAAGCTTTGCCTTTCAGTGCCTTTAAGTTAGAATTTCCTTCATACCTCTTTTCAAGGACTTCCATCAATTTTTTACTTTGTTTGTGCTCTGAGTATTGATGAAAAATAGGCTTGGGAATGGACTGAGTCAAGATAGCATAAGCCTTCTTCTCTGCATTGTAGGCAACCTTTTGTGTATCGGAGAGTCCACTCAAAGTCAAAGGAACACCATCAGCCCCTACTGGTATTTTATAACCCACCTCAATAGAGTTCCATAAGTTAGTATCTACACCATTAAGATAGATTTCAAAACGTTGTCTCCATTGTGGAAAGTCCTCTATTGTCAATAGTTTAGGTGGCTTGTTATGGTTCCCTATCTCATTTTCCAGTAACAACAAATTCTGAATCCGTGAATCCTTTCCAGCTGACATGGCATAATTTTCTGAGTCCATCTTTGAATTAATTTAACTGGAGAATAACCTGCTGTGCGAATGGGCTATATGCGATTGGACTCAAACGTACGATTGAAACAGACGACTGAGAGACTTAGACGACTGAAAAGACCGAACGACTCAGATGTGCGACTGGAGTGGGCGATTGACTCAATCGGGCGATTGACACTGCAATTGACTCAACCGGGCGATTGACTCAACCGGGCGAATGGACTGGCGAATGACTCAAACGTGCGAAAGACCGGGGCGAATGAGGGCAGTCGTACGATTGAGATAATCGTGCGACTGGGTCGGCTGTAAACGCGATTTTTGAAAACTTTTGACCTAGAACGCAATTCTTTGCACCCTAGACGGCTGAAACTCGAAAAACACTTAATTTTCAGAACATGCAAACGTAAAGACTCGATTTTTAGCCGAAAGAATGGATCTTTTTGCGTAAAAACGTAGACTTTTTCACAAAAACGATTGAATCAACGAAGAATCAAGAGCCAAAGCTCTGATACCACTTGTTAGGACCGTGTACGTACGGAGTACTAACTGATTCTTTGTTGTACCGAATCAAATAGTGCGGAATCCTATTTGATTGGCGATCCAATCAGTGAGAACGAATTCAAAATCAATCCTAACGATTAGAAAACGTTATGAATTGACTCGGAATGATCTGAAACGCTCTATGAAGTTGGAATGGTCGAACACACGTTCTGGGGCGATTAGGGTTTCTGGTATTCGAAGTGTCTCGTTTTTCCACGAATTAAGTGGTATTTATAGGTTACAGATCTCATTCGTGCGACTGAGTCTTGCGACTGACTCAGTCGTGCGATTGAGTAATACGACTGATTCATTCGTACGCTTGAGTCAGACTGATGACTCAACCGTCCGATTGACTCAGCCTCTTAGTTCAACCGTGCGATTGGAACATTCGCATGGTCCAGTCGGGCGACTGAAAGACATGTTTAGTCAAACACATTCATGAACCTTTAATGATTCAGAACTGTGTCTCACAACTGTAAACCTATATAACATGGTCATATTAAGCGTGTAACAACTAATAACATAAGTAGATATAACATTGTATAATCAACAACCATATAAAGAAGAGATTCTCATTAGATTGATTTAACATTACATATGTGTAACAAGATAGAAGTTTATTACATTTCTGCTCACTAGACTAGAACTGGGGACATGTGTACCAACAGGGCTCAACTTCCCTCTCTTCCTAAAATTGATGATCCTTTTCCAAAACATAGGGAGGCATACCAATGCTAGCATGATAACTATTATTATATGAGAACTGGACAAACGTAAGTGTTCGTCCCAACTTCTACCAAAATCAATGATGCATGCCCGAAGCATAAGTTCTAGCGTCTGAATGGTTCTCTCCGACTGACCATCTATCTGAGGATGGTAAGTCATACTGATATGTAATCTCGTCCTCATCGCATCATGAAATCTCTTCCAAAACTTTGATGTAAACCGAGTGTCGCGGTTGGAAACAATAGACACCGGTACATCGTGACAAGTTACAATCTCTTTGATAAACAGATCCACCAACCTTTTAGATGAATACGTTTCACGGATTGACAGAAAGTGAGCACACTTCATCAAATGATCAACTATCACCCATATGGCATCTTAACCCCTTTCCGTGCGTGGAAAATTCGTAATGAAGTCCATGGTGATATGCTCCCACTTCCACTCGGGTATATCCAAAGGTTGGATCTTCCCGTATGGCTTTTGATGCTTTCCGGACAAGTAACACACTTACTCACATACTCCGCTATGTCGCGCTTCATTCCTGACCACCAATAATCTTTCTTCATATCCTGACACATCTTAATAGCACTGGGATGAATCGAGTATCGAGTCTTATGAGCCTCGTCCATGATCTTACGTTTTAGATCCCCGTAACAAGGTATCCACATCTGTTCGGATCGGGTTCTAACACCGAGAGTGTTCTCACCCAACTCTGCGACCAGACCCTTCATACGCTCGGAGTTAATCCGATCTTTTTTCAGTGCTTCATCCTGAAACTCCTTGATCTGTTTCATTATGTCAGCGGTCATAACCAACTGATAAACTAATCGGCTCGGGTCCCTCCTTTCGGCTAAGGGCGTCGGCCACAACGTTGGCCTTGCCCGGATGGTAGTGGATCTTGTAGCCGTAATCCTTGATCAACTTTAGCCATCACCGTTACCTCATGTTGAGGTCCTTTTGCTCGAAGAAGTAATTCAATCTCTTGTGGTCTGTGTAGATGGTGCACTTCATCCAGTAAAAGTAGTGCCTCTATATTTTCAATACGAAGACCACAACCGCTAGGTCCAAATCATGAGTAGGGTAGTTAACCTTATGGATCATCAACTATCAGGACACATAGGCTATAACTTTCCCATGTTGCATCAACACGCAACCCAATCCCAAATAAGAAGCATGCAAATAGACCACCAAGTCTTCTCTCCCTTCAGGTCACGTCAAGACACGAGCTTGAGTCAATATCATCTTTAGCTCTTCGAAAGCGTTCTCCTGCTCTAGACCCCACACAAACTTCACATCCTTATGGGTCAATGGTGAAGCTATTTTGGAGATGTCTAGGATGAATCTTGTATAATAGCCCGCCAAACCCAAGGAACTACAGATCTTGGATGGGGTCTTTGGATATTTCCATTGCATCACTGCCTCAACTTTTTCCGGGTCTACCATAATCCCTTCAGGATTAACCACATGACCCAAAAACTGACCTTCACGTAACCAGAATGAACATTTGGAGAACTTGGGGTACAACTTCTCCCTTTTAAGCGTCTCCAGCATATCATGAATGTAACCAACATGTTCCTCCTCGCCCTTGAATAAATCAGGATATCATCAATGAACATAATCACTGATTTATCCAACATCGGCCGACACACTAATTCATCAAGTCCATAAAAGCTGCTGGCGTGTTGGTTAAACGAAAAGAAATCACAAAAAACTCGTAGTGTCCACATCACATAATAAAAATTGTCTTAGAAAGGTCCTAGTCCTTCACCTTCAACTAATGGTAGCCAGATTGGAGATCTATTCTCGAGAACCAACTGGCACTATGAAGCTGATCAAATAAGTCATCATTTCTCGGTAACGGATACCGATTCCGCACCGTCAACTTGTTCAGCTCACGGTAGTCGATGCACATCCTCATGCTACCATCCTTCTTCTTTTCAAATAAGACCGGAGCACCCCATGGAGAGATACTCAGTCAAATGAACCCCTTATCTAGCAACTCTTGTAGCTGATTCATAAGTTCCTTCGTCGCAGATGGAGCTAGATGATACGACGCCTTAGCCATAGGCTGGGCACCAGGTATCAGATCCATCTGGAACTCAATCTCATGGTTGGGTGGCACACCTAATAGACCCTCTAGTAACACGTCAGGAAAGTCACACACGACGGGTACGTCTGACAATCGTAGTACCATCGCATCTACATCCTTCATATAGGCTAGATAAGCACCATATCCATGCCTCATACACTTCTCTAACACCACCATTGAAATTACTTTCGGGACCGTGCAAAACCTATCGCCATAAATCGTCACCCAACTTCCATAAAGCACAATCATTCGAATCATCTTCTTGCGACACATAATATTTGCCTTGTAGACTGCTAGCCAATCCATCCCTAGGAATAAATTAAATCCACTTAAGGGCATCATGAACAATTTAGCAGAGAACCTATGGCATTCCAACTCTATGTCATAATCCAATACATATTAGAAATCCTGATAGTCTTACCTATGGCAGTTTCTACATCAAAGGGCTCATCAATCTTTCTATTCCTAGCGGGTAACTTATTATAGAAGGCAGTAGAAATAAAACTCCTACTAGCACCAGAATCAAAAAAGCATAGAGGCACAAGTTTGGTTTACTAGGTATGTACCTGACACAACGTCGGGTCCCACCCTAGCTTCCTCCGTCGTCATAGTGAACACCCTGGCTTTAGCCCTCGGCCCCTCCTTCTCCTTCTCAGTCCCTTTCCATTCCCTGAAGCTCTCAGCCCTTGGTTTCTGGCAGTCTTTGCTCATATGCCCCGTCTTGTTAGAGTTAAAGCATTTCACCATGCGACAATCCCTTTCCATGTGTCCCTCTTTCCAACACTAAAAGTAGAGATTCGATCCCCACATGCATTCTCCTGCATGCACCTCCGCACTTCTTGCATGCCTTCTCTCACCCTGTTAACATCTTTTGATCATCAACCCTTTTACCACAGGCCATAAAACCACCATTGTTAAAACGCTTCCCATTCCTATTATTCCACTTCTTCTTCGCATCCACCACTGCTGCCTCCTCTCACTTGTCATACAGTCTCCCTGCTAGGTTACCACCAACCTGAATGTACGTGGTCGAGCAGCGATAAGATGTCTATAGATATCCACTGGTAGACCTTGGATCTATCTATTGATCTTTCTTGACCCCCGTGGGTCACCTGATCTGGTACCAGCCTCGCTATCTCGTGAACTTCGTCATATACTGCTGGTGTGTAATGGGTCTCGCCTCTAATTGTAGGAACTCTCTCTCGATCTTGTCGAGTTTCCTGTGAGGGCAAAACTCCTCGATCACCAACTTCTTAAGTTCATTGCACCCCATCCTTCCAATCACCCTGTTACCCTCGGTTTGGACAACTTTGTCCCACTAACATAAGGGCAAATCCATAAATGAGTGGATTGCAAACTTCACCTTCTAGTCTTTCCTGCACTCACTGATATCCAACACCGCCTACATCTCTCTCACCCATCAATGAGCAACGTAGTCCCATTCCTATTGAAAGTTGGGGGTTTACATCTCTGGAATGCCCCATAGTTACACCCCCTTCCAGTTTCCTTTATAGCTTCATCCTCCTCATCATTACTGGAAACAACCATCTCAGCCTTAGGTTGCTCCTGTTCTCCTCCCTCTTTGTCCCCTCTCCTTGCAGTCTACTTCTTCTCATTTTTCTCTTTCCTTTCATCCTCCCTCACGGTTCTAATAGCCTTAGTCACCGTAGACGGCAGAATCATCTGCATGACCTGAAGAACCTCCTCAACTATCGCCTCATTCACTGAGGCCCTTAGATTAGCACTCTCATCACCGCCTTCATGGTGATGAAGCTCGGGCTCTTCAGGTGCCGTTTCGATAGTCTTAGCCCTTTTCCTCATGACACACGGTCCAGCACCACGTCTACCATGAACTCCACCTCGGGAAGCCTTCGAAAATCTACCACCAGCCATCTCCAAATGCTATAAGATTCAAACACAAACATGGTCATTAATAGCCCAGATTATGTCAAGTATAGTAAGTCCCTAACTACAGTGGTTAGTTGTGATTAGCCACTTACTTTACTCTTCATTCCTAAGTGTTTCCTATCCTGACTACATGAGTATCCAAATCTACTAAGAGCACATAAACTACATAGCATGCGCACAAAATCCTTTTTCCCTTAATTTACATAAAACGTTTACCTAAAACATTTACCTATAAGCATGTAGCTACTAGGACTGGCATCCCTTCCCTTTTTGTTCCATTCTCAATTTAAGTTATAGGTTTTGAAAATATTTTACTTAATTCTCTTAAACTTTGGCTCTGATACCAACTTGTAAGGCCCCGTTTCTGGGATGCTAACAGTTGGTTAATCATCGCATAAAACATCGAAAACACATCGTTTTACAGTGGAATTTAAACTTTTCATTAATAACTAAGAGTGTGTCAAATCATCATATTGTTATATATGCATCTCAAAAATCATGTTAGTACAATAACATTCTCAAAATGTGGATGCCAGTCTTGAATCATTCCAAGTAGCCTATGCATCCATGCCTGCACCTCCCTAACATCAATAATCGCCTACCAACTATTATGCATACAAAAGTCAGCAACGCTGAGTGAGTTCTAGTTTTATAATATAAAATACTTTACTTTGCTAAAATACTTCCTTTACATTCATACGTGATCATACATCATACTTACATCTTGATAATAATTATTTATTATCTTTTCATCATCGTTCATCTTTATTCGTCATCATTCATCACCGTTCGTTTTTGTACTTTCAGTCATTAACATCATTCATCTTTATATAGATCCTGACATATGCTAAATCCCCACCTCATGCAAAAGGTGGTACTGTGCCGAGATAAATTAACCCCCACATCATGCTCAAAAGCTACCACAGTACAGGGGTATGCGGAAAGGATCCTATCACATCTTGGTCAATCATAAAGATTGGAACCCTGTACGCCTTCTCAAGGGTTAGCTAAACCACACACAGTTGAGCAAACAACTACCTCATTGAGTTGTGAACCTCCATCATTTGCTTGCAAGACTTTCATTTGTTCATTACGTTCCACTTTTCATCATCGTTATCTTTCACTTTCATTACATAATACTTTACTTATTCATACATGCGTACCAAGTAAAGTCATATCATCAAACAAATCCTTTTTGAAAACCATTAAATGATGAAAAGATAACACATCACAAACATCACAGCAGGTCATGCGAAAACTTAGATAGACATCAACATTATGTCGCACGAAAACTAGCCTCTCGCGCGAGAACCTTACCACATTCAAATCCTGTGCATCACATCATAATAGTCGCGCAAAAAGCTACATATTGAGCGAAAACATACTATTATGCAAGAACTTCCTGTCACACGAGAACAATTATCTTTCACGCGAGAACTTTCCAGATTTAAATTTTGTACCATACACCAAGACTGCTCGCGCGAAAACTATGGTTTTCCCACCGAGTCATAACTTATCGAATCTAAGGCTGTTCTATCATGCTTAACATCATGACCGACATCATTTGAAGTATAAATAAGTAGTTTAGTATGCATAATAGCCCCCAAAACTTGAAAACTTGCATAAAAAGGGGACTAGAAACTCACCTCTTGAAGTTCTAGCACAAACTTGACCTTCCCGAAGCTTTTACTTAACAAAAACTACATTACCATGTGTTATATTCATCAGTAATCGTTTTTTATACATAACATGAGTTTCCACATGAGTTACATACCTTAAACACTTCGTTTCTTCACTTTCTCTCTCTACGCAGTCGTTTTCTCTCTCTAGTGGCAGCACTTCCTGCGTGAAATAGGGTCAGACTGGGTGTTCATAGCTATTTATACCCAGCTGTACTTTTCACCCAAACCTCTCGCATGAGAACCTCCTTTTGAGCAAGAACATTGCCTGTCTTAACTTCATCGCGTGAGAACTGCTTCCGCCCTTTATTTCCTTGAATTTTTCGGGCGTTACAGTTCCGGGTTGTGTTTTGGGTTTAAGGATAGGTGGTGTAACATCCGACCCATTCTAATTTGTAACCCGAACCCGTTTATATTAGCGGATGGAATCTATTTTATTACAACAATAAATTTGTTATTCGATTCAAATTATAATCATAGTTTATAAATTTATTTTATAAAATTATATTGATACTTATGAAGCTTAATTATCAAATTTAAAATTAAATAAAACAAGTTTAAATATTTTATAAAATATAAAAGGCTTTCACAGATTTTATAAAAATAAAATTTATTATGAATTCAAATTTAATTTTATAAATATTTGGGTTGAAAATGCAATATTTGAAAACTTGAATTATAAAACTTCAATATAAAGTGACAATAACATAAACCACAGGGGCCAAAAATGTAAATTCAATTAAAACCCAACCCAAAACCCCCGTCGGCGTTTCCCCCACCAGCCACCACTTCCGGCCGCTCCAGCGAGCCTATATCACCCCAAAAAATGCGGTTTCGATCAAATTAAATGCTCCCATCAATCTCGCGTGATTGATTCGAACCCGTGACCAAATCCAATTCGTAAATAGAGCACGTGTACGTGTATTCTCGAACCCGAGATTCCCCTACCCAAATCAAACCAATTCAAAGGGGAATCCGTCTAAATTGACTTGACAAACTGGTCAATTACGCGTTAAATATCATTCCAATCATACAAATCACATTAATTGATTCAATGACAGCTCGATCAATCACAAATTCGGGTAGGAAACTTCCGACAATAACTTAGACTCGTTACAATCGAACCCACTCAAATTAGACCTATATAATAGAGGGTAAACCTCAAAAATCACACACACAAACTCTCTGTATCCTTAATTTGATCTAAACACACAAACATATCGATTCAAGAATCGATCAACTTCGCGGCCTGCTTGAACTCGTTTCCCTCGATCTTCACATCATTTCAGGTAATTAAACGCACTCACACAATCGATTTTACATGGGTAATCAAAGCCCCATGTTTGATTTGATTATTGAATTTGTTTTCGTGTTCAATTTGACCGAATACAAATTAGGGTTCGTATGAAATTTATGGGAAAACATTAAACTTATGATTTTAACAATTTAATTTCAGTTCTTGTCAGGTATTGGGCTTTGGCCCACTGGTAACACTTCAACATCTGGAGGTCCCCGGTTCGAACCGGGCCTCTGCCATTTTTCTTTTAATTAACTTCTTTTTTATTTTATAATTTAGAAAATGTTTCTTTTATTATATGAAAACTATTTCAGAAGTTATTTCTAAAAATTTCTAAACAATACACATTTGTATTATTTATAAAGGATCCTAAACTTATTTGTAAATTTTAAATCTAAATTTTATAAAAAAACTATTATTTTCAATCAAACATAAAGCGTTTCAAATTATCCAAAACTAACAATTAATTATCCACTTAATTTTTTCGCCAATAATTATTTATTAATTAAAAATTATTATTTTATTCTTATTCTCTAATTTTCAAACATTAATATATTAAGTTGGTATTTTATTAAGTCACTTAAAAACCAACCTAAATCCTTCCTAATTACTCATTTTACTTAAATAATTAAGAATTTAATTAATTACCATATAATTAATTAATTAATTATTTTACTTATTTTTTCACACACTACTATTCAATCAAATAGTATAGATGTAATAATCATATTTAATAGTTTTATTACTATTATTCCTAAATATAATTACTTTAATAAATTCATTTTATTTATTTCAAGACATTCAAACAAAATAAATCATTTTGATTAATCTAGTTATCAAAGCCCAATCCCAAATGAAAACCCTAATCCATTCCCAATTCTCATATCATTATTATTCTAACTCGAGACACCGCTCCATAGGTTACTCGTAAGAAAATCGTTGGTGTCTAATCTATCACGTTCAAATTGAAATCTCATCAATCAAGTGAGTATTCATTGCCCATTTTTGTGTGTTTATATTTTAGGAAAATCATGTGATCTTATAATCAATTGTTACTATTTCATTTTTATTTCATTTATATATTTAATTCATCACATGCTATGTCTTTACTTGTAATAATGTATTGGATTCACACATTCTATCACCACTTCGTCCGCGGACCGAGTCAATTTAGTCATTTGGGTTGATTATGTTGATTTGTCTTTTATGTTACATATTGCACTATAAGTCTTGACGATGCCATATGAATTGAATTATTCAATCATTTAATCAATCTATATATATATATATATATATATATATGTATATGTATATATATATCCAAACCTATGGGCTAGTTTTAGCTGACTTGTTACTTTTTTCACATGATTTCAGGTTAAGCAAGTTAGTGGATTTCTTCAAGCTCACCTAGGTCCCGGACTTAGTCAAAATAAAAGACAGTTTCTATTATGTTATTTGGATTATTGCATACCATAGTGGTATTCATTAATGAAAATGATGTTTAATATTATTTCAATTTATTTAGTTCCATGTGCTATGAACATCGATTTCCATTCGTCCACCCAGATGATTCCACCGTCGGTTGGGGTGTGACAGGTGGTGGTGGTGGTTGTTGAGAAGTAGTGGGTGAGGGTGTAGGTAAGGTAGATGGTGTGAATTCAGTGGTGTAAGGTTCATTGGTTGGCTCAGTTTTAGTAGGGAAGGGAAAAGGAGTGGGCCTATGTTTTGTAGGTTGTGTTTGGGTGCTGGTTTGGGCTTGGGAGCTAGTTTGGGTGTCATCCTTTGAACACTTTTTCTTATAGGTACGTCCTCCCTTCTTGCTAATCGAATGTCAGCCTTGATGTCACTGACATGTCGTTGTATGGTCTTCTCTGACATAGGACCAACTTGCCTGCTAGTGAAGCCATGGGCTTTAAGATAAGCTTTCATCCAGTCTTTATCTCCCACTTTCTTTACAGCAGCAAGTTAAGCCTCTTCCTCTTTCTTGTTCTTCTCCTTCAGCTTCTCCCTAGCAGCCTTCTTTCTTTCTTTGTTGATCTGATATAGCTCTTTGAATAAAAGAAACAAGATCGTATCATTATCATGAGGTGCTATCTCCTTCTGAGAATAGCCTTTAGTGTAGAGAAAGGCTATCCTCTCCATCCTTTTCTTTTCCATAGCCTTTACCTTCATTTTCCTCTTCTCCTCCTCTATGGCCAACCTTCCTGCCTCCTCCTTTTCTTTTTGTAACAAGGTTGCCTTCTCCAACTTCCCAAGCTCATCAAGTAGGAGTTGAACTATTTCTTCATTGTCTACTCCCAGGATGATGAGCTTGTCTATAACCTCCACTCTCTTTTGGTTATTGATACTCTCTTGAGCAGCTGTTGCTACTTTACTGCTTGCAGCCAGTAGCTTCCCAGTATCAAGTCTACCTTTCTACTTTAGCTTCTCCAACCTTTCCACCTCCAGAATCTATTCAGCAGTGAGCTTTCTCTTCCTTTTAGGATCAAGGGAAGATAAGCCTTTGGAGATTCTAGTTTAGAGGATTCAGGTTGGGGTGGTGGAGGTTGAACTTATGGTGCAAGAGAGATGGGAGTTGTAAGAAAGTCCTCACTGTTTACCTCAGAGACTATATCAAGAATGGCCTATGTGATAAACAGGTCATCGGACCAGGAAGATATTTCCATTATTCCTTCCGCAACTTGGATTTCTTCTTTGAAAGTAATTAAAGCTGTACTACATGTCCCTTCTAAGTTGGTTGTTGGGCCATCAGTCGGTATTTCCCCTTCGAAGTTAATCTCAGGTTTAATAGAGACCTTAGGGTGACCAACTTCCTCTTTATAGGTAGGTAGTGCACTCAGCCTTTGAATCTCTTCAGCTCCAAAATAGGCAATGGCTACATCAGGGGAGGGTTGTTCAAGGGAGGAGCTTATTAGAAATTTGGTTGAAAATCTATTAAGGTTAATAAGCATCCTTGGGTCTACTTTAAAGGTAATAGAAGGTGGTTGAGGGAAGATGGTTAAAGGGTGTTGCTGTGTGGGATAGAGAGAAGAGATGCAAGGCAGGGTTCCATATTTCTTTGTTTCTCTATATTCTCCCTCTTTTTTGATAGCATCATCTTGAAAAGTATATGAGCTAGATGAAAAACTTAAAGAAACCCAAGTTTGTACATGCCTAAGAGACTTCTCAATCTGTTTCTCAGCAAGTTGAGCTTTGAGATTTTCAATCTCAAGTTGCTGAGTGGCAGACCTATGCTCTAAAGTCTTCGCCTTTGATTCAAGGTTTGAGACTTTAGAAAGTAGGTCTATGATAATGAGTTGAAGACTACCCTCATCTTTTTTTAAAGAATCACTAGGAGATGAGATAATAGACCTAGTATGTTCATCATCACCACCAGTAGTGGTTTCTTGGCGCCCTAACCTTGCATACTGATGTCTCTTTTCGAGGCATCAATTGGCAAGGTTGTCGTAGACTCAGTCTCATTGATGTTATCATTGCCCTGAGATGCTAATGAAACTTTATTAGTAGAGGTAACTGAGTCTACATGAGTCACTTATACTCCGGTTAGACTCACCTCAGTTTGGTCTAGCTGATGTGGGCTAGATATTAGAGGCTCTCAGGGGCTCAGTTGATCTTGAGAGTGGTGTGGGAGATCAAAATCATGGCCCTGATAGAACAAAATATCCTCATCAGGTCGGGTTAATAGGTCAAGAAAGGATACAGAGGTTATTTCTAATGACCCGGGAACTTGGTCAGCACCTAATGGCTCCTCTGCAATAGCAGTTGAGCCAATGATGTGGTTGTACTTTTTTGGCTGCTTAGGGGAGTATTGAGACTCACCCTGAGGGCTTAAGGCTTGGGTTGTGGGCTCGTCTGGTTGAGACTAAGGAGAGTCGACACTGATATTAAGGTCAAAGGTGGAGGAAAGTTGGACCTCTAGCTAAGTGGGAGCCCTTGATTCCACTCGAGCCTTTTTTGTTTGAACAGAGGCAACTTGATCAATCAGAGTAAATTGATCAATGGTTCGTTTAGGGCATCGTTTGTATGTGAATTTGATTAGGTAGGAAGAATTGATTGGCATTGTAGTGGTGGTGTCTGGTGTGGGTTCTTCACCTACTAGGTCTGCAGAGATGTCACCAGGAGCCATTGGCTCAAGCATACATGGAAGGAGATTAGTGAATCTTCCAGTTAAGTTGGTGGACATCTTTTTTAGAGTCTTGAAGATGCCCGACCTTATGTGAGGGAACAGTAAGACATGAGCAAATTGAAGTTTGTCATGGTCAAGCTCATAGTTAATTTTGTGTTGAATGAACCGGGGATACATATAGAATGGATCCCTGGTGTGATTACCTCTTAGATTGTTTAGTATAAATCTTGAGTAGTTGAATCGAAGGCCTTTTACCAACCCATGGACTAGGCAGCCCAGATCATATAGGATTTGATCCCAACCCCCTAACTTATTGGATAGGCTGTGCAGGACAATATGCAGCAAAAACTTCTTGTTGTAAGAGAAATTGAACTTGTAAACTGTAGATTTGCTAACATTGCTGCCTATCCTATCTGAGTGTAGATATCCTCCATCTCAGACTTGGAGAATTCAATAGAGGCTCCTTCATCATGGAGTTCCAGATGCTCCCTGATTGTTGGTTCAGTGATGTGTGTAGATATCCTCCAGCTCAGACTTGGACAATGTAGATATCCTCCTGCTCAGACTTGGGGAATTAAGTAGCCTATCCCGCTTTTGTTTTGATAACACACCTTTGAGTGGGAGGATGATGCAATAATAGTGTTGAAGTTATGCTCTTTATTGGCATACTTCTTTGCTCTAGCCTCAGCTATTACTAGCTGAGCTTGAGCCTCAGTCAACTTGGAGATTAAATCTTTTATTTAAGCCATGTAGTTTGAATGTTCATGTCTTAAAAAGGATATAATTTTCTCTAACTCTTTAATGTTGAGTTTGTAGTAACATTCTGCTCTCTTAAAATCAAGTTTAATATGTTTAAGGACTCAATATCAGATTTAATTTCCATGTTATAGTCATGATACAATTTGACTTTAGCAATACAGGATGGAGTATAGAGATGTTCATACAGCTTACTGTCTTCAGTTTCAGCCATGAGAGCTTAAGCAGGAGTGACATCTTGCACCATGAAGCTCCAATCAACTTCTTGAGCAACAGATGCAGTCTGTTGTTTAGTGGGTTTGGCTACAACTTTTAGGGTAACATGATGTTGAGTTGCTCCAGCATTGGATCTAGGAGCCTTGCATGCCCTTGCAAAGTGACCAAGTTGGTTGTAGTTGTAGCACTTGGCCTTTGACTTGTCAAACCCAAATTTGCTGTTGGTTTGGTTATGAGGGAATTGCCTTCTAATTCTCTTGAAGAACTTTGACCTGTAGGTCAGGAGAGCCATCTACTGGACAATGTCCATGTATTCCACATCATCTGGGCTGAAACATTTGAGATCATCAAAACAGAATTGAAAATATCCAGAGTGCTCATTTTCTGAAACAAAAGCACAACTATCCTGAAAAGGATTTTGTTGAGCCTTTTAAGACTTGGGTGTCTTGGGAAATATGATATAAGGCCCAGAAGAGGATGATGGCTACTGTGGGTAGTTCAGGTACAACTGGGGCTAGGGAGTTCTTGAACATTCAGCAACATGTAAACAATTGCTGGCTGGAAGGTTTGAATGTCTGTTCATCTGATGGCCTTTCTGAGTTTCCATCTCCATATGGTATCCATCAAGGATTTCGTATAGTTTAGTCATGGTAGGAGTGTTGAGACTCTCAATTCTCTCGATTAAGACACAGTAAAAAGTCTACTCATGAGGAAGTGAACTCATGAACTTTCTCACTAAGTATCTTTTCTCAAAAAATACTCCTAGAGACTGAACAGAGGTGATCAAGTCCATGTACCTGAAGTATTGTTGGCTTAAGGTCTCACCAACAATATATGTGAAGTTTTCAAACTTCTGCTTCAACACATCTTTCTTGGACTCCTTGGATTCAGTAGAACCAGAGTATATCAATGTCAAAATATCAAATAGTTCATTGGCAGTCTCACATTGCTGAAAGCCTACCATAATGGAGTTTGGTATGCCTGTAAGCAATAAAGTCATAGCTTTGCTATTGATGTCCATCTTCTTGAAGTCTTCGTCAGAGTAGTCTTCAACAGCCTTCTCTATTATGGCACCGTTACTAGCTGGGGGATTCCACCTTTGATTTGTAAGGACCATGAGTAACTGATTTCTACATGCGGTTTTCTTGATACTTGATAAAGCCTTCAATACGTTTGCACCAGGCTCTAAAATCACCAGGAGTGATGATAGGGGCCTTGGTCATGGTTTCCATCTAAGACTTAGAAAATTTCTTGTTATGATCCATTTGAGTGAAGTGAGTAAGTGTGAAGAAACAAGGGTGAGTTTGGATGCTTAGATCTCACAATCAAGAGCCTAAAAAGCTCAAATACCAATTGCAGGATCGGTGTCGGTCTCACAACACAGGTTTATCTCACAAACTCACTTAATCTCACTTGGTTTCATGAAGCAGAATCTCTAACAAAGTTCACAAGTAATATAATAAGTTAATGAAAACACAAAGAACAAAAGGATAGGTTTTTCAAGATAATTGTATATATTACTTCTCAACCCAGTATTACAATACTCTTACAAGCATGGTTATAGAGTTACAATGAGAAACTATATATACTATTATCTACAGCCGGTTGTACTTAGATAACCAGCTAGAATTTATAACTGGCCAAATAATATATTGCTAGAAGTAAAGTGTCTAAAATATAATATTATCTTAGATTAGTTAGTCATGACAAGTCCATGACTTACCTTTTGTCACTAACTAAGAATGGTAACTATACTAACTGAGAATGGATAAACAGTGGATTAAAGTATGGTCAACTACATGGGCGAGAGAAAGCGCCATGCAGTATATCAGAGTTTGTAGAGGTTGTCAGACAGAACATACTCATGTCCACTGGTTCATAATTGGTTCTTCTGAAGCTAAATGGTTTCGGAAGAATAAGTTCTTCCGAGGGCATTTATACTTTGGAAGAATCAACTTCTTTGAGTCTTCTGCAAGTCTTCATGACTTTATTTTTCAAAAGACTTTGTATTAAATCTTTTAAGTTGATATACTTCGGAAGAAGAACTACTTAGTCTTGGAAGACTGAGTTTTACCTTCGGAAGTTCTTCATACTTGAGCGTCGGAACATTTTTAGCTTCTCTTCGGAAAAGCAGCTTTAGCTTCGGAAGACCTCTTCAGTTGTACGTCAAAATCTTTTAAGTCTTGTTTTGGTTGTACCAGCCTCATATGATCCAACAAAAAACATGAAATCTCCATAACCAAAAAGTTACTATAAGTATATTAAAGTATTATATGACTAAATTGTGACCAAAGTTGACCCGAACCCAAAACCTATTAAAAACCAAGTCTCGAACGTTAAAATACTAAATCGACATAAAGCAACTTAAGACTTGAAAATACAGTAGATAATAGCCTTATAATTATAAAAATAAGCTAAAAATCAGATATTATCGTTTATGGAAATTTCTATGAATTTATATAAAATTTAACGTTAATTTAAGTAAACTAAAGTCTCACTTAAAAGAAAAATAATATATAAATTTACAAAAACCTCTAAATTAATAAAACTAAATATTTTCTAGTACATTATGACTCACAAGTATAAAGACAATTTAAAAAGTTAATAAGATAATTGAACATGCAAGCATATTACAAAACACACCCGAAACATGACGCGAACCACGTTTAAATATAAAATAACCTAAGTACCAATGCTAGGGCTACAACATTTGCATTAAGAAAGACCTTTAAACCGAAAACAAACTCTTGAACCCGTTAAGAAAGATCTAAATTACATAAAAAATAACTTACTAAAGTATCTTAATTCACTTGAAACAATAAAACCCATTATAGATAATTAAAGTGCAAAAATTCCAAACATAAGGGTTAAAATTGTCAATTTAGCAAATTTGAGGGACCATTCTTGCCAACAAATTTCAACTTTACTGTTCTGGAATCAAATCTTACCTATGACCAATAGTATAATCTGAAATCATGACTAATGACCCAATTATCACCACTAACCAAATCAAGACTTTAAACTTCAGGAGTTATACCAAATTACACACATGTAATGTAAAACATCAAATCGCGTAGGGTAAACCTAAACTAGAAGACTTGTGTAAGGTTATATAAGAAGCCTGATGCAACCAAAGCAACCAAAGGCTTCCGGCATGCATGCACTACGTACAAGATAGAAGTTTCTTTGCAAGTTTTACACTCTGCACAAAATATATTCCAAGTGTAAAATTTTCCGAAGCTAAAGATCAAATCTTCCGAAGCCAAAGATGAAGTCTTCCGAAGCTTCAAAGACAAATTCTTCCGAAGCCAATAAAGTGAAGACTAATTTCTTACAAAGACAAAGGAGAATATGTTTTCCTTGGATGTACTTTTGTATAATGCTGACCCACTTTCCGCTGCAACTCTGATGTTTCACCAACTTGCATAAGTTGGTGAAAAGGTCCATGCTTTTGTAACTGTACATTGAGGTCTAGAGTCTATAATTTTATACTTTATGTACTTTTATCCATATTGTAATATATTAGGATGTGAGCTATGGCATGCCATAGTCACTATTCAAAAAGCAATCTGCCTTTTGACTCTACATTGATCTTGTTGTCGATCAATGTTTCCAGCTAGCTTTCAAAGTATAGCCGGTTGTAGAGTGTAGTATAAAATATCTCATGGTCTTGGATCTTATTTATGTATTTTAACACTTGTAAAAGAATAAAATATTAATATACATCATTCTTGAAAATCATACTATATTGTTCTTGCATATTATCTCATTGTTTACTTGTGTTCGTTACATCTTCTACTCAAACTGGTTCCCTATTTACATTGTTAAGTATTCTAACACTTTCCTCAGTGTGAGACTGATTGTATTAACCTCCCTTAACCAGTATTTCAATTGGTATTAGAGCATTCCAGGCTTTTGGTTGTAAGATTTCACCATCATAAATCTCCTCAGTTCTTATAAAACACTTAACATCTCAAATGGCAACATCTAAGTCTAATATGGAAACTGGTACCATGGTAAAGTCCCCACTGATCACTCCTGATGATTTTGATACTTGATGCTTAAGAATGGAAGGCTTCATCAAGTCACAAGACAGCAGGATGTGGGAGTCTGTTACCTTAGGACCTTACATTCCATGCACCTCTTCAGCTGCTGCTGGAGGTGGCATGATACCAAAAGAAGTGTCTGACTACTCTGAAGAAGATAGAAAAGGAATAGATGCAGATCAAAAAACCATGACTTCCCTCAAAATTACTCTTCCAAATACCATCTACAGAGGCTTCAAGAAGTGCAAAACTGCTAAATAGCTATAGGATGCACTGAAGCTGATGTATGAGGGGTCAAGTGAAGCTAAAGAAAACAAGAAAGACCTCTTGAAGCAGCAATTTGTGAACTTCACCTTCAAAACAGGTGAAACCATGACTCAACAATACTTCAGGGTTGAGATTGTGGACACACTAGTGGATATTCGAGTGAAGCTGGAGAATATGGATATTGTAAGGAAGTTCATGTCCTCTCTTCCAAGATAATGGACACACTACTGTGTAGTCATTAACATGACTAGAAACCTTAATACCCTTACTCTCACTGAGTTATATGGCATACTCAGCCGCTACCAAATGGATATGAAGATGCAAAATTCATCTGGCAACTCTAGCAATCAACAGAGTTCTGCCCTGTATGTGGTTGAAGGGGATTATAGAAAACCACATCACCATCTCATCTCTTACCCTGACAACTCACCAAAGGGCCCTTTCATGTCACACCCCGGGCCCAAGGAGGGTGGGACGTCATAGACTAGCAACAATATGGCAGCGGAAGCAGACCATCATAAGAGCACACAAGCAGAGAAAATCACATGGCATTATAATAACTAAAATGAAATCTGAGAATAATTGGCTTAGCCCGGTTACATCCATTGTTTCATGACAAAAGTACAAAATTAGAATATCATTTGTTACAAATTATTCAAATGTTATAAGCAGAGCTTATAATGCCATGAGGTCAGGGTACTAGGTCGTCCAAGCATCTTCCAAGGCAAGCTAGGCTTCCATCAAATGTTACCTGAAACATGCTCAAAGAAATAGAGTCAACTAAAAAGTTGGTGAGTTCAAGTGGTTTTGTTTCAAAAATAAAAATAAACGTGACCCTTAAAGTTTGGATGTTGAAGTTTTTGTATCTAATATAGCTGTTGTGGGTCACAATCAACCCTGCACTCAGTCCCGACTTGCCTCTTCTAAAGTTACGTTGTACCGGTTAACCCCGCAGGGAGAACCTGAGCCCCATAGCGGTAGGCCATTCCTATAGGATGGCCCACATTTGTTTCTCATAAAACTTGTCACATGCCACAACGACCCTTTCGGATCTTGAGTGGGGGTACTTCCCTGTAGCGGGAGCCACTGTGTGTGGGGGATTCCCCAAATAGATCTATCCATATAATCAAGCGGTTCACCAAAGAATTAATGATTGTGATTTATGTATCAGCAGGTATTAACAAAATCCACAACTTGCATCATATAACATCAATATAATTGTTTCAGTTAGAAGAGCATGCTTCATCCTAAAACAGTAAGTAAAAGGGATCACAAGAACTCACCTTGATATCAGACAGGCTGCACAAACAGATAGTTTCAAGTCCTAGCACCCTATAATCATGATTCAAGTAATAAGCCATAGATTCCTATCATAATTTAGTGTCATTTTATAGTGAGGGTGTGCGTGACTTTGTTTCTTAGAGGTTTGCGTCAAAAGTTTCCCTTTTAGGAAAGTTAAGGTTTTAGCGTGTGTACTTCAAGTTTTATAGTTCTTATAAGTTTATTATCATATGAATGAGCCTCATATTAGTTTCTGGTCATAAAGTTGCTGAAATTCTGCAAAAGCGTAGAATTTACACTTTTGGCCCCTCAAGTTTCAAAATTTGACATTTTCTACCCCAAAGTTTGTCTCTTTAACATTTTTGACCACTATTATATTTTTAAGCTTTTCATAGCCTATTTGAGTCTATTAGAAGCCAAAAATCTCAGATTCCACTTGGTGATACTTAAAACGCAATTTCTAGTTATCGGGTAATTCTACTTTCGTTGATTAATTCATAAAAATTACAAATTAACCTAAAAATTCACCAAATTAGATTTCTATTTCTAAAATAATTATTCTAAGGCCTGAAAATCCTTAGATCTTAAGTTGTACATGTTTTGGCTCGTTTTATAGGATATTTCTGCCATATTTCGGGTCATCAAACTAGTGTTTACTAGCCTTAGCATATCTTACTAAACTTTCCAATCATCCAAGTTCATTTTCCGAGTCCTAACTTACTGGAAATCTATCCTTATGTCTCGGTTTCTATATCAACATAATCAAAACCGGGTGTTTGACACCATTTGCGTTAGTGTAAATATCACATTTACCCTCCAAACCACTACTATATCATTTGTAACCTTAATTCCAGAAAATATATGTATGTATTTGGGTGTTTGTTTCATTGTTTTAGGTAGATTTACGAGGTATATATATATATATTTATATATATATATATATATTTATATATATATATATATATATATATATATATATATATATATATATATATACGGTTAAGTGTGGCTTGAACACATGGTATGAGGATATACAAGGTAGAATCCTTGTATATCGACCTTAGATTCGTGGGTTTAGAATAGTGGTACCTTGTTTGAAGTTGGAGTTCCAAAGAGAGTGAGGTTCTAACCGAGAGCTTTCTGTTGGAATAGTGGGAGTAGTGTTTATAGTAGAACACGAAATGAGTTTACTATGATTTAAATTATCAAAAGTTTATATTACTTACGGGTGAGAAGGTTTTGAAGGTTATCTTAGCAAAGCTCTTCGAATCTCAGCTGGAACCTTTGTTGCTCGTCCGGTTGTTCTTGGTTTGAAAGGGAGAAAAAGAGAGTAGAGAGTGAGTAGGGAGAATCCGAGAGTTTGAGAGTGAAAGTGTCGAGAGAATAGTGATAAAAGAAAAATATAATTGGGTTTGCATGTATTGGTAGAGGTGAAATGGTGGAGTGTGAAAGTGGTTTCGCAGATGGTAATTGATAGGTAGTTTATGGGCGGCCATGCAGATATTATTTCTTTATTTATTTTATTGGTATTTTACTATTATTATTATTATTATTGTTATTATGTTAAGTCGTGGGTGTGCATGGGCACACCACATTCGAATATGTCTAAGTCTTGAAAACATATATATATATATATATATATATATTTATATATATGTCCGAAATTGCCTCAAATAATCGTGCAATAGATAGTTTCTATACAAAAATGAGTTTCTACTTTGTTAAATATTCATAATAGATATAAAATAAGTGTGGAAAAATAATCAGGAGTTAAATATATACACGAAAATACAGGAAAAATTCTAGGTGTATAACAACTGTTTGGACGTATAAGCACTGTTCGGGCGTAAGACACTGTGCAGGCGTAAGACAACTGTTCAGACTCATGACAACTGTGCAGTCGTATTAGCGCTGCTGAAACGACCAGGACTTAGTCGCGGGGGCATTTTTTCCAGGCTTATAAGCACTGTTTAGGCTCATGAGTCCTATTCAGGCGTATTAGTACTTAGTCATTTTCCGGCAAACTCCTAGACACATGAGCACTGTTCAGGCTCATGAGCACTGTTCATGCGTATAACATAGAAAAATTCTCCACATCTTTTGTAAGGGCCGAGGAGGGGTTGTTACATTCTCCCACCGTTTAGAAAATTTCGTCCCGAAATTTTGTTTCTGTCGAGTCTCTGAACGGTTGGGTTTTAAAGAGGTATGGATACTCTCTTCTCATCTCATCCTCCCGCTCCCAAGTAAACTCAGGTCCCCGTTTAGAGTTCCATCTTACTTTCACCTTGGGTATGCATCTTCGCCTAAGTTTCTGAACCAATCGATCAGAAATCTCTATGGGTTCCTCAACAAAGTTCAATTTGTCATTTATTCTTGCTTCCTTCAATGGCAATTCCAAGGTTTTGTCAACCAGACACTTCTTCAAATTTGACACGTGGAAAGTGTTATGTATGTAGCTCAGCTCCTCAGGTAGTTTGAGCTGGTATGCTACCGGACCAACTCTTGCCAGTATTTCAAATGGTCCAATATACCTTGGGCTTAGCTTGCCCTTCTTACCAAATCTCACAGCTCCTTTCCACGGCGCGACCTTCAACATTACCTTATCACCTACTTGAAATTCAAGAGGTTTCGTCTCCTGTCAGCATACTTCTTTTGACGGTCTCGGGCTGTTTTCAGTCGTTCCTTGATCTTTGCTATTTTCTCAGTGGTCTCCATCACAATATCGGGTCCCATCACTTGGCTATCACCTATCTCATTCTAACTCAATGGCGACCGACATTTCCTGCCGTACAAGGCTTCATACGGGGCAGCTTTTATGCTAGCGTGGTAACTATTATTATAGGAGAATTCCACTTATGAAGGTGGCGATCCCAGCTTCCACCAAAGTCGATCACGCACGCTCTCAGCATGTCTTCCAAGGTCTGAATAGTTCTTTCACTCTGCCCGTCGGTTTGAGGGTGATATGCTGTGCTTATGTCAAGACGAGTCCCTAAAGCTTGTTGGAGAGATTTCCAGAATCGTGACGTGAAACGACTATCACGATCAGAGATGATCAAAAGCGGCACTCCATGCCGAGCCACTATTTCGTCAATGTATATTTGGGCTAACTTTGACATTTCATAATCTTCTCGAATTGGTAAGAAATGGACTGATTTGGTAAGCCTGTCCTCAACTACCCAAATAGTATCATGACCGCGAGACGTTCTTGGTAGTTTTGTGACAAAATCCATGGTAATGTTATCCCATTTCCATTCCGGGATTTCGGGCTGCTGTAGGGTTCCCGATGGTTTCGGGTTTTCAGCCTTTACCATTGCGCATGTTAAGCATTTGCTCACATAGGTGGCGATAGATTTCTTTAATCCAGGCCACCAGAAGAGTGCCTTCAAGTCCTGATACATCTTATCACACCCTGGGTGAATCGAATATCTAGACTTGTGAGCTTCGTCTAGGACTATAGTCCTAACACCGCCATGCTTAGGTATCCACGTCCTTCCTTCGTATCTGTATAGCCCCTCATTATCCATTTCCAACCGCTTCTCCATCCCTGTTAACATCTCACCCGTCAGGTTATTCTCATTAAAGGCTTGCCTTTGTGCTTCCTTGATCCTAGCAACGAGGCTAGTGTATACGCTCATCCTTAGAGCACGAACGCGAAGTGGTTTCTCCCGTTCCTTTCTACTCAGGGCATCAGCTACCATATTTGCCTTGCCAGGATGGTAGCGGATCTCACATTCGTAATCGCTTAGTAACTCTACCCATCTTCTTTGGCGCATGTTCAACATTTTCTGGTTGAGGATATGCTGCAGGCTTTTGTGATCGGTGTAGATGACACACTTAGTACCATAAAGGTACTGTCTCCATATTTTGAGCGCAAACACCACGACACCCAATTCCAAATCATGCGTCGTATAATTCCTTTCGTGCTCGTTCAGCAGTCTGGATACATACGCGATCACTTTCTCCCGTAGTATTAACACGCAGCCAAACCCTTGACGCGAGGCGTCGCAATAGACTACGAAGTCATCGGTTCCCTCGGGTAGGGTAAGGATAGGCGTGCTACATAGTTTCTCCTTTAGTAGCTTAAAGGCTTCGTCTTGTTCCCGTCCCCATTCATAGGTCACATCCTTCTTGGTTAACGTGGTTAGAGGTTGTACTGTTCGAGAGAAATCCTTGATAAACCTCCTATAGTAGCCAGCCAAACCAAGAAATTGCCTGATCTCGGTAGGAGTTTCGGGGACTTTCCAGTTTTTAATAGCCTCTATCTTTGATGGATCCACCTGGATTCCATCCTTGTTCACTATGTGACCGAGAAACTGAATTTCACGCATCCAAAACTCACATTCGGAGAACTTTACGTATAATTGCTCATTCTTGAGTAGATCAAGAATTATCCGAAGGTGTTTCTCATGTTCTTCCTTGCTCCGAGAGTAGATCAAAATATCTTCGATAAAAACGATCACGAACTTGTCTAAGTACGGACGGCACACACGGTTCATGAGATCCATGAACGCTGCGGGTGCGTTAGTCAACCCAAAAGGCATGACTAGGTATTCATAGTGACCATATCGGGTTCTGAAAGCTGTTTTCGGGACGTCCTCTTCCTTTATCTTTAGTTGGTGGTACCCCGATCTCAGGTCGATTTTTGAGAAGTAGTTTGCTCCCTGCAATTGATCGAATCGGTCGTCAATTCTGGGAAGAGAGTACCGGTTCTTTACGGTAAGCTTGTTCAGTTCTCTATAGTCGATACACATTCGTAGTGTTCCGTCCTTCTTTTTAACAAATAGTATCGGCGCACCCCAAGGCGAGACACTGGGTCGTATGAACCCTTTGTCAAGCAATTCTTGGATTTGTAGCATCAGCTCTTTCATTTCAGGCAGAGCGAGTCGGTAAGGAGCTTTGGCCACCGGTGCGGCGCCAGGTATTAGGTCAATCTGAAATTCGACTTGTCAGGCTGTAGGGAGTCCTGGTAAGTCTTCTGGAAATACTTCCATGTATTCAGACACGACAGGTATGTCTTCAATCTTCTTTTCCCCTTTGGCCTTTATCACATATATTATAAAGGCTTCGCGTCCTTTCTTAAGGCTTTGAGTAGCCTTCAGGTGGGATATCATAGGACACAGTGGGTGGTTTCTTTCCCCATGGACTACTAGCATCTCTCCGCTGGCTATGGGTATCTTAAGCAAGCGCTCATCACATATAATTTCGGCCCTATTTTTAGCCAGCCAATCCATTCCTACAATTACATCGAACCCTCCTAACTTAGTAGGCATCAAATCTATATCAAAGGAATTACCCTCTAGAATCAACTTACAATCTTTGATGATTTCGTTAGTTTCTATTATATTACCGTCAGCTAGTTCTACGGTGTATGTTTCAGTCAAGGTGCAAGCGGTCAAATCAATCAAAGACCTAAAAGTAGTAGAAACAAAACTGGCGGTTGCTCCAGTATCAAATAGCACAGTAGCAGGATGATTGTTTACGAGAAACGTACCGTTCACCACGTCAGGTTCCTTACGGGTACCATTTGGATCCATCACAAACGCTCTTCCCGTGGGCTTGTTGGGTCGAGTGTCCTTGTCTCTTGCTAGCTTGGGGCATTTGTTCCTCATATGCCCTGGGTCTCCGCACTCATAGCATTGCTTTCCAGGCTTGTAGGTACAATCCTTAATCAGGTGACCATATCTTTTGCACCGGAAACAAGGCATGGGGTTGCACTCCCCTTGGTGATGAACCTTGCATTTAGTGCAGAAGGGGCTTGTGCCTTGGTACAACCTCCTAGCCTTTCCGCCATGGTCACTTCGCTTTGCCTCTTCTCCAGATCGCTTGCTTGAACCACTACTGCTGCCAACCACCCTCCTGGTATCAAACCACTTCTTCTTCTCTTCCACAACCTTCTTCTTATCATTGGTTCTCCCATGCTCAGTCCACCCAGCTCTCACTAGGTCGTCAGTCAGGCTACTGGTAATGTCGACTGCAGCCTGTAAAGTGGTAGGCATGGAAGACCTAACCATGCCCCTCACCCTTGGGTGTAACCCCCAAATGAAACGGGCTACGCCCTTAGATTCGGGCATTACCAGGTGTGGTACCAGTCGGGACAATGCAAGGAATCGATTAATGTACTCAGTGTAGTTCGGGCCTTTCATCTCCAGATTCAAAAATTCAGCTTCCAGTTTCTCCAGCTGGTTGATCGGGCAGTACTTGCCGGTGATTAGTTCCCTGAATTCAGACCAGTTCATCCTACCAATAGCATCTCGACCTCGAGGCTGAATGATGGTTTTCCACCATTCAAGTGCTGGTCCCTTGAGAGAGTAAGAGGCAAATCTCACCATGTGCTCCAGCTTACACTCGCTTATGTCCAACACAGCTTCGATTTCATCCAGCCACCTATAAGTTTCAATTGCACCCTCGGTGCCATAGAAGTCCTTTGGCTTGCAAGCCATGAATGTTTTGTAAGAGCACCCATTTTGATAGCTTCGGCTTCCTCACGGTTGCCTTCATTGTTGTTGGTTCCATTCGTTTCGTTGGCATTTCCCCGATCGGCGTTGATCTGGGCGATGATCATCGGGATTGCATTGGCGATCTGCTGTGCCACCAGGTTGGTGATCCTCTCATCATTCTCCTGGTGGGCGTTATCCCCATATGGTGTTCCTGGTGGAGTAGGTAGTTGGTTCCTACCTCGGGTAGCACTTCTCCTTCCCGTACGAATTCCTCGTCGTGGCGGCATTCTGATAGTATCATAGATGAGTTTGTTTAGTATCTCATAAGTTTTTGTTTCTAGCATCACATTGTATCTCATAGTCCCTACTACTACGCACTTTAATCAAGCACTTATGTTTCATTCAATGTATATAAAGATAACTACCAATAAGTATATATATCAATCATGCAACACCAGGATTCTCATATTTTCAAATAGTATTGTCCTGCAAAAGTTAGTATCATCAATTAATTGCTTCATAGATAATCCCAAAAATAAGTCAATCATACATAATAGATAGCGTCATTGTTTCACAAATTGGAAGGTTCCATCACCCCCATAAATAATAATAGTTTCTTAAATAGATAAATTGTTTCTCAGATAGTTTTGGCAGCCTAATGCCATGCATCCTAAATACCAGCTACATCACCCTTGCCATTTCTTCTTCAACCAGCCGAACCATCCCGAGCTTTTCTTCTTCTGCTCTTGCTCCATGCGCTGGACATTGTGAGTCGCCATCATTGCTTGGAATTGGGCAGATTGGGAGGTCCGCGTGGCGTGCTGTAAAGTCAGCTCATGACGCTGGATAGTCCTCAGTATCTCACTCAAGGTAGGGTCGGACGGACCAAAGTCACTAGCCCGTCGGCTAGACTGGGAGTGCTGGTCTCTAGCAAACACGCTAGGGCCATCATGTATGCTATGCCTGGATGGCATCCAGTACTCATCGTAAGGTAGACGTCTAGGTGGTGCGAGCATAGAGGGTGCTGGTGTCGGGGTCCTATCATGAGGAGGTGGAGGAGTAGGCATCCTAAATGAAACAGAAGGACCTGGCCTAGTACGCTTCCTAGGCCGAGTAACTACACGGGTACCCCCATTCCTAATGAGTGGAATAGGAGAGAGTGTGGAAGCTACTACATGTGGCGAGTTGGAGCGCGTTCGGCTCCTAGCAGGTGATGTAGGTGACGACTCCTCAGATGGCTCAGTGTCGTCAGAAGTCGAGGATAGCCACCCTGGGTGTCCGCACCTCCACAAGTATGCCTCGTACTCGGTTTGTGGCTTCCTCCTCAGTGTCCCAACAGGAGCTGTCTCATCAACTGGATATGCGGGTGCCTTACCTCTTTCAGCCATGATATGGTTATCATGTAAAAACAGTCATGAGTAATTTTGTTTCTCATAGCTCATGATCATAGTAATAGTACTAGTAATAGCAGTGATAGCAGTTGTTTCTCATAAAGTTAGTATCTATTAGTATTTGCATCAGTAGGCAGTAGTATCTCATAGAAGTTGTATCCCTTAAATTAGTATCAGTAAGCAGTAGTATCTCATAGGAGTTCAATTAAAATTTAACCTTGACTGGGCTAAAAAGTATTCCTCAAGTCAATCTAATCCAAAGGTCACACTTAGGCTTTGTGCTGGAATTTACGCGTCCGATAAATTCATGATTACGTTGATCAAGTGTAATTATCAATTTATCCAACCCGCTTACCCCAACACTTACCCAAGCAAGGACAGTCCTACAGTCTTAAGGTTGTAGCCTAGGGTCTACTAAGGTATTCCCGATTTCTCTACAACCTGTGGCTCTGTTACCAATCTTTCACACCCCAGGCCCAACGAGGGTGGGACGTCACAGACTAGCAACAATGTGGCAGCGGAAGCAGACCATCATAAGAGCACACAAGCAGAGAAAATCACATCGCATTATAATAACTAAAATGAATTCCGAGACTAAATGGCTTAGCCCGGTTACATCCATTGTTTCATGTCAAAAGTACAAAATTAGAATATCATTCGTTACAAATTATTCAAATGTTCTAAGCAGAGCTTATAATGCCATGAGGTCAGGGTACTAGGTCATCCAAGCATCTTCCAAGGCAAGCTAGGCTTCCATCAAATGTTACCTGAAACATGCTTAAAGAAATAGTGTCAACTAAAAAGTTGGTGAGTTCAAGTGGTTTTGTTTCAAAAATAAAAATAAACGGGACCCTTAAAGTCCGGATGTTGAAGTTTTTATGTCTAATATAGCAGTTGTGGGTCACAATCAACCCTGCACTCAGTCCCGGCTTGCCTCTTCTAAAGTTACGTTGTACCGGTTAACCCCGCAGGGAGAATCTGAGCCCCATAGCGGTAGGCTATTCCTGTAGGATGGCCCACATTTGTTTCTCATAAAACTTGTCACATGCCACAACGACCCTTTCGGATCTTCAGTGAGGGTACCTCCCTGTAGCGGGAGCCACTGTGTGTGGGGGATTCCCCAAATAGATATATCCATATAATCAAGCGGTTCACCAAAGAATTAATGATTGTGATTTATGTATCAGCAGTTATTAACAAAATCCACAACATAAATTGCATCATATAACATCAAAATAATTGTTTCAGTTAGAAGAGCATGCTTCATCCCAAAACAGTAAGTAAAGGGATCACAAGAACTAACCTTGATATCAGACAGGTTGCACAAAGAGATAGTTTCAAGTCCTAGCACCCTATAATCATGATTCAAGTAATAAGCCATAGATTCCTATCATAATTTAGTGTCATTTTATAGTGAGGGTGTGCGTGACTTTGTTTCTTAGAGGTTTGCGTCAAAAGTTTTCTTTTTAGGAAAGTTAAGGTTTTAGCGTGTGTACTTCAATTTTTATAGTTATTATAAGTCTATTATCATATGAATGAGCCTCATATTAGTTTCTGGTCATAAAGTTGCTGAAATTCTGCAAAAGCGCAGAATTTACACTTTTGGCCCCTCAAGTTTCAAAATTTGACATTTTCTACCCCAAAGTTTGTCTCTTTAATATTTTTGACCCCTATTATATTTTTAAGCTTTTCATAGCCTATTTGAGTCTATTAGAAGCCAAAAATCTCAGATTCCACTTGGTGATACTTAAAACGCAATTTCTAGTTATCGGGTAATTCTACATTCGTTGAGTAATTCATAAAAATTACATATTAACCCAAGAATTCACCAAATTCGATTTCTATTTCTAAAATAATTATTCTAAGGCCTGAAAATCCTTGGATCTTAAGTTGTACATGTTTTGGCTCGTTTTATAGGATATTTCTTCCATATTTCGGGTCATCAAACTAGTGTTTACTAGCCTTAGCATATCTTACTAAACTTTCCAATCATCCAAGTTCATTTTCCAAGTCCTAACTTACTGGAAATCTATCCTTATGTCTCGGTTTCTATATCGACATAATCAAAACCGGGTGTTTGACACCATTTGCGTTAGTGTAAATATCACATTTACCCTCCAAACCACTACTATATCATTTGTAACCTTAATTCCAGAAAATATATGTATGTATTTGGGTGTTTGTTTCATTGTTTTAGGTAGATTTACGAGGTATATATATATATATATATATGTATATACGGTTAAGTGTGGCTTGAACACATGGTATGAGGATATACAAGGTAGAATCCTTGTATATCGACCTTAGATTCGTGGGTTTAGAATAGTGGTACCTTGTTTGAAGTTGGAGTTCCAAAGAGAGTGAGGTTCTAACCGAGAGCTTTCTGTTGGAATAGTGGGAGTAGTGTTTATAGTAGAACACGAAATGAGTTTACTATGATTTAAATTATCAAAAGTTTATATTACTTACGGGTGAGAAGGTTTTGAAGGTTATCTTAGCAAAGCTCTTCGAATCTCAGCTGGAACCTTTGTTGCTCGTCCGGTTGTTCTTGGTTTGAAAGGGAGAAAAAGAGAGTAGAGAGTGAGTAGGGAGAATCCGAGAGTTTGAGAGTGAAAGTGTCGAGAGAATAGTGA
Organism: Flaveria linearis; assembly: GCA_024085815.1. Taxonomy (NCBI): domain Eukaryota; kingdom Viridiplantae; phylum Streptophyta; class Magnoliopsida; order Asterales; family Asteraceae; genus Flaveria; species Flaveria linearis. The sequence continues at coordinate 32,057,324 of CM044013.1, forward strand.
TAAAAGAAAAATATAATTGGGTTTGCATGTATTGGTAGAGGTGAAATGGTGGAGTGTGAAAGTGGTTTCGCAGATGGTAATTGATTGGTGGTTTATGGGCGGCCATGCAGATATTATTTCTTTATTTATATTATTGGTATTTTACTATTATTATTATTATTGTTATTATGTTAAGCCGTGGGTGTGCATGGGCACACCACATTCGAATATGTCTAAGTATTGAAAACATATATATATATTTATATATATGTCCGAAATTGCCTCAAATAATCGTGCAATAGATAGTTTCTATACAAAAATAAGTTTCCACTTTGTTAAATATTCATAATAGATATAAAATAAGTGTGGAAAAATAATCAGGAGTTAAATATATACACGAAAATACAGGAAAAATTCTAGGCGTATAACAACTGTTTGGACGTATAAGCACTGTTCGGGCGTAAGACACTGTGCAGGCGTAAGACAACTGTTCAGACTCATGACAACTGTGCAGTCGTATTAGTGCTGCTGAAACGACCAGGACTTAGTCGCGGGGGCATTTTTTCCAGGCTTATAAGCACTGTTCAGGCTCATGAGTCCTATTCAGGCGTATGAGTACTTAGTCATTTTCCGGCAAACTCCTAGACACATGAGCACTTTTCAGGCTCATGAGCACTGTTCATGCGTATAACTTAGAAAAATTCTCCACATCTTTTGTAAGGGTCAAGGAGGGGTTGTTACATTTCATCACCTTCCCAGAGACACAAAGGGAGAGCTACATCCAATGAATCCCATTCCAAGAGACAAGCTTATCACAAGCTTTTGTGCCTCATGATGAAAGCACAGGTAACTTCCTCTTAACCCACAAAGATTTGGACTGTATCTATCCAGATGACCTGGAGTATATGGATAGCCCAACAAATGGCTCTTCTCACCATTAGAGCCAAGAATTTCTATAAGAGGAAAGGGAGGAAGTTTCCCAGCAATATGTCCAATGGAGTTTGAGTTAGATAAAAGCAAATTAAAGTTTTACGATTGTAATCAAGACTAATGGTAGCCAAGCACAACCCAAGGCAAACTACACTGAGGGAGCTCCATACACTGAGAAGCCCAAGCAGCAAGCTACAGTTGCTATTCAAGAAGAAAGTATTGATTGGAGATTCCAGGTTAAAGATGTATCTCCAAACCAAGCACTGATGGTAGATCATGATGAAGCTAAGGTATTGGAATATCTTTGTACCCGATAATACATTGCTAAAGTAAATAGATATAGGTCCTAACCTAGAGATGAGATCTAATCTTAAGTCCTTGAACATCTTAAAAGATGATTTCAAAAGAGCTGGAAATGAGTATAAATTAAAAATAGAAGACTTAAAGTAAACCATTTTAACTCTTAAGCATGAACATACCAACTACGGGACTCAAATTAAGGATCTCATCACTAAGTTAAGTGAGTGCCAGGCTGACCTTGTGATCAGCAAAGCCAACTCAGAGAACATGTTCTTGAAGAAGAGACCTTCAAGAACATAATATCCTCATCCTTGCATGCCAAAGTGTGTTATCAAAACAAATAGGGACTGATATCTAGTAAGATAGCTCCTCCACACACTCTATTGTTTGTAAGATCTCCTAAGTGTGGAACTGGTCAAGATGAGCTTCCATCCATAGACCCTAGTGATGAAGAGGAGATAGAGAAAAATAGATTTGAGTAGAGTGAAGAAAATCATCCTAACAAGGGTCATTATTCTCCTGAGTAGAGGAATAAACCAGGGATGACAAAGTCAAAAAGGAAGAACTTGATCAGAGTAGCCAAAAGGAGATCAAAGAAAGCTCAAGAGATCAAGGCCACCTTCAACTCAAAGCAGAAACAAGTCCTTATCTCTGCAGGGTTTAAAGTGGTGAAGACTATTAATTCAACTATGAACTCTGGTACCAAGTGTTCAATTTCATATCAACTCATCCCTATGAAGGAATGAAGGCTCATCAGTTGTGTACCATTGCAACATAGCATGAACCATCCACCTCCAAGCAAGACTCACCGTAGGAATCTTGCTACAATGTCTGCAAAGATGGGGATGGAGATAAAAAGTGATCAAACTCAGTCCTTCATTCACAAGAAGACTCTAGAAAAAAGTTAGTTGATTGCGTTAAGTGTGGCAATACTTCTCATCTTGCTAAGGATTGCATCTACAATCCTAAAAGGGCTTTCAACATAACAAAGAAGAAGACTTCTGAGATGATCAAGAGAAGAAAGCTTCGGAAGAAAAATATGTTTCTTTTGGAAGCTCCAAAATGGGAAAGAAGACAAGTGAAAACTTGCCTTCGGAAGATTTTATGGTCTCGGAATAAAGGAATGCTTCCGAACCACTGAGGCTTGCTGTAGTGAAGCAAAATCTTCTGAAGGATCAGTCTCCAAAACTTATGAAGTTGTCAAAACTTGCGAAGTGTTGAAGGTCAAGTCTAATCTTCCAAAGATGGTGTGGAAGATAAAGGAAGACCAAGTGACTGAAAGTTCTTCATTTACAAAAGCAAATGATCCCCAAAGTCTTAGCATAGGATCAATTACTGTTGCATTGTCTTTAGTCCATTTTAAAGATCCCAAGACCAATGAGGCTTGGGTTTTCAAATTTAACTAACTTTCTCCTTGTTGCGCATGAACAGCTGAAGACTAAAAGAAATGTATGGATATTGACAGTGGATGTTCTAGACACACGACATGTAATTGCTCTTTGCTTTAAAACTTTGAGAAAATTGATAGAGGGCCGGTTTCTTTTGGAGGAGATGCAAGAGGTTACATTACAGGAAGGGGCAGGGTTATAGTTGGTAAGCTCAGCATTGAAAAGGTAAACTTTATTAAAGATCTTGTATACATTTTACTGAGTGTATCCTAATTTTTTGACCAGAGACATAACATGCTTTCTACTGAGCATGAGTGAATTGTTCTCAAGCCCATGGTGGTCATTCCTCAAGAGCATATCCTGCTTTAAGCACCCTGGAAAGGGAACATGAACAAGATGGATTTGCAGGAAACATCTCTCTCAGGAGAAGTTTCTTGCTTTCTATCTAAAGCAAATAATGACCAGTCTTTTCTTTGGCATAAAAGAATGTGCAATGTAAACTTTAACAATATGAATAAGTTAATTAAGAATGATTTGGTAACTGGAATGTCAAAGAAATAGTTTACAAGTGATGATCACTATGTTGGATGCCTAAAAGGGAAAATACACTTAGTGTCTAATAAGCCAAAAGAAAAGAACTCCATCACTACTCCCCAACACTTATTACACATGGATCTCTTTGGCCCACTAGTGTAACGAGTCTAGGAAGGATCTCATACTGTTTAGTGATCACAGATGATTTCACAACATTTACTTGGGTCTTCTTCCTTAGAACTAAGGATGAGACTCCTGAGATCTTAAAAAACTTCATTCTGAAATCTGAGAATCAAAGTGATCAGACGGTTAAGACCATAAGATATGATCAAGGAACTGAATTCAAGAACTAAATCCTTGACATATTTTGTGATGAAAAAGGTATTACAAGACAATATAGTGCTCCCAGGACTCCTCAACAAAATGGTGTGGCTGAGAGGAGAAACAAGACACTTATTGAAGCTATAAGAACCATGTTGTCTGACTCTAAACTGCCCATCACCTTCTGGGCAGAGGCAGTCAACACTGCTTGCTATGTGCAAAAAAGAGTTTTAGTAGTTAAAACGCATAGTAAGACTCGTTATGAACTGTGGCACAAAAGGAGACCTTTCATTGGTTTTCTCAAATCATTTGGATGTCATTGCACCATCTTGAATACCAAAGATCAGGTAGCCAAGTTTGATGAGAAATCAGATGATGGATACTTTATTGGATACTCTTCCTAAGCTAAGGCTTATAGAGTATACAATCTCAGAACTAGAGTAGTTGAAGAATCATCCAATGTGATCTTCAATGAGCACACTCCAAGTATGAAAGGTTCTTGTCCTGATTGGCTATTTAACCTTGATTAAGTTGCCAACTGTTTTAACAAATCTTGTGAGAATGTTTCAGGTTCCACAAGCAATTTATCAATAGCAGATCCTGACCTAAGATTTGAGCTGAGAAGACCAAGCAAGACTATTACTTCAGCTCTAGTGGTAACTAACCCTGCAAATGGAGTTCCTATCAGTACAACAATAACAAATTAAGCTGGTGCATCTGAGGTGCCTACAAATTCTAGCATAGAGGCATAAAACTCAAATGTAGGAGGAAATGGTGGTGGTGATAGTGATCAAGAGTTTCTTGATGTTGATAACCACTCCATGTAAGACAACATCAATGATGTCACACACTCATTGGAGCAAGCTTCTCTTGATAAGTGTGCTGATGTGGTAGGAGACACTTCATTTCCAGATCTAATCTTCATAAATTTAGATCTATACAATCAACTTGCTGTGATCCCTCAACTTAGGATCCACAAGTCACACCCTACCACAAACATCATTAGAAATGTTGAACAAGGGGTTAGAACAAGAGGACAAACCCATGAAAAAATGTTTGTCTATACACTTTCTTATTGTCTCTGATGGAGATAAAGAAAGTTGATGAGGCTTTGAAAGATGGATGTTGGGTTGAAGCAATGCAAGAGGAGCTGCTTTAATTCAAAAGGCAAAAGGTTCGGAGCCTATTTCCTCTTCCTCAAGGGAATACTATCATTGGAACCAAGTGGTTTTCTAGGAACAAGAAGGATTATAGAGGACTTGTCATCAAGAACAAGGCAAGACTGGTTGTTCAAGGGTACACCCAAGAAGAAGGAATTGACTACACTGATATCTTTTCTCCTGTAGCAAGACTTGAAGTTGTTAGGATATTCCTAGCGTTTGCTGCATCCAAAGACTTCAAGGTCTACCAACTTGATATCAAGTGTGCTTTCTTATATGGGGTGATTGATGAAAAGGTGTATGTCAAACAACCCCCTGGCTTTCCAGACCTAGATTATCTTGATTATATCTGCGAGGTTGATAAACCTTTTTATGTGTTGCACCAAGCTCCAAGGAAGGGGTATGAGACACTATCTCAGTATCTCTGTCAGCATGGCTACAAAAGGGGTACTATAGATGGAACATTCTTTATCCAAGGAATAGGAAATGACTTGATGATAGTTCAAGTATATTTAGATGACATTATGTTTAGGTTAACTAATCCAAAGCTCTATAAAGACTTTGAGAGGCTGATGAAGAATAGATTTGAAATGAGTGGTATGGGGGAACTCAATTTCTTTCAAGAAATTCAAGTGAAGCAAGTTGACAATGGTATCTTCATAAGTCAGTCAAAGTATGTACAATACATACTTACAAGATTCAATATGACTGAATGTAAGATTACAAAGACACCTATAGCCAGAAACCACTCCCCTGGACCTGATCTTGAGGGGGAGTGTGTAGATGAACATCTTTACATGGCTATGATTGGGTCTCTTATGTATCTTATAGCCAGCAGGCCTGATATCATGTTTGCTACGTGCATCTATGCAAGATATCAAGCAAATCCAAAGATGTCACACCTGGTTTCGGTCAAAAGGATTCTTAGACATCTCAAAGGAACTCCTAAGCTAGGCCTTTAGTATCCATAGAATTCTGACTTCAATCTGTATGCTTATACAGATAGTGATTATGGGGGCTACAACATGACTATAAAGTCTATATCTGGGGTATGTCAATTCCTTGGTAGAAGGATAGTCTCATGGCAATGCAGGAAACAATCCTATGTATCTGCATCAACTGCTGAAGTGGAATACATTGCTGCTGCTAGCTACTGTGCTCAAGTTCTTTGGATTCAGAATCAAATATTAGACAATGGATACGGCTTCAAAGAGACTCCCATCCACATAGACAACAATAGTGCCATATCTATCATAGAGAATCCTGTGCAGCACTCAAGTACAAAACACATCAATATCAGGTATCATCTAATTAGAGATAATTATGATAAGGGATTGATAAAACTAGTCAAAGTTAACACAAATGAACAATATGTTGATTTGTTCACAAAGGCTATTGATGAACAGAGATTTAAATATCTTTTATCTGCTATTAGGATGATTAACTTTGAATAGATTTTGTTAGAAACTTAATTCAATATTATTTCTAAAAAGAACTGTGTGACCTAAGTTGTCTAAACTATCACCTACATAAACCCAGTTTACTTTGGGAGAAAGTTTTTTTCAAATGATATTCCTTAGAATTTTGGAAGTCTTAAATATATTTTCTTTCGGAAGACATTAAAATCATCTTCGAAAGAATTTTAAGTCATCAAAATAGATAACTACTTATAAGAAATTTACCTTCAGAAGAAATATTAATATTTCTTCCGAAGCCAAGATATGCTTATAAGTACTTATATGTATTCAAAAAACAAATTTCTTCCGAAAGCAATTATGTCTCGGAAGACTTATTTCCTTAAGAATAAAACTCCCAAGTTTATCTTCCGAAACCAAATATGCCTCGGAAGAGAAATTACTTGAGAAGTTTTTCTTCCGAAGCAAATTTTCACAAAGCCAAGGATAATTTCGGAAGTCAAAATCTGGCTTCGGAAGTTTTTACAAAAACTTCCAAGGACAAATTACCTTCGGAAGAATTATGACTTCCGAGAAAACTACCTTTTTGGGCACCTTTTCGGAGGTGGGACCGACATTCGGATTTCAAAGTTTATCCTTTCATATTAACTTTACCTTAAATCCATTTCATATAAATATACCTAACAATTCCCCCCCTCTTTACCCATCTTCTTCATCTGCAACTTCTCTAACCTAAATTCACCCACTCACCGCCTTTGTTCATACCTTTTTTCACCTCAAAGCTACCTTAAAAGGCCAACCCTGACCATAAAAACCAATTAGATTTCTCCATGCATCTTTACAGACAACATAATCAAGTTACTGTTGAACTCTAAGAAAGATACAAGTTTTTCAGAGGTTTGCCTCTTTCTCTCTCTATCAAACTACTTCACCTCCCTTACCATTGATCCTCCACTATATTAGGATCAACTTTTGGATTTTCGGAGGACCTGCCAAGAGGTCACCATGGATGGGGAGAAGGCACTGTCTGCCACAATGCAAGGGAGGACAATCTTCATCACTCCAGCTTCCATAAACACTCATCTTCAGCTGGATGATGTAGAAGGTGGTGTCTTTTCCAAAATCTACTATTAACCACTCATTTGAGCAGATGGGCAATGAAGGTGACTTCTCAGTCAAAATCTTTAGAAAAGGGAAAGTTTCCTCTCAAAGGAAATACTTCCTCCATGTCATCATCTTTAGTTTATATAACAAACATGAAGGATGGGACCAGATTCTAGAAGGCTTCTCCATTATAGTCCATGGGGATGGTTCATGGGGTCAAGTTTAGGTATTCACAATTTGCGTACAGTAATTTGTTTGCAAACTTGGACTCCTTAGAATATTACATGTTCCCTAGCTATGTCCAGCAAATTCTCAACTGTGAATTGGGCTCCCAGTTGAGGGGAACATGTAATATTTTAAAATTAGGACATGAACCGCGAAATATTTCAAATTATGAGAAAGCCTACTGTTGGTTTCACTAGGGTAGAAACAACCCTAGTCCTAAAAATGTTAGAGCTCATTGCTCAAGGTGACAACCTAGCAGCACCAGCTAGTATTGAACCCACACCTTCCACTTCAAGACAACCCACACCGCCATAAATAACCATCACCTACCAAAGAAAATCCAAATGAACCCTTGCACGGGTTATTCAACTTGTGCAAGCCCCCGTATTACTACCTATACAGAAGGAAATGGACACTAGAGCTCCCACTTCCCCTAAGGAGCAAACCACTCACATCTCACTAATAATCAGTCATAAGGTTCCTCATGCTCAGACTGATGAGCTCATAACCCAAGAAGCCTTAAGCCTTCACTCAAAGTCTCAATACTCTAGTGAACAACCTTCAGGGAAAGTTACTATCCCCAGCCTCTTGATCTAAACCAGCCAATACCCATCCTAGACTTCTATGATGATAAGGATATGGCACTTAGTGAGTACCATGAGTCTCTCTTATCTTTCCCTACTCAAAGATAGATAAGTACTCCTGCTTCTCCCATATCTAGCCCACATCATCCACCTACCACTGAGGTGGATCTTTCTGAACTTGTTCAGGGGAACCATATGGGAAAAGCTCTCACTTCTGCAAGTTATTACATATTAAGACCTCAACCATGGCAACTCAGCCCATTGACACTTGAATTGAAGCTGTCAATGTGTAGGGGAAATCCAGCAGCCAAGAACAACAGGCTGATGATAAGGAAGAAGACTTAGGTGCTACTCTCTCATCCTAATGATTCTTCACCTGAAAATGATGGGAACCTCAGACTAAAGGTGCAAACACTGACCAAAGCATGCACTTATTTAGTCTCTAAGGTCAGTCACTTGGAATCTCAAGTGACTACCTTTCAAAGAAGGGTCAATGATCAACGACTTGAGATTTCTGATCTTAAGTAACAACTAGCTAGGAGACATTTTAGGAGGATTCAACTAGGAACACAAGAACCTGAGGATGTAATACACTTAACCCCCAGCTCACTTATGCAAGAGGGTGATGCTACCGAAAGGGTGAGGAAGTCCAAGTAATCTTAGAACCTAGGAGTCCTTCACAAAATATGGACATTAAGGATTCACGACCCTCACTTGCAATTTGTCCATACTCAGTTGTAACACCTGAAATTTTGTCAAGTTAAAGAAAAGAAAATAATAAGAGGAGAAATAAAAGTATCTTGCAAGAAGGGAAACATGAACATAAGTGGAGGGCTTAAGTGTAAAAAGGACAAAACTCAAATATTTTAATAATTCTTTGAGTGCCCATATATGTTATCACATCCTGCTTTTCGACTGAAAGAAGAAAGAAGAAGAAGCAGAAACCTTTTATCGGTGTCAAGAAGAAGAAGAAGCAGATTTCAGTTGTGGTATGTGTTTCTTTACATAATTGGCTCGTTTTGTTGAGCTTTCAACCATAAAACCGATTTTCATGTGTTCTTTATGCTTGGATATTTGTTTGGATGTGTTTTAGGTGTTTGAACTCTTGGTACCTTCGAGTTCGATGGAGTTTTACTTGAAGACTGCTGTAGGTGAGTTCTAGACCCCGATTTTCTTGTGTTTTAAACTTTTGGGGCTGAAAATGCATGTTTAAAATTAGTTTTACAACTGTTGTATGTAACCGTATGTGTAAACATTTATGTTCTGATGTTTTATGGTTGATTGTGTGATGTTGGTGCTTAGAATGCAATACATAAGTTAAGAACATGTTAGAATGCAGATGGAATCTGAAAATAGTTGAGAAATATGTAAGATAGTTAGGCATGCACCCAAACAGGGCCCATGCGCCTGAAATTTGCGTTAGAAAAATATAAGTGTAGTCATGCGCCCCAATAGTTCTCATGTGCCCAAGATTTTTGCCAAATATTCTAAGTGCCAGCCCATGCGCCCAAACATTTTGCTCAGGCGCCTAAGTGTAGGTCATGCACCTGAACTGTACCTCATGCGCCTAAAATTTATGCCCAGATGCCTAAGTGTTGGGCTCATGCGCCGAAGCAGTGCCCATGTGCCTGGAATTTTCCATGCGCCTAACTTTCCTATGCACCTAAGTACTCATGCACCTGCATAGCGCTGATGCGCCTACATAGTGCTCACGCGCCTAGAACACTTATAAAATTTTCAGAAATTTTGGAAAAAAGGAAATTTAAGGTTTAGCCTTGAGATGTTTTTTTGCATGTTTATGGTCTGTTTATGTTCCCTATTACATTTCTATTATGTGGCTTTACGTGGTATGATTATATTCGTATACGTAAAGTATTATCATTAAAGAAAGTGAAAGATTAATGATTAATGCAAAGTGGAACATAATAAATGAATGAAAATTCTTGCAAGCAAAATTTAAAGATGATCACAACCCATTGAAGGTTGTCAGCTCAACTGTGTGTCTTATAGCGCGGGATCTTGGCTAACCCATGAGGGTTCACACACAGGGGGATTAGTCTTGGTGATTTTTCCGTAGTACGAAAGGGATCCTTGTCGCTTAACCCTGAGGATGAGGTAGCTTTGTGCCCAACGATTGGGTATATTTATGACAGGATCTAGAAATAGTGAAAGTTAATGAAAAAGTACAAAACGAATGAATATGTACGATAATGAAAGATAATGAGCTTATACTTTGATGTATGTACGATGAATGCTCATGTACGAAAGTAAAGGAAGTGTTTTGTTAAAATGGGTATTTTCGTATATAAAGTATACAAGGTATTTTAAACGCTTTAAAACTAGAAACGCTGACTTTTATACATTTTTAGTTAGCAGGTAATTAATGCTGAGGGTGGCACGCGGGTGAAGCTACTCGGCAGGACAAGACTGGAAATCCATTCATGCCTAATGATATTGTTGTTTTGTATGAAATGTAAAGATCCTTTTGTAACTTATGAAACAATGATGTATTGCTTAACAGCATTGGTTATTAATGAAATGAATGGTTTTTGTTAACTTAATTCTGCTGCAACATTTAATGAAATATGTATTGTTTTATATAATAATGATATGATTGTCCAACTGTGAGGTCTCCGGGAACGGGGCCTTACAAGTTGGTATCAGAGCAAAAGTTGAAGAGAAATGGGTAAATATTTCAAAAACTTAAACTTAAACTGAAAAATGGGACGGATGGAGGGATGTCAGCCTGAGTAGCTATGTGCCATAAGGTATTTATTTTCTTAATGTTAACCTGTATTATATGCGTGTGCTATCTGATTTATGAACCTTAAGTAGATTTGAATACTAATGTAGTTAGAATAGGAAATGCTCGGGGGATGAAGAGTAAAGTAAGTGGCTAATCATAACTGGCCACTGCAATTAGGGACTTACTATACTTAACATAAACTGAGCCATTACCTGGAATGACCATGTTAGTGTTTGAATCTTATGGTCAGTGGTAGATCATCAAAGGCCTCACGAGATGGATTACATGGTGGACGTGGTGCTGGACCGCATGTCACAAAGATCAGAGCTAGAGCTGCTGAAACGACACATAAAGAGCCCGAGATCCATCATCAGGAAGGTGGTGATGAGAGTACGAACTTGAGGGCCTCGGTGAAGGAGGCAGTTTTTGAGGAGGTTCATCAAGTCATATAGACGATTCTGCCATCTGTGGTGACTGAAGTGATTAGGGTTGTGAGGGAGGACGAAAAGAAGGAATAGAAGGAAAAGAGGAAGACTGCTGAGAGAAGAGAAAGAGAACAACCGAGGCTGAGAAGGTTGTCTCAAGTGAGGAGGAAGAGGAAGAAGCTATGCAAGAAACTGCACGGGGCTGTAAGTATGGGCCATTTCAAAGATGCATGCCCCTAACATTTGATGGAAATGGCAATGCTGCTGCTGCTCACCGATGGGTGAAGGAGATGGAGGTGGTACTTGATATCAGAGAGTTTTGAGAAGATCAAAAGGTGAAATTTGCTATCCACTCATTTATGGATTCGGCCTTATGCTGGTAGGACAACATTGTCCGGGCTGAGGGTAGCAGGGTCATCGGCAGGATAAGGTGGCCAAAACTAAAGAAGTTGGTGATTAAGGAGTTCTGTCCTCACAAGGAGTTGGATAAGATTAAGAGGGAGTTCCTATAGCTGGAGGCGGGAACTATGACGCACCAATAATATACCATAAAATTTAACATGATAGCAAGGCTGTGCCGGATCAGGTGACGTCAGTGTAGAGGAAGATTAAGAGGTATGTGCAGGGATTGCTAGCTAATATCCGCAGGCATTTGATTACTGCCCGACTAAGCACTTTCAGGTTGGCAGTGGATCTGGCTGGGAGGCAATACGATAAGAGAGAAGTGGCGGTAGTTGAGTTGAAGAAGACAGGTGGTAGTGGCAAGAACTGGAGCGGGAAATGGTTTGGGCATGGCTGTTTCACCCCAAACAACAAGTGGATGAGGGTGGATAACCGTAGGGTGGAGACATCAAGCTCGGAGATGAAGAAGTGCGGTAGATATGGAAGGGAGCATACGGGCGAATGTAAGTGAGGAGCAAATATGTGCTTCAAGTGTGGAAGGTGCGGCTATGTGGCGAAGATGTGTGGGGTTATACTGTGTAATAACTGTGGCGAGGAAGGCCATCTGAGCAAGGATTGCAAGAAGCTAAGGGCCAAAAGTTCTAGGATGAAGAAGAGGATGGAAGAAGGAGGACAGATGGCAAGTGCTGGAGCCTTCACTATGACCACGGAGGAGGCCGGGGTGGACCCCGACATCGTGTCAGGTATGTTTCTAGTAAACCAAACTTGTGCCTCTGTATTGTTTGATTCTGGTGCTAGTAGAAGTTTTATTTCTGCTGCTTTCTATGCTAAATTGTCTGTTAGTACTAGAAGTATTGATAAGCCCTTTGTCGTAGAAACTGCTATTGGTAAGTCAACTAGGATATCTGATGCTTTAGACGATTGCGTGATAGAATTAGAAGGTCATAAGTTTCCTGCGAGACTGTTTATGATGACCTTAGACGGATTTGATGTAGTTCTAGGTATGGATTGGTTGGTGACCTATGAGGCGAATATTTTATGTTGTAAGAAGATGATCCGATTAACCACGCTCAATGGAAGTTCAGTGACGATCTACGGTGATTAAGTTACTACGGTTCAGAAAGTGATTTCGATTGTGGTGGCAGAAAAGTGTATGAAACGTCAATGTAACGCCTACCTGGCTTACGTCAAGGATGTGGATGCGTCAGAACCACAATTGTCCGACGTACCGGTGGTGTGCGAATTTCCGGACGTGTTTCCGGAAGATCTATCTGGTGTGCCACCTGGCCGCGAGATCGAGTTCCAGATTGATCTGATACATGGTGCCCAACCGGTTGCCAAGGCACCGTATCGTCTAGCTCTGTCTGAAATGAAGGAACTGATGGCTCAGTTGCAACATCTATTAGATAACGGATTCATTCGACCAAGTATCTCTCCATAGGGTGCTCCGGTCTAATTGGTAAAGAAGAAGGACGGTAGTATGAGCATGTGCATCGACTATCGTGAGTTAAACAAGTTGACGGTGAAGAACCGGTATCCTTTACCAAGGATTGACGACTTGTTGGATCAACTTCAAGGTGCCAGTTGGTTCTCGATGATAGATCTTTGATCTGGTTACCATCAGCTAAAGGTGAAAGAGCAGGAAATTCCTAAGACAAATCAATGAGTGTGTTGGCCATTGTTGGATAAATCAATGATTATGTTCATTGACAATATCCTGATTTATTCGAAGTGTGAAGAGGAACATGTCGGTCACATTCGGGAGGTACTGGAGACGCTTAGAAGGGAGAAATTGTATGCCAAGTTCTCTAAATGCGCGTTCAGGTTGTGCGAGGTTCAGTTTTTAGGTCATGTTGTTAATCTTGAAGGAATCATGGTGGACCCAGTAAAGGTGGAAGCAGTGATGCAATGGAAATCTCCAAAGACGACATCCGAGATCCATAGTTTCTTAGGTTTGGCTGGTTATTACAGTGGGTTCATCCAGGACTTCTCCAAGATAGCTTCTCTACTGACAAAATTGACCCGCAAAGATATGAAGTTCGTATGGGGTCCAGCACAATAGAATGCTTTCGAGGAATTGAAGACGAGGCTGACTCAAGCTCCTATCTTGATGTTACCCGAAGGGAGCGAGGACTTGGTGATCTATTCGGATGCCTCCTTTTCGGGATTGGGTTGCGTGTTGATGCAACGAGGGAAAGTTATAGCCTACGCGTCCCGAAAATTGAAAATTCACGAGGTTAACTACCCTACCCACGATTTGGAGCTAGCGGTTGTGGTCTTCATGTTGAAGATTTGGCGGCACTACTTATACGGGACGAAGTGCACCGTCTTCACCGACCACAAGAGCTTGAAAACTTCTTTGAGCAAAAGGATCTCAACATAAGGCAAATGAGATGGTTGGAGCTCATCAAGGATTATGATTGTGAGATTTGTTACCATTCGGGCAAAGCCAATGTAGTGGCTGATGCCCTCAACTAAAAGGAGAGACCCGAGCCGATTCGAGTGAAAGCTTATCAACTAGTGATAACCTTTGATGTGATGACCCAGGTCAAGGAATTTCAAAATGAGACGTTGAAAGAAGATCGCCTTAACACTGAATGAATGAGAGGTTTAGTCACGTGGTTGGAGAAAATACTCATGGAGTTAGAACCTGCTTCGGACGAATATGGATCCCTCATTATGGAGACCTACGGGGGCGGATTATGGACGAGGCTCATAAGAATCGATACTCCATTCATCCTGGTGCCACCAAGGTGTATCAAGACATGAAGAAAGATTACTGGTGGCCGGGAATGAAGCACGATGTAGTGGATTATGTGATTAAGTGCCTTACTTGCTTGCAAGTAAAGGCAGAGCATCAGAAGCCATACGGGAAGATCCAACCTTTGGATGTACCCGAGTGGAAATAGGAGCGCATCACCATGGACTTCATAACGAAGCTACCTCGTACGAGGTGGGGGTGCGATACCATATGTGTGATAGTTGATCGTCTGACAAAAAGTGCTCACTTCCTACCAATCCACGAGACATACTTATCTGAGAGACTGGCAAATCTGTTGATTAAAGAGATTGTAGCTCATCATGGTATGCCGGTTTCTATCGTGTCGGACCGTGACACCTGATTCACATCGAAGTTTTTGAAGAGATTCCATGATGTGATGGGGATAAGGCTACACATTTGCACGACTTACCATCCTCAGACAGATGGTCAGTCTGAAAGAACGATTCAGACGCTCGAGCATATGCTCCGAGCATGTGTGATCGACTTTGGAGGAAGTTGGGATGATCACCTACCGTTAGCAGCATTCTCATACAACAACAGTTATCATGCCAGCATTGGCATGCCACCATACGAGATTATATATGGTAGGAGGTGTAGGACACCCGTATGTTAGGGTGACATAGGGCAGAAAGAGTTGGGAAGTATTGAGGTGATCGAGGCTATGATGGAAAAGTTAGAAAAGATCAAAGCTTTTATGAAGGTGGCAAAGGATAGACAGAAGTCGTATGCTAACAAAAGGCGCAGATCGATCGAGTTCAATGTGGGTGATAGAGTCATGTTGAAGGTCTCACCTTGGAAGGGGATCATCCGGTTCAGGTAAAAGTGTAAGCTGAGCCCGAGATACATAGGGCCTTTCCGAATCATCGCACGAGTAGGAGAGGTGGCCTATCCATTAGAACTCCCTGATGAGTTAAGTGGAACTCATCCGACATTCCATGTATCTCATCTGAGGAAGTGCTTAGCTGATGAAGACATGATTATACCACTGGAGGATATCAAAGTGGATGAACGGCTCAATTATGTGGAGCAACCATTAGCAATCATCGATCGTAAGGAGAAGATATTGAGAAATAAAGTGGTTCCACTTGTGCGTGTGCAGTGGAAACACCAAAAGGGTTCTGAGTTTACGTGGGAGACTGAGGAGGAAATGAGACAACATTCCCCATAATTGTTCAAAGAGTGACAGTTTTAAGGGATGAAACTTCTTTAAGGGTTAGACTTGTGCCTGAAATTTGGTAGATAGTTGGTCATGCGCCCAAATAGGGCACATGTGCCTGAAATTTGCCTTAGAAAAATATAAGTGTAGTCATGTGCCCTAATAGTTCTCATGCGCCTAAGATTTTTGCCAAATATTCTAAGTGCCAGCCCATACACCAAAACAGTACCCCATGCGCCCAAACATTTTGCCCAGGCGACTAAGTGTAGGTTATACGCCTGAGCAGTACCTCATGCGCCTAAAATTTGTGCCCAGACACCTAAGTGTTGGGCTCATGCGCCCAAGCAGTGCCCATGCGCCTAGAATTTTTGATGCGCCTAACTTTCTTATGTGCCTAAGTACTCATGCGTCGGCATAGTACTCATGGGTCTACATAGTGCTCATGCGCCTAGAACACTTGCAAAATTTTCTGAAATTTTGGAAAAAAGGAAATTTAAGGTTTAGCCTTGAGATGTTTTGATGGCTTTATTTGTTTTTTTGTTTTTGTATGTTTTTGGCCTGTTTATGCTCCCTATTACATATCTATTATGTGGCTTTACGTGGTGTGATTATATTCATATATGTAATGTATTATCATTAAAGAAAATGAAAGATTAATGATTAATGCAAAGTGGAACATAATAAATGAATGAAAATTCTTGCAAGCAAAATTTAAAGAGGATCACAACCCATTTGTAACACCCGAAATTTTATAAGCAAAGAAAGAAAGGATAAATGTAGATAAAAGAAGGAAATGTGAGGTAACCCAAAGTTAAGGGGTTAAAAGTGTCCAAAAGGACAAAAGTTTTAAAGTTGGTGAATAAAGGTGATGGCCACCCATGTTGCCTGTTTACACTTCTTCTCATTCGGATTTAGAGAGAGAAACAGTAGAGAATTCAGCTTGTAGAGAGAGAAAGAAGAAGAATTTGAAGTTTTTGGAAAGAATTCTCGTTTTTATGATGTTTTAGATGTTTCTAGTCTTGGTTATGTGCTTATAAATGTGATTGTGTGTTCGGGTTGTGTATGTGTGTGGGTTTTAGGTGTCAAGCACGTCTGAGAAAGTTCAAGAGAAGAGTTTAAGTTTGAAAGCTGCTAAGGTGAGTTCTAGATCCCCCATTTTACATGTTTTAACTGATTTTGGGGCTGGAAATGCATGTATGTACGTTTTTATAAAGTTGGGTTTCACACCCATAAGGATATTTGAATGTGAATGTGGGTGGGTTTGATTTGGGCGCATTTGATGTTATGTTTATGATATATGTGTATGTCTTGATTCCCAGAATGTTAGAATTAAGCCTAGAATATATGCTACATTAGGGTTTGGGACTGATTATGAATGTTGTTAGTGTGTTAAGACTGCCCATGCGCCTAAGGTTGGCCCATGCGTCCAACTAACTAAACTGCCTAAGGGGCTGTTTGGCAGCCTCTTAATCAGCCTCTTAATGGTTCAGATGCTGAATGGTTCAGCACTTAATGGTTCAGACTGTTTGTTTCACGAGCACATGTCTGAATGGTTACGACATTTGCCTCTGAATGGTGAAGCATTATACAAATGCTAAATGGTTAAGAGGTTTAATGTTGAATGGTTAAGATCTCTTATCTGAATTAGTCAGACATTTGCCTTTGAATAGTTAAGTGATATACCAGCTCTTAATGGTTCAGACCTCTTAATGGTTCAGCACTTAATGGTTCAGACCTCTTAATGGTTTAGCACCTAATCATTCAGATACTACCAAACAGCCCCTAAGTGTTCCCAATGTGCCTAAGACTACGTGCGCCTGAATAGTACCCCATACGCCTAAACAGTACCTTATAAAATTTCCAAGTATAGTCATGCGCCTGAACAGTGGTACATGCGCCCAGGATTTGTGACTAAATGACTAAGTATTGAGGCTCATGCGTCCCAATAATGACCGTGCATCTGGACCTTCAATGTGCCTAAGTGACCATGCGTCTTAGACAGGGATCATGCGTCTGAGACAGGGCCCATGCGCCCACACAGGGCTCATGCATCCAACACTTGGAATTTATTTTTCGGGAATTTTATGGGAGTCTGTGCAATTAGGGTTTGGAACAATGTTTGACTATGGTTATTAAATGCTCAATTGCATGCATAATCATGATGGTCTCTACGATTCTTTATTATTATTATTATCATTACTGTTATCTTTATTATTATTGATATTAATATTATTAATATTGTATGACTTTACGTGGTATGTTTATGATTGTAACGTAAAGTATTATCATTAATAAAATGAAAGATTAATGACGAATAAAAGTGGAACGTAAATGAATGAATGAAAGTCTTGCAAGCAAAGGTGTGGGGGTGCACGACCTTGTTGTCTTTAGCTCAACTGTGATGCGGGTTAGCTACCCCGAAAGACGCACACATGGTCAATCATTGAGATTGACAATGAGGTGAGTGACCCTGTTGTCATAAAAGACCCGGATAAAGTGCAATCATTGAGATTGCTAATGAGGTGAGCGACCCTGTTGTTGTAAAAGACTCGAAAAGATAATGATAAAAGTATGAAATGAATGAAAGAATAAATAAAGTTACACCTTGTTGTATGTACGATGTGTGCTCATGTATGGAAGTAAAAGGGAAAGGTCTTATGAAAAGAGTATTTTCATATAATAACTACACAAGGAATTTTTAATACTTTTAAAACGAGAACTCACTCAGTAACACTGACTTTTATGCATTTTCAGTTGGCAGGTAAATTGTTCTTGAGGATGGCACGCGGGTGAAGCTACTCGGTAGGGCATGACTGACATCCATTCTTACATGATAATGCTGTCGTTTTGTAATGCAATCAAACAATTTTTTTGTAACCTGATTAAACCATGGTGTATTGCTTAACAACAGTGTTTGTAATGAAATGCATGGCTTTTGTTCAATTAATTCCGCGCTTAAATTTGTAATATGTCACGTTTTAACTAACGCGCCAGCTGCCTTTATGGACTTGATGAACCGAGTGTGTCGGCCGATGTTAGATAAATCAGTGATTGTGTTTATTGATGATATCCTGATTTATTCGAGAAGTGAGGACGAACATACTGGCCACATACGTGAGGTATTGGAGATACTTAGGAGAGAGGAGTTGTACGCCAAATTCTCCAAGTGTGCTTTTTGGTTGCCTGAGCTGTAATTCTTGGGTCACGTGGTAAATCCTAAGGGGATTATGGTAGACCCGGCAAAGGTGGAGGCGGTGATGCAATGGAAGTCTCCAAAGACGCCATCCGAGATCCGTAGCTTCTTAGGGTTGGCGGGATATTATAGGAGATTCATCCAAGACTTCTCTAGGATAGCTTCTCCGTTGACTAAGCTGACCTATAAGGATGTGAAGTTTGTATGGGGTCAAGATCAGGAAAAGGCTTTTCAAGAGTTAAAGGTGAGGTTAACTCAAGCTCCTGTTTTATCCTTATGCGAAGGAAGCGAGCACTTAGTAGTCTATTCGGATGCATCTTATTCTGGGCTAGGTTGCGTATTAATGCAACGTGAAAGGGTAATAGCCTATGCATCCCGACAACTGTAAACCCACGAAGTCAACTATCCCACGCACGATCTAAAACTAGCTGCGGTGGTTTTCGCGTTGAAGATTTTGCGGCACTACTTATACAGGACGAAGTGCACAATCTTCACAGACCACAAAAGCTTGAAGTACTTCTTCGAGCAAAAAGACCTAAATATGAGGCAAAGGCGATGGTTGGAGCTCATAAAGGATTACGATTGTGAGATCCATTACCATCCGGGCAAGGCCAACGTGGTAGCAAACGCCCTTAGTCGAAAGGAGAGACCCGAGCCGATTCGGGTGAAGGCTTATCAATTGATTATGACCTCTGACGTGATGACGCAGGTCAAGGAGTTTCAAAATGAGGCTTTGAAGGAAGATCACCTTAACTCTGAAAGGATGAGAGGTCTAGTCACGGACTTGGGTGAGAACATTCTTGGTGTTAGGACCCGGTTCGGACGAATGTGGATCCCTCGATACGGGATCTACGTGGGAGGATCATGGATGAGGCTCATAAGACTTGACACTCCATTCATCCCGGTGCTACCAAGATGTATCACGATATGAAGAAGGATTATTGGTGGCCGGGTACGAAACGTGATGTAGCAGAGTATGTGAGTAAACGCCTTACTTGTTTACAAGTGAAGGCGGAACACCAGAAGCCGCACGGGAAAATCCAGCCGTTGGATATACCCGAGTGGAAATGGGAGCACATCACCATGGACTTTATTACGAAGCTACCACGTACCCCAAAAGGGTATGATGCTATATGGGTGATAGTTGATCGCTTGACGAAGAGTGCTCACTTCCTACCGATCCGAGAGACGTATTCTTCTGAGAGACTCGCGGATCTATTTATCAAAGAGATTGTAGCTCATCATGGTGTGCCAGTGTCTATTGTATCTGATCATGACACTTGGTTTACATCCAAATTTTGGAAGAAATTCCATGATGTGATAGGAACAAGGCTATACATCAGCATAGCTTATCATCCTCAGACGGACGGTCAGTCTGAGAGGACGATCCAGACACTTAAGGAAATGCTTCAAGTGTGCATGATCAATTTTGGAGGAAGTTAGGATGGCCATCTGCCGTTAGCAGAATTCTCGTACAACAATAGTTATCATGCCAGCATTGGCATGCCACCATACGAGATGTTATATGGTAGAAGATGTAGGAGACCTGTTTGCTGGGCTGACATTGGTCAAAAGAGTTGGGAAGTATTGAAGTGTTTAAAGCTACGACTGAAAAGCTCGAAAAGATTAAAGCCTTTATGAAGGCAGCCAAAGATAGGCAAAAGTCGTATGCTGATAAACGGCGTAGACCGATTGAGTTCCAGGTGGGTGATAGGGTTATGTTAAAAGTCTCACCTTGGAAGGGTATCATTCAGTTTAGAAAGCAGGGCAAGTTGAGCCCAAGGTATATAGGACCTTTCCGAATCATTGCTCGAGTAGGAGAGGTGGCCTATAGGTTGGAAGTACCATATGAGTTAAGTGAAATTCACCCAACATTCCATTTATCTCATCTGCGGAAGTGTTTAGCTGATGAGGATATGGTTGTACCACTGGAGGACATTGAAACTGATGAATGGCTCAACTATGTGGAGCAACCAGTGGCGATCGATGATCATAAGGAGAAGAGGCTAAGGAATAAAGTGGTTCCTCTTATGTGTGTACAGTGGAAGCACAGAAAGGGATTCGAGTCTACATGGGAGGTAGAAGGAGAGATGAGGCAGCATTACCCTCATCTGTTTGTGGAATAACAGGTTTTGGGGACGAAACCTATATAAGGGGGGTGGACTTGTAACACCTGAAATTTTATAGGCAAAGAAAGAAAGGATAAATGTAGATAAAAGAAGGAAATGTGAGGTAACCCAAAGTTGAGGGGTTAAAAGTGTCCAAAAGGACAAAAGTTTTAAAGTTGGTGAATAAAGGTGATGGCCGCCCATGTTGGCTGTTTACACTTCTTCTCATTCGGATTTAGAGAGAGAAACAACAGAGAATTCGGATTGTAGAGAGAGAAAGAAGAAGAATTTGATGTTTTTGGTAAGAATTCTCGGTTTTATAATGTTTTAGATGTTTCTAGTCTTGGTTATGTGCTTATAAATGATTGTGTGCTCGGGTTGTGTATGTGTGTGGGTTTTAGGCGTTAAGCACATCTGAGAAAGTTCAAGAGAAGAGTTTAAGTTCGAAAGCTGCTAAGGTGAGTTCTAGATCCCCCATTTTACATGTTTAAACTGATTTTGGGGCTGGAAATGCATGTATGTATGTTTTTATAAAGTTGCGTTTCACACCCGTAAGTATATTTGAATGTGTATGTGGGTGAGTGTGATTTGGGCGCATTTGATGTTTTGTTTATGATATATGTGTATGTCTTGATGCCTAGAATGTTAGAATTAAGCCTAGAATATGCTACATTAGGGTTTGGGACTGATTATGAATGTTATTAGTTTGTTAAGACTGCCCATGCGCCTAAGGCTGGCCCATGCATCCAACTAACTAAACTACCTAAGTGTTCCCATGCGCCTAAGACTACATGCGCCTGAATAGTACCCCATGCGCCTAAACAGTACCTTAGAAAAATTCTAAGTATAGTCATGCGCTTGAACTGTGGTACATGCGCCCAGGATTTGTGACTAAATGACTAAGTATTGAGGCTCATGCATCCCAATAGTGACCATGCGTCTAGACCTTCCATGCGCCTAAGTTACCATGCGTCTGAGAGGCCCATGCGCCCGAACAGGGCCCATGCGCCCACACAGGGCTCATGCGTCCAACACTTAGAATTTATTTTTCGGGAATTTTATGGGAGTCTGTGCAATTAGGGTTTGGAACAATGTTTGACTAGGGTTATTAAATGCTCAATTCCATGCATAATCATGATGGTCTCTACGATTCCTTATTATTATTATTATTATCATTACTGTTATAAACAAACAAACAAACCCAGTATATCCCACTCAAGAGCAGGGTCTGGGTGTTATCATTACTGTTATCTTTATTATTATTGCTATTAATATTATTAATATTGTATCACTTTACGTGGTATGTTTATGATCGCAACGTAAAGTATTATCATTAATAAAGTGAAAGATTAATGATGAAGAAAAGTGGAACGTAAATGAATGAATGAAAGTCTTGCAAGCAAAGGTATGAAGGTGCATGGCCTTGTTGTCATTTAGCTCAACTATGATACGGGTTAGCTACCCCGAAGGATGCACACATGGTCAATTATTGAGATTGACAATGAGGTGAGCGACCCTGTTATCGCAAAATACTCGGATAAAGTGCAATCATTGAGATTGCTAATGAGGTGAGCGACCCTGTTGTCGCAAAAGACTCGGAAAGATAATGATAAATGTACGAAATGAATGAAAGAATAAATAAATAAAGTTACACCTTGTTGTATGTACGATGTGTGCTCATATGGAAGTAAAAGGGAAAGGTCTTATGAAAAGAGTATTTTCATATAATAACTACGCAAGGAATTTTTAATACTTTTAAAATGAGAACTCACTCAGCAACGCTGACTTTTATGCATTTTCAGTTGGCAAGTAAATTGTTGCTGAGGATGGCACGCGGGTGAAGCTACTCGGTGGGGCATGACTGACATCCATTCTTACATGATAATGCTGTTGTTTTGTAATGCAATGAAACAATTCTTTTGTAACCTGATTAAACCATGGTGTATTGCTTAACAACAATATTTGTAATGAAATGCATGGCTTTTGTGCAATTAATTCCGCTACTTAAATTTGTAATATGTCACGTTTTAAGTAATATTTGCTGTGAATGACCAACTGTGTGTCTTATAGCGTGCGATCTTGGCTAACCCATGAGGGTTCACACACAGGGGAATTAGTCTTGGTGATTAATCCATAGTATGAAATGGGATCCTTGTTGGTTAACCACGAGGAGGAGGTGGCTTTGTGTCCAATGATGGGGTATAGTTATAACAGGATCTAGAAATAGTGAAAGATAATGAAAAAGTATAAAACGAATGAATGCGTACGATAATGAAAGATAATGAGCTTATACTTTGATGTATGTATGATGAATGCTCATGTACGAAAGTAAAGGAAGTGTTTTGTTAAAAAGGGTATATTCGTATATAAAGTATACAAGGTATTATAAACGCTTTAAAACTAGAACTCACTCAGCAACGCTGACTTTTATTCATATGCATTTTCAGTTGGCAGGTAATTGATGCTGAGGGTGGCATGCGGGTGAAGTTACTCGGCAGGACAAGACTGGCAATCCATTCATACTTAATGATATTGTTATTTTATAATGCAATGTAAAGATCCTTTTGCAACTTATGAAATAATGATGTATTGCTTAACAACATTGGTTAATAATGAAAGGAATGGTTTTTGTTAACTTAATTCATCTACAACATTTTATGAAATATGTATTGTTTTATATAATAATGCTAAGATTGTCCAACTGTGAGGTCTCTAGGAACAGGGCCTTACATCAGCAACCTCCTTAAGCTCACATTGATATGGACTCTCTCATACAAAGCTTGTTTGAAGAGGGTATAACATGGACAATGTAATCCCCACCCTATGGAGCTAAGAATGAAATGCTAGGGTGAAGGTATGATACAGATATAAGAGCCCTCATACTGCATAGATTTCAAGGTCAACAAGAGGTCTTCAAATTTTAGACCTTGAACTACTATGATAGTCTTCCTCTAGTCAATATGGCACCTTTCAACCCAACTCAACATAGGCAAGCTGACAGAATGGCTGAGAGGATTAAAGACTGGATTGTTGAAGAGTTTAGATAAAGAAGATGAAAAATACAAACAGGCAATGTCATTGGTCAACTGGATGTTAAGGTGGACCCTAAGATTAGCTTTGAAGGGGTAACCTTGACTGAAGGCCCAGTGATAGAGCATGTGAGCATTGTCATAGAAACTACTGCTTCAACATCCTCTACCCTCAGTGAGGCACCAATTGGTGAAGGTGCTTCACAATCTCTCTCTGGCCAGAACCTGACTGCTAAATCAGGAAATAAAGGCCAAATATCTCTTCATCCTGAGTCACCAAGGCCTATGAGTGACAAAGGGAAAAGGAAAATGACTCCAGAGGAGATTTAAAAGGAGGAAAGAGAGAGGAAGAGGAAGCTAAGGGGGAGAGTTAAGGTGGGTCTCCAAGCTTCATGGAATCTACAATCAAGGTAGCTCCCACGCCAAACACTCAAGATGACGAGTTAAGGGCTGCCATATTAAACTACTTAGGGACCAGAAATTACAATATTGATGAACTCATCTCCCTTCCATTAGAAGAACTGAATGAACTAGTAGACTTAGAGCTGACAAAGAAGAGGAAGGAGGCAAAAGATGCAAAATTTCTCCTCAAAGTTAAAGAAGAAAAAAGGCAAAAGAGGCTTTACAACATGCTCCTACCCTCTCCCCAGTTCATGATAGCCCTGAGAGAGAGGTTGTGGCAACTAAGCAACCTCAGGTAGACAAGGAGGTTGATAGACAAAACATGATCAATTACCTGAGTGCCACATGCCTATATCAGGCATTTGCACTTCTTCCTCTCTTATACAAGTACATTGAATTTGAGTATCTTAAACAGCTGGAACAACAGTTCATTAAAGAACAAAAGGCTTATAAGAGAAAGATGAGGGAAGAAGCTGCAAAGTCAAGACCCATTATTCAAAATAGTCAAAAGAATTCTGCTGAGAGGCAGAGGATGATGAGTTTCTGGAAGCTGTATGGATTCTCCGAAGGCTTGGTCCAATGTCTCTATCCACTATGGATAAGCACATTAGAGTGATCAAGCAGAAGATTAAAAAGGGAGAGTTTGTGGACTTGCATTCTCCACCAAGCCAAGCTCATCCTAAGTTGAGGTTAAGGTCACTCAGACAACATAACTTAGACCTTCAGCTACATCTCAACCAACTTCATCTTCTATTCCACAACATGGTTCTGCTCCCTATCCTTCCGAACGTGTGAGGGAAGAGGACCCAACTAAGAGAGACATAACAGAACAAGCTGGTACTCAAGACCAGCCCTCTCAATTAAAGACACCAAAGAGGAAGAAAAGGATGGCCATGAAGAGTGTATCCAAGAAGAAGTCAAAGGCATCCACTTCCAAACCTCAGGATGAGTTTGAGCATCCTGAGGGAGTGCAAACAAGAGGCTGCTTAATATAACACCCGTACTTTTCTTTTTTTAAAGAAATAAAAGAATAAAAGAGAAGGGAAAAGGAAAGAAATGAAAGGAAACTTAAGTGGAGGGGCCAAAGATGTTAAAAGTGCAAACTCTATAATTATTTTGTACAAAAGGTGGTGAAGCCACCCATGACCTGCTGCTTTTCACCTTTCTACCAATTCCAGAGAGAGAAAGAGCAGAACCTCGGATCTTTGAAGAAGAACAAGAGGAAAAATTCGAATTTAAGGTATAATTTAGTGTTTTTAAGTTGTTCTTGGCTAAATTAGCCTCGGTTGTGTGATCTTATGTGCATATGTGTTCGGATTGTGTGTTTAGACACATATAGGTGTTCGGATTCTTTGAGAAGTCCAAGATTTAGAGTATAAAGCTTGAAGGCAGCTAAGGTGAGTTTCTAGAACCCCTTTTTACATGTTTTCAAATGATTGTGGGGCTAGAAAATACATGTATGTATGCTTTTATAAGGTTGGGTATTATACCCGTATGTTCATGTGCATGTGTATGTGGGTCGGGTATGTTTTGGGCAAATATGTTGCTATGATTATGTTAAGTTTATGCCTGGAATAGTATGTGCATGTTTAGAACTAGGTAATATGAGGTTTGGGACTGGAAAACGACTTAGAAACATAAACAGACTGCTAATACGCCTGTACAAGGCTCATAAGCCTGAACAGTCAAGTGTTGAGGCTTATGCTCCCAAACAGTGCTCATGTGTCTGAAATTTAGAACTTAGAAAACTAAGTACAGGGTAATGAGTCTGAACAGTACTAATACGCCTGGATTTTATGCCTTAGAAAAATTATAAGGTGATATGCCCAAATAGTGCTCTTACGCCCGAAAGTATGACTTAGAAACTAAGTATAGGGTAATATGCCTGAATAGTACTCATATGCCTGAATTCTGACTTAGAAAACCTAAGTGTAGGGTAATGAGCCTAAACAGTGCTTTTGTGCCGAAATTAATGACTTAGAAAACTAAGTGTAGGGTGATGAGCCTAAATAGTGCTCTTACGCCTGGAATTATTTTCGAAGTCTAAGGTGATATGTCCCAACAGTGCTCATGCACCTAAGCAGGGCTCATACGCCCAAATAGTCCTCATGCGCCCAGAATTTTTATACTTAGAAATTTTCACAGGATTTTTCTGGGAATCTGGGTTTTAGGGTTTTGACCGAGGTTGACCAAGGGCTATTTAATGATGATGTTTTATGCATGAAATGATGATTAATGATTGACCCTTGTTATTATTACTGATATTATTATCAGTAGTTTATTATTATTAGCAATATTATTATTATTATTTTAATATTGTTAAGTATGAAATGGCATGATGAAGGATGATTAAAATTTAACGAAGAGTATAATCATTAATAAGTAAAATATTAATGATGAAGAAAATGGAACGTAAATGAATAAGTAAAGGCTTGCAAGCAAATGTATGGAGGTGCACACCCCTGGCAGGTGTTAGCTCAACTGTGATACGGGTTAGCTACCCCGAAGGATGCACACAGGGTCAATCTTTGAGATTGACAATGAGGTGAGCAACTTTGTGTTGCAACAGAATCGGTTAGCAGGTAATCGTGAGATTGCCACTGAGGTGAGCAACCATGTGTTGCAATAGACTTGGCTAACATACGATCGTGAGAGATCAATATGGAGGTGAGCAACTTTGTGTTGCAACAGACTCGGTTAGTAGGCAATCCGTGAGATTGCCACTGAGGTGAGCAACCATGTGTTGCAACAGACTTGGCTAACATACGATCTTGAGAGATCGACATGGAGGTGAGCGACTTTGTTGTCGCAACAGACTCGTAAGAACGAATGTAAAGACTGAAAGAGTAATGGAAAGAGTATGAATTGAACGAATGATGAGGATAATAATAATAATTATTATTATCTGTATGTATGAAGGATGTATGCTCACAAATGAAATATCGTAATAAAGTACAAAACGGGATCCCCATCATTCGACCTCCGTAATCGTGGTTGTGTGCCATGAAGAGGGTAAAGTCTAACGGGATCTAGATGATAAATGAATGATAATGAGTTACGATGAATGAACGAAAGCTAACGAACACAATGAATGATAATAATGATATCATCTACATGTACGTATAATGTGTGGGCATGTACGAAAGTATAGTATGATTTGAAAAAGTAAAGTATTTTAATCATAAAACTAGAACTCACTCAGCATCGCTGACTTTTATGTATTTTTCAGTTGGCAGGTAAATGATGCTGAGGATGGCACACTGAGATGGCTACTCGGCGGGACAAGACTGACATCCATTCATGTTTTGACGATACTGTTGTTTTGTAATTCATTCAACTAATCTTTTGTAACTCATGAACTACAATGTATTGCTTAACAACAGTGTTACTAATGAAATGAATGGTTTTGCTAAACAAATTCTGCTGCTTAAATTTATAATATGCAATGTCTTATGTAATTATTGCTGTGAATGACCAACTGTGAGGTCTCCGGGAACCGGGCCTTACACTTAACCAATTCCTACTCAGGCATAGCCTCTTGCAGCTAGATGACCCATCCTATCCTGGACATTTGCTGCTAATCTAGACAAATGGTATGTCATCAGAGATCAAGGTGGTCAACATGTCTACTTCTGACAAGACATGCTTGACCTACCACTGCATGATCTCCATGACATGAGAAGATATTATGAGAGTCTAAGGGATCCTGATCAAATGATGAAGAAGGAATGGTCTTGATCCTAATGAGGACTATCAACTGCTAAACAATCTTCTCTATTTTGGTAGCATCAGCCTAGGGGGAGTTTGTAAGGTTATATAAGAAGGTTGATGCAACCAAAGCAACCAAAGGCTTCCTGCATGCATGCACTAAGTACAAGGTAGAAGTTTCTTCAGAAGTTTTACACTCTGCATAGAATATATTCCAAGTGTAAAATCTTCTGAAGCCAAAGACCCAATCTTCCAAAGCCAAAGATGAAGTCTTCTTAAGCTTTAAATACAAAGTCTTCCAAAGCCAATGAAGTGAAGACTGGTTTCTTCCAAAGACAAAGGAGAATATGCTTTCCATGGATGTACTTTTGCATAAACTTGACCCACTTTTCGCTACAACTCTGATGTTTCATAAACTTGTATAAGTTGGTGAAAAGGTCAATGCTTTTGCAACTATACATTGAGGTCTAGAGTTTGTAACTTTCTACTTTATTTACTTTTATCCTTATTGTTAATATATTAGGATGTGAGCTATGGCATGTCATAATCACTAGTCAAAAGGCAATCTGCCTTTTGACTCTACGTTGATCTTGTTGTCGATCAATGCTTCCAGCTGGCTTTCAAAGTATAACCGGTTGTAGAGTGTAGTATAAAGTATCTCAGGGTCTTGTATCTTATTCATGTATTGTAATACTTGTAAAAGAACTTGAGACTAATATACATCATTCTTGAAAACAATATTATATTGTTCTTGAGTTAGTCTCCTTCTTTACTTGTGTTCTTTGCATCTTCTACTCAAACTCGGTTCCCCATTTGAACTGTTAAGTGTTCTAACACTCTCCTTAGTGTGAGACTGATTGTATTGACCTCCCTTAACCGGTCTTTCAAGTTAGGATTAGATAACTAATTCAAAATGAAACTAATATTTATAAAATGAACTGTGTTGAACCAAAAGAACCAATTAGCCAGATCAGAAAAACCTTTAAGTCCCACAGACATCATAACAACTGAAGAAGACTACATCAGCTGAAGACAAAAGTCCGAAGACAAAGTCTGAAGACAAAGTCTGAAGGCAAAAGCTGAAGACAAATTCTGAAGACAGAGTTTGAAGACAGTCTGAAGACCAAGTATTCAGAGGTTGTCACAACAGCTGAAGAAGTACTCTTCAGTAGTTGTGATGGTTTACTTTCAGTAGTTGTCTTTATATTTTCAGTATATTGTAATCAGTAGTTTAGTAGATGTAAAACGTCTGAAGAACTTACTCTTCAGATGTTGTAGCTTCAGTAGTTGTAGAATTAGTTAACACTTAAGCTTTTTTTGTAAGAAGATGTCCTCAGCTGTTATGGACATCTTCAGTAGTTTCTGTTATTTTCAGTTGTTTGTGTAATCGGTTAGATGTCACTATCAGGTGACATATGCTGATGTCATCTTTTCCTATAAAAGGAAAGTTGACCTAATTGTATGAGTGCCGAAGCATGTGAATGAATGAAAACATTCTCTTTTGCAAAAAACTTTCTATCTCTATAACCGTTACTATTTGATTGAATATTCATCTTGTTCTTGCTTAAATTTCGTCTAATTCTAACATTATTCCACTGCAAATCATAACCTAATTGATCAAACTAGATCTGAGATCCTTTCAAATGGTATCAGAGCTGGTTAATCATTGATTGATTTAACAATTGATCATTGAAACTGCTCTTTTGATATCTAAGTTTGATCGAATTAGCAAATTTGCAAGAATTGGTTATAGAGTTTGAGTTTCTGTTGCTTCCGGTGAATTAATTTGAAGTTCTACATGCTTAAAACAGAGTTGTTGAGTTTTTGAGCTAGATCTGTTAAAATTACATTGAATTTGTTTGAATATGTGAAAATGGCTACACCAACTAATGATCTTCACAATACTGGCTCCTCAACAAAGCCTCCGATGCTTGTTAGGAGTGAGTATAACATATGGCAACGACGAATGTTCCATCACCTGTCTATCAATAGCACAGGATGTTGGAAATCTGTGGTGCATGGACCATACAAGCCTATGGTGAGTCTTCCGGAAACAAATGAGATGGTTTCGAAGAAACCAGAGCAGTATTCAGATGAAGATCTAAAACTGTTTGAAATTCATGCTAAAGCCCATGGAATTCTGGCCATGGCACTGCCAAATGAAATCTATTCAGGGCTTATGCATCATGAAACTACACATGACCTCTGGGTTGCTCTGAAGGAACAATTTGGAGGAACTTATGAGGTTTTGGCAAACACTAGAGAGATCCTTGCCCAGCAATATGAGACATTCTCTCATAGAAAGGGTGAGTCTCTGACCTAGCAAATTGAGCGATTTTCCTTTTTGATATCTGAGTTGAAAATGGTTAAACAGGAATATTCAAACAGCCAGATGAACAACAGATTCCTCAGATCCCTGCCTGAGAGATGGGACACATATACTATTGTCCTACGCTCAAGAGCAAATCTGGACACTCTATCTCTCACCCAACTTCATGGGAAACTGTTGACATTTGAACGAGAAATAGAATAGAAAAGGAAACTGTCTTCATCTAGGAAGCTCACTGATGACTTTGTACCAGGAAACACTGCACTGGTCGGTCAGGAGTCAGAGTATGCTGCATCAGAAGGTTCCAATGATGAGCATATAGATTTCTCTACAAACAGTGGAGAACATGCTTTTGTTGGTGTTGATAGTAATTCGGGTGGTAGCAGTGATAATTTGTGCTTTTGATGGATGATTTGAAAGGAATTCCAGATGATGTTCTGGAAGAGATAGATATTTTAAGCCAAATGGCAATGATCAATATCAGATCTCAAAAGTTTTACAAAAGGACTGGTCGGAAATTCCCAGGTCTCTCTAGAAAAACCAAGGTTGGTTTTGACAAGAGCAAGTTGAGGTGTCACAAGTGCCATAGCCTTGGACACTTTGCAAGCGAGTGTAGATCATCTGGATCTAACTCATCTGCACCCTTTGTGACCTTCCCAAGCAATAGCTCACAAAACAAAGGGCAACATTCCACCAGTTCTGGTCATCCTTCACAAGCTCAATCGTCTCCTACATATTTTGTCCCTCAAGGTCCTATGCCATATCCTTACCCCTGTTTTTACATGCCTCAGTCTAGTCATGTTTAAGTACCCACAACTCAACAACCACCTGCCCTACCTGAGCCTCAACCATCTCAATGAAATCAACAATCTCAATCTCAACCACAACAAAGCTTTTTCACCCCTAGAGTTGTTGACTGGAGCAGTTTACCAGATGATGTTTCTGGTTATCATGAACAACTGTTTCCTGGTGCTGGTCAACATGGTGGTGAAAACCCTTTTGGAAATCTTGCTCTTATGGCCCTGGAGTCTACTGATGGTTCATGCTCAAATGCTTTAACATCACAGGTATCACAGGTATCTTCAGAGGCTAAGGCCAAGTTGTGTTCTGAGTCATGCATAGCTACACTTGCCTCAATTAGAGAAGCAAATGTAGCTTTAATCAATAAAAATATTGAGCTAGAGAAAGTGATTTCCAAAAGAAAATCTAAGTTTGAGTCTGTTTTAAATGATGTTGGACCAAAAGAACCAATGAGCCAGATCAGAAAAACCTTTAAGTCCTACAGACATCACGACACCTACTGAAGACTTCATCAGCTGATGATGATAACAACTGAATACTTCATCAGCTGATGATGATAACAACTGAAGACTTCATCAGCTGAAGTACAAAGACTGAAGATATCAGCTGATGTACAACAACCGAAGATATCAGCTGAAGAACAAATACAGAAGACAACAACTGAATACATCAGCTGAAGACATCAGCTGATGACAACAGCTGAAGTTCAAGTCTAAAGTTCAAGTACTGAAGACTTTAGAGGTTGTCACAACAGCTGACGAAGTATTCTTCAGTTGTTGTGATGGTTTTCTTTTTCAGTAGTTTCCTTTCAGTTGTTTCCTTTCAGTAGTTTCTTATCAGTAGTTTTCTTTTATGTTTCAGTACTTTGAAAAACGTCTGAAGAGCATGTTCTTCAGATGTTGTAGTTTCAGTAGTTTCTTTTCAGTAGTTGTAGTAGCTTACACTTGTCCTTTGTAAGAAGATGTTAGCTGTTAGACATCTTCAGTAGATTAGTCTACTTTCAGTAGTTTGTTGTAATATCGGTTAGATGTCACTGTCAAGTGACATCAGCTGACATCATCTTTCCTATAAAAGGAAAGATGACCTAATTGTAAAAGTGCCGAAGCGTGTGTTGAATGAAAATATACCTTTTGGAAGAAATTCTCTCTCTCTCTATAACCATACTGCTTCATTGATACATCTTGTGTGTTCTTGCTATAATTTGTTCTAATTCGTACTCTATTCCGCTACAAATCCAATCTAATTGATCAAACTAGATGCTTAGATCCTTTCAAATGGTATCAGAGCTGGTTAATCATTGATCTATTTAACAATTGATCATTGAAACTACTCTTTAGACATCTACGTTTGATCGAATTAGCAAATTTACAAGAATCGGTTATAGAGATTAAGTTTCTGCTGCTTCTGGTCATTCAATTTGAGATTCTCCATGGTTTTGAGCTAGATTTATTGAAATTACTTTGAATTTGCTTGAATTTGTTCAATGGCGACACCAACAAATGATCCTCACAATACTGGCTCCTCAATAAAGCCTCCGATGCTTGTTAGGAGTGAGTATAACATATGGCAATGACGTATGCTCCATCACTTGTCTATCAACAGCGTAGGTTGTTGGAAATCTGTGGTGCATGGACCATACAAGCCTATGGTGAGTACTCCGGAAACAAATGAGAGGGTTCCGAGGAAACCTGATCAGTATTCGGATAAAGATGTAAAGATGTTCAAAATTGATGCTAAAGCCCATAGAATTCTGGCCATGGCACTGCTTAATGAAATTGTTGGACCCTGAAAGGATCATACATGCCAATTCAAGTGATGGATGGTTGTTCTGCTGGAAATCTCCCCAAGTCCAAGAAGAAATACAGATACAGAAGTCTGCATAAGAAGAAAAGAACAAGTGTCGGCTATCCGTATTTGTCAATGCGGAAGACCAAGAACAAATGCGGACAAAGCATTTGTTCTTCCTCATGAACTAATGCGGACAGTTGATAAGATGCGGACAAGCCATTTGTTCATCTGCATTAACCTATGCGGGTGATCAGCAACAAATGCGGTCGTGTTTGTTCATCCGCATTAACCAATGCTGATGACCAAACACCAATGCTGCTGATGAAGTACTCATCCGCATTAGTCAATGCGGATGAACAATAGACAAATGCTGATAAAGACTTAGACAGGGTAGTTTAGTCTTTTTGTACAAGCTGTTAGTCAGCCTATTAATAGATTAGAAACCTCGTATGTAAGGTGATTTTTTTGCATCTTTTGAGACTTCTGAAACATTTGTGTTTCATGAAGAATAGACAATCAGAATATACAGATTAGCTGTATTGTTACTGTAGAATGCTAAAAACCCTAGCATTTACTCTGTAACAGTTCATCTAATTAATACAAAGTATGCATTTATGAGTATATTAAGTGTTCTATGTTCATTGATTGCTTGATTCCGCCACTCAATCATTGACTCAATCATCATATTCGATCCTTGTTGATTCACATCAACTGAGAATATCATTCTCAAACCCAGTCAATTGGTATCAGAGCCTTGGCTCTCAGTTATTACTCAGATCTGCTCAGATCTAGGTTTAACCTGATTGATCTGGTGATTGAGTTGCTGTTTAGAAGTTTCAAACATCTCTTTTCAGTAATACTACTGAATACTTACTAATATACTTAACTGCTACTGTTCATCCGAAGAACACATCTTCGAACAAACAGTACAGGTTGCTCAGACATCAAGAACACAGAAACAAAGACCAAAATCTACATATTATCATCAGATTCATTGTTACGGGACTAAGTTTGAACTTGTTGAAATATTTGGACTAATTAACCATAAAATCAATTAAATCCAGATCTAAACAAGTTAAAACAAATTGTCAACTATGGATTCATCCAATTATTCTGAACTTGGGCATGCTTCAAAACCACCCATGCTCAAACATAAATCTGAATTTAAACAATGGAAAATCAGATTCATGAACTATATTACAAGTGTTGATCCTGATTATTGGATCTCGATATGCAAAGGTCCACACATTCCAGTCACTCTATCTGCAGATCAAGCTGCACTGTACAAGACTTCAAGAATCCCTATTGAAGACCTAACTCTTGATGATGATGACTACAAGAAGATCAAGATTGACCTCAAAGCCTACTCCATACTTACTCAAGCACTTAAAATGGATGTACTTAAAAGATTGGAAAAGTATGGCACTATAAAAGCTGTATGGGATGCACTGCAAATCATGTGTGAAGGAAGCAGTGAAGTGGCTAAAATCAACAAAGACAAGCTGGTGAATCAGTATGAAACATTTCATCACTCCAAAGGGGAGTCCATCTCTAAACAGTTGCATAGGTTTGTGCAGCTGGTAAATGATTTAGAGATCATGGGGGTAACTTACAAGTCAAAGGATCTAAACAAGAAAATGTTACATAGTCTCCCTGAAAATTGGAAACAAAATGTAACCATGCTGAAGAATACTCTCGATTTGGAAAGCACCACCCTGGATATCATGATAGCGAAGATTGAAGCCTTGGAACTTGATTGAAGAAGCAGAAATTTGGGAGGTCCCAGAGTAATCAAAGCATACAAGTTTCCCACAGATAACCACTCTGTGGAAAATGCCGTCATTACTGAAGAAGATGATTTCATCTCCCCAAGGGATCAAACTAAAACAATTGGATTCACTACAGCACCACCATCCAATAGACCATCAACAACTTCCACATCAACTTCAACAACTCAAACATCAGGATTCTCTACAACTCCTACTCCTGATGATACAAAATCTGAAGAACAAAAGGCAACTTACAATGCATTTGTTGCCAGCTTTGAAGCCTATTTGGGTGGAAGACTTGCATCTGCTCATCTGATTCAAGAAGATCTGGAAGAAATGGATCCAGATGATGTGGAGGAAATGGACTTGCAATGGCAAATGGCCATGATTGCTATGAGAGCAAAGAAGTTTTTCAGAAAAGGGAAAAAGCTTCAACTCAATGAAAACACCAAGCTTGGATACGACAAATCAAAGGTGAAATGCTTCAATTGTGGTATGACTGGTCACTTCTCCAGAGAATGCAACGCTCCCAGAAGAAACTACAATGCTCAAAGGCCTTCTCAGGTGCAGTCATCATGACAACCATCTTCAAGCTTTCACTCAAACAGTCATCAACAACAGCTTCATCATCATCAACAACCACATCAGACTCAACCCCAACTGACCAATCAAGCTTATGGAAGCAATCAGTCGTCAGCAAATGCTCTTGTTATTAGGCAGATGGAGTATGTGATTGGAGCATGTATGCTGAGGAAGTAAAGTCTCAATTTCAAAGTCATGCACTTATGGCTCACATCAATGATGGACCTACTCCCATGCCTACTGAGGTAAAATCTAACCTTTGTAGTGATAAATGCATAAATGAACTTCAAGGGTATAGAGAGCACAATCATAAACTGGCTGATAAAATCAAAGAAGAAAAGGTCAAGTCAGAGATGCTCAAGAGAGAAATAAAAGGCTTTGAAATCAAAATTAAATCTCTCATCTCTGACATTGAAAAATTGCATGGTGAAAAGTACACTCTTGCAGCTGAGAATGAGCAACTGACTGAAAAACTAGCTCAGTCTAAAACTGATCTAAATCTTACTGAACTGAAAAGTTTCAACAGTCATCAGTAAAGCTGCAAGAGATGCTCGATTCTCAAAAGGATCCCAAAGACATGTCTGGTATTGGATATAAGTCTTGTCCACCACCATACAATGATAACTACACTGTCATGCCTAATTCTGTCACACTCACCCAAGAAAATGAACCTAATACTATTGAACCTAAAACAATAGTAAAACAAATCACCAATCCTCAAAATAAACTAAGCGTTTACATTGAAACCAATGAGGATAAAATCAAGTTAGGTCACACAGTTAAAATCAAGGAGTGTTCTGACAAGACAGTGGGAGTAATTAAAACAAATAGCCCAATCAAGGCTATTGTTCCTTTTGTGAAATTTATCCCTGCAACTTCTCAAGAAAAGAAAATAAAAACCAAAAAGGTGAATCTACCTACTGAAAGTAGATCTGATAATGAGATAAACTCTCCTAAAAATTCAAGCAAATCAGACACTGATTCACCATCAGTCAAAAGAAAAGTTTATCGTGCCACCAAAACTAAAACAAACTCAGGCCCTCAAACTTCAAACTCAAAGCAAGGAGTTGGCTTTGATATTTTCAACAAAGAGCATGTGAACCAATTTGAAAAGGAAATTCAGAAAAGACAAAGAAAGAATAACCGACCTCAGAAAAACAAGGATGGTAGTGTAGTGAAACTATCTACCAACAAGGTTGATCATAAAGTCTCATCAAAACAAAGGAATGAATCTAATTCCAAATCTGTCAAAACTACAAAATCTGCAACACCAGGATCAGTAGCTAGAAACAAACACATGTACTGTGAAGTGTGTGAGAGGTCTAATCATAGAACAGATAAATACTTTTATAATCAATACTGTTCAATCTGTGATATGAATAACCACTCCACCAAGAACTGTTATTTCAACAAATACTGTTCTGTCTGCAACATGACAAATCAAAATACATCTGAGTGTCTCTTCAAGCAAAAGGGACTGAGAATACCACAGAACAAACCCATCTCTCCACCCATGTCTGAGAAAACTAAAATCAATGGTCGATATCATCACAGAGTTTCTAAGTCTGATGATGAGATGAGAAACCCGAGAAAATCAAACAGATTAAAAAAAATAAAAATCAAACAGTCAAACAAACTAATGATTTTTATAATTCTCAACCAAGGGTTGATAACAAAAAACGAATAAACTTTTTGAAAAGGAACAGGGATCAAAGGTTTGAATACTCATCTGACTCTTCAGTTGAAGTGATTAACCGTTCATCTGTTATAAACAAAATAGACATGATTCCATCATCAAAGTCACCATTTAAAGGAAAATACCAACAGGTTACAATCATGGATAGAAACGGTAAGCCCAAGACCATCATGGCTTGGGTTTCACAGTCTAATTAGTTCTTTCTGTGCTTGTAGGGTCATTCATATAGGTCCAACAGTTTATGGTGTGTGGACAGTAGATGCTCTCGACACATGACTGGAGATCGTTCCCTCCTTCATGACATTAAGCACATTCAAGGAACTACTGTGGCATTTGGAGGAGATTCACAAGGTGGTAGAATTACAGGTGAAGGATCTATGACAAATGGAATGCTGAGCTTTGATCGAGTGAACTACTGCGGGCAGCTGAACTTCAATCTTCTCAGCGTATCTCAGATCTGTGACAAGAAATATTCCACTCACTTCACTGACACTCATTGCAACATTCTGAGACCAGGATTTCAAATTCCTGAAGAATGGGTTGTATTGAAAACACCAAGGAAGAATAACACTTATGTCATTAACCTGAATTCTGCATCTCCACAAGAAGAAACATGTCTTCTATCAAAAGCATCTTTTGATGAATCACAACTTTGGCACAGACGATTGGGACATACAAATTTCAAAAACATGAACAGACTGGTTAAGGGAAATCATGTAATTGGTTTACCTCAAAAATAATTCCACTTTATTGACCACTATTCAGCATGTCTTAAAGGAAAACAACACAAATCGTCTCACAAGCCAAAGTTGGTGAACACCAACAATTCTCCATTGAAACTACTTCATATGGATCTTTTTGGCCCAACTCATGTTATGAGTATGGGAAAGAAACAATATTGTTTGTTGATCATAGATGACTTTTCTAGATTCACATGGGTCTTCTTCCTACTTCATAAAAATGAGGCATCTCAACTAATAAAAGATTTTATCACTAAAATTGAAAATCAAATTGATCTTAAAGTCAAAACAATCAGAAGTGATAATGGGACAGAGTTCAAGAATGAAGATATGAGTTCTTTTTGTACAACCAAAGGCATAGCTCATCAATTTAGTGCAGCTAGAACTCCTCAGCAGAATGGAGTAGCTGAACGAAGAAATAGAACACTAATTGAAGCAGCACGTACTATGCTAGCAGATGCTAAACTGCCAATCACCTTTTGGGCAGAAGCAGTTAACACATCATGCTTTGTACAAAATAGAACTTTGATCGTTAAAGAAAGCAACAAAACACCTTATGAACTCATTTTTCAAAGAAAACCATTTATTGGATTTTTTAAGTCATTTGGTTGTCCAGTCTCAATATTAAACACCCGTGACCATTTAGGAAAGTTTTCATCCAAGTCTGATGAAGGATTCTTTGTAGGTTATTCTTCTGTTTCAAAGGCCTATAGAGTGTTTAATCCCAGATTAAACATTATTGATGATTCAACAAATGTTCAACTCCCAAATCAACTAATGGTCCTGATTGGTTGTTTGATATTGACTCATTTACCAAATCTTTTGACCAATTTCATATGTCTGATGCAGGAAACCTACATTCAGATGCACCTTCATCATTAGTAGAACGAAAGAGTGACTTTCCAATGATTCCTCCAACTTCTATTGAGCAAATGGATGAAGAAGTTCCACTACAAGCTGATCCTGTCAGACATGTCGTTCAACAGCAAAGTGCTTCAATTGGGGATGGTCCAAGTATAATACCCTCTCCAACAGAGATGCCATCCATTGAAGCTAGAAACCAAGAAGAAGCTAGAACTCAAACTCATGTCATCCCTCCTGTTGATAATGAAAGAACTTCAAATGATGGGAGTAATCAAATCCATGCTGACATGGAAGCAGGAACTGAAACAAATTTTGATTACTTCCATAGCTCCCCTACAGTACAAGAAGATGTTGCCTCTCACCATGATGAACTGAATGTCTCCAATCTTGATGTAACCATTGCTGGCGACTCAATTACAACCACAAGAATACATAAAGATCATCCAGTTGACAACATCATTGGTGAATTAACTGAACGGGTGACCAGAAGCAAATCAAGCATAGCCAACATCTGCTTGTTCTCATACTTTCTGTGTCAAACAGTACCCAAAATATCAAAGAGGCTCTTCAAGATAACAGTTGGATTGAAGCAATGCAGGAAGAGTTGCTGCAATTCAAGAAACAAGAAGTATGGCAGCTGGTAGATCTTCCCGAAGGACAATACCCTATCGGCACCAGATGGCTATACAGGAACAAGACTGATGATAGGGGAATCGTCATTAGAAACAAAGCAAGACTAGTAGCTCAGGGATACACACAAGAAGAAGGAATCGATTATGATGAAGTATTTGCCCCTGTAGCCAGACTAGAAGCCATAAGAATCTTTCTTGCATATTCA
This sequence comes from Flaveria linearis, assembly GCA_024085815.1. Taxonomy (NCBI): domain Eukaryota; kingdom Viridiplantae; phylum Streptophyta; class Magnoliopsida; order Asterales; family Asteraceae; genus Flaveria; species Flaveria linearis. The sequence goes on from CM044013.1 coordinate 32,096,622, forward strand.
GCATCCATGAACTTCACTGTTTATCAAATGGATGTGAAATGTGCTTTTCTGTATGGAAAGATTGCTGAAGAGGTCTACGTGAGTCAACCACCTAGATTTGAAGACCCAGATTTTCCTCACAGGGTTTACAAGCTAAACAAAGCCTTGTATGGTCTTCACCAAGCACCAAGAAAGTGGTATGAGACTCTTTCATCATTTCTTCTTGATAATGGATATGAGAGAGGAAAGATCGATCAGACTCTCTTCAGAAAAAGAAAAGCAAAGGACATGTTGCTCGTACAGATATATGTGGATGATATCATTTTTGGCTCAACAAACAAGACTCTATGTAAAGACTTCGAGAATCTCATGCATTGTAAATTTCAAATGAGTGCTATGGGGGAACTCACTTTCTTTCTTGGAGTACAAGTCCAACAGATAGCAGACGGAATCTTATCAATCAATCAAAATATGTGGAAACAATGCTGAAGAAATTCAAGTTTGCTGACTGTCAGTCCATCAGAACTCCTGTGGATACTAAAGTGAAAATTAGACCTGATCCTGAAGGCAAATCAGTGGATCAAACTCACTATCGATCTATGATAGGTTCACTTATGTATCTAACAACCAGTAGGCCTGACATTATGTTTGGTGTTTGTGTGTGTACTAGATATCAAGCAGATCCCAAGGAATCTCATGTCAATGCAGTCAAGAGGATATTCAGATATCTTAAGGGCAAACCTGCTCTTGGACTATGGTATCCAAAGGAAGGAGACTTCAGTCTCTATGCATACACTGACAGTGATAATGGGGGATGTAACTTTAACAGGAAATCCATATCTGGTGGTTGTCAATTTCTTGGTCCTAGACTAGTATCTTGGCAGTGCAAGAAACAAACCAATGTTTCTGTGTCAATAGCAGAAGCTGAGTATATAGCAGCATCAGCATGCTGTTCTCAAGTTCTCTGGATTCAAAACCAGATGCTTGATTATGGTTTTAACTTTCTGCACACTCCAATTTACATTGACAACACAGCAGCAGTTTTTATTACTAATAATCCAGTTCAACACTCAAAAACAAAACATATTGAAATCAGATATCACTTTTTGAGAGATTGTGCTGAAAAAGGATTAATCAAATTGATACAAGTTCACACTGACAATCAATTAGCTGATTTATTCACTAAGGCATTTGATCCAACCGATTTGAATTCTTAGTTCAATCAATTGGTATGATTAATCTTGAGTAAAATAAAAACAAACAAAAACATTCAAATATTTCAAAAATACCAAAAGAAATAAAAAGAAGAAGTATATAGTTTATCTATGGGAAATGATATAATTACAGTCGTTATATCATTCACTGTGCTGATTTATAAAACTTAAAGACTGACATGACTTATCTGATATGTTGGTAGGCTCAACTTGGACAAGACACTACATGCAGTGATAAATTAAAGATTATATTCAACTATGATGTTGTCATCTCATAGTATGTGTAAGTTATGACTTGTCCAAATGTGTGTGTGTGTAGTAACCAAAACACCCCAGGTAATGATGACTTATTAATCTCTTTTACTCACATCAGTTCCTCGTTTGTTTTGCTAAGCAAAGACCTGGAGAAACAAGCACATAGTGCTGATGTCAAGATCCATCAAGATTCCCAATGAGGAACACATCCATCTTGGATGAAACAAACAGAATAAAGATCATTCAAAATGAATGAATCAAAAGAATCCTAAGAGATCACCTTCCAAAGTGAAGTGAAAAGAATTCCAATGTGGATCACAAGTGATAACTGGATCAAAATTAAAAGAATCCCAATGAGGATCAAGTAATATGAGATTTCTAAATTTAAGTATCCTGGTCATGTAAGATGTTGAAAGTTCTACCATACATTGCATGCAGATGGTTAACCTTGCCATGCTTTTGAGTGTGAGGTACATGTTGAATACCCAATCAACTCAAAAACATGATAAGATCATTTGCATCAGAATATTAACCAAAGATGAGTTTAAGAGGACAAACATACTACAATCAATATGTTCATGACATTGTCTGTTTTACTAACAATTGCTTGCATTTGTGAAAGATAAGATTGATATGATCCCAAAGAAAGGTATAACTTTACTTCTTGTACAATAAAGAAAACAAAAATCACAAAAAGATTTCCTTTCAAAATTTTCAAATCCTTCAAAGTTTCTATCCATTATGGATATTAACTTTAGGGGGAGTAATTTAAAATTTTGATCAATTTTGTACAGGTGTTTCCTTTCTTAAAAAAATTTGAAAAACCAAAAACAAGTTGCAAAAACAAAAATCAGAAAATCTGTCTGTGTTGTTGCAGAAGTTATACATAGTATCTTAGTTCTTGCAGACATCTTGATGCACAAAAATCCAAGATAAGTCAACAATAGGAAACTTGATTCACCACAGATGAACAAGTCAATCCAAGCAAGAATTGATGACCCAGAACCAGTCAAAATTCATAAGATCTTGCAACCGACACATCTTGCAACTGACAAACTTCATAAAGTCAATGACATCACTTCATAAAGCATTGAAGAAAATTCATCCAAAACCAACAAAAGCAGAACCATTAAGTTTGAAACTTAATGCGGGTAAGAGTATTGGTTAATACGGGTGAAGGTAACCCAAGCATTCAACCAATGTGGGTAGTGGTTTGTGGACAGAAACATTTGCAATACTAATGCGGACAACAATACTCTACCGCATTAGTCTCGAGATTTAGAACAAGTTGAAGAAATGCGGACAGAGTTTACTCATCCGCATTTGATGAAAGTTGAAGTTTTTGTTCATCCGCATTTACTACAGTGAACAAATGCTGACAAGTTTTTGTTCATCCGCATTTGCTACAGTGAACAAATGCTGACAAGTTTTTGTTCATCCGCATTTGCTACAGTGAACAAATGCTGACAAGTTTTTGTTCATCCGCATTTGCTACAGTGAACAAATGCTGACAAGTTTTTGTTCATCCGCATTTGCTACAGTGAACAAATGCTGACAAGTTTTTGTTCATCCGCATTTGCTACAGTGAACAAATGCTGACAAGTTTTTGTTCATCTGCATTTGCTACAGTGAACAAATGCTGACAAGTTTTGTTCATCCGCATTTGCTACAGTACACAAATGCTGATAAACATTTCTTCAACCGCATTTATTACAGTAATTTTTAATCTGTGCGCATTTGTTTTAAGAACTTGTCAAAAATTGAAATCCATATTAAATTGACTATATAAACCAAAAACAAAAGGTCATTTAATACTTTTCAAAATTGAGAGACTTCAAAGTGAGACGAGTGCCACCAAAAGTTACTATTCATCTTCGTCATCTTCTTCATGTTCTAAACCTCTGATCAAAGTTCGAATCATCGACATTCATACTCCTTCGACTCTTTGCCACAGTATTATCGAAGGATAGGTGAATATCTGAAATTGCTCATACCCTAAATTTCGGACATAAATGAAAAACACGAACTTTGGAAACTAGGTCAAAAAGGAAGCATGCAAAATCAAACAAATGTTCATGAACCATTGTCGATTTCATCAGAAAGACACATGCTAATCATGCAAACCTCAACAAACAGAGGATTTTCACAAGTTCAGTTTGTCGTAGGAACAGAGCATGTAAATACTAAAATGCTGAAATCAAAAGACATCGCCATGGTTAAAATGAGTTGAAATTGAGAAAGAATAATCAATGTAATCAGAGATAACTCATTAAAATGAACATGTATGACTAAATCAGACAAGATGAAATGTATATGAAACAGTATACATGAACGCTCCATTTTGACCAAGAAAAGTCAAAATGTGATAAAATTAGGCTGATTTATGACAAACCATTTGTTGATATGCATTATTCATCACTCTAATTCATATGCCTTGAATGCAGTGTAACATGGCAAACCTCACATGGAGCAAGCTCCATAATGTCAGCGGTTATCTTGATCCTGATGTAACTGAGGCAGAGGGACTGAGGGATATGATCAGATTTCTCCTTACTACAAGAGTGTCTTATGCCATGACAGTAAGACCAATCATTTATGAGACCTTTATCAGGTCATTTTGGAGAACAGCTGAAGTGATTGAAGTTGATGGTGTAAGAACACTAACTGGAAGAATCACTAATGATCATTCCTTAGCTATCACTGAGCAAACTGTGAGACAGTGTCTAGAGTTTGGAGATGATGTTGATGCCCCCATTGAACTTGAAGATGATGACATTATGACCTTCTTTGCCAATATTGGATATGAAGGTGGTTATGAAGGAAATCAAATTGTGAAAGGTCTGGTAGATTTGCAATGGAGTTTTTTGATACACATGTATCAACACTGCTTATCGAAAAGGAAGACTGGATGGAATGATATTCCAGTGACAACCTCCTCTGCCATATGTGCTTTATGCACTAACCGTCCTTTCAACATGTCTGCTTATGTATTCAATGGAATGGTCTCTAACATACAGGAAGGTAGGAGGCATATGTTTTTGATGTATCCCAGATTTATACAGTGCCTCATAAATGAAGCATTTCCTGATCTTGCACCCATAGGACCAGTGATGGACATCCCTCACTATAATGCCAAGTCCTATAGGTACATCACAAAACGAGATCCGAGGAACTTTTATAGTGGTACTTTCTTCCCTCTGTTGCCTTGGATGCAGCAACAGATCGATCGGGGAGGAGTACAAGAAATTGAATCTCCGGATGATGAGCCTGTTCATGAAGAAGAACAAGCAGCAAGTTCTGAAGATAGACAAAGGCCAGTGTCAGCACATGATGATGTAGGTGGTGATCTTCACACTGGACCTTCTGTACATGAAACCAATGTAGCATCACCATCTATTCATTCACCATTACCATCACCATCAAAATCACCACACCAATCTCATCAACCTCAACCTTTTCTCTCACCCCAAACCTCTCCAGTACAATCACCTCATTCACCACCTCACTCACTACCTGTTCACTCACCTCATATTTCACCAGTTCATCACTCTCACACATCTCCCATTCATTCTTCTCCCTCTACTGCTCATGCTGAGTTTGGTGACTCTGCAAGCTCCAGTCATGAATCCAAATCATCATCTGATGATAAGGATGATCACATGCCCATGCCTACAAGGAAGGTGACTTCATAAGCTGCTCCATCTGAGAGCTTTGCTGAATCAGAGACCAACAAGCCGGATGAAAAAAATGAGATGATCTCTGATCTTCTGAAGAAAATATCTAAAATGGAAACTCTCCTGAATAGAAGATCTACCATTATTCAAGACAGACTTCTTGAGATGGATGAAAAGGAGAGAGAATTGAAAGAAATAAAGGGCATGCATGAGAAGAAAATGAAAGAGAAAGAAAGGGAGATTGATATGCTGAAAGAGGCTCTCAGACTATCAAAGGATGAAGTCAGTGGTCATTTGAAAACTCTCAACATCCAAACTATAGTCATGGAAGAACAAGAGGAGTTTATCGAAGAACAGTCCACTTTGATCAATAACCTTGAAAGGGAAGTGGAGGTTCTCAAAAAGAGGGTCTCTGAGCTAGAACTGTTGTTGAAACTGAAATGAGAAGAGGAAAAAGGAAAGAAAGATGAAAGTGATACTGAGAACGGAAAGAGAAGGAGAGGCAATGAAAAAGACGGTGATGATGAAAAATCTTCTGGAGGAAGTGATGATGACTTCCCTCCAACCAAAAAGCAGAGGTTCACTGAGCCTGAAAAAGAGGCAGAAACTAGTGGCTCCAAACCCAGTGAATCAGTACCCGAATCATCTAGCTTGGAGATGATAATGTACACAAAGCAGCCTGAAGAAGTCCACACTGAAGAAACCAACTTCAGTAACATGATGAAAGATCTAGACATGTTCTCAGCTGAAGAATTTGTCATTGATGAGGACTTTTGGGACTTCATTGTGAATCAATGTGCAGATACTGAACCTTTTGTTGTCATACCTCAATCTCCTGTGCCAATTGAAAAGGAATTGAGTATGCAATTGGTTCCTGTTGTTTCACTCTCTGAGGAACAAAAGAAAATGATCAGAGAGCTGTGTGAACAGCAAAAGCAAGAAGAAGAACAAGCTGATGTATCTGTACACATTCCTGAAAAGGAACAGACTGAAGAAGCCCCACATGAGGATGAAATGCCTGAACCCTCTTCTGGCCCAAGCGTGCAAACATATGCCAGAAGAAGGAGCTTTCTTGAGGAAAAGGCCAAAGGAAAGAGGCCTATAGTGGAAGAAGAACCTGCCAAAAAGAAACAGAAAGATGATCCAAGGAGTCTAGCAGCTATTTCTGGATTCTTGGAAGAACATGAACAAGCAAAAGCTCTGCTGAAAAAGAAGGGTGATGTAATTGATCTAGAAGAAGGTGAAATTCCAGGTGGATTCATGGTTGATAAGCCAGTGATCAGTAAAATCCCTATGATTGAAGAACCTTATGTTGCTGAAAAGAATGTATCGGCCAAGTCTGATGAGTTGATGAAAAAGGCTGTATTTTTGATTGATCATGGGTATGACCCAGATGAAGTATTTGGGATGACATATGAAGGGATGCTAGCAGAAGAAGAAAAACTAAACAAGCTGCTAGATCTAACATTCGAAACTGAGTATGAAAAAGCTCAATCCCCCAAATCTTTAGAGGTCAAGACTTCTAAAGCAACATCTACTACTCCTCCTCAACCTATGTTCCCCGATCCTTACAGTATGACAGATAAGGAGATGAAGGATTATCTGTCAACTCAAGGATTTACTAAAAGAAAATTGGGAAACATGAAGACTAATTCCCTAAGGGCTGCAGTCCTTAGGATGATCCTTGAAAAGAAAGAAAGGTTGAAGAAAATGGAGGAAGAGATTACAAGCACCCAACCACGATGAAGAGTTTCAGCTCAACAAATGAGCCTCACTCAGGGAGATCATGACTCCCTGGCACCCATTTTACACAGATATCCTGAGTGGTTTGCTGAGCCTTCTCAACTTGAACTACATGAAGGTCTCACAACTGCAGAAATTATAAAGGGTGTGTCTGCTCCAGGAGGAAAGACAGATCAGAAGATTATAGCCTGGAAGTATGACAGTGACTGGAACATGTTCATGGTGAAGAGAATATTTGGATTGGTCCAATTCTTCACAGAGTACTCTGCTCTGGTGAACTCTCTAATGATCCATGATCTCAAGGAACTAGCCAACTTAAGATTGATAAATCATGGGGCTATGTTCAGGGGATATGAGTTTGAGGACATTCTAAGGATGTTCAAGAGAACTGACAATTTCAAGTCTTTGAAATCTATCTGCATGAGAAAGGGTAGATCTTTTGTTAATCCCCTAGAGAAAAAGAAAAAGAAACCAGCTGAAGAAGTGGTATTCCCTGAACTTAGGGTAAAGCCCACTGAATCCTTGAAAAGAAAGATAGTTGCTGGTACTCACACCTCTGTGCCAATCTCTAATGTTTACTATGATGAAAAGACTTATGAGTTGGTGATTGAAAGGAGGTGGGGAGGAAAAGAAGGAGCTGAGATTCGATTGTTTAGTGGATATGAAGTGAGATTGCTTGATGAATCTTATATGCACTACATATATACCAGGCACTTCAGGGAGATAAGAAACAAGCTTGGTGAAGCTGACATGTACTTCTTTCTCAAGTGCATCAAACTCCTAAAGATGGCCTATGATGGGATCATTAAGAAGAAGGAACAAAGGAGGAAGAAGAAGACTCCTTTGCAATATGGCAACATTGTGAAGTTAGAGGTGGATGTTGATGACTCTCTACTGATTCACAGGGATGGGCTATCAACTGTGTCAATTTGGGAACCTGTGTCACTGAAGAAACTTCCTATTGAAGCTATACACACCATGAGCCAAATGAAGATTCATGTTCTGAATAGAGAGAAGCTGAATGATGCTAAGCAATTCTCCAACATGATCAAGGCTATTCTGGACCCATCATACACAGACCCAACTTCAGCATCATCTCCTCCTACTGCACAAGACCCAGCAGAATCTTCACAACCTGATCCACCCTCAAACCCTTGAAGTACTTAGGCTGTATAATCCTTAGGGGGAGTATTGTTGGACCTTGAAAGGATCATACATGCCAATTCAAGTGATGGATGGTTGTTCTGCTGGAAATCTCCCCAAGTCCAAGAAGAAATGCGGATACAGAAGTCTACATAAGAAGAAAAGAACAAGTGTCGGCTATCCGCATTTGTCAATGCGGAAGACCAAGAACAAATGCGGACAAAGCATTTGTTCTTCCGCATAAACTAATACGGACAGTTGATAAGATGTGGACAAGCCATTTCTTCATCTGCATTAACCTATGCGGGTGATCAGCAACAAATGCGGTCGTGTTTGTTCATCCGCATTAACCAATGCTGATGACCAAACACCAATGCTGCTGATGAAGTACTCATCCGCATTAGTCAATGCGGATGAACAACAGACAAATGCTGATGAAGACTTAGACAGGGTAGTTTAGTCTTTTTGTACAAGCTGTTAGTCAGCCTATAAATAGATTAGAAACCTCGTATGTGAGGTGATTTTTTTTGCATCTTTTGAGACTTCTGAAACATTTGTGTTTCACGAAGAATAGACAATCAGAATATACAGATTAGCTGTATTGTTACTATAGAATGCTAAAAACCCTAGCATTTACTCTGTAACAGTTCATCTAATTAATACAAAGTATGCATTTATGAGTATATTAAGTGTTCTATGTTCATTGATTGCTTGATTCCGCCACTCAATCATTGACTCAATCATCATATTCGATCCTTGTTGATTCACATCAACTGAGAATATCATTCTCAAACCCAGTCAGAAATTATTCAGGGCTTATGCATCATGAAACTACTCATGACCTCTGGGTTGCTTTAAAAGAAAAATTTGGAGGAACCGATGAGGTCTTAGAAAATACTAGGAAAATCCTTGCCTAACAATATGAGACATTCTCTCATAAGAAGGGTGAGACTCTGACTCAAAGTTTGAGCGGTTCTCATGTTTGATTTCTGAGCTGAAAATGGTTAAACAAGAGTATTCAAACAGCCAGATGAACAACCGATTCCTTAGATCCCTTCCTGAGAGATGGGACACATACACTATTGTCCTATGCTCTAGTGCAAATCTGAGCACTCTATCTCTCACCCAACTTCATGGGAAACTGCTGACATTTGAAAGAGAGATAGAACAGAAAAGGAAGTTGTCCTCATCTGGAAAGCTCACTGATGACATTGTATCAGGCAATACTGCACTGATAGGTCACGAGTCATAGTATGCTGCATTAGAATGTGCCTATGATGAGCATATTGATTTCTCTACTAATGATGAACATGCTTTTGTTGGTGTGGATGGTAGTTCAGGTGGCAGCAGTGATAACTGGTGCTTTTTGATGGAAGATTTAAAGGGCATTCCAGATGATGACCTGGAAGAGATGGATATTTTGAGCCAAATGGCAATGATCAATATCAGATCTCAAAAGTTCTACAAAAGAACTGGTAGGAAATTCCCTGGTCTCTCTGGCAAAACCAAAGTTGGTTTTGACAAGAGCAAGTTGAGGTGTCACAAGTGCCATAGGCGTGGACACTTTGCTAGAGAGTGTAGATCATCTGGATCTAACTCATCTGCACCCTTTGTGACCTTCCCAAGCAATAGCTCACAAAATAAAGGGCAATATTCCACTAGTTTTGGTCATCCATCACAAGCTCAGTCATCACCTGCATATTTTGTCCCTCAAGGTCATATGCCATATCCTTACCCCTGCTATTACATGTCTCAGCCAAACCAAGTTCAACCACCCATTTCTCAACAACCACATGCCCTTCCTAAGCCTCAACCATCATAATCTCATCAACAATCTCAACCTCAACAACACAGCTTTTTCACCCCAGGAGTTGTTGACTGGAGCAGTTTACCAGATGATATGTCTGGTCATGAACAACTATTTCCTGGTGCTGGTCAACATGGTGGTGCCAATCCCTTTGGAAACCTTGCCCTCATAGCCCTAGAGTCTACTGATGGTTCATCTTCAAATGCTTCATCACAGGTATCACAGGTATCTTTAGACTCTAAAGCCAAGTTATGTTCTGAATCATGCATAGCCATATTTGCATCTATTATAGAAGCAAATGTATCTTTAATTAATAAAAATCTTGAGCTAGGGCAAGCACTTTCCAAAAGAAAAGCTGAGTTTGAGTCTGTTTTGCATGATAAAAATGATGAAATTCATAAACTAAAATGCCAAATTACAGATGATAAGGCTAGGGAAGAGGTACTTCTAGAGAAGTATAAGGACCTCAAAGAAACACTTGCAACTACCCAAGTAGAGTGTGAACGCTAGGTAACCTCCTGCAAGGGTTTTGAAATGCTTCTCAGCAAGCAATCAGCTTCAAATGTGAAGTTTGGAATTGGTTATAATCACACTGCTCCTCCTACAGATTTTACTCCCAAGGTAGAAGTAGAATTTGAAAGAGAAAGTAATAACCAATCCACCTCATCATGTGATTCATCTTCTGATAAAGCACCAAAGTCAGAGGATGAAGTCAGCATTAATTTCTTACAAAACCAATCAGCTAATGCTGTAACAGCTGATGGTTCAAATGTTGACTGTCACATGATCAAAGAATTGATCACTTCAGGTGTTGTCTCACAAAGTACTGAAAGTACTGAAGCATAAGTTACAACACCTGAAGAACAAACCCAAACTACTGCAAGTACTGAAGGGAAGAAAACTGCAAGTAGAAAGGGTTTGCAAACTACTGAAGAAGATATCAGGAAAGCAAGTACTGAAAGGAAGAAAACTGCAAGTACTGATAGAAAACAGCTGAAGAACAAATCTTCAGTAGTTTCATCTTCTTCAGTAGATGATCAACTAAAGATGAAGAAGAAGCCATGTGAAATATGTGGCTTATTCAATCATCTTACTGATGATTGCTGGTATAGAAAGGGTTCCAAACTCAATCAAAATCAGAACGTTAAAAAGAAGATTAATAAAATGAAAGATGAGTTTGAAACCAAGTTTGTACCAGCAACATCTCAACCTGAAACCCCAAAGTCCTTAAAGAGATCCAAAAAGAAGGAAGGGGTTCATCAGGCAACAGTTGAGGTTGCTCAAAAGAATATGGTGCAACACAGGAACCCATCACAGCCAAGAGCTGATGTGTCTGATGAGCTGGAAGCTTTAGCGAACAATCAGACACAACTTGTCATGATGGTTCAACATCTATTGGGGAGAGTCAACCAATTAGATGCTCCTGAAACCACAGAAAAGGAAAACCAAGCCAAAGGAATCCTTTTCTACACCATCTCCACCACCTCAGACTATTAATCATAACAACCAAGTTAGTACTAAATCTGTTGATGAGAACAGACCCAAAACCAAAAAGGTTTGGGTCTCAAAAACTAACTAATTTGTTGTAATGAATGCAGGGTTCTTCAGCATGCCAAAGAAGCATCTGGTATGTAGACAGTGGAGGATCCATGCATATGACAGGGAGCAGCTCTCTTCTTAATGACTACTCTCAAGGAAAGAAGGGGTTTGTCTCTTTTGGCAATGATGCTAAGGATTACATCATCGGCAAAGGCTTTGTTTCCAATGGTGAAATAAGGTTTAATGATGTCAACCATGCGGAGAATCTCAAGTACAAACTCTTGAGTGTCAGTCAAATGTGTGATAAAGGCCATGTTGCACAACCTCCTGAAGGCCAACAGGACAGGAAGAGTATATGCCTTAGATCTTTCGAAGAAAATTGATCTAAAAGGCCATCCTTGCCTATTCTCCAAGGCTTCTCCTCAGGAATCTGAACTATGACATAGAAGGCTTGCTCATGTGAATCTCAAAAACATGAACCAGCTGATTCACCATGGTTTAGTAAGAGGGTTGCCTATGAAGGAGTTCAAATGTGATGACAACTGCACTGCTTGTTTAAAAGGGAAGCAACACAAGGTCTCAATCCCTCCAATAGATGAGCCAAAGTCCACTGCCTGCTTGCAATTATTGCATATAGATCTTTTTGGTCCTGTCAGAGTGATGAGCATGGCAAAGAAGAAATACTGTCTGGTAATTGTGGATGATTACTCCAGATTTGTATGGACGTTCTTCTTGCACTCCAAAGATGAAGCTGCACAAGCTATTATGAACTTTGTGTTGTATGTTGAGAAACAATATTCCCTTCCAGTCAAGTGTGTGAGGAGTGACAATGGCACAGAATTTAGAAATCACACACTTGATGAATTCTAATTGTCAAAGGGAATCAAGCGGCAGTTTAGCATTCCAAGAACTCCTGAGCAAAATGGAGTAGTGGAGAGAAAGAACAGGACACTAGTTGAAGCTGCCAGGTCAATGTTGGCTGATTCAGGCTTGCCATTGACATTTTGGGCTGAAGCTATAAACACAGCTTGCTATGTGCAGAATAGGGTATTAGTAAATTAGAGGTTGATGAAGACTCCTTATGAAGTGCTACATCATTTGACCCCTTTGATTTCATTTTTTAGAGCATTTGGGTGTCCCTGTTATATTCTCAACACAAAGAATCCACTCCAGAAATTTGAATCAAAGGTGGATGCCGGGTATTTTGTTGGTTATTCATCTACTTGCAAGGCATACAGAGTTTTCAACTGCAAAACAAAGATGGTTGAAGAGACTTTGCATGTGAAGTCTAATGAATCTCTAAAGGACAAGATTCCACAAAACCCTATGGAGTTATTTGATTTGGACATACTGCAATATGTTCCTTATCAAAATCCAGCTATTGTTCCGGTCAATAGTTCTCCACCTGGTGGTACTGATGATGATGTTGACAGTACTCACCTTTTCAGGTTTAGTGATCAACTGCCTGAGTCATCTAAACCTGATGCTCCTGTAGCCTCAGTAGCTCCATCCACAACAAATGCTGATGAGATTTCTGAATCATCTACTTCATTTGAGTTGCCATCTCCTATATGGTTTCAAGAATCTCCATCAACATCTGTTGCTGCTGAATCTCCTACAAACACTTGCACAGACCTCATTGTTTATCAAGAGCTGAAGGATCACCCAATATCTCAAATCATTGGTGATATCAATGCTGGAGTCTCAACCAGAAGTCAATTGTCCAATTTCTGCTTCTATGCTCTCTTCATCAGTCAGCAAGAGCCAAAGAACTATCATGTTGCATTAAGAGACAATGGATGGGTAGAAGCAATGCAGCTTGAGCTTCTTCAGTTCAAAAAACAACAAGTGTGGGAGCTCATTCCTTTACCCCAAGGTAAGTGTGCAATAGGCACTAAATGGGTGTTTAGGAATAAAACAGATGAAAAGGGCCAAATTGTTAAGAACAAGGCTAGACTGGTTGTACAGGGGTTCGCACAGGAAAAAGGTATTGATTATTATGAAACCTTTACCCCTGTAGCCAGACTGGAGGCAATTAGATTGTTCTTAGCTTATGCTGCTTTTAATAATTTTAAAGTTTTTCAAATGGATGTCAAAAGTTCATTTTTATATGGTAAAATAAAAGAAGAGGTTTATGTGTGTCAACCACCAGGTTTTGAGGATAATAAACATCCAGATTGGGTGTATAAGCTTGATAAGGCTCTATATGGGTTGAAACAAGCTCCTAGAGCCTGGTATGAAACATTGTCTAACTTTCTTCTTCAAAATAATTTCACTAGAGGCTCCATAGATAAAACTTTATTCATTAAGAAAGTAGGGCAGCATAAGCTACTTGTTCAAATTTATGTTGATGATATTATTTTTGCATCATCTGATCCACAGTTGTGTGATGAATTTACAAAGCTAATGCAAAAGAAGTTTGAAATGAGTGCAATGGGAGAATTACAGTTCTTTCTGGGTTTGCAAATCAATCAAAGGACTGATGGAACCTTCATTCATCAGTCCAAATATACAAAAGATCTTTTGAATAAGTTTGATTTAAAAAACTGTAAGCCCTGTTCTACTCCCATGAGCAGCACCACACAACTGGATGTTGATCAGAAAGGTAAAGCGGTTGATGAAACCCTTTACAAATGTATGATGGGTCCTTGATGTACCTTACAGCTTCTAGACCAGACATTATGTTTGCAACATGTGTCTATGCTAGATTTCAGGCTGCACCTAAAGAATCCCATTTGATTGCAGTCAAAAGGATCTTTAGATACTTGCAAGGTACTCAATCTCTAGGACTTTGGTATTCTACTGGGCATTCTTACAAATTAGTTGCTTTCTCAGATAGTGACTATGCAGGGTGCAAAGTCACCAAAAAATCCACTTCTGGTGGATGCCAATTTCTAGGCAATTGTTTAGTTTCATGGCAGGGTAAGAAACAAACTTCAATTGCTACATCAACTGCTGAAGCAGAGTACATTGCTGCTGCAAGTTGTACATCCCAGGTACTCTGGCTTCAGAATCAATTGTTAGATTATGGCATTACAGAGACTAAGACACCATTACTCATGGATAGTGCTTCAGCTCTTTGTATAGTTATGAATCCAGTCCAGCATTCTAGGACCAAACATATTGAGATCAAACATCATTTTATTACGGATTGTTATGAAAAAGGTTTGATTGATACAAAGTTTGTTCCTAGTGCTGATGAGCTTCCAGATATCTATACTAAGCCTTTAGACAGTGCACATTTTCAAAATCTGGTGCTAAGGCTTGGTATGCTGCAGCTGGAATAATTGACTAATACTGATGCTCTCAGGTCACAAGTACTGATAAGCATTAGTATACAAAAGTCAAACATAAGTACTGATGAGTTATTTTGTCTTCAGTATTTTTCATATCTACTAATGTGTTATAACTACTGAAGACTAAAATACTTCAAAGTACTGAAGTACATTATTTGTTGAAAAGAACTGATGAAGTTACAACTACTGATGTGGTTATAACTACTGATGTCTATTTCTAACAAATAAGTACTGAAGAACAAATTTTGTCCACAAGTACTGATGTGTAATCTTACACATAAGTACTGAAGACAATATTTGTTCACAAGCTCTGAAGAATAATTTATTTCATCAGACCTTCTGAACATCTGTTTACAAGAGCTGAAGAATAAATATTCATAAGAGCTTATGACCAATGAAACATCTGAAACATCAGACAAAGTCTGATGTGTAAGTGTTGAGGTCAGAATGAAACAACTGAATTAACGACAACAGCTGATGAGTAACTTTACTCTTCAGCTGATTCAAACAACTGATGTTTCATTTCAAAACAACTGAAGGACAAAACCATGTCTTCAGTAGTTTACAACTACTGATGTCTAACACCAATTCCTCAGTTTTTTACAACCTCTGAAGGACAAAACCATGTCTTCAGTAGTTTCAACTACTGATGACTAACACCAAGTCCTCAGACGTTTATAACAACTGAAGCCAAAACCATGTCTTCAGTAGTTTATAACTACTGATGACTAATACCAAGTCTTCAGTTGTTTACAACCTCAGAAGGTTAAAACCACGTCATCAGTCGTTTAAAACAACAGATGACTAACACCAAAACTTCAGTCATTTTCTTTCAGCCGTTTCATACCCATACCCTATAAATACCTAACCCTAACTTCAGAGTTTTTCATTCTCTCACAAACCTAACGTTCAAAAACTCTGAAACCTCTCTCCTAACATTAATGGCGACCATGCAGCTCAAACCAAGACACAACTGTGTTGCCTACCTTACCAAATCACCCTTTTGGACCAAGTTTGATAATGCCATTGATCTAATGGTCCATTCTCCATACAAAACGGCCTTTCTTCTTAATCCGACCATCTATGCCGAATCCCTAAACTAGTTCTGGACGAATGTCACCCTTACCACTGGGGAGAATGACACCGAGGTCTCTCTCCAGTCGTTCGTCAACAACCAAAAGGTGGTCATCACTTCTGCAAATATTCGCCAAACCCTAAATTTGAATGATGTCACCTTCATCACTGAGTATCCAAAATGCACAACCGATCTATCTTTTGCCCACCATGGATACCAGGGTGACCTTAGTGCTTCTACCATCCTCAAGAAGCACTTCCATGATGCTGAGCAATTGATCTTTCACATGGTCAATGTCTGTCTTGCCCCTAAATCTTCTTCATGGGATCAAATGTCATCCAGGTGGCAACAGGTATTGTTTTCTATCCTTGAGCAACAAAATCTTAATTTTTCTGAGATAATATTTTAGAATATGGCTGTGAAACCCTTGGCTAACCGATGGATATTATATCCAAGGTTCATCATGGCTATCATTGAAAACCAGCTTCAAGCTGAGGGACTTGTTGGCCTTGGAGTCCCTGCTCTGGCAGTATTGCCTGAAGTATACTCCAGGCACAACTCAGACCAAAATGTCAAATAAGCTGCCAAGCTGCTAAAACCCAAGCAGCGGGAACCCACAGCTCCACCTCCAAATCCAAAGTCCCCACCAAGCCAAAAGCCAAAAAGCCCAAAAAGGCTACTCAGGGAGTTGAGTCCCCTGAGGATGCCCCTGCATAACAAAGGCAGGAAGTAGCTACTGGTAATCCCCCAGTAGTTACAAGGACTCTACCAGCCAAAACCGCTCGTGCATCCTCTCAACAGGAGCCTGAAGCAACCACTTCCGGGGCAGCCACATCCTTGGAACCTTTCTCACTTGAGAAGGTTACCATTAAAGAGCACCACTCTCCCCAGGTGCAAACAGATTCATCCCAATCTCCCCCTACAACCACCCCAAAAAGCCCCACATTTATCATAGCAGAAGTGCTGACTCAGCTCAACACTCCACCCTCTCCCCAGGCACCTATCACAACTAGGAAAACCCCAACCAAAGAGAGGGAGGAACCAAGTGTTGCTAAGAACCCCCAGCATAGGGATAACAATGTTCTATCTCCCAGTGTGGAAGAGGAGATCAGAACATCTGGTGAGGCTGCCACTTCTCTTGCTTTAGCACATGAACAAGATGAAGTCGGTAACATCTCTAAGTCCTCACCAGAGGCAACTGCCGATGAAGGATCCTCTCCTGAGGCAGGAATTCCCCCGTACCAAGACAAAGGGGCACATGTGATTACTGAGCCACACTCAGCACATGTACATCCTGATCTAATCAGGAGGTCAGGTGATTTAGCTAACACTAATGATGACCTGGGCTTCTTTTATGATGTTCTAGCCCAGAATACCATTCTTTAGGATGAGGTGAGTAGACTCAAAGAGCTACTTGCCAAAATGACTCAAAAATCAAGTCCATCTGCCACCATTAACCCACAGATGGAACCTTCTATAAAGGTCTCACAAACACAGAGCCACTCCCAAAATCTCAGCCACCAGCCCCTGCTTCTAGCACTATTTCTCAGGGACAGAACCCCCCTGAGCAAATGGTTGCTATCTTTCAAAATTCCCTGCCTCTCATCACACCTATCATCACTGACATAGTGAATAAAAACCTTGATGAGAGGCTTGCCTCAAACTTACAAACCCTAGTGGATGATGTTGTGACCAAAAGGCTTTCTGACAGTCAAACCCCTACAACCAATGCAACCAAAAAGGGGGAGACTTAGTCAGTGAAAGCAATCAAGAGGAAGAGAATGGAGGAGGAGAAAGAGAAAGAGAAAGAAGTAGAGAAGGAGGTAGAAATTGAGAGGGAGATGGTAGTAGATACTGAGAAAGAGAAGGAGAGTGAGAAGGGAAAAGAAAAGGAAAAGGTGATTGAAAGTGAAAAAGACTTTCATGTCACATATAAAAAGAATAAGGGTGGAGAAAGGGAGAAGGAGAAGGAGCTAGCAGTCATAGTCAAGGAAGCTGATGCCCAACACAGCGGGTCAATGGATAAAATCATTGATCAGCTGTTTAGGAAAGGCTTTGACACTGCTGAGCTAGATACTGAGATAAGGAAGTTGGAAGTACAGGAGATTGAAAGCCGATGGTCTGGTCCTAGTGAACAAGAAAAGGAGAGATTAGAAGCTATGGCCAGATTCATTTCGAAGTATTTGGGGAGATCAGTCCTGGAAGTCAAATCTTGGTCCAGGGATAGCATCTTGCAAATAACCACCAAGATCTGTTCGTCTGAGGTATTCACCAAGGGGCTGATCATAGAAGCCCTAAGTGAAACTGGTGCTGGGAGCAGGACTGAAGTAGCCAAGCACACCAAAGCCTCACTTACATCCAAATTGCTAGAACAGCCTGCCTAATCTCCCACACCAAAACAATCCATATCATAACCCACAAAACCAACTCCCTTACCCACAAAACCAATAGCCGATGATGCACCCCAAAAGAGGAAGAGAAGGGTGTTTAGGCTTGAAGAAGAAGAAGAAGATGATGATGATGATGAAGATAAGAACAGGCTACCAATTTCAGCTGTCATTCCATTGCTGAAGGCCAAAAGTCTCCCTCTAACAATTACTCCTGAGATCCAAAGGCAAACTGTTAAAGTGAAGCTAGAAGAAGAAGAGCTTCACAAACAGCATGATGAGGAATTGTTGAGAAGGGTTGACAAAGCTTATGCTGCCACTTCATCAATCATAAATATGAAGAAACATGCTCAGAGATTATACACTCTCAGACAAACATTTCAATATCAAAAAGAGAGAGTGAGGATTTGGCCTGATCCCAGGGTGTCTTATAGGATTTATAAGAAAGACATTCTACAGAGATACAAGGGCCAAGTAAAGAAGATCATAGATGAAGTGATCATACTGGCCATTGTAATATCACCCTGGGAGATCCTTGATGACTTCAAGAAAGCCTATAAAGCTAATCTGCCCCCATAAAAGATGCTAGAGAATAGAGTGGTCAAAAAGGGGTTAGTGTATAAGAGGCTTGAGGAAGTTAGGAAGAATGAGCTCCAGTTGTTTCTAAAGGGTAATCACCCTGATGAATTTGCCTACAGAGCAATAACAACTGTGGAGCTCAAAAATGGGAAACAGGTCAAAAACCTGTCTGAGTACTATGGGCCTGAGTCACTTTTTGAGGGAGAAGCAGAAGAGCTCACCATGGAAGAACAAATAGTCTTCCTTGAGGCCTACATAAGAGAGTTTTATAGACTCATAGTTGGGAAGTAGGTTTCATAGATGGGGTAACAGCTCTGTGTCCAGTTCCCCAAGACAGAGTTCCCATCCATCCTTTGATAATCATACTTTTTGAAACCTCTTCCCAGGCCTGTGTTGATCTGGGTCATTTCTGAGCTGATCCAGAAGAAAAAGACCAATCTTATGCCAAATAAGTGGGACATCAAATAAGCTTAAAGGTTTTGGCTGCATTGGTTCAGGGGGAGTTTGTTGGACCAAAAGAACTAATGAGCCAGATCAGAAAAACCTTTAAGTCCTACAGACATCGCAACAACTGCTGAAGACTTCATAAGCTGATGATGACAACAACTGAAGACTTCATCAGCTGAAGTACAAAGACCGAAGATATCAGCTGAAGTTCAAAGACTGAAGACAACAACTGAAGACATCAGCTGAAGACATCAGCTGATGACAACAGCTGAAGTTCAAGTCTGAAGTTCAAGTACTGAAGACTTCAGAGGTTGTCACAATAGCTGAAGAAGTATTCTTCAGTTGTTGTGATGGTTTTCTTTTTCAGTAGTTTCCTTTCAGTTGTTTCCTTTTAGTAGTTTCTTATCAGTAGTTTTCTTTTATGTTTCAGTACTTTGTAAAATGTCTGAAGAGCATGTTCTTCAGACGTTGTAGTTTCAGTAGTTTCTTTTCAGTAGTTGTAATAGTTTACACTTGTCCTTTGTAAGAAGATGTCAGCTGTTAGACATCTTCAGTAGTTTAGTCTACTTTCAGTAGTTTGTTGTAATATCGGTTAGATGTCACTATCAAGTAACATCACTGACGTCATCTTTCCTATAAAAGGAAAGATGACTTAATTGTAAAAGTACCGAAGCGTGTGTTGAATGAAAATATATCTTTTGGCAGAAATTCTCTCTCTCTCTATAACCATACTGTTTCATTGATACATCTTGTGTGTTCTTGCTATAATTTGTTCTAATTCGTACTCTATTCCGCTGCAAATCCAATCTAATTGATCAAACAAGATGCTTAGATCCTTTCAAATGAAAAAGATGATGAGATTCACAAACTAAAATGCCAAATCACTGATGAAAAGGCAAAGGTAGAGGTCATCTTAGAGAAGCATAAGGACCTCAAACAAACACTTGCGGTAACCCAGGTAGAGTGTGAACATTGGGTAACATCATGCAAGGGGTTTGAAATTCTTCTCAACAAACAAACAGCTTCAAATGTGAAGTTTGGGGTTGGTTATAATCACTCTGCTCCTCCTATAGAGTTTACTTCCAGGTTAGAAGTAGAATCTGAAGGAGAAAGCAATTACCAATCCACATCATCATGTGCCTCATCCTCTGATAATGAACCAAAATCAGAGGATGAAGTCAGTATTAGCACCTCAGAAAATCAATCAGCTGATATAGAAACATATTCTTATACTGTTGGATGCACAAATGTCATCCAGGGAGAAACAGCTGAGGGTGTTGTTTTAACCGAGATAAATGAAGGTGAAAAAGTTTTTGAGAAAATTAATCTAAAACTTGTAGAATCTAATAGTACTAATGCTAAAAAACACATGATCAGGAGAAAGTTGATCACTTCAGGTGTTGTCTCACAAAGTACTCAAAGTACTGAAGGGCAAGTCACAACACCTGAAGAACAAACCAAAACCACTGAAAACAAAAAGGGTTTGAAAACTGCTGAAGAGTCTTTAGGAAGTCCAAAAGTACTGATAGAAAACTTCTGAAGAACAAATCTTCAGTAGTTAAGAATCCGTCAGTACTTAACGTAAGTACTGAAAGGAAGAAAGTACTAAAGAACAAACCTTCAGTAGTTTCATCTTCTTCAGTAGTTGATCAACTGAAGATGAAGAAAAAGCCATATGAAATATGTGGCTTATTCAATCATCTCTCTGATGACTGCTAGTATAGAAAGGGTTCTAAATTCAACAAAGATAAGAACGCCAAAAAGAAAATTAATAAAATGAAAGATGAATTTAAAACCAAGTTTGTACCAGAGGCATCTCAACCTGAAAACCCAAAATCGTTAAAGAAATCCAAAAAGAAGGAAGGGGTTTATTAGGAAACAGCTGAAGGTGTTCAATGGATTCCTTATGGAATACCAAAACACCAGACTAAGTCTGTGTCTTCCAAAAGTGAGAAAATGGTGAAACACAGGAACCAATCAAAAACAAGAACTAATGTGTCTGATGAACTGAAGGCTTTAGCAAACAATCAGACACAACTTGTTATGATGGTTCAACATCTGTTGGGGAGAGTCAACCAAATAGATGTACCTGTGATTAAACCACAGAAAAGGAAAACCAAGCCAAAATCAAAGGAATCCTTTTCCGCACGATCTCCACCTCCACAGGCTGTTAATCATGACAAACCAGATAGTGTAAAATCTATTGATGAGAACAGACCCAAAACCAAAATGGTTTGGGTCTCAAAAGCTAACTAGTTTTTTTTGACAAATGTAGGGTTCTTCAGCATGCCAAAGAAGCATCTGGTATGTGGACAGTGGAGGATCCATGCATATGACAGGGAGCAGCTCTCTTCTTAATGACTACTCTTAAGAAAAGAAGGGATTTGTTTCATTTGGTAATGATGCTAAAGGTTACATAATCGGCAAAGGCTTTGTTTCTAATGGTGAAATAAGGTTTGATGATGTCAACCATGTGGAGAATCTCAAGTACAACCTCTTGAGTATCAGTCAGATGTGTGATAAAGGTCATGTTGCCCTTTTCACCAGCCAGAACTGCAGGATTCTGTCTTCCAAAGTTCTGAGTTTGATTGACAAGGTACTAGATGAACATACTGTCCTGAAGGCCAACAGGATAGGAAGAGTATATGCCTTAGACTTATCAAAGAAAATTGATCTAAAAGGCCATCCTTGCCTGTTCTCCAAGGCCTCTCCTCAGGAATCTAAACTATGGCACAGAAGGCTTGGTCATGTGAATCTTAAAAACATGAACCAGCTGATCTATCATGGTTTAGTGAGAGGACTGCCAGTGAAGGAGTTCAAATGTGATGACAACTGCTCTACTTGTTTAAAAGGGAAGCAACACAAGGTATCATTTCCTCCAATAGAAGAGCCAAAGTCTACTGCCTGCTTGCAATTACTGCATATGGATCTTTTTGGTCCAGTAAGAGTGATGAACATGGCAAAGAAGAAATACTGTCTGGTAATTATGGATGATTACTCCAGATTTGTATGGACTTTCTTCTTGCATTCAAAAGATGAAGCTGCTAAAACCATAATATACTTTGTGTTGTATGTGGAAAAACAGTACTCCCTTCCAGTCAAGTGTATGAGGAGTGAAAATGGCACAGAATTTAGAAACCACACACTTGATGAATTCTACTTGTCTAAGGAAATCAAAAGGCAGTATAGCATTCCAAGAACTCCTGAACAAAATGGAGTGGTGGAAAGAAAGAACAGGACACTTATTGAAGCCGCCAGGTCAATGTTTGCTGATTCTGGTTTGCCACTGACCTTTTGGGCAGAAGCTGTCAACACAGCTTGCTATGTGCAGAATAGAGTTTTAGTAAATTAGAGGCTGATGAAGACTCCTTATGAAGTGTTACATCATTTGGCCCCTCTGATTTCATTTTTTAGAGCCTTTGGGTGTCCCTATTACATTCTCAACACAAAAAATCCACTTCAGAGGTTTGAATCAAAGGTGGATGCTGGGTACTTTGTTGGGTATTCATCCACTAGCAAGGCCTACAGAGTTTTTAACTGCAGAACAAAGATAATTGAAAAGACCTTGCATGTGAAGTTTAATGAATCTCCAAAGGACAAAATCCCACAAAACCCTGTGGAGCTATTTGATTTGGACATACTGCAATATGTTCCTTATCAAGTCTCCAGCTGTTGAAGTTTCTGAAAATCCATCACCTCCTGCAAACAGTTCTTTATCTAGTGGTACTGATGATGATGATGATGACAGTATTCACCTTTTTAGGTTTAGTGATCAACTGCCTGAGTCATCTAAACCTGATGTTCCTGTAGCTTCAGTAGCTCCATCCATAACAAATGCAAATGTGATCTCTGAATCATCTACTTCGTTTGAATTGCCATCTCCTTTATGGTTTCAAGAGTCTGAATCAACATCTGTTGCTGTTGAATCTCCTGCAAACACTTGCACAAATTTTATTGTCTATCAAGAGTTGAAGAATCACCCAATGTCTCAAATCATTGGTGATATCAATGCTAGAGTTTCAACCAGAAGTCAATTGTCCAATTTCTTCTTCTATGCTCTCTTTATCAGTCAGCAAGAGCCAAAGAACTATCATATTGCATTAAGAGACAATGGATGGGTTGAAGCCATGCAACTTGAACTTCTTCAGTTGAAAAAGCAGCAAGTGTGGGAGCTGGTTCCTCTACCCCAAGGTAAGTGTGCAATAGGCACTAAATGAGTGTTTAGGAATAAAACTGATGAAAAAGGTCAAACTGTCAAGAACAAGGCCAAACTCGTTGTACAGGGGTTTTCAAAAGAAAAAGGTATTGATTATGATGAAACCTTTGCCCCTGTAGCCAGACTGGAGGCAATCAGATTGTTCTTAGCTTATGTTGCTTTCCATAATCTTAAAGTTTTTCAAATGGATGTCAAAAGTGCATTCTTATACGGTAAAATAAAAGAAGAGGTTTATGTGTGTCAACCACCAGGTTTTGAGGATAATAAACATCCAGATTGGGTGCATAAGCTTGATAAGGCTCTGCATGGGTTAAAACAAGCTCCTAGAGCCTGGTATGAAACACTGTCTAATTTTCTTCTTCAAAACAATTTCACTAGAGGCTCCATAGATAAAACTTTGTTCATAAAAAAAGTAGGACAGCATAAGCTACTTGTTCAAATTTATATAGATGACATCATTTTTGCATCCTCTGATCCATAGTTGTGTGATGCATTTACAAAATTAATGCAACAAAAGTTTGAAATGAGTGCCATGGGAGAATTACAGTTCTTTCTGGGTTTGCAAATCAAACAAAGAGCTTATGGAACTTTCATTCATCAGTCAAAATATACAAAGGATCTTCTGAAAAAGTTTGATTTACAAAACTGTAAACCCTGTTCTACTCCCATGAGCAGCACCACACAACTGGATGCTGATCAGAAAGGTAAAGAAGTTGATGAAACCCTTTACAGATGTATGATTGGTTCCTTGATGTACCTTACAGCTTCTAGAACAGACATTATGTTTGCAACTTGTGTCTGTGCTAGATTTCAGGCTGCACCTAAAGAATCCCATTTGGTTGCAGTTAAAAGGATCTTTAGATACTTGCAAGGAACTCTATCTCTAGGACTTTGGTATTCCACTGGGCACTCTTGCAAATTGGTTACTTTCTCTGATAGTGACTATGTAGGGTGTAAAGTAACCAGAAAATCAACTTCTAGTGGATGCCAATTTCTAGGCAATTGTTTGGTTTCTTGGCAGAGTAAGAAACAAACTTCAATTGCTACATCAACTGCTGAAGCAGAGTATATTGCTGCTGTAACTTGTACACTTCAAGTACTCTGGCTTCAGAATCAATTACTAGATTATGGCATTACAGAGACTAAGACTCCATTACTGATGGACAGTGCTTCGGCTCTTTGTATTGTTAAGAATTCAGTCCAGCATTCTAAGACCAAACACATTGAGATCAGACATCATTTTATCAGGGATTGTTATGAAAAAGGTCTGATTGATCCAAAGTTTGTTCCTAGTGCTGATGAGCTTGCAGATATAATTACTAAGCCTTTGGACAGTGCAACTTTTCAAAATCTGGTGCTAAGGCTTGGTATGCTACAGTTGGAATGAATTGACTAATACTGATACTCTCAGATCACAAGTACTAATGAGCATAAGTATACAAAAGTCAAAAATAAGTACTGATGAGTTATTTTGTCTTCAACATTTTTCAAAACTACTGAAGTGTTATAAAAACTGAAGACTAAATTACTTAAAAGTACTGAAGTACATTATTTGTTGAAAAGAACTGATGTAGTTACAACTACTGATGTGGTTATAATTACAGATGCCTATTTCTAATAGATAAGTATTGAAAAACAAATTTGTCCAAAAGTACTGATGTGTAATCTTGAGCATAAGTACTGAAGACAAAATTTGTTCACAAGTTTTGAAGAATAATTTATTTCAAAAGATCTAATGCACAAATGTTCAGAAGAGCTGATGCATAAATATTCAAAAGAACTGAGGACTAATGAAACGTCTGAAAATCAGACAAAGTCTAATGAGTAAATGTTGAGGTCAGAATGAAACAACTGAAACCTGTGAATTGACGACAACAACTGATGAGTAACTTTACTCTTTAGCTGTTTCAAACAACTGCTGTTTCTTTAAAACAACTGAAGCCAAAACCAAGTCTTCAGTAGTTTCAAACTACTGATGATTAAAACCAAGTCTTCAGACGTTTACAACATCTGAAGGTTAAAACCATGTCTTCAGTCATTTCAAACAACTGATGACTAACACCAAAACCTTCAGTTGTTTTCTATCAGCCGTTTCATAGCCTATAAATACCAAACCCTAACTTCAAAACTTTTCCTTCTCAGAACTTTATTATTCAAATTCTCAGAACTTCCCTCCTGCATTAATGGCGACCATGCAACTCAAACCCCCGCCATAACTGTGTAGCTTACCTCACCAAATCAGCCTTCTGGAACAAGTTTGATGACGCCATCGATCTGATGGTTGAATCTCAATACCAAACAGCCTTTCTTTTGAACCTAACCATATACTTAGAAACCCTACAATAATTCTGGACAAACGTAACACTCATAACTGGTGAGAATGATGGCGAGATCGCTCTCCAGTCGTTGTCAATCAGAAGAAGGTGGTCGTAACTTCTGATATTATTCGGAAAACCCTAAATCTGAATGATGCCAACTTCGTCACCGAATACCCTAAGGGTACAACAGACTTATCCTTCACCAACAATGCGTACGAAGGCGACCTAAGTGCT
Organism: Flaveria linearis; assembly: GCA_024085815.1. Taxonomy (NCBI): domain Eukaryota; kingdom Viridiplantae; phylum Streptophyta; class Magnoliopsida; order Asterales; family Asteraceae; genus Flaveria; species Flaveria linearis. The sequence goes on from CM044013.1 coordinate 32,122,528, forward strand.
ACCATAATTTTGAAAAAGCACTTCCCTGACCCCAAACGCCTACTCTTCCACATGGTCAACGTCTGCCTTGCCCCCAAGACCTCCTCATGGGATCAAATGTCTTCAAGGTGGCAGCAGGTATTGTATTCAATCTTTGAACGCCAAAACTTAAATTTTTCTGAAATTATATGTTTAGAATTAAAAGATCTGGCCTTGAAACCTGTGGCTAACAGATGGATATTATATCCAAGGTTTCTTATGGCCATTATTAAAAACCAACTAAAAACTGAAGGCCTTGTTGGCCTAGGAGTCCCTGCTGTGGCAGTTCTGCCTGAAGTACACTCCAGGCACAACTCGAACACACAACTCAAAGAGGCTGCCAAGCTGCTAAAACCCAAGCAGCGGGAACCCACAGCCTCATCCTCCAGATCCAAAGTCCCCTCCAAGCCAAAATCTAAAAAGCCTAAAAAGGCTACTCAGGGAGTTGAGTCCCCTGAGGATGCCCCTACAGCACCAAGGCAGGAAGAAACTGCTGGTAGTAATCCACCAGCAGTTACACAGACTCGACCAGCCACAACCGCTCAGGTATCCTCTCAACAGGATCTTGAAGCAACCATTTCTGGGGATGCCACATTACTGGAACGTCTCTCATTTGAGAAGGTTGCCATTGAAGAGCACCACTCACCCCAGGTGCAATCTGCTTCACACCTATCTCCTACTGCAACCACCCCACAAAGCCCAACTTTTATCATTGCAGAAGTGTTGAGTTAGCTAAACACCCCACCCCCTCCCCAGAAACCTATTACAACTGGGAAAACCTCAACAGTTGAGGGGGAGGACTATAGTGTTGCTGATAACCCACAGCACAGGGATTACACAGTTCAATCTCCCCGTGTGGAGGAGGAGATCAAAACTTCTGGTGAGGCTGCCACTTCTCCTACTTCAGCACATGAACAGGCTGAAGTTGGTAACATTTCTAGGACCTCACCAGAGGCAACTGCCGATGAAAGGCATAATCCTGACGCAGGAAGTCCCCAGTACCAAGAAAAAGGGGCACATGTGATCACAGATCTACACTCTACACATGTTCATCTTGATGTAATCAGGAGGTTCGATGATTCAGCAACCACTGATGATGACCTAGGCTTTTTCTATGATGTTCTAGCCCACAACACCATTCTTGAGGCTGAGGTACGCAGACTACAAGAACTGCTTGCCAAAATGTCTCAAGAATCAAGACCATCTGCCCAAATTCACCCACAGATGGCACCTTCTTCTGAAGGTCTCCCACATACTGAGCCACTCACAACAACTCAGCCACCAGCCTCTGATTCTGGCACCATTTCTCAGGGACAGAACCCCTCTAAGTAAATGGTTACTGCCTTTACATCTTCCCTGCCTCTCATCACTCCCATCATAGTAACATTGTACATCAAGCTCTTGATGAGAGGCTTTCCTCCAATATTCAAACCTTAGTTGATGATGTAGTCACTAAAAGACTTTCTAACATTCAAACCCCTGAACCCAATGCAACCAAAAAAGGGGAGTCTAAGTCAGTGAAAGCAGACAAGAGGAAGAGAGTTGAAGAGGAAAAGGAGAAGGAGAAAGAAAAGGATTTCCATGTTACTTACAAGAAGAGGAAGGGTGGTGAAAAGACTCTCCTTGAGAAGAAGTTAGAAGAACTGATCAAAGAAGCTGATAAGCAACATAGAAGATCAATGGATAAAATTATTGATCAGCTTTTCAGACAAGGATTTGACACTGCCAAACTTGACACTGAGATCAGAAATCTGGAAATACAAGAGATTGAGCACTAATGGGCCAGCTATAGTAAGAAAGAAAATGAAAGGCTGGAAGCTATGGTCAGGTTTATATTGAAGTATTTGGGGAGGACAATCCTCGAAGTGAAATCATGGACCAGGGACAGTATTTTGGAGATAACCAACAAAATCTGTTCGTCTGAAGTATTTACCAAAGGATTGATCATAGAAGCCCTTGATGAAGCTGGTGCTGGGAGCAGGACTGATCTGGCAAAGTGCTCCAAAGCCACACTTACAACTAAAATGCTAGAGCAGCCTGTACAATCTCCCACACCAGAATAACCAACATCACAACCCATAAAACCAACTCCTTTACCCAAGAAACCAACACAAATAACTACCGATGATGCACCCAAGAGGAAGAGAAGGGTGTTGAGGCTTCAAGAAGAAGAAGAAGATGATGATGAGGAAGATAGGCTGCCTATTTCAACTGTTGTTAAAACAAAAGGGAAGATGCCTGATGCATTAAAGATAATTGCCAGGAGTCAACCAACAACGATCACAAATGCCATCCAGAGGCAAACTATAAAAGTAAACTTGAAGAAGAAGAAAAGCACAAACAACATGATGAGCAGTTGTTGAATCTGGTTGATAAAGAGTTTCCTCAGTCTACATCGATACAAACTATGAGGAAACATGCTCAGAGATTGTATGCTCTCAGATTTACATTTCAATATTAGAAAGAGCGAGTTAGAATTTGGCTTGATCCCAGGGTGAGTGATAGAATCCACAAGAAGAACATCCCAAGAAAATACAATGCCCAAGTAAAGAAGATTGTAGATGCAATTATAGTGTCACCCTGGGAAATCCTAGAAGACTTCAGAAGAGCCTACAAGTCTAATCTTACCCCACAAACATTACTAGAAAACAAAATGGTGAAAAAGGGGTTGATCTATAAGAGGCTTGAAGAAGTCAGAAGCAAAGAGCTCTAGTTGTTACTTGAAGATAATCATCCTGATGAATTCACCTACAGAGAAATAACAACTATGGAGCTAAAGAATGGGAAACAGGTTAAGTACCTATCTGAGTACTATGGGCCAGAGTTCTTCTTCGAAGGAGAAGCTGAAGAGCTCACCCTGGAAGTACAGATTGTCTTCCTTGAGGCCTATGTTCGAGAGTCTTACAGACGCATTGTAGGGAAGTAGGTTTCATGGATGGGGCAACAACTCTGTGTCCAATTCCCCAAGACAGAGTTCCCATCCATCCTTGCCAATCAAATCTTCCGAAACCTCTTCCCAGGCCTGTGCTTAAATTGGTCACTTCTGAGCTGATCCAGAAAAAAAAGACAATATTTTTGCCTAATAAGTGGGACACCAATAAACTTAAAGGTTTTGGCTGCATTGGTTCAGGGGGAGTTTGTTGGACCAAAAGAACCAATGAGCCAGATCAGAAAAACTTTTAAGTCCCACAGACATCATAACAACTGAAGAAGACTACATCAGCTGAAGACAAAAGTCTAAAGACAAAGTCTGAAGACAAAGTCTAAAGATAAAAGCTGAAGACAAAGTCTGAAGACAGAGTTTGAAGACAGTCTGAAGACCAAGTATTCAGAGGTTGTCACAATAGCTGAAGAAGTACTCTTCAGTAGTTGTGATGGTTTACTTTTAGTAGTTGTCTTTATATTTTCAATAGATTGTAATCAGTAGTTTAGTAGATGTAAAACGTCTGAAGAACTTACTCTTCAGATGTTGTAGTTTCAGTAGTTGTAGAATTAGTTAACACTTAAGCTTCTATTGTAAGAAGATGTCCTTAGCTGTTGTGGACATCTTCAGTAGTTTCAATTATTTTCAGTTATTTGTGTAATCGGTTAGATGTCACTATCAGGTGATATCTGCTGATGTCATCTTTTCCTATAAAAGGAAAGTTGACCTAATTGTATGAGTGCCGAAGCATATGAATGAATGAAAACATTCTCTTTTGCAGAAAACTTTCTCTCTCTATAATTGTTACTGTTTGATTGAATATTCATCTTGTTCTTGTTTAAATTTCGTCTAATTCTAACATTATTCCGCTGCAAATCAAAACCTAATTGATCAAACTAGATCTGAGATCATTTCAAGCTGAGGAACCTTTCCAGTTGGTAGCTTCATAAACCACGAATACTTGCTTCAGGAACAAGCTAAGGTGAGTCTCATAACCCTCTTTTTACTTAAACTATTTTAGGGTGGAATATACACTCTTGCAAATCATTATTATGGTGCAATGGTTACTGCTCTTTTTCCCAAACGTGAGCCGCATAGTTTGTGGATAGTACTATTTGAGGAATCCCCCACACATAATGGGCCCATAGAACAAGGAAATGACCCATTGAGGTTCAATAATCATTGTTTCACAAATTAATGCAGATTATATGTGCTTAGCAAGGGACACTTAAGCCCATAACAATAAGAGGTATGGGTTAGGGGATGTTCAAGCACTCGGGAGGGTCACCCGGGTCTAGGTTTGATTGCGATACTTCTTTTTATGCACCATTGCTATTACTATCTTATTTTATTAATTGTGTTAAGTCGTGTGTCATAAACTTTTGAGCTCACCAATATTATGTTGACATATTTTGGGTGTGTATTTCAGGAGAAGAATGATTTACCAAATGATCATCGATAGGAGTGTAACACCCGAAATTTCTAGTCAAATAAAAGAAAAGAAAAAAATAAGAAAAGAAAAGGAGAAGTATCTTGAAAGAAAGATAAATGAACAAAAGTGGAGGGGGGCTTTGTGTAAAAGTACAAAAGTTCAAATTATTTTATTATATTATGGGTATGGCCGCCCATATATGCCTATCCCATCTGCTTTTGTCGATCAAAGAAGAAAGAAGAACAGAAGAGTAGGGTTTTCGATTTCCAGAGAGAGAAAGCATCAAAACTTGGCCAAGGAAAGCAAATTCAGCACAATTAGCTTGGTTTTTATGAATTTTTGACCATGAAACCAAGTTCTACGTGTTCTAATATGTATAAGATGTGCCCGGTTGGATGTTTTGACATGTCTAGGTGTTAAGAAATCTTTGAAAGTTCGAGTTTGAAGAATTTGAATTTAAAGAAACTAGGGTGAGTTCTAGACCCTAACTTTTACATGTTTTAAAACTCTTTTGGGGCTAAAAATGTATTAAAAATGGTTTAGAATTATTATGTATGTACACCCATATGTTTTGTGCTTATATGTTGATGTTTTATGGTTGTAAATACTTGTTTGAGGTTTAGAATGGGTGTAACAAGCTTAGAACAGGTTATAGTAATGTTTAGGACTGAAAAAAACTTAGAAACGTGTAAGTAGGTGCTCATGCGCCCAAACAGGACCCATGCGCCTAAGAAATTGCCTTAGAAACACTAAGTATAGGCTCGTGCGCCTGAACAATACCCCATGCGCCTGAAAAATAGACTTAAAAGTCTAGGTGTGAGATGATGTGCCCAAACAGTAACCCATGCGCTTAGATTTGCCTTAGAAAATTCTAAGTAAAGACTGATGCGCATGAATAGTGCCCATGCACCCAAGAGACTCATGCGCCTAAGTGTTGAAATGGTTAAGTGTAGGCTCATGCGCCTGCGTAGTGGAGAAACGTCCAAACAGGGTTGATGCGCCTAAATAGTTCCCATGCGCCCAACACTTGGAATTTTTCTGAAATTTTGAGGAATACAGAATTATAGGGTTTGACCCTAGTTTGACTTGTGGGTTTTTTTGAGGATTACAACTCTGTGTATAATAACATGCGTTGGTTAACCCATGAGGGTTCACACACACGGGGATTAGTCTTGGTGACTGAACCCATAGTACAAAATGGGATCCTTATCATTCGACCCCGAGCTTTGTGCCAAGATATGATACGGCTTTGTGCCAGTTAGAAACGGGGCTTTGTGCCTAGAATGGTGGCTTCGGGCCACGGGCTTCGTACCAATTAGTAATAGAGCTTTGTGCTCGGAATGGTGGTTTCGGACCATGATGGGGAAAAAGCCTAACAGGATCTAGAATCAGTACGAAACGAGCAAAGTAATGAAGCATGAATGATAAAGTACGAAACGAATGATAACAAAAGATAAGGATAAAGTACGAAATGAGTGATAACGAATGAAATGATAAAGTATGAAACGAACGAATACGTGCGATAATGAATGAACATGTATGAAAGTAAAGAAAGTCTTTATATGAAAAGAGTATTTTATGTATGAAATGTGTAAGGTATTTTTATATACTAAAACTAGAACTACTCAGCAACACTGACTTTTATACATTTTCAGTTGGCAGGTAATGGTTGCTGAGGGTGGCACGGGGGGAGGTTACTCGGCAGGGCAAGATTGGCATCCATTCATACATGTTATTATTGTTGTTTTGTAATGCAATCAATGAAAGTGTTCTTTTGTAGTTTAAACAATGTTCTATTGCACAACAACAGTAATCATAAATAAAATGAATGGTTTTTGTTAATGACTTCCGCCGTATTGTTTTAAGAATTGTATTATATTATGTATATTTAATGCTATGAATGACCAACTATGAGGTGCCCGAACTGGGCCTTACAAGTTGGTATCAGAGCAAGAGTTTAAGTGAATTGAGTAAATATTTTCAAAACCTAATCTTAAACTGAGAATAGGACTAAAGGAAAGGGATGCCAGCTCGAGTAGCTACGTGCCATCAGGTATTTCTTTTTAGAAGCTAATTGGAGTTATGTGCGTGTGCTATTTGATTATGTGCTTATAGTAGATTTAGATACTTATGTAGTCAAGATAGGAAAATGCTTGAGGTGTGAAGAGTAAAGTAACTGGCTAATCATAACTGACCATTGTAATTGGGACTTACTATACTTAACATAAACTGAGCTATTCCTTAAATGATCGTGTTAGTGTTTAAATCTTATAGTGATTAGACAATGGCTGGAGGTAGATCATCTAAGGCCTCTAAGGGTGGAGCACAGGGAGGACGTGGTGCTGAATCGCATGTTACTAGGAACTAGGCTAAGACTACTGAGAGGGCCCGTGAAGAGCCCGAGATGCATCACCAGGAAGGTGGTGATGAAAGTGCGAACTTAAGGGCCTGGGTGAAAAAGGCGGTGGTAGATGAAGTGCACCAGGTCATGCAGACAATACTGCCATCTATGATGACTGAAGTTATTAAGGCGGTAAGAGAGGACGAGAAGAAAGAGAGGAGAAGGACCACCGGAAGGGAGGAAAGGGAATGATCGGAGACCGAGACGATTGTCTTAGAAACACTAAGTATAGGCTCGTGCGCCTGAACACCCAAAATTTCTAGTCAAATAAAAGAAAAGAAAAAAATAAGAAAAGAAAAGTAGATGTATCTTAAAAGAACGATAAATGAACAAAAGTGGAGGGGGGCTTTGTGTAAAAGTACAAAAGTCAAATTATTTTATTATACTATGGGACTGAACGCCCATATATGCCTATCCCATCTACTTTTGTCGATCAAAGAAGAAAGAACAGCAGAAGAGCAGGGTTTTCAGTTTCTAGAGAGAGAAAGCATCAAAACTTGGCCAAGGTAAGCACATTCAGCATAATTAGCTTGGTTTTTATGAATTTTTTACCATGAAACCAAGTTCTACGTGTTCTAATATGTATAAGATGTGCCCTGTTGGATGTTTTGACATGTCTAGGTGTTAAGAAATCTTTGAAAGTTTGATTTTGAAGAATTTGAACTTTAAAGCAGCTAAGGTGAGTTCTAAACCCCGACTTTTACATGTTTTAAAACTCTTTTGGGGTAGAAAATATATTAAAAATGGTTTTACAATTATTATGTATGTACACCCGTATGTTTTGTGCTTATATGTTGATGTTTTAGGGTTGTAAATACTTGTTTGAGGTTTAGAATGGGTGTAACAAGCTTAGAACAGGTTATAGTAATGTTTGGGACTGAAAAAACAACTTAGAAACGTGTAAGTAGGTGCTCATGCGCCCAAACAGGACCCATGCGCCTATGAAATTGCCTTAGAGACACTAAGTATAGGCTCGTGCACCTGAACGGTATCCCATGCGCCTGAAAAAAAGACTTAAAGTCTAAGTGTGAGACAATGCGCCCAAACAGTAACCCATGCGTCTAGATTTGCCTTAGAAAATTCTAAGTAAAGACTAATGCGTATGAATAGTGCCCATGCGCCCAAGAGACTCATCTGCCTAAGTGTTGAAATGGTTAAGTGTAGGCTCATGCGCCTGCATGGTGGAGAAACGCCCAAACAGGGCTAATGTGCCCAAATAGTTCCCATGCGCCCAGCACTTAGAAATTTTTCTGAAATTTTGAGGAAAAACAGAATTATAGGTTTTGACCCTAGTTTGACTTGTGGGCTGTTTTGGACTATTCTAAGCATGAATAAGTGAAGTTTTATGAATAGTATATGCATGATGTTATGATGAATGTATGATATGCATATGTGTATGAGATGTTATCTTGTATTGGTTTTCAAAACGTACTTATATTATAATAGAATATACGTTAAGTATTACGTTATTACTTTACGTAGTATAATGGGTGTATGAATGAACGTAATGTATAACACAATGAAGTGAAAGATAACCAAGCAGAAAGAAAGGAGAATCACAACTCTGTGAGAGTTATTAGCTCAACTGTGTGTATAATAACATGCGATTTTAGTTAACCCATGAGTGTTCACACACAGGGGATCAGTCTTGGTGGATGAACCTATAGTATGAAACGGGATGCTTGTCATTCGACCCCCGGGCTTTGTGCCAAGATGTGATACGGCTTTGTGCCAGTTAGAAACAGGGCTTTGTGCCTAGAATGGTGGCTTCGGGCCACGGGCTTCGTACCAATTAGTAATGGAGCTTTGTGCTCGGAATGGTGGTTTCGGACCATGATGGGGGAAAACCTGACCGGATCTAGAATCAGTACGAAATGAGCAAAATAATGAACCATGAATGTTAAAGTACGAAACAAACGATAACAAAAGATAAGGATAAAGTACGAAATGAGCGATAACAACTGAAATGATAAAGTATGAAACGAACGAATACGTGCGATAATGAATGAACATGTGTGATAGTAAAGAAATTATTTATATGAAAAGAGTATTTTATGTACGAAATGTGTAAGGTAACTTTATATACTTAAACTAGAACTCACTCAGCAACGCTGACTTTTATACATTTTCAGTTGGCAGGTAATGGTTGTTGTGGGTGGCACGCGGGGAGGCTACTCGGCAGGGCAAGATTGGCATCCATTCACACATGTTATTATTGTTGTTTTGTAATGCAATCATTGAAAGTGTTCTTTTGTAGTTTAAACAATGTTGTATCTTTTGTAGTTTAAACAATGTTATATTGCATAACAATTGTAATCATAAATAAAATGAATGGTTTTTGTTAATGACTTCCGATGTATTGTTTTAAGAATTACATTATATTATGTATATTTAATGCTATGAACGATCAACTGTGAGGTGCCCAGAACGAGGCCTTACAAGGAGCGACCTAGTCGGACATTTGGAGTTTAGCCACCTCCCTTTCTAATTGCTATCATTTGAGACATTTGACTTAAACTTATGTATTTGGGATTAGAAAACATTTAACCAGTATTTGTATTATTATTATGGATGATTGGATGCGAATTAATTAAGTTATGCTTATTTTCCGCTACATTATGTTGATATCAGTCAGTCACAGGCGGAACGGTCAACGAGGTGTGACATATATAGTTATATATAAAATTAATGAAAAACTGAACTGAACTGATCAGTGTAACACCCGGATATTTTTAAAGACGAGCAAGAAAGAATAAAAAAAATAAAAGAATGAAACACAATTTAACCCAAGTTGAGGGGCTAAATGTGTCAAAAGGATAAAAAGGTATAAAAGTTGGTGCGTAAAGTGGGTATGGCCGCCCACACTTCCCTGCACTCTTCTTTTCAACCGGTTTTAGAGAGGGAAAGAATAGAAGCTTTCGGGTTTTGAAGAAAGATCAAGAAGAAGGCTGAATTCAAGGTAAGAATTTGAAGTTTTAAGTGTTCTTGTTAGGTTTTAGCCTCGGTTATATGCTTATGTGTTTGTGTGTGCGTTCGGGTGTGTATGTTTGGTGGGTTTCTAGTTGTTTGAACTCATTGCATACGAGTTTGAAGGAAGACAAACTCAAAGTTGCATCAGATGAATTCTAGAACCCCCTTTTTATATGTTTTATATGATTTTAGGGCTGGAAAAGCATGTATGAATGTTTTTATAAAAATGGGTTTTTCACCCATATGTGTGTGTGTGAATGCGGGTGGGCTTATGATATGGGTGTTTATGAGGTTATGATGATGCCATCTTTTGTTATGATCCTTAGAATGTAAGAAACAAGCTTAGAATATGCTAGATTGATGATTGGGACTGAATATGATGTTAGTAGTTTGAGTTGGCTGCCCATGTGCCTGAAATGGGCCCATGCGCCCAGAAGGCCATGCGCCTGCATAGTGCCCATGCACCTAGAATTTTGCCAGAGTGACTAAGTGTTGAGCTATGCCCCCCAATAGTGTCCATGCACCCAGAACCTTTCCCAAGCGCCTAAGTGTTCCCATGTGCCTAGAAGGCCATGCGCCTGCATAGTACCCATGCGCCTAAGACAGAATATTTTTCTGAATTTTTGGGAAAATGTAAAGTGTAGGCATTGACTTGGGATGTTCCCGGGGGTAATGTAAGTTGACTTTATGATGTTATGTGTGATGTGATGGATGAGGTTATATCATGTATGATGATGTTATGCTTATGCATGATATGTTTCCTTATGTTTCTTATTATGTATTATTCAGTGACCTACATATTATGAGTATGAGATGAATGTGAAGTATTATGTAACGTAAAGCGGAAGTTAATGTTAATGATATGTGAAATATAAAGAAAGAATGAATGCATATATTAATGAACGAACGAATGTAAGAAAAGTCTTGCAAGCAATGTATGGAGGTTCACACCCAATGAAGGGTGTTAGCTCAACTGTGTGTGGGTTAGCTACCCCGGAAGGATGCACACTAGCGTCTAATCCTTGTGATTGACCATACATATGGGATCATTTCTGCTTACCCTGGTACTATAGTCAGGCCACCGGGCATAATGTATGGGAGTCTATTTATAGACTTCGACCCAGTACCCGCTTTATGCATGACAGTGGGGTATAGTATATGGCATTGGTCCGGATGAATTTACTCTGGTACTATGGTTAGGCCACCTGGCACAATGCATGGGAGTCCATTTATAGACTTTAGCCCAATACCCGCTTTATGCATGACGGTGGGGTATAGCCCGTGGCATTGGCCCGGAATGTGAGGAAGATAAAGGTGAATGTACGTAAAGTACGGTAAGGAAGATAACGAATGATAACGATGACGTACGATGAAAAATGAATGAAAGTTAATGAACGGTGATGAAGATAATAATAAGATTATCTATTTGTATATATGATGTATGAGCACATATTGTAGTAAAGAAAGGTTTTAAATGGAAGGTGAAGTATTTTAATTATATGACTACAACTCACTCAGTAACGCTGACTTTTATGTATTTTCCAGTTGGCAGGTGATTGTTGCTGAGGATGGCACGGGGCATCTACTTTGCATTTTTGGGATGGCATCCATTTGTATAAAAATGACGTTTTTATGATGTAATGCAAATTATGATATTTGGTAACAGTTAACTACATTGTATTATTTTGCAAAAGCTGTCATTAATATATGAAATGGTTTTAAGTAATTTCCGCTGCGATGTTTTAAATAAATGTATGATTTATGTGTGATGAATGACCAACTGTAAGTGTCCCGGGAACGGGGCCTTACAAGTTGGTATCAGAGCCAATGTTTAAGAGAATTGGGTAAATATTTTCAAAAACTTAAACTTAAACTTAAATCAGGTATTTCTTTTCTCAAAGTTAATTGAAGTTATGAGCGAGTGCTATTTGACTTATGTGTTCTTAGTAGATTTAGATACTGATGTAGTCAGGATAGGAAATGCTTGGGGTATGAAGAGTAAAGTATGTGGCTAATCACAACTGGCCACTGTAATTAGAGACTTACTATACTTGACATAAACTGAGCTATTACCTTGAATGACCGTGTTGGTGTTTGAATCTTATAGTGTGTTAGAGGATGGCTGGAGGTAGATCTTCTAAGGCTTTGCGAGGCGGAGGTCGTGGTGGACGTGGTGCTGGACCACAAGTCACAAGAGGAAGGCCCAGGACTGAAGAGTTGGCCTATGAGGAGCCCGAGACCCCTCATCCGGAGGGTGGTGATGAGAGTGCTAACCTAAGGGCCTCGGTGACAGAGGTTATGGTAGAAGAGGTTCATCAGGTCAAGTAGATGATCATGTCGTCTGTGGTGACCTTAGTGATTAAAGCTATTAGGGAAGGAGAGAGGAAGGAAAGGAGAAGGCCTACAGGGGGAAGGGAACAACCGGAGGCTGAGATGGTTGTCACCAGTGAGGAGGAGGAGGAGGAGGAGCAGGTGCAGGAAACTGCACGAGGCTGTAACTATTGGGCGTTCCAAAGATGCAAGCCCCCGACTTTCGGTGGCAATGGTACTGCTGCTGCTGCCCATCGATGGGTAAGAGAGATGGAGGATGTGCTTGATATCAGTGATTGCAGGGAGGATCAAAAGGTAAATTTTACCACTCATTCGTTCGTGGACTCGGCTCTATGTTGGTGGGACAACATTGTCCAAGCCGAGGGTAGTAGGACGATTAGAAGGATGAGGTGGAGTGAGCTGAAGAAGTTGGTGATTGAGGAGTTCTATCCTCACCGGGAGTTGGACAATGTGGAGAGAGAGTTCCTACAGTGGGAAGCAGGAACAATGACACATCAACAATACACCACCAAGTTTAACGAGATGGCACGGCTGGTGCCAGATCAGGTGACGCATGTGTCACGAAAGATCAAGAGGTACAATCAGGGCTTGCCGGCGGACATTCGCAGGTATATGATCGCTGCCCCACTGAGCACATTCAGGTTGGTGGTTGATTTGGCAGGAAGACCGTATGATGAAAGGGAGGCAATGGTGGTTGAGGTGAAGAAGACTGGTGGTGGTGACCGGAACTAGAATGGGAAGAGGTTTGAACATGGCGGAGCCACTCCAAACAACAAAGTTGCGGGGATGGATGACCGACGTGTGGTCACATCGCAGGGTCTAAGAGGTGTGGTAAGTGTGGGAAGCAGCACACCAGAGAATGTAGGTAGGGATCGAATGTATGCTTCAAGTGTAGGAGGACGGGGCATATAGCAAAGGATTGTCGTGTGGCCGGATGTTTTAACTGTGGTGGAGAGGGCCATATGAGCAGGGATTACGAGAGGCTGAGGGCAGAGAGTTCCGGAGCGAAGAAGACAACCGGGACTGAAGGGCAGAAGGCGAGCGCTAGAGCTTTCACTATGACCAGGGAGGAGGCTAGGACGGACCCTGATGTTGTGTAAGGTACGTTTCTAGTAAACCAAACTCTTGCTTCTGTGTTATTTGATTCAAGTGCTAGTAGAAGTTTTATTTCTGTTGCTTTCAGTGCTAATTTGCCTGTTAGTAGTAGATGTATTGATGAGCCCTTTGATGTAGAAACTGCCACAGGTAAGTCTACAAGTATTTCTGACTTGATTGAGGGTTGTGACATAGAACTAGAAGGTCATAAGTTTCCTGCTAAACTATTTGTGATGACCTTAGGCGGATTCGATGTAGTCCTAGGAATGGATTGGTTAGCGGACTACGAGGCAAACATTGTGTGTCGCAAGAAGATGATTAGAATGACAGCGCCTGATGGGAGTTCGGTGACGGTTCATGGGGATCGGGTCACTACGATTCCGAAAGTGACTTCAATGGCAGTGGCGGGAAAGTGCATGAGACGTGGATGTAGTGCCTATTTGGCCTACGTGAAGGATGTGGATACATCAACACCACAACTGTCCGATGTGCCGGTTATGTGTGACTTTCTTGACGTGTTTCAAGAAGATTTACCAGGTGTGCCACCGGACCACGAGATCGAGTTTCAAATTGACTTGATACCCAGTGCTCAGCCTGTAGCTAAGGCGCCGTATCAGTTGGCTCTGACTGAGATGAAGGAATTGATGGAGCAACAGTAGGAGTTGCTCAATAAGGGGTTCATGAGACCAAGTATCTCTCCTTGGGGTGGTCCGGTCTTATTTGTGAAGAAGAAGGACGGTAGTATGAGGATGTGTATTGACTACCGCGAATTGAACAAGTTGACGGTGAAGAATCGGTATCCATTACCGAGGATTGATGACTTGTTTGATTAGCTTCAAGGTGCCAGTTGGTTCTCTAGGATAGATCTTTGATCTGGCTACCATCAGTTGAAGGTAAAGGAGCAAGACATTCCTAAAACAGCTTTTCGGACACTACGAGTTCCTTGTGATGTCTTTTGGTCTAACTAACGCGCCAGCTGCTTTTATGGACTCGATGAATCAAGTGTGTCGGCCGATGTTGGATAAATCAATGATTGTGTTTATTGATGATATCCTGATTTACTCGAGGAGCGAAGAAGAGCATGCCAGTCATATTCGTGAAGTGTTGGAGACATTAAGAAAGGAGAAGCTGTATGCAAAGTTCTCCAAGTGCGCGTTCTGGTTGCACGAAGTTCAGTTCTTGGATCACATGGTAAATCCTGAGGGGATTATGGTAGACCCGGCAAAGGTGGAGGCGGTGACGCAATGGAAGTCTCAAAAGATGCCATCCGTGATCCGTAGCTTCTTGGGGTTGGTAGGATATTATCGAAGATTCATCCAAGACTTCTCCAAGATAGCTTCTCCGTTGACTAAGTTGGCCCATAAGGATGTGAAGTTTGTATGGGGTTAAGATCAGGAAAAGGCTTTTGAAGAGTTAAAGATGAGGTTAACTCAAGCTCCGTTTTATCATTACCCAAAGGAAGCGAGGACTTGGTAGTCTATTCGGATGCTTCTTACTTGGGGTTGGGTTGCGTGTTGATGCAACGAGGGAAAGTTATAGCCTACGCATCCTGACAGCTGAAGATTCATGAGGTTAATTATCCTACTTATGACTTGGAGCTAGCAGTTGTGGTCTTTGCATTACAGATTTGGAGGCACTACCTATACGGGACGAAGTGCACCATCTTCACTGACCACAAAAGCTTGAAGTACTTCTTCGAGTAGAAAGATTTGAATATGAGGCAGAGGCGATGGTTGGAGCTTATAAAGGATTACGATTACGAGATCCATTACCATCCGGGCAACGCCAACGTGGTCACAGATGCCCTTAGCCGAAAGGAGAAACCTGAGCCGATTCAGGTGAAGGCTTATCAGTTGATTATGACCTCTAATGTGATGACGCGGGTCAAGGAGTTTCAAGATGAGGAGTTGAAATAAGATCATCTTAACTCTGAAAGGATGAGAGGTCTAGTCGCAGAGTTGGGTGAAAACACTCACGGTGTTAGAACCCAATATGGACGGATGTGGATTCCTAGTTACGGGGATTTACGTGGAAAGATCATGGATGAAGCTCACAAGACTCGATACTCCATTCATCTCGGTACTACTAAGATGTATCAAGACATGAAGAAGGATTATTGGTGGTCGGGTATGAAGCGTGATGTAGCAGAGTATGTGAGTAAGTGCCTTACTTGGTTGCAAGTGAAGGCGGAGCATCAGAAGCTGTACGGGAAAATCCAACCTTTGGATATACCCGAGTGGAAGTAGGAACATATCACCATGGACTTTATCATGAAATTACCGCGTACCGCCAGAGGATATGATGCCATATGGGTGATAGTTGACCGTTTGACATAGAGTGCTCACTTCCTACCAATCCGAGAGACGTATTCCTCTGAGAAACTCGCAGATCTATTCATCAAGGAGATTGTGAGTCGTCATAGTGTACCGGTGTCTATTATGTCAAATCGTGACACCCGGTTTACATCCAAGTTTTGAAAGAGATCTCATAATGCGATGGGGACGAGGTTACATATCAGTACAGCTTATCATCCCCAAACGGACGGTCAATCGGAAAGGACTATTCAGACGCTTGAGGATATGCTTCGTGCATGCGTTATTGATTTTGGAGGAAGTTAGGATGACCTCTTACCATTAACTGAATTCTCATACAACAACAGTTACCATGCCAGTATTGGTATGCCCCCTTATGATATGCTATATGGTAGAAGATGTAGAACACCCGTTTGTTGGGGTGATATTGGTCAGAAGGAGTTAGGAAGTGTCGAGGTGATTGAGGCTACGACTGAGAAGCTCGAAAAGATCAAAGCCTTTATGAAGGCAGCTAAAGATTGACAAAAGTCGTACACCGATAAGAGATGTAGACCGATTAAGTTCAATGTGGGAGATAGAGTCATGTTGAAAGTCTCACCTTGGAAGGGTATCATTCGGTTCAGAGAGCGGGGCAAGTTGAGCCCGAGATACATAGGGCCTTTCCGAATCATTGCTCGAGTAAGAGAGGTGGCCTATAGGTTGGAACTACCAGATGAGTTAAGTGGAATTCACCCAACATTCCATGTATCTCATCTGCGGAAGTGTTTAGCTAATGAGGATATGGTTGTACCACTGGAGGACATTAAAGTTGATGAACGGCTCAACTATGTGGAGCAACCAGTGGCGATCATTGATCGTAAAGAGAAAAGGTTAAGGAATAAGGTGTTTCCCTTGGTGCGAGTACAGTGGAAACAAAGAAAGGGATCTGAATCTACGTGCGAGACAGAGGAGGAGATGAGATGGCATTACCCACATCTGTTCGAGGAATGACAGGTTTCGAGACGAAACCTTTATAAGGGGGTGGACTTGTAACACCCGGATATTTTTAAAGACGAGAAAGAAAGAATAAAAAAGCGAATAAAAGAAGAAAACACAATTTAACCCAAGTTGAGGGGCTAAATGTTTCAAAAGGATAAAAAGGCATAAAAGTTGGTGCATAAAGTGGGTATGGCCGCCCACACTTCCATGCACTCTTCTTTTCAACCGGTTTTAGAGACAGAAAGCATAGAAGTTTTCGGGTTTTGAAGAAATATCAAGAAGAAGGCTGAATTCAAGGTAAGAATTCATAGTTTTAAGTGTTCTTGTTGGGTTTTAGCTTCGGTTATATGCTTATGTGTTTGTGTGTGTGTTTGGGTGTGTGTGTTTGGTGGGTTTCTAGGTGTTTGAACTTATTGCATACGGATTTGAAGGAAGACACACTCAAAGTTGCATAAGATGAGTTCTAGAACCCCTATTTTACATGTTTTATACGATTTTGGGGCTGGAAATGCATGTACGAATGTTTTTATAAAAACGGGTTTTTCACCCGTATGTGTGTGTGTGTGTGAATGCGGGTGGGCTTATGATATGGGTGTTTATGAGGTTATGATGATGCCATGTTCTTGTTATGATGCTTAGAATGTAAGAGATAAGCTTAGAATATTGTAGATTGATGATTGGGACTAAATATGATGTTAGTAGTTTGAGTTGGCTGCCCATGCGCCTGAAACGAGCCCATGCGCCCAGAAGGCCATGCGCCTGCATAGTACCCATGCGCCTAGAATTTTGCCAGAGTGACTAAGTGTTGGGCTATGCGCCCCAATAGTGCCCATGCGCCCAGAACCTTTCCCATGCGCCTAAGTGTTCCCATGTGCCTAGAAGGCCATGCGCCTGCATAGTGCCCATGCGCCTAAGACTTGGAATATTTTTCTGAATTTTGGGGAAAATGTAAAGTGTAGGCATTGACTTGGGAATTTCCCGAGGGTAATGTAAGTTGACTTTATGATATTATGTGTGATGTGATGGATGAGGTTATGTCATGTATGATGATGTCATGCTTATGCATGATATGTTTCCTTATGTTCCTTATTATGTATTATTCTGTGACCTATGTATTATGAGTATGAGATGAACGTGAAGTATTATGTAACGTAAACAGGAAGTTAATGTTAATGATATATGAAACATAAAGAAAGAATGAATGCATGCATTAATGAACGAATGAATGTAAGAAAAGTCTTACAAGTAATGTATGGAGGTTCACACCCAATAAAGGGTGTTAGCTCAACTGTGTGTGGGTTAGTGTTGGATCATGATAAGGCTGGTGCAACCAAAATCACTTCATAGTCAATTTTTGGTACTACATTCAAAGGCTTCCGAAGATGAGAAGAGATCTTCCGAGAGTCTGAAGGACAGCTTCCGAAGACAAAGTCTGAAAGAGCTTCCGAAGACAAAGTCTGAAAGAGCTTCCGAAGACAAAGTCTGAAAGAGCTTCCGAAGACAAAGTCTGAAAGAGCTTCCGAAGACAAAGTCTGAGCTTCCGAAGACAAAGTCTGATGAAAGAGCTGAAGACAAAGTCTGAGCTTCCGAAGACAAAGTCTGATGAAAGAGCTGAAGACAAAGTCTGCTTCCGAAGACAAAGAAGACTCCAAGCCTCGGAAGAAGCAGTCTTCCGAAGTATAAGTGCCTTCAGAAGAAGTTATTCTTTCGAAGTACTTTATCCTTCGGAAGACATTGCTATGTCCAGCAGATAAAAGTATGGTCCCTGACAGTCCGCTGCAGACCTCTGATACAGCATGGCATCTTCCTAAAGAGCCATGTTGTTGACCATACTTTATTCTACTGTTCACCTTTTTATGATAGTATATGTTACCAACTTTAGTTGGTGACAAAAGGTAAGTCAGGGACATGTCCTGACTACCAACTCTCAGGCAAAATGTCTGAAAGACCTCACCTAGAGTCTTGTAGTATAGATGTAAGGTTTGAGGTGTCCAGCTAGAATCAAAGTATTCCCGGCTATAGGTAGTATTATATATATCTTCTCCCTGTAACTCTTTAGGTAAGCGATTTGAGTCCAAGTGTCTTGTAATCCTTTGAGTTGAGAAGCAATATATAAAAGTACCTTGAAAATTTACTTGCTGTGTTAAATTTTCTTACTGCTTGTTACTTGATATATTGTGATCAACTCTTCATAAGACTGCTTGCTGAGTGTTGATTCACAGTGAGTTGAGAGAAAAACCCACAAATCCGATCCTGCAATTGGTATCAGAGCTCCAGGCTCTTGATTGTGAGATCTTACCATCCTAATCAACCTGTTTTTCACTCCTCACCACAATCCACTCACTCAAATGGCTGCTCTCTCCAAGGCTGATATGGAAACTGGTACCTTGACCAAGTCCCCTATGATCACACCTGAAGACTTTGACACATGGTGTATCAGGATGGAAGGCTTTATCAAGTGTCAAGATTCAAGGATGTGGGACTCCATTGTCAATGGTCCTTTCATACCAAGCACTACATCTGCCACTGGTAATCGCATCATTCCAAAAGATGTTGATGATTACTCAGAGGAAGACAGGAAGAGAATAGAGCTAGATCAAAGGGCTATGACTTGTCTCCAAACTGCTCTCCCCAACTCCGTCTACAGACGCTTCAAGAAGTGCAAGACTGCTAAAGATTTAAGGGAAGCATTGAAGCTGATGTATGAGGGATCCAAGGAAACCCAAGAGAACAAGAAAGATCTCTTAAAGCAGCAGTTTGAGAACTTTACTTTCAAGGCTGGTGAGACCTTGACTCAACAATACTTCAGGTATGTTGAGCTAGTAGATACTCTGGCGGATATTGGAGTAGCTCTTGAGAACAGAGACATAGTAAGGAAGTTTATGTCTTCTCTTCCTAAACTATGGACTCACTACTGTGTTGTCATTAAGAGAACTTCGGACCTTAAGACTCTTTCTCTCACAGAGTTGTATGGTATCCTAAGTGCATTTCAGATGGAGATGAATATGCAGAACTCCTCTGATCACTCCAATAACCAACTGAGTTCAGCCCTTCATGTGGTTGAAAGGGAAAGCATGGAACCACAACATCAGTTGATGTGCTACCCTGACAACTCACATACTGGACCCTTCATCACTCTACCTGAGACTCCAAAGTCTCAAAAGGAGTCTTTTATTGTTTAGTGTCTATTTTTGTATTTTATACTAGTGTAGGGACTAGTTGTGTAAATTTAGTTCCTTAGGTCTAGTATAAATAGCTTAGACGTAGTGTAGATTGTAAGTTTTTTTCATATGTTTTATGAGAACTGCTTTCTATCACTTGTAATCGTCTTTGCAATCAATGGAATATGAATTTTGTTGATTTGTCTTGATTTGATTACACTTGATTGTATTTTGCTTTGAATTGTTCATATAATTGATACAGATTGCTCTAATTGATCCTATCAATTGGTATCAGAGCTTTCGGTTGAGTGTTTTTGAGGTTCTGTCGAAGATAGAAACTTCAAAAATCCACTGAAATCTGTAATCAATTGATAATTCAAGTGAAATATTGTGAATCGAAGCAGTGTTTCATCATCAGAAACATGTTTTGAATCACAATTTGCAGTTTATCTCATAAAAATCAAGTGAATTAGTGGAAAAACAGTACGAATATGTGTTCTTGAGTGTTCGACCTAAAATCTCTGAAATTCATAGAAAGTTGTTGATAATTACTGAAATTGAGGTTATCGGATTGATTATCGGCATAATCTTGAACTAATTGCGAAATTTCAGCTCAATTCATCAACAATTGAAGGATTTTGAGATTTCTGAGTTCGTTACATTCATAAGAATCTGATGAATGTGCCGTATTAGGGATGAAAAACACTGAAATTTGACTAAGTGATTGGTCGTTTGAGAACTGTTGGACTTTTCTCAACTGTTTCAGTCGTATCACCCTAGCCGTATAACCACTATTGGTTAGACACATCACTACTGTTAGTAGTTTTACCTTAGCCGTATAACGACTGTTGGTCATTTCAGCTTAGCCGTATAACGACTGTTGGTCGTTTCAGCTTTGGTCGTATAACTACTGTTGGTAGTTTCATCATTGTGTTGGAACTTTTTCTAAGGCAATCCCTTAGACTCATCACTGTTGGACTTATCACCACTGTTGGATTTTTTCACTGTTGGACGTATTACAACTGTTGGACGTTTCACTGCTGGTCGTATCATCACTGTTGGACGTTTGACCACTGTTTCGGACTTTTCAGCCTTAACATTTAGAAATTTTTCATAAAATTTCAAAAACCCAAAAATATTTTTTCTTTTCATTTCTTAATTCAAAAGATTAGAAAAACAACAAAAATATAAAAAATGGCTAAATCAGAGGATTCTGAGAATAGGGTTCCAAAACTTAAAAACAGAGCTTATTTTAAAAATTGGTCTCTTAGGCTGAAACATCATTTGAATTCCATAGACACTGATCTGTGGAAATCAATTGAAAAGGGTCCATACATTCCTGTGACTACTGATGGTCCAGACAGAGGATTTGTGTATTCTAAAGATTCACAAGAGCCTTATCCAGAAGATAATCTTCATGGTGATGATTTAAAGAAAGTAAAGAATGACATCAAAGCATATTCTCTCATGTGTAAAGGACTACCACTGGAAGTTCTTTCAAGGCTTGAAAACTATCAGACTGGATATACAATGTATAAATCCTTGAAGATTATATGTGAAGGAGGGAAAGAGATACAAGATCTGAAAAAGCAGAAACTGAAAAGGCAATTGGAACTTTTTGAGCACATCTCAGGAGAAACAATAAACCAAATGATGAATAGATTTGTGCAATTAACTACAGAGATGTCTACTTCGGGAATCAAGAATGATCTTGAAGACTTAAACAATAGACTTCTGAATGCACTACCATCTTCTTGGAAACAAACTATCACTCTGTTGAAACATACTGAGAAGTTTCCAATGGATCTTGATCTGCTCATTACTAAAATTGAATCTGTAGAAATTGATGAGAGCTCAAGAAATAATGATAGACATGCATCAACAACTCAGTATAAGTATGTTGCTTCACCAGCAAATACTGTTGAAAATGCATTTTTGGCTAAAGACCAATCCACTCCTGAAGATGAAGGTGATCTATTTGTGGGAGCAGGATTTTTCACCAGTACACCTGCTTACTCCACTCAATCACAACCACAGTCTTCACCTAAAGCTCAAATGCCAAAACCTTCAACTGAGATGCCATCCTCCTCAAACTCTCCTAATCCAAGCAAAGTGAAAGATGTGATCAACATTCTTTTACAAGATGAAGAGTCAAAAACTGCTTTCACTGCATTCATGGCAAGCTTTCAAGCTTATCAAGGCAGTCATCTGACTCAAATGGAGCTAGTTCTACAGGATCTGTTTGAAATGGATCCAGATGATGTTGAAGAAATGGATCTTAATTGGCAGATGGTCATGATAGCCTACAGAACTCAAAAGCATGCTTACACTAACAGAAATTACAAACCCAGTGCAAACAAAACTGTTGGGTTTGATAAATCAAAATCAAGATGCTTTAACTGTAACAGTTATGGTCATTTTTCAAGAGAATGTAAAGCTCCAAGAAACCAAGGAGGAAATACTCAAGGCAGCTCAAATGGTCAAAAGTATCAGCAACAGGCAAACAAGACTTTTCAGAAGCCATACCAAAGTCTACCAATGCCAGAACCAAAAGAAGAGAAGAACAGTGAGGAAACTAAGAAGGCACTGGTTGTAAACATCAAAGATGGTTATGACTGGAGTGCATATGCAGAGCAATTTACTGCTGATCTCACTGCTAATCTGGCACTAGTTGCTGAAGTTGATGATGAAGACTGGTCTGAATTTAAAGATCCTAAATATGATGAATCAGATCAAGAAGAAGAGTATGATTGGAGAGACAAATCAGACCCAAAAGATACCACTGAAGAAGTTGCTCTTATGGCTCAATCAGAACAGCCAAAGGTTGTTAATTCTTCTGATGCTGAATCTTCACACTCATATCCTGAAATACCAGTAGAAGTGAGAGAGAAAATGTGCACAAAAGCATGTTTTGAGCTAGTTGAACACTACAGAACATATTCATTTAAAATTTGTGACAAGCTCAAACAAGAAGAATCAAAACACAATAAGCTAAAATCAGATCACAAAATTGCAGATGAAAAGATCATGTCTCTTCAAGCATCATGGAACAAAACCATTAAAGAACTTGAACTTGTCAAACAACAACTTGAAGAGATGAACAAAATACTTGAAAAAGAAAAATTGGCACATGCAGCAACTCAAATAGACGTAGCCAAAGTTAAAAGCTCAAAGAAAATTGTTGAGCAACTGGTTAATGGAAGGAATGAAAAAGACAAAACAGGACTAGGATTCACACATGAACCTATGCCTGAATCTATCTCAAAAACATTACCTGATAATTTCAATACTCATGATCATTCACCAGAAAACAAAGCTAAACTGAAGGAATTTCAAGATCAAAAGAACCTTCAAAAGAAAAATGTTGAAGTTTATGAAGAAACTGACTTAAACAAGATCAAAAATGGTCATCCAATCAAAGTTAAATCTTATGAACCTCAACAAAAACAAAAGAAGCTGTTCGTACCAAAAAGTGAAAATGTTATTGAACAAACTGAACTAAAGAGTGAAAATTCTGATGTCAATAACAAACTGAAAGAAAAATATGAAGAGGTTAAATCAGATAACAATAATTCTGATGATTCTAGTTCTAATGAACTAACTGAAGTGAAAGAATGTCAAAAGGAATCTTCTCAAGATTCAACTAAACTTCAAAGCAAGAAAACTTCATCAAGATTGAGAAATCAAAGACGAAGAAAAGCTGCAAAAGCAAAGAAAACTGAATCAACTAATCAGTCACAGAACAATACTCAAATTAAACCTGTGAAGTTTGTGTCTGCTGGAACCTTTGACTTGAACACAAACACAAAAATAACAAATACACCTAAGATCAAATCTAACTCTGATCTGAGAACAAGTTCAGATCATAAGACTTCCGCTGTGTACAAAAGATTTGAATCAAAGGAGTCAAAGAATTTTGTTCAAGTTCAAAAGAAAAATCCCAAAGATCAAAAGACAAACTTTACTCCAATTAAACAACAAATTAAATTGCCTAACCCAAAATTCAAACAATAATCAAATGTTGCTTCAACATCAAGGGTTAATAAAAAGTTGTTTAAACATTCTGAAAAGTATTGTGATATCTGTGACATGTACAATCATGACATTTCTGAATGTTACTTTAACAAGTATTGCTACATATGTGATATGACAAATCACACCACAGCTGAATGTTATTTTAACAAATACTATGCTTTGTGTGATGAAAGAAATCACAATACCAATGATTGTTACTTCAGGAAGAACTCTACAAGGAAGGAATTCAATAATCAAGGTTTTGTAAATCCACAATTTATAAGAAATCAAAATATTGGATTTAAATTTTCACAACAACAATCTTCCTTGGGTTTGAGATCTTTCAGAAAAAACAATTCAGAATTTGTCAAATCACAGCAATATCATCAAGAAAAGTTTATTCCTCGATCTGTGAGAATAAACCAAGGAACATTCTCAAATGATTCATACAAGAGTTCAAGATTTCTTAATAATGCTTTGAAATCAAAATCTCAAAGAGATAATCAGTTGGTTTCTCAAAAAGAATTTGAACAAGTTAAAATTCAAAAGAAACCAGATGTCAACAAACTTCATTTTAAACAATTTACAATTGTTGACAAGTTTGGCAAGCCCAAGACCATCTCGGCTTGGGTTACTAACTCACCTTAAATGTTTGTGACTGCAGGTACGCCCGCGGAGACCAATCAACTCATGGTATGTTGACAGTGGGTGTAGCCGGCATATGACAGGCAATCAAGCCTTGTTGCAAGACTTTAAGTTAAAGGACGGTACTCATGTTGCTTTTGGAGGAGATGCAGGTGGAAAGATAACAGGAGAGGGAACAGTGTCCAATGGGATTATCAGTTTTGATAAAGTCAACTTCTGTTCACAGTTGAACTTTAATCTTCTAAGTGTATCCCAAATTTGTGACAAATCTTACTCTGTTCTTTTTGATGAATCTCACTGTTATGTTTTGAAACCAGGTTTTCAGATTAGCAATGACTGGGTGATAGTTAAAGCTGCTAGAGACAGAGATGTATACAAATTGGATATGTCTCAAGTGGATCCTGCAACTGAAACTACTTGCCTGATTGCTAAAGCTTCAAATGATGAAAGCCAGCTTTGGCATAGACGTCTTGGTCATTCCAACTTCAAAAACATGAACAAGCTTGTAGCAGGAAATCATGTTATTGGACTTCCTTCCAAGAAGTTTTCAACAACTGATCATTGCTCAGCATGTCTGAAGGGAAAACAACATAGAGCGTCTTATAAGTCCAAACTAATAAACTCAAACACCAAACCACTCCAGATGTTACATATGGACCTTTTTGGACCAACTAATGTTAGGAGTATTGGTAGAAAATCATATTGTTTAGTCATCATAGATGATTATACAAGATTTTCATGGGTTTTCTTTCTTCAATCTAAATCTGAAACTGCAGATCTTCTAAAAGAATTTATAAATAAAGTTGAAAATCAGCTTGATCAAAAAGTAAAAATAATAAGAAGTGATAATGGAACTGAATTTAAAAATGCTAACATTGATTTGTTTTGTGCAGAAAAAGGGATAGTTCATCAGTTCAGTGCTCCCAGAACTCCACAACAAAATGGAGTTGCTGAAAGGAAGAACCGAACTTTGATTGAAGCTGCCCGTTCTATGTTAGCAGATGCTAAACTTCCAATCACTTTCTGGGACGAAGCAATATCCACAGCATGTTTTGTTCAGAACAGAATCTTGATTGTTAAAGATAAAAAGAAAACTCCATATGAGTTGATGTTTGACAGGAAACCAAACATAAATTTTTTAAAATCATTTGGTTGTCCAGTCATGATTCTTAACTCAAGTGATCATTTAGGAAAATTTGAAGAAAAAGCTGATAATGGATTTTTCGTGGGTTATTCATCTGTTTCAAAAGCCTATCGAGTGTATAACTCTAGGACAAACACTATTAATGAAACATTCAACGTTAAATTTTTAGAAAATTCCTTTCCATCAGTTTCAAATGGTCCTGCATGGTTATTTGATTTGGATTCTTTGTCAAACTCATTTCAGTCTAACTTGTTTAATCAATCTTATGATTTTTCAGGTAAGAAGAACTCAAGAGGAGATCTTGGATCTTTCAGTGATGATTCAGATTCAGATGATTCAGATGATGCTCGTCCAGATTATCCATTCTTTTCATTTGTCAAGGATTCAACAATTCATTTCCATGACAATGTTCCTGATTCTTCAGCTTCAGATCATTCTGTTTTAGCTGCTCAAGAAGCATCACAACCTATTCCTAGTGATGGTATAGAAATTGGACATCCTGAGTCTGGCACATCTTCTATCTCTGGAGATGCAATTGATCATAGTAACTTTGATTACTTTCTTAATTCACCAACTCAAGTTCCAAATTTCACTCCACATTCTTCTACCTTATTGCAACAGCTCTCCAATCTGAACCAAACAAATCTTGATGTTACTGTTCAAGGAAATGAGATTCCGATATCTCGTATCCACCGGAACCATCCAACATCACAGATTATTGGTCCTCTGAATGAAAGAACTACTAGGAGTAAATCTGAATATGCAAATGTTTGTTATACTCTTGTTTCCTTTCTCAGACTGTTCCTAAAAACGTCACCGAGGCATTACAGGACAATGGTTGGATTGAAGCTATGCAGGAGGAACTTCTACAATTTCGAAAACAAGAAGTGTGGAAGTTGGTGGAATTACCTGAAGGAGAAAATGCCATAGGCACCAAATGGTTGTTCAGAAATAAAACTGATGATCGTGGCATTGTAATCAGAAACAAAGCAAGACTTGTTGCACAAGGATACACACAGGAAGAAGGAATTGACTATGATGAAGTATTTGCTCCAGTTGCAAGACTCGAATCTATTCGTGTTTTCCTGGCTTATGCATCATTCATGAAATTCAAGGTGTATCAAATGGACGTAAAAGGTGCATTTTTGTATGGTCCAATCACTGATGATGTGTATGTCAAGCAACCTCCGGGCTTTGAGGATGCAGAATTTCCACATCATGTGTATAAGCTTAGCAAAGCTTTATATGGACTACATCAAGCTCCTAGAATTTGGTATGAAACATTATCTCAACACTTGATCCAACATGGATATACAAGAGGGAAAATCGATCCAACTTTATTCATAAAGAAGGATAATGATGATCTCTTATGTGTGCAAGTGTATGTAGATGATATCATATTTGGTTCTACCAGTCCAACTTTGTGCAAAGAATTTGAAGAAATCATGAAATCTCGGTTTCAAATGAGTTCTATGGGAGAAATCAATTTCTTTCTTGGATTGCAAGTTCAACAATCTACAGATGGTATTTTTATCAATCAAGAGAAGTTCGTTGATAAACTCTTGAAGAAATTCAAACTGCATGATTGTCAATCCATAAGAACTCCAGCTGACGTAAACACCAAGATTGAACCTGATCCTAAAGGAAAATCAGTAGATCAAACATTATACAGATCCATGATTGGTTCTTTGATGTATCTTACTGCATCAAGACCAGACATAATGTATGTTGTTTGTGTCTGTGCAAGGTATCAATCAGACCCGAAAGAATCTCACTTAATTGCTGTCAAAAGAATATTCAGGTATCTCAAAGGTAAACCAGCCTTAGGGCTTTGGTATCCTTACGAGGGTAATTTTGAGTTACATGGATATACAGATAGTGATTATGGTGGATGTTGTCAAGACAGAAAATCTACAACGGGTGGTTGTCAGTTTCTTGGACCCAGATTGGTTTCATGGCAATGTAAGAAACAAACAAATGTTTCTGTCTCAACTGCAGAAGCTGAGTACATAGCTGCATCAGCAGGATGTTCTCAAATCCTTTGGTTGCAAAACCAACTGCTAGATTATGGGTTCAATTTTCTTAAAACACCCATTTACATTGATAACACTGCTGCTATGTTCATTACAGCTAATCCAGTTCAACACTCAAAAACAAAACATATCGAAATTCGATATCATTTTCTAAGAGATAATTCTGAAAAAGGTTTAATCATTTTGATTCAAATAGCAACTGAAAAACAGTTGGCCGACCTATTTACTAAAGCTTTTCTACCAGGAAGGTTTGAGTATTTAGTGGAGTCAATTGGCCTTATTAACCATGTGTAAACCTGGTTACAAATTTGAATCTTTTCAAGATCAAATACTTTCCTAAATCTGAAAATTTTCATAAGGATAACTTTTCATAGTTATTTGCCTGATTGTTTGTGTGTGTGTGCTTTCTTTTATAGAAAAACAAATACAAAAGTAGAAAAACCCAAAATCAAATAGAAAAATATAAATCAAAAATCCAAAAATAGAGTGCTTTTCATTTTTCATTCTTTATTTTAGGAATGAATCTGTTTTTGCCTTCTGTGAGAAATGATAGTACATTAGTAAGATCAGTTACATTCTTCACTCGCTAATAAAGTCTGACATGATCAGGAATTGTTGTGTAGACACTATCATGCTAGTATACTGTACAAGTAAATTCTTGTGATCACCCACATTCTTATGCTTGTTTGTGTATTCATCTAAGTACATTTGAGTGTATTAGCTTATCAGATTGACTGCTTGTTAAGCTACTCCTGCTCACACCTAATGGTAATGTGATTAATCATGAGATCTATTACAAGCATCATTTACTTCTCTGTTATGAGTCATCATAGACCTGAAGTACTGAGATATCCTCTGTTGTAAGTCATTACAAACCTGGATATTCTCATTTGATGCAAAAGATGCCAATGTGCACAACCCATTCACAAGGATGGTTAGAGTTGATCAAATGGTTATCCATGATCATTCTCTATTAAATTAAGTAACATGAACTCTGATTATGCATATTTGTTAGGTAATAAGTTGAGAATAAGTGCTTTCTTGCATGTCTTGATGATGGTTGATCCTCTTTGTCTTGGTATGAGTCACAGCTTGTCATATACCTCTACCATACTCATCCAAGAATTGAAAAAGTAAGTGAGCTGATAGTTTATGTCAAAAACACTCATTTGCTGTCCTTAGATCTTGTGTCTCCTTTGCTGTGATATCACTGACCTGGAACACACTTGATCAGGATTTAATCATTGTCTATGACTATCCACACAATTTGTTTTATTTTAATGTCTGATCTTATCTAATATGATCTCACTGCAATTAAAGATTCTAGTGTAAATATTAGCTTTTTATTCTGCTTTAATTTTGATTTTATGCATGTTTTCTTGTGTGCAGGCAATATAACAAAGTTAAGTATGATATTCTTATGATCTATTAATAAACTTCTAAGTTTTGTGAAACTTAAAAGTTTAGGGGGAGTAATAAACCCATAAGAATATTCTCAGAAAATCAAAATGAAAATGATAATGTTGAATTGAACGGATGATGCTTTAATTTCAAAGTATGTGTGTGTTTATCAAATGATAAAATGATCTCATAATTTTTAGCAAGGAAAAGCTTCTTTGAAAAGTTTAAATCAAGACAGATGTTGAAATATTTGTTTGTTCATTTTGAAACTAAGATGAAGGGTCAAACTTGTAAAAAGTTCAAATTGAACGGTCAAAATTTAAAATGTGAAACTTTGAGGGTCAAAATTTAAAATTTGAAACTTTGAGGGTCAAAAGTGTAAATTTTGAAACTTTGAGGGTCAAAAGTGTAAATTTGAAACTTTGAGGGTTAAAATGTAAAAATATGCAATATTGTTTGAATATTAGTATGAAATATTACTAATTTGTTTAAACAGTGTGCAGGTGGAAGATTTGAAAATTACAAGTGAATATGAACATTTCAGATTTATTATACGACTAATAGTGCTTATGCTACTGAAAAATTGCTTATGCTACTGAAACAGTGCTCATGCTACTGGAACAGTGCTTATGCGACCAACAGTGCTTATACGACTAGCAGTTCTCATAAGTCTGAAACAGTTCTCATACGGCTAGACTAATGTGTCTAACAGTGCTAATACGACTGCTGTACAGTGCTCATATGTCTAGATACTTAGTGAAATTTTTGACCTAATGAGTCTGAATGATCCTAAAACGACCAACAGTGCTCATGAGTCTAAAATTTTATACTTAGTATAAATAGAACACTTGTGATATTCATTTCATTCTAATTCAAAAACCCTCACAAAACCCTCTGAACTCTCGAACTTTCGACCTTCTTCGAACAAAACCCTTATTCATCGATTGTATTCACTTCGAACAAAAATTCCAGATTGATTGATAGTATTCGTGTGACTGTGAATGTAAGTGAATGAATCATTTTCAACTGATTTCAGTTTAAATGAAACATTTTGATGGTCGTTCGATCCCTGTGGGTCGTATGAACCCTAACACTTGAAAAATCACAGAGTTCTTCAAATCGAGAAAAAAATGAGAAAAATTGATGATTGATTCTTGTTCATCTGATGATTTTGATCATTATATTAGGTTAATCTTGTGATAATCTGATATTTGATTAAATTTTTGGTTCAGGGTCACCGATGAACAGTCTCGGGGATGATGAACTTGTTGAAGAAGATGAACAGTTTCAAAATTTTCAAAATAAAATACAACAAAATTCAAAATAAAATCAACATTGATACAAATCATCATCTCAAGAATTTAAGAGTTTTTAATAAAGTGATATAAGATAACTTGAACAGAAGTGTTAAACTGTAAATCAAAATCAATCTTAAAAATTCAAAAACAATATCTTGAAACTCATCTTTTATCAAAATTAAGTGTTTACACTTAAAATTAAAATTCAAGTTGTTTTTAAAATTCAAATTCAATTTAACACATCAGTTTATAATATCTTAAATCATCATAATTTTAAACTCACAATTAATCATTTGCTTCAAAATATACATTATCTAACATCATTGTTCTTAAATTTTGCAGATGGCAGAACTGAAGTTTGTACCTAAGCATAATATTGTGGCATTTTTGGATGATGAAGCTCAAGATGCTTTCTCTTATGAAGAAATGATCAGATTTCTTCTAAGAACCAAATATGTTTATGCTATGTGTTACCAAACTGAAATCTATGACAGACTTATTAGACAGTTTTGGAACACTGCTCGGGTTGAAGTAGAGAATGGAAGAAAATTTGTAAGGGGCTTTATAACCAGAGATAGAATGATAGAAGTATCTGAAGATTCTATCAGAAATGCTCTGAGATTGGGATAAAATGATCCAGAAGATAGATGTGAATTTTCTTTTGATGAATGCAGAGAAAGTTTTATGGCTATGGGTCATCCTGATCAGTTTCCTAAGAAACAATTCTTTTGAGCAAGAGTTTATAATCACTGGAAGCTTCTTTGTTACATCTCCAACACTGTTTGTCCAAGAGAAGTGCTGGATGGAATTCATTCCCTGTGGACATAGCTTCACCTATTGTTGCTTTAGCTACAAACAGGAGATTCAATATGTCAAAGTGGATACTGAATGGATTTGCATTTAATTTGGAAAAAGGAACAAGACATAAATACTTAATGTATCCAAGATTCCTCCAAATGATTATTAATGAGGAATATCCTGACATTCATGTGTATGGTGTTGGTGGAGATCGATTGGAGATGGAAAATATGTATGAAATGACATATAAGAAGTTATCAATGATAACAGGTGCTCAAAATGTTCCTATGTTTGACTACATGTTAAATGTAGCAAATGATGAGGTTGACATTACTGTGGAGCATTATCATTTGATAGAGGGAGAACCAATTGATCCTGCTGATCTGATAGATGAATTTCCTTTGGAAGAAGATGACCAAGATAATGAAGATGATCAAGATGATGAAGATGATCAAGATGATGAAAATGATCAAGATGATACTGATCAAAATGATGATGATGATAATAATGATGATGATAGTGATGAAGCTGAGACTCACCAGGATATAATTCATGAATCACCAATTTCTGAGCATGAAACTGAAGCTCAAAATGAAAATGAAGATATAATGGGTGATGAAGTTAATGAACAGGAAAGTGAGCATGAAGCAGTTGATGATGTAGATGATTTTATTGTTGATGAAACTGCTCATGAAGAAGTACATGAAGAGGAACAATCTCACTTTGAGACTGAACAAGAAATGAATGTTGATGATCAAATTTTTGATTATGAGTTCATTGAGACATTTCAAATTCATCAAGATATACCTGTTTCTAAAACCCATGTGGCCATTCAAACTGATGTTGATGAACTCGAAAACTTAAAAGTTGAAAATAAAGCA
Source organism: Flaveria linearis (assembly GCA_024085815.1). Classification (NCBI taxonomy): domain Eukaryota; kingdom Viridiplantae; phylum Streptophyta; class Magnoliopsida; order Asterales; family Asteraceae; genus Flaveria; species Flaveria linearis. Next base: position 32,154,363 of record CM044013.1, read on the forward strand.
AAAGAAAAAGAGATTGAAGAACTAAAAGCAGAGCTTGATTTGTTGAAGAAAGCTAATGAAAAATTGAAAGAAGATTGTTTGTCAAAAGATGAAAAGATTGTTGGGTATGCTAAAGATAAAGAAGATGTTATAAAAAATTTTGAGGTTATGATCAAAGATTATGATTTGCTGGAAGAAAAATTCAAGAATATGTCTGAAGAAAATGAAAGATTGAAGGAAGAATTAACAAAGTTAAAAGAATCAGCAAAGCCCTCTTCTCCAGAAATTGTGATTATTGCTGAAAACATTCCAATTGATATTGAAAAAGTATCTGAAAGGGAGAAAGGAAAGAGGAAATTAGATGAAGCTGATGTTGAATTTGTTCCTGGAACTTCTTCAAAAGTACAAAAAGTTGAAGAACCTATTGAAAAAGAACATCAAGAGAGTCAAGAGCAAATGAGTCAAGACAAAATTGGTGCTCTTGAAGATTTAGAAGATGAATTTGATGATGACTGGTATAATGAAGTTTTAGATGATGATGATGTGGTTGAAGAATTTGACAATCCTCCTTTGGAACATGATCAAGGAGTTGATGATATTCTTTCAGATTTTGAAGAAAGGTATAACTATCTTGTAAAGATGAAATACAACAGAGTATTTTTAAATGGATTAACAGTTTCTCAAATAAACGATGAATATGAGAAATGCATAGCTGCAGAATCCATTGCTCCAATAGATCCTAATGAAATTGTGATTGAACATGGAGAGTGGATCAGAGAAAAAGAAAGTATCAATGTGGATGAACTTTCAAGTTCCGAGCTGCACCATCCTGATCCAGAAGACATGAGTGTGGTTGCTTTACGATCATGGTTGCAAGCAAGAAATTATCCGTGGAGAAAATTAAAAAGACTTCAATCTGTATCTTTGAGAAATTTGGTTAAAAGTTTCCAAGAAACGGAGAAACAAACCAAAAAGATGATTATTTTGGATACTGACAATCCACAATATCTGGAAATCACAAAAAGAACTCGGATTTTAAAACCTCAGGAGATCAAGCAGATGGCTCAAAAATCAAGTATGCTTGAAAGGAGAAAAGAATTGATGAAGATGTTTCCAGAATCAGAAAAACAAGCATATAAGGCATCTGAAGATCAAATTCAAATTTTTGATAAATCAAGGTCAACTGGTGATTTGTAAGAAATGTGTTACAAAAAGGTCAATCAGTGGCTGAATTGTTAAATGCAATGATTGCACCAGACTTCACCAATCAAGTAAAAATCATAGCATGGAAGTATGATGAAGTGTTTGATGCATTTCTAATTAAAAGAGTGAATGCAATATGTGATGTGTATCATTTTTATGCTAGCATCATAAAACTTCCAGTGCAAGATCTTAAAGAGTTGAATAAGTTGAGGTTGATAAAACATTCAAATACGAAAAGAGGTCAAATGATGGTAGATTTGTTGAGAACAGGGTTGACCAGATCAAGCAATTTTCTGAAAACAAGATGTGATCAGGAAGATAAAGAATACTTTATGTCAATGAAGAAGAAGAAAAGTAAGACAGTGAATCAATCAGATGAAGATCACTTCATGATTGAATTTTATGACAAGTTTGTTGAAAAGGTGACAACTCCGGGCATAAAGATGATTGACGAAAATCAAAAGTCAAAACCAATTCAAAGATGGTTTTATAATTCAGAAACATTTGAACTAAAGCTTGTGAGAAACTTAGAAGATTGGAATGAAGACATGATAACTTTGTTTGGAGCCTTTGAACTGAGATTACTACACCCAAGTTATATTTCATTTCTATCTGTGCAGAAGTTTGACAAGTTATCAAATGAGACAGCAGAACAAGATAAAAAGTATTTTGTGTCAATTATTAATGTCATGAGTGCAGCCATGGAAAGAATTGCTTTAAGGAAAGCTTTGGCTTATGCCAACATTGTGAAGAAAGATATTCCAGACATTGAATTCATGAGAATATCAAGAAAAGGAGTGCTTGAATTATATACAAAAGACTGCGGAATTCCAATTGAGCTATATGCTAATGTTGATATAGCATGTTTGTCAAAGAACACATTGGAAAGAATGAAGCAGTTAGACATAAAAACTAATGAATCAAAACCAGAGCAAGCTGTACTTGCAAAGAAATTCAAGTCAGCAATTGAGAATGCTCTGAAGGAAATTGAAATGTATAAGCAAAAGCCAATGTTCTCAGTAAAAGAAGAGCCTGAGGATTTCCATGCAGATTGAAGATTGAAGAGAGAAGATTCAAGGATAAAAGAAAAGTCAAAGGATGCTGAGAAGATAAAATGAAGACAAAGTCAAGATCAAAGATAAAAGAAGAAAAGAAAAGGATGGAGCTGAACAGAAGACTGAAGACAATGTCAATCTTAGGGGGAGTATTGTTAGGTCCCTTAAAAGATTAACATTTAGTCTTTTATTGTTTAGTGTCTATTTTTGTATTTTATACTAGTGTAGGGACTAGTTGTGTAAATTTAGTTCCTTAGGTCTAGTATAAATAGCTTAGACGTAGTGTAGATTGTAAGTTTTTTTCATATGTTTTATGAGAACTGCTTTCTATCACTTGTAATCGTCTTTGCAATCAATGGAATATGAATTTTGTTGATTTGTCTTGATTTGATTACACTTGATTGTATTTTGCTTTGAATTGTTCATATAATTGATACAGATTGCTTTAATTGATCCTATCAAAAGGTTCAACACAACTCCTTTCAGGATAGTTGTGCCTTTGTCTCTGGAAGTGGACACTCTGGTGATTTTCAGTACTGCTTTGATGATCTTGAGTGCTTCAGTCCAGATGATGTGGAGTATATGGACATTGTCCAGCAGATGGCTCTTTTAACTTACAGAGCGAAGAAGTTCTTCAAGAGAACTGGAAGGCAATTCCCTCAAAACCCAGTCAACAGCAAGTTTGGGTTTGATAAGAGCAAAGCAAGGTGTTACAACTGCAACCAACTTGGTCACTTTGCTAGGGAATGCAAGGCTCCCAAGAACAACCCGGGAACGCCACAGGCCTCCACACATCCCACTGCTCCCAAGCATGAAGAGAAGTCAACTGAAACAGCTGTTGTTGCTCAGGAAGTTGACTGGAGCTTCATGATACAGGATGTGACTCCCGCTCAAGCACTCATGGCCGGAACAGATGATGATCAGGTATATGAACATCTTTGTACTGCTGACTGTATTGATAAAGTTAAATTGTATAAGGATTACATTTCAGAATCAGATCTGAGGTTGAGTCTTTAAATGTGCTAAAATCTGACTTTAAAAGAGCTGAATCTGACTATCAAAGGAAAATTGATGAGTTAGAGAAAACTGTGTCTCTTTTAAAACATGAAAAGACTAACTATAAGACTCAAATCAAAGATCTGATCTCCAAACTTTCTGAAGTTCAAGCCCAGTTAGTCACAGCTGAGGCTCAGGCCAGGAAGCAAGCTATTGCTGAGCAAAGCTTCCAAACTCTTCTTGCATCAACCTCTTATTCCAAAATGTTTTATCAAAACAAGAGGATGAAGTAAAAATAGTGGCCTCCACAGGAGAGAAACAGGAGGATACACCCATCTCCACCTGTGATGACCAAATCCTGACCACCAAGGCAAGAAGAAGCAGAGCTAAAGCTGCTAGAAGGACTGCCAAGAAGGTTGCAGAGTCCAAGCTTAAGTTTGACCCTAAGCAAAAGGATGTCTTCATTTCTGCCGGATTTCAAGTGGTAGGTACTTCTGATTCAGGAAAGGAGTGTAGTACCAGCACTCCTGTCCTACTAAAGAATCAGAAGTTGAAAGGGAAAGTTGCTGATGACGAGAAGAAACCCAAGAAACAGCAACCTGCAAGTTCCCAGAAGACTAACATTGCATGCATAATGTGTGGTCTGCACAACCACATGGCTAAAGATTGTTACTACAATCCAGCAAGCACACATTATGCAAATAATGTTAGACAAGAAGGAGTCAGAGAAGGTTTCTCAGTTGGACCACTTCAAAAGGTCCAAATGATGAAAAAGGGAAAGATGGTCTCGGAAGCCAAGTTGCTTCCGGAAGAAACTGCTTCTTCCGAAGGAAAAATGGCTTCGGAAGCCAAACCTTCTAAGGTTCGGAAGAACAAGAAGGCTCCCTTGAAACTATCTCAGAAGAAGACTACTTCGGAAGAAAAGGTGGTAAAGGCTTCTTCCGAAAAGAGAGAAGCTTCGGAAGAAGACCATGCTGCAAAAGCTTCAACAAGCTCATCCTCAAAGATCAACCAAAGGATGGATTGGAAGATCAAGGAAGATGCTACAGCCCAAACCTCTTCTTCAACAATGACCTCAATTGAACCCCATTGCATATCTTTTGGTTCAATTATGTCACTATCTTTGGAAGAGCCCAAGACCTGCAAGGCTTGGGCTTCCAAACAAAACTAACCATCTCATCTTATGTGCAGGGACATCCATTTGACAAGAACAACAATATCTGGATTGTAGATAGTGGATGCTCCAGGCACATGACAGGGAACAGATCTCTCCTTCAACAATTCCAGAACTTTGATGGAGGGCCTGTCCAATTTGGAGGTGAGGCCGGAGGATATATTTCTGGCAGAGGAAATATATCCAATGGCAAAATAAACATTGACAAAGTTCACTTTGTCAAACAGCTTGAACACAATCTGTTAAGTGTTTCTCAATTCTATGACCAGAAGCATCAGATGCTTTTCACAGAACATGAGTGCATTATCCTCAGACCAGGGATGACAATTCCTCCGGAATTTGTGCTTCTCAGATCTCCCAGGAAAGGGGATATGTACAAGCTAGATATGAACAATGCTTCTCCATGGGTGAAGTATCATGCTTTCTTTCCAAAGCTGATAGTGATGAGTCAACACTATGGCATAAACGCATGTGTCATGTGAATTTCAAAACAATAAATAAATTGGCTAAAAATAACTTGATACATGGTTTGCCTAAAAAGGAATTTTTCTGCAAAGATGACTGTGTTGCATGCCTGAAAGGGAAACAACACAGATCATCTCATAAATCCAAATGTGTTAACTCTATCACTACTCCATTACACTTATTGCACATGGATCTCTTTGGACCCACAAGTATAATGAGCATTGGAAGGAAATCATACTGCCTTGTGATAGTTGATGATTTTACAAGATTTACATGGGTATTCTTTTTAAGAAGTAAAGATGAAACTGCTGAAACTTTAAAATCTTTTATTCTTAAAATAGAAAATCAAATTGATCACAAGGTTAAGATCATTAGAAGTGATCAAGGGACTGAGTTTAAGAACTTCGTTCTTGACTCATTCTGTGACTCAAAAGGGATTGCCAGACAATATAGTGCTCCCAGAACTCTTTAACAAACGGTGTTGCTGAGAGGAGGAATAGGACACTTATTGATGCTGCTCGGACCATGTTAGCTGATTCAAAGCTGCCTCTAACATTCTGGGCAGAGGCAGTCAGCACTGCATGCTATGTGCAGAACAGGGTTCTTGTAGTGAAGCCCCATGGAAAAACCCCTTATGAGTTATGAAACAAGAGGCCACCGTTCATTGGCTTTCTAAGGTCCTTTGGCTGCTGGTGTACCATACTTAACACAAAGGACAACTTGGCAAAGTTTGCTGAGAAGTCGGATGATGCTATCTTTATTGGATACTCTTCTAGCTCTAAAGCTTATAGAGTATACAATATCAAGAATCAACAATTTGAGGAGTCATCCAACATAGTTGTTAATGAGCACACTCCTTGTGTTAGGGGGAATAGACCTGAGTATATCTTTGATTTAGAATTGTTTCCAAACTATTCTAAACCATCTTGTGAGAATGTTTCAGCTGGAACAGGTGCTCAAAGTGATGCTGATGCTGATGCAGGTCAACTATATGAGCTTCCCAGACCTATTCCAAATTCTCCAAGAGCTGAAGGGCAACAAGCTTCAACTATTCATAGATCTGACAGTGTAACTATCTCCAGAAATAGTGAAGCTTCAACAAGTGAATCACTTGATCAACCTCAAAGTTCCTCAGGTGATCCACTACAACACCAGGTTGAGGGAAGTGGTATTCTGAAGGAACAGGCAACTGTTAATACTACTTCACAACCAACCATTGATGATGTTTCTCAATCATTCAATCAGTCCTCATTGAATGACTTTGAAACAGCAGTTGGACAGAGTGATCCAGTTCCTGATCAGAATATGTCTAACCTAGACTTATCTCTGCAACTGGAAGTGATTCCTCGTCTTAGGATTCACAATACTCATCCAACTGAGAACATCATAGGGAATGTCTCTGAGGGTGTGAGAACAAGAGGACAAACTCATCATGGGAATGTCTGCTTGTACTCATGCTTCCTGTCTCAGATGGAACCAAAGAAGGTAGAAGATGCCTTAAAGGATAGTAGTTGGGTTGAATCGATGCAGGAGGAGCTGCTTCAATTCAGAAGACAAAAGGTCTGGAATCTATGCCCACTACCATCTGGTCAAGTACCCATAGGCACAAAATGGGTATTCAGGAACAAGAAAGATGATAGAGGCTTGATTATCAAGAACAAGGCAAGACTAGTAGTTCAAGGGTACACCCAGGAGGAAGGAATTGATTATACTGATGTCTTTGCACCTGTTGCAAGACTTGAGGCAGTTAGAATCTTCCTTGCTTATGCTGCATCCAAGAACATCACAGTCTACCAACTTGATGTCAAGTGTGCTTTTCTATATGGGGATATAGACAGGGAAATCTATGTGTGTCAACCTCCAGGATTCGAAGACCCACATCACCCCAACTATGTGTGCAAGCTGGATAAAGCTCTATATGGGCTGCACCAAGCACCTAGGCTGTGGTATGAGACCTTGTCTCAGTTTCTCCTGAAGAATGGATACACTAGAGGTACCATTGACAAGACTCTTTTCATCAGAAAGAGTGGAAAAGACATTTTGCTAGTACAAGTCTATGTTGATGACATCATATTTGGTTCTTCAAACGACCAAATGTGCAAGGACTTTGAAAGCATTATGAAGCAGAAGTTTGAGATGAGTTCCATGGGAAAAATGGACTTTTTCCTTGGAATACAGGTGAAACAGATGAAGGAAGGGTTCTTCATAAGTCAATCTAAGTATGTCTCAGACATCTTAGAAAGATTTGAAATGAAGGACTGTAAACCAGCCAAGACACCCATACCCAGAAACCATAATCTTTGCCCTGACCTTGAGGGGGAGGATACTGATCAACATCAGTATAGAGCAATTATTGGTTCTCTGATGTATCTCACTGCAAGTAGACCAGATATCATGTTTTCCACATGCATTTGTGCAAGATATCAGGCTGCTCCAAAGGTGTCTCACCTAGCTGCTGCAAAGAGAATCCTTAGATACCTCAAAGGAGCACCTAAACTAGGTCTCTGGTATCCAAGAAATAGTGATTTCAATCTGTATGGATACTCTGACAGTGACTATGGTGGCTGCAACATTGACAAGAAATCAACATCAGGAGGATGTCAATTTCTTGGAGGAAGGATTATCTCATGGCAATACAAGAAACAATCCTGTGTCTCTACATCAACTGCTGAAGCTGAATACATTGCTGCTGCTAGCTGCTGTGCTCAACTGCTATGGATTCAAAATCAGATGTTAGACTATGGGTTCAACTTCATGACTACTCCTATCCATATTGACAATAACAGTGCTATCTCCATTACTGAGAATCCGGTGAAGCACTCCAAGACAAAACACATTGATATCAGGTATCATTTCATTAGAGATATTCATGAGAAACAGCTGATAAAGTTAATCAAAGTTGACTCAAATGAACAATATGCTGATTTGTTCACAAAGGCATTTGATGAACAAAGATTTAAGTATCTCATATCAGCAATTGGGATGATAAACATTGAATAACTACCTCTTTTGAAGACCTTTTTAAATGAGTAATGTCTTGTGTCAATACAATTTAAGCCCTGTTACAAAAGATCTTTAACTTATTCCAAGTGTAAATTCCTTCCGAAGTGGAGTTAACTCTCGGAAGATATTCCTGAATATCTTCCGAAGCCAAATTCCTCAATGGAAAATTTTCTTCTCAGAAGAGTTTTTGGTCTCGGAAGAAGCGATTGATTTTATATCAGATCTACTTCCGAAACTTATACAACTCTCCATTCGGAAAGACAACTTTGCCTTCGGAAGCAATGCCTTGCTTCGGAAGATAAAGTGTCTTCAAAGGACAATTTTACCTTCGGAAGCAATATCATGCTTCGGAAGAGAAAATTGCCTTCGGAAGAAAATACCTTCGAAAATGTTTTACCTTCGGAAGTAAAGGTTTTTATATGTAACGGATATCTTTTGGGCCCCACTCTGTAAAAAGTAAAGATTTTGTTGATCACTTCAGATTATTTAAAATTATCCTTGCCGCCAACATCATTTCTCCACCGTAAACCACCATACCACCCACAGTAACCCCAAAACAGTTACCCTATTACCACCACTACCACTATTCACCCCTTTTAAATAATCATCAATTTCATCTTCTTTTACCACTTTACGGCCCTAACTGTTCCCTTCACTGTCAAACCCTCAATTTCACCCAAAATTTCAAGCTTACCTTTTCTCCAATGGCGCTAAACCCTCAGCACAACCAAGTCGCGTTACTTGACTCGTCAAGGGATGCCGACTTCACCCAAATCATCACCTTTCTCACTGAATCCACCTACCTCACTGCACTAACAGTTAACCCCACCGTATACTCCAACCATATGTCAGAATTTTGGAGCAACGGTGAAACTGCAGTACTAAACGGGGTTCGAGTCCTGAGAACCCGAGTTTGTGGCCAAGAGTTGGTCATCAATGAACAGCTCATCAGGGAGCATCTCGAGCTTCACGATGATGGGGCTCCTACTGAGTTCCCCAAGGAAGACGTGGAAGGCACCTATATCCTCATGGGATATGGAGGCGATGTCAGCAGGTCTACAGTATACAAGTTCAACTTCTCTTACCATTGGAAGTTCCTGCTGCACATTGTCCTACATTGCCTCTCCAACAAATCAGGGGGTTGGGATCAAATCCCATATGAATTAGGATGCCTAGTTCATGGGTTGGTGAGAGGCCTCAGATTCAACTACTCACGATTTGTGTTGAACAACCTAATCGCCAATCTGAGCAGGGATACATTCTTCATGTATCCCCGATTTCTTCAACATATAATCAACTGTGAGATGGAACCAAGCAAGTTTGTCTGCGCAGCTGCTCTTCCTGTTCCACACATGAGGCCTACCATCTTCAAAATACTGAAGAAGATGTCCACCAACTTCACTGGACGGTACACTCCATTACCTCCAGAGATGACTGTGCGCATAGCTCCTGGTGACATCCCTGTTAACCCCACAGGTGATGAACCCACACCAGCAACATCCACCACAATACCAAAACCTTCTTTACCCATCAAAGCTACATATCAGAGACGCCCCAAACGAACCCTTGTTCAATCTACTCTGATTGAACAAGCTCCTTCTGTTCACACCTAAAGGACTAGAGTGGAATCATGGGCTCCCACTCAGTCCGAGGTCACACCATCCTTCACTTTTGACCTCAATGTGGGTTTTGAGCCTCCTCAGTCTCAAACCCCTAAGCCCGAACCCCAAGCCTTAAGCCCACAGGGTGAGTCTCTACACTCCCCTGTGCAGCCTTCTAGGGACAGCCCCACCAAAGGCTCAATGCCTGTAGACATTGATCAAAGTCCCGGGTCAGTAGGACTAACCACCCTCTCTTTCACTGACCTTTTACTCCGAACTGATGAAGAGATTACATCTCTCCATGGCCATGAAGTTGATCTACAACACCCATTGAAAGATCAACAGAGCCAAGAGGGATCCCTTGTCTCTAGCCCCCATCAGAAGCCAGCTACTGAGGTGAGTCCCACTGATGTGGAGGGGACTCATGTAGACTCAGCTGCCACTACTCAGAGTCTCTCATTGAGCTCTCAGGACAGTGGTAACATAATTAGGACTGAGTCTACGGCAACTTTGCCCATTGACATCTCTGAAAGAGATGACTCTGAGCAAAGGAAACCAGGGTGCCAAGAAGCCACATCTGGTGGTGAGAGTGAGCATACTAGGTATGTTATCTCATCTCCCCATGATTCTTCATATGAAGATGAGGGAAGTATGCAACTAACACTTCAGTACTTGCTTTCTAAGGTCTCCAACCTGGAATCACAGGTGAGGATCTTAGAATCAAGGACTGCCACTCAGCAACTTGAGATTAACTCTCTCAAGGCTAAACTAGCTGAGAAACAGACGGAGAGGTCTGTTAGGCATGTACCAATTCAGGTCTCAATGACTTCTTCCTCTAGCTCATCTAGCTCTCAAGATGATGCTACCAAAAAGGGGGAGAAAGTTCAGAGACAAACACCACAGGAACCACAGACCCAACTCATTTCTTCCCAAATCATTACACTACCTGAGTCATCTCAATCCTTTCTGGAGATTGACTCAAAGATGCTTCAAGATCTCTACAGACTTTTCACAAAGTTTGTATTGAGATCATCCCTAGAACAGCCCAGCCCCGACACCACACTCGCATACTTTGGGGCTGAGTAGCTTCAAAGACTGACTGCACCTTCTACCACTGTGGAGGAAGTTGGTCAACCTAAGGTCTTCATGGAACCTGAGATTAGCTTCGAAGGGGAAATGGGGACTGATGGCCCAGCAACTGAAACAGTTGGGACAGAATCTGCAGCAGTCTCATCTTCCGAAGCTCTAGCTGAAGCTTCCGAAACTTACATGGAAGCCACGGAAGAACAAGACAAGTCTTCCGAGGCCGAAATAGAAGCTGCGGAAGGCTTATTTCAGATGTCCGAGGAACTGACCATCACAGATGTCATTGCTGAAATTGCATCTGAGGTGAGCAGGGAGGACATTTCTGACATTCCTCCAACCCAAGCACCAGCTGAACTTCTCTCTCAATCACAACCCTCCATCCAAGAACCACCACAGTCAAGCACCATCAAAGACAAAGGCAAAAGAAAATTGACTGCGGAAGAGATTCAGGAGGAGGAGAAGATTGAGAAGGCCAAAAAGAAAGGTAGGTTTCCTACTGAGAAGCTGCTAGCTGCTAGTTCTAAGGCAGCTGTAGCCAATCAGGAAGAAATCATCCAGAAGAGAAGAACAGCACTCATTGACCAGCTCATCAATCTAGGAGCTGCCAATGAGGAGATACTCCTGCTAACATTAGAGGAGTTGGTGACTTTGGAGAGGTCAACCAGGCTACAACAAGAAAAAGAAGCCAGGTTGGCCTTGGAGAAGGAAGAACAAGAGCAAAGGGAGGCAGCCCTGAAGCTGAGAGAGGCTAGGATCAAGTTCCTACTCTCAAGAGGCTTCAGTCTTCCTGAACTGTCTCCACATGACAATGACATGATCCTGCTGCTCCACAATAAAGAGCAGGATCAAATGGAGAAGGAAAGGAAGAAGGCTGCTAGGGAGAAGTTGAAGGTGAAAAGGAAGAGGGAGGAAGAGAAGGAGGTCACTGCTACCAAGAAGTCAACTGACAAAGCCTGGATGAAGGACTACCTCCGGGCTCATGGCTTCTCTGGTAGGCAGGTGGGACCTATGTCTGAAAGGACACTCCAGCGGATAGTCAGTGAAATCAAAGCTGACATCCGTTTGGGGAAAAGGAAGGAGATGTATAGGAGGATGAAAGGAATGGTCTTCACCCCAGCCACTCAACCACAGCCACAACCCACACCAGAACCAACCCCTTTTCCCATTAAAACAGAACCCACTGATGAAACCTTCACCCCTCAACCCACAACTCTACCCAAACCTACCACATCACCTCAACCACCTAAACTACCCATCCTAAAACCCAAGACTCAACCCAAAACCACTAAACCTAAGCCTACCCAACAACAACCAAGACCATCCCCTCAGCCTCCTCAACATCTCTCCTTTGAGGAAATAAAGGAGTTCAAGACGAGGCTCATCAACTGCACTACTTTGAGCAGCATCTCCTGTGAGGGAGAACTTATCAACATCACCTATGTTGATAACTCTTCAAGCTCTCTAGGCCAATTTCTTGAGTTGCCTAGAGACACTTTGGGCCAGGCTGCAAGACTTCTTGGTCTCAACTCCGATACCCTCAATGCTGAGGAGAAGAGGCTAAGAAGAAGACTGGTGACTCTGCTGGATACCAGGAAAGAGGACAGGATTTCTGGTCAATCTCCTGGACCTAGAAATGTAATAATCCAGTGGAGGTTCGATGAACCTTCTCACAACTTTGTTGTGGAAAGGGAGAATGGTGAAACCAACAGGCTTAATGCCACTTCTCTATTGCATCTCAGCAGATTCACCTTGCTGAGCTTGCAGAGAAGCCATTCTCCAATCCCTCCAACTCTGAGACTGCTGCACACATCAGAAACTATATCAGTGGTCTCCACTTGGCTGAACGAAGTAGAAGAGCCAAGATTGAAGAAGAGTTGAAGCTGAAAAGAGTGGAAGACAAGGAAAGATCAACCACCAAAGGCACAGCCTTTCTACAGATGGTGGAAGGTCCTGAACTGGAACCAATAGTTCGATGGGAATATGACTATACTTCCCATCAACTAACTCTTTTCAGAGGGCCACAACAGAGGGTACATATAATCCAAGGTGACAGAGTAGAGGTTCTGTCCACCAAGGATCTGTACAAGATTCTCAGCACACAGCAGGAAAGAATGAAGACACCGATAAACACCTGCTTTCCTTGGTGCTGAGAGCTTTGAGAAGAAGAGAGAAGTGAAGTTTTGGTAGCATCAGCCTAGGGGGAGTTTGTTGGATCATGATAAGGCTGGTGCAACCAAAATCACTTCATAGTCAATTTTTGGTACTACATTCAAAGGCTTTCGAAGCTGAGAAGAGATCTTCCGAGAGTCTGAAGGACAGCTTCCGAAGACAAAGTCTGAAAGAGCTTCCGAAGACAAAGTCTGAAAGAGCTTCCGAAGACAAAGTCTGAAAGAGCTTCCGAAGACAAAGTCTGAAAGAGCTTCCGAAGACAAAGTCTGAAAGAGCTTCCGAAGACAAAGTCTGAAAGAGCTTCCGAAGACAAAGTCTGATCTTCCGAAGACAAAGTCTGATGAAAGAGCTGAAGACAAAGTCTGAGCTTCCGAAGACAAAGTCTGATGAAAGAGCTGAAGACAAAGTCTGCTTCCGAAGACAAAGAAGACTCCAAGCCTCGGAAGAAGCAGTCTTCCGAAGTATAAGTGCCTTCGGAAGAAGTTATTCTTCCGAAGTACTTTATCCTTCGGAAGACATTGCTATGTCCAGCAGATAAAAGTATGGTCCCTGACAGTCCGCTGCAGACCTCTGATACAGCATGGCATCTTCCTAAAGAGCCATGTTGTTGACCATACTTTATTCTACTGTTCACCTTTTTATGATAGTACATGTTACCAACTTTAGTTGGTGACAAAAGGTAAGTCAGGGACATGTCCTGACTACCAACTCTCAGGCAAAATGTCTGAAAGACCTCACCTAGAGTCTTGTAGTATAGATGTAACGTTAGAGGTGTCCAGCTGGAATCAAAGTATTCCCGGCTGTAGGTAGTATTATATATATCTTCTCCTTGTAACTCTTTAGGTAAGCGATTTGAGTCCAAGTGTCTTGTAATCCTTTGAGTTGAGAAGCAATATATAAAAGTACCTTGAAAATTTACTTGCTGTGTTAAATTTTCTTACTGCTTGTTACTTGATATATTGTGATCAACTCTTCATAAGACTGCTTGCTGAGTGTTGATTCACAGTGAGTTCAGAGAAAAACCCACAAATCCGATCCTGCAGTTAGCTACCCCGGAAGGATGCACACTGGGGTCTAATCCTTGTGATTGACCATACGTATGGGATCTTTGCCGCTTACCCCGGTACTATGGTCAGGCCACCAGGCATAATGTATGGGAGTCTATTTATAGACTTCGGCCTTGTACCCGCTTTATGCATGACGGTGGGGTATAGTACATGGCATTGGTCCGGATGAATTTACCCCGGTACTTTGGTCAGGCCACCGGGCACAATGTATGGGAGTCTATTTATAGACTATGGCCCAGTACCCGCTTTATGCATGACGTTGGTGTATAGCCCGTGGCATTGGCCCGGAATGAGAGGAAGATAAAGGTGAATGTACGTAAAGTACGGTAAGGAAGATAACGAATGATAACAATGATGTACGATGAAAAATGAACGAAAATTAATGAACGATGATGAAGATAATAATAAGATTATCTATTTGTACGTATGATGTATGAGCACATATGAAAGTAAAGAACGGTTTTAAATGGAAGGTGAAGTATTTTAATTATATGACTCTAACTCACTCAGCAACGCTGACTTTTATGTATTTTCTAGTTGGCAGGTGATTGTTGCTGAGGATTGCACGGGTTAGCTACTTAGCATTTTTAGGATGGCATCCATTTGTGAGTATGAGATGAACGTGAAGTATTATGTAACGTAAAGCGGAAGTTAATGTTAATGATATGTGAAACATAAAGAAAGAATGAATGCATGTATTAATGAATGAACGAATGTAAGAAAAGTCTGGCAAGCAATGTATAGGGGTTCACACCCAATGAAGGGTGTTAGCTCAACTGTGTGTGGGTTAGCTACCCCGGAAGGATGCACACTGGGGTTTAATCCTTGTGATCGACCATACGTATGGGATCTTTGCCGCTTACCCCGGTACTGTGGTTAGGCCACCGGGCACAATGTATGGGAGTCTATTTATAGACTTCGGCCTAGTACCCGCTTTATACATGACGGTGCGGTATAGTACATGGCATTGGTCCAGATGAATTTACCCCGGTACTGTGTTCAGGCCACCGGGCACAATGTATGGGAGTCTATTTATAGATTTTGGCCCAGTACCCGCTTTATGCATGACGGTAGGGTATAGCCTGTGGCATTGGCCCGGAATATGAGGAAGATAAAGGTGAATGTACGTAAAGTACGGTAAGGAATATAACGAATGATAACGATGACGTACGATGAAAAATGAACGAAAGTTAATGAACGATGATGAAGATAATAATAAGATTATCTATTTGTACGTATGATGTATGAGCACATGTGAAAGTAAAGAACGGTTTTAAATGGAAGGTGAAGTATTTTAATTATATGACTAGAACTCACTCAGCAACGCTGACTTTTATGTATTTTCCAG
The DNA here is from genome assembly GCA_024085815.1 of Flaveria linearis. Taxonomy (NCBI): domain Eukaryota; kingdom Viridiplantae; phylum Streptophyta; class Magnoliopsida; order Asterales; family Asteraceae; genus Flaveria; species Flaveria linearis. The sequence goes on from CM044013.1 coordinate 32,169,509, forward strand.
TTGGTAGGTGATTGTTGCTGAGGATGACACGGGGCAGCTACTTGGCATTTGTGGGATGGCATCCATTTGTATAACAATGATGTTTTTGTGATGTAATGCAAATTATGATATTTGGTAACAGTCAACTACATTGTATTATTTTGCAAAAGCTGTCATTAATATATGAAATGGCTTTAAGTAATTTCCACTGTGATCTTTTAAACAAATGTATGATTTATGTGCGATGAATGACCAACTCTAAGTGTCCCGGGAACGGGGCCATACAAGTTGGTATGAGAGCCAATGTTTAAGAGAATTGGGTAAATATTTTCAAAAACCTAAACTTAAACTCAAAATGGGTCGAATGGAGGGATGCCATCCCGAGTAGCTACGTGCCATCAGGTATTTCTTTCCTCAAAGTTAATTGAAGTCATGTGCGTGTGCATTTGACGTATGTGTTCTTAGTAGAATTAGATACTGATGTAGTCAGGATAGGAAATGCTTGGGGTATGAAGAGTAAAGTAAGTGGCTTATCACAATTGGCCACTATAATTAGGGACTTATTATACTTGACATAAACTGAGCTATTACCTTGAATGACCGTGTTGGTGTTTGAATATTATAATGTGTTAGAGGATGGCTGGGTGTAGATCTTCTAAGTCTTCACGAGGTGGAGGCCATGGTGGATGTGTGCTGGATCACGAGTCACAAGAGGAAGTCCTAGGGCTGAAGAGGTAGCCCATGAGGAGCCCGAGACCCCTCATCTGGAGGGTGGTGATGAGAGTGTTAACCTAAGGGCCTCGATGAAGGAGGTTGTGGTAGAAGAGGTTCATCAGGTCATGCAGACGATCATGCCATTTGTGGTGACCGAAGTGATTAAGGCTGTTAGGGAAGGAGAGTGGAAGGAAAGAAGAAGGCCCACAGGGGGAAGGGAACAACCGGAGACGGAGACAGTTGTCACCAATGAGGAGGAGGAGGAGGAGGAGCCGGTACAGGAAACCGCACGAGTCTGTAACTATGGGGCGTTCTAAAGATGCAAGCCCCCGACTTTAGATGGCAATGGTACTCCTGCTACTGCCCATCGAGGGGTAAGAGAGATGGAGATTGTGCTCGATATCAGCGAGTGCAGGGAGGATCAGAAAGTGAAGTTTGCCACTCATTCGTTCATGGACTCGACTATATGTTGGTGGGACAAGATTGTCCAAGCCTAGGGTAGTAGGGTGATTGGCAAGATGATGTGGAGTGAGTTGAAGAAGTTGCTGATTGAGGAGTTCTATCCTCATCGAGAGTTGGACAAGGTGGAGAGAGAGTTCCTACAGCTGGAAGCAGGAACAATGACACGTCAACAATACACCACCAAGTTTAACAAGATGGCACGGCTGGTGCCAGATCAAGTGACACCTGTGTCATGAAAGATCAAGAGGTACATTCAGGGCTTGCAGGCGGACATCCGCAGGCATATGATCGCTGCCCCACCAAGCACTTTTAGGTTGGTGGTTGATTTGGCGGGAAGTCTGTATGATGAAAGGAGGTAGTGGTGGTTGAGTTGAAGAAGAATGGTGGTGGTGACCTGAACTGGAATGGGAAGAGGTTTAGACATGGCGGAGCCGCTCCAAACAACAAAGTTACGAGGATGGATGACCGACGTGTGGTCACATCTGGTGCGGGGTCTAAGAGGTGTGGTAAGCGTGGGAAGGAGCATACCAGAGAATGTAGGTGGGGATCGAATGTATGCTTCAAGTGTGGGAGGATGGGGCACATAGCAAAGGATTGTCGTGTGGCCAGATGTTTTAACTGTGGTGGAGAGGGCCACATGAGCAAGGATTGCGAAAGGCCGAGAGCAGAGAGTTTCGGAGCGAAGAAGACGACCGGGACTGAAGGGCAGAAGGCCAGTGCCAGAGCTTTTACCATGACCAGGCAGGAGGCTAGGACGGACCCCGATGTTGTGTTAGGTACGTTTCTAGTAAACCAAACTCTTGCTTCGGTGTTATTTGATTCACGTGCTAGTAGAAGTTTTATTTCTGTTGCTTTCTGTGCTAAATTACCTGTTAGTGGTAGATGTATTGATGAGCCCTTTGATGTAGAAACTGCCATAGGTAAGTCTACAAGGATTTCTGACTTGATTGAGGGTTGTGACATAGAACTAGAAGGTCATAAGTTTGCTGCTAGACTGTTTGTGATGACCTTAGGCGGATTCGATGTAGTCCTAGGAATGGATTGGTTAGCGGACTACGAGGCGAGCATTGTGTGATGCAAGAAGATGATTAGATTGACAGCGCCTGATGGGAGTTCGGTAACGGTTCATGGGGATCGGATCACTACGATTCCGAAATTGATTTCGATGCGGTGGTGGGAAAGTGCATGAGACGTGGATGTAGTGCCTATTTGGCCTACGTGAAGGATGTGGATACGTCAACACCATAACTTTCCGATGTGCCGGTTGTGTATGACTTTCCGGACGTGTTTCTAGAAGATTTACCAGGTGTGCCACCGGACCGCAAGATCGAGTTTCAAATTGACTTGATACCCGGTGCTCAGCCTATAGCTAAGGCACAGTATCGGTTGGCTCCGCTTGAGATGAAGGAATTGATGGAGCAACTGCAGGAGTTGCTCGATAAGGGGTTCATTAGACCGAGTATCTCTCCTTGGGGTGCTTTGGTCTTATTTGTGAAAAAGAAGGATGGTAGTATGAGGATGTGTATTGACAACAGCAAATTGAACAAGTTGACGGTGAAGAATCAGTATCCATTACCGAGGATTGATGACTTTTTTTATCAGCTTCAAGGTGCCAGTTGGTTCTCTAGGATAAATCTTCGATCTTGCTACCATCAGTTGAAGGTAAAGGAGCAAGACATTCCTAAAATAGTTTTTTGACTTTTTTAATCTTGCTACCATCAGTTGATGATGTTATACTTATTCATGATATGTTTCCTTATGTTCCTTATTATGTATTATTCCGTGACCTACATACTATGAGTATGAGATGAACGTGAAGTATTATGTAACGTAAAGCGGAAGTTAATGTTAATGGTATGTGAAATATAAAGAAAGAATGAATGCATGCATTAATGAACGAACGAATTTAAGAAAAGTCTTGCAAGCAATGTATGGAGGTTCACACCCAATGAAGGGTGTTAGCTCAACTGTGTGTGGGTTAGCTACCCCGGAAGGATGCACGCTGGGGTCTAATCCTTGTGATTGACCATACGTATTGGATCTTTGCCGCTTACCCCGATACTGTGGTCAGGCCACCGGGCACAATGTATGGGAGTCTATTTATAGACTTCGGCCCAGTACCCGCTTTATGCATGACAGTGGGGTATAGTACATAGCATTGGTCCAGATAAATTTACCCCGGTACTGTGGTCAGGCCACCGGGCATAATGTATGGGAGTCTATTTATAGACTTCAGCCTAGACCCGCTTTATGGATGACGGTGGGGTATAGCCCGTGGCATTGGTCCGGAATGTGAGGAAGATAAAGGTAAATGTACATAAAGTACGGTAAGGAAGATAATGAATGATAACGATGACGTACGATGAAGAATGAACGAAAGTTAATGAACTATAATGAAGATAATAATAAGATTATCTATTTGTATGTATGATGTATGAGCACATATGAAAGTAAAGAATGGTTTCAAATGGAAGGTGAAGTATTTTAATTATAAAACTAGAACTTACTCGGCAACGCTGTCTTTTATGTATTTTCCAGTTGGCAATGATTGTTTCTTAGGGTGGCACTGGGCAGCCACTTGGCATTTTTGGGATGGCATCCATTTTGTTGATACATTGTTCCTAGTTTATGTACTTCAATGTAAATGTCTTTCATTTCTTACACATATGTAATGAAAATGTTGAATGAAATAGGATATGCTTTTGAGGTTTAATTGTCTTTGTTTATATCATATTCTTATTATAATTGATATTACTTATATTTATGAACATTATATGTAGGTTTGAGGTCGTTGTACATAGTTCTGACTCAATAATGATTCAGAAATGTGTACAACTTAGTCGGGTGGTTATTCATGCTAATGGACGATACTTATGAACCATACGCACGAATGAACCATACTTAAGGACCAGTCGCACGACTAAACAAGGTGACTAGATCAGTCGTATGACTGAGACATAAGATTGACTCAGTCGCACGACTGAACCTTGAGTCATGCGTATGAATCAGACGCATGAGTCAGTCGCACGACTGAACCATGCTAATGGTTCAGTCATACGAATGGATACTGAAAACCTATAAACAACACATAATTCATGGAAAAACATAACACTTTGAATCCTATCATACCCTAACCGTCCAGAGCGTAACAGTTCATTCATCCAAGTTCATAGTTCGTTCCTGATCGATTCCAACTCGTTCTTAACGTTTGTTTAATCGTTAGATCGATCAGGTTACTTGTTCTCACTGATTGGATCGGCAATCAAATAGAATTCCACGCTATTTGATTTGGTCTCATGCAGAATCCGTTAGTACTCCGTACGAAAACGGTCCTAACAAGTGGTATCAGCGCTTTGGCTCGTGATTTTGCTTGGATTCGATTAGTTTTGGTGTTAAAATTAATGTTTTCAATGAAAAGATCCACTTTTTGCTTCAAAAACATGTTTTTGACGAGTGCAGCTGTTAAAGTTTAGATTTTTCAACATACGGCAGATTAGGGTTCGTGAAAAAATTGTATTTTGTGTCAAGGTGTTTAAAATTTGACTTTTTTAAACCACGGCAGCCTCAGTCGCATGATTAGCTCAATCGCACGACTGAATTTCATTCGCATAGTTCAATCGCACGACTGGACTCATTCGCATTGTTCATTCGCACGGTTAAGCTATTCCAGTCGGTTGACCTCAATCGTACTCTTCATTCACACGACTGAATCCAATCGCACGATTGAACTAATTCGCATCCTTCAATCGCACGATTGATCCAGTCGCCTTGCTCAATCACACAATGAATCTGTCTTGTCTTAAGTTTGTTAAAGTTTAAGCAATGGAAGATCAGTTTGCCGCATTCACTGCCGGAAAAGACTCTCATATCCAGAATCTTCTTCTTCTGGAAAATGAGATAGGGAATCACAACAAACCGCTGAAGTTGCTGACGTTGGATGAGTATCCTCAGTGGAAACAGTGGTTTGAGATCTACTTGAATGGAGTTGACCCCAATCTTTGGACATCTATAGAAACTGGTTATGCTATACCAGTCAGTGCTAATAGGGTGAAGTTGTGAAAGGATCTAAGCATCTAGTTTGATCAATTAGATTGGATTTGCAGCGGAATAGCGTACGAATTAGAACAAATTATAGCAAGAACACACCAGATGTATCAATGAAACAGTATGGTTATAGAGAGAGAGAGAGAATTTCTGCCAAAAGGTATATTTTCATTCAACACATGCTTTGGCAAATACAAAATTAGGTCATCCTCCCTTTTATAAGAAAGGGTGACGTCAGCTGATGTCACTTAATAGTGACATCTAACCGTTATTATAACAAACTACTGAAAGTAGACTAAACTACTGAAGATGTCTAACAGCTGACATCTTCTTATAAAAGACAAGTGAAAACTACTACAACTACTGAAAAGAAACGTCTGAAGAACATGCTCTTCAGATGTTTTACAAAGTACTGAAACATAAAAGAAAACTACTTATAAGAAACTACAGAAAGGAAACAACTGAAAGGAAACTACTGAAAAAGAAAACCATCACAACAACTGAAGAATACTACTTCAGCTGTTGTGACAACTTCTGAAGTCTTCAGTACTTGAACTTCAGACTTGAACTTCAGCTGTTGTCATCAGCTGATGTCTTCAGCTGATGTCTTCAGTTGTTGTCTTCAGTCTTTGTACATCAGCTGATATCTTCAGTCTTTGTACTTCAGCTGATGAAGTCTTCAGTTGTTGTCATCATCAGCTGATGAAGTCTTCAGCAGTTGTTATGATGTCTGTGGGACTTAAAGGTTTTTCTGATCTGGCTCATTGGTTCTTTTGGTCCAACAAGTTGACTTTAGGGGGTATGAATGAAGCTCAGAAAGTTCTACATAACGCTTAAAAGAAAGCGTATGCACTGTTGACTCAATCGATACCTAAAGACATATTCCATCAATTCTCTGAAAACAAGCAGTCGAAGAAGCTGTGGGAGGCTTTAGAAAAGAGATATGATGGTAATGCAACCCTGAAGGTGCTGAAGGCTAAAGCTCTCAAAAAGGAGTTTGATAATTTCTCACCAATAGGAAATGAGAGATTAGATGATATCATTAATTAGTTCTATCATTTGATGAGTGAACTGCATACTCATGGTGTGACCACATCTATGGAAGACAAAGTTTCTAGTTTTGCTGATGGTCTGCCAAAAAAATGGGATCCGTTTGTGTCTAATCTGAGACAAAATGACACTCTTGCTACATTAGACATAAATGACTTCATCTTGAAGTTAAAGGAGGAGGAACTATGACTGAAATACAAGTCTAAGAAAGGATCCTACACGCAGAATCCTTCACTCTATAATTCTTTTCCTACACCAGCTTCATCAGGGGCACCGTTACAAACGGCATTTGTGTCAAATTCATCTACTCCATCCCAAAGCAGTTCCTTGGGAAGCAAAGTGTCAGGTTCATCTGGAACCAATATATTGTCCCTAATCCCAACCCTACCAAGCTAAAGACCGAGAATCTCGGAAATGTCACTGTGGAAGTTGCCAAAGACCACATGGATCTTCTAGCAGCAGTTGTTTAGTCTTATGATGGGTTAGTTGCTGGTAAGATTGGAAACTGTCATCTAGCCGATGAAGATTATGAGCAGGTAGATGAAACTGAGCTGGAAAGAATGGATATCATGTGGGCCTTAGCCAGTGCTGTTAGAAGGACTAAGAAGTTTCTGAAGAAGACGGGGCAGAACTTGGTTGCCACCAAAGACACTACATTTGGGTTTGATAAAACCAAGGTCACGTGCTTCAACTATGGTGAAACGGGGCACTTTAAGCGTGAATGTGTAAAGCCGAAAAAGACGGGTAATGGAAACCTTTTTCCTTCATTCAACCATCAGGACAAAGAGAAGATTAGTGCATCATCAAGCAAAGAGTCAAAAGCTATGGTCGCTCAAGGCGATGAAGGACAAGACTGGTCCTTCAGATTTGTATCTGAGGGAGAGTCAAATGTAGCATAGGTTGATGATTTGGATGATGGATCTGCAAGCGAGGGAGACATCATAGCTGAGCATGCATGTTTAGATATTGAAGAAGCTATGGATGTGGTAGATCATCTTGTTGAGGAAGAGTTGAATGCTGCAAACTCAGATATCCCGTTATTTAAGACTCTGACTCTGCATTTATGGCTGATTCGTCCAGTTCCGCCAAGGTATACTCTAAAGACGAATTATTTGATAAACATGCTTGTGCTAAATGTGATAAATTTAGAGAAAGCATTGACTTAAAGTTTGCTAGGTTATTAGAACACAATGATAATCTGGTAAATGATTTAAAACTATGCACTGAAGCAAACCGAGTTTTAAAACAAAATGAGTGCAGTTTTAAGGAAAAGATTGAACTGCTAGGGAAACAACTAAGGGAAACAACTAAGGGAAACAACTAAGGGAAACAACTAAGGGAAACCGAGGTGGTTTCCCTAAATCAATCAAATGACATTAAGTTCTATCTGAATAATTTAGAGGAAACTAAAAAGGAAAAAGCAGTGTTACAAGTCAAAGTTGAATCTTTAAAACAAAAACTGCATAGTGTAGCAAGTTCCTCTCATATAGTTTAGAACTTAGTGAAAGAACGAAATGGTAGGGAAGGTCTGGGTTATAAAGTAGTACCACCACCACATGCAATCCTTTTAAATACTAAATGTAAACCAATAAATAATAACCCGGTTAAGGATCATATGGTGACTACTCCTCTTGTCAGTGATCCAGAGTCCACAGGTAAAATTGTGCAGTCTGTCACTGAACAGAAGGCTACTACTTCGGGATTGAAAGATAAGATGCTTAAAGAGTATTTGTGTGATAAAGTTGAACAGGATAGTGTTGGGTCGGGTTCACAAACATCTACGTCAGAACCTAAAATGCTAACCACCAAACCCTAAACATGTAAATCATCAAAATCCTGATAAAAAGAAAGAAAAATGTGTTCAAAATGTCAAAACAATTAAATTTGTTAAAGAAGGTGAAGCATCTAAGAAGGATGAGAAACAGACCAGCTCCCGACCAGACTCAACCCTCACAGAAGATCTCCCCACCTATCGAAGGGAGATCATGCTATAATTGTTGAAAACAAGGACATATTTCTCCAAATTGTCCTCATTATCAGACACCTAAAAGAAAAGTTGAACTTTTTGATGAAAAACCAAGATTTTTGAAAAATAGATCTAATACTCCTCCAAGATACCAAAGTCAACACAGACAAGCTGAAAGCGAAGCTGTGTTGCCTAAGGCTAAACGTAGGACTATTAGTGAACCAAAAGTTCATACCATAAGCCAGTCGTCTGTATACCATAAACAGGCCTTACACAAAACTGGTTTATGGAAAGAAAAATCAAATAACGTGTCTGACAGTGAGGACAAGAAGAAGAAAGATGTGCCCTCGTCCTCTGAAGGTCAGTGGGTTGAGTTCATGATGTGTGATATCTCTGGGAAACCCAAGCCAGTAAAGGCTTGGGTCCCCAACCTGAACTAATTATTTCAATTCTTTGTGCAGGTTGTCCGCTACAGCGCTATCACTAATACGTGGATTATTGATAGTGGGGCTTCCAGGCATATGATTGGGAATTCATCTCTCCTTTTCAACGTCAAGCAAATTAAAGGGGGACATGTATCGTTCGCAAGCAACAAAGGAGGTTATATCACCGCTCAAGGCGAAGTGGGAAACGAGAAGGTAAAGTTCGACAAGGTAAACTACGTTCAGCAATTGCAAAACAACTTGCTTTCTGTCTCCTAAATTTGTGATAAGGGCTTTAAGGTCGTATTTAACAATAAGAAGTGTTACATACTTAAGAAGGAGTATGTTATCCCGGAGGAGCAAGTTCTCATGTTGGCTTCAAGAAATAACGACCTGTATGTCTTGGACCTTTCAAAAGCCTCCATAACTAAGTCTACTGCTCAGTGTTTCTTGTCAAAAGCAACTGAAAGGGATTCAGTTTCCTGGCACAGGAGAATGGGACACATCAATCCCAGGAAGATGAACCATCTGGTTTAGAATGATCTGGTGGAAGAAGTTACTGTCAAGAACTTCCAGCTTCTAGACTTCTGCATAGCATGCAAGAAAGGGAAACAGACAAACAAGTCTTACAAGTCAAAGAAAGTTCATTCTATCAAGATTCCTCTTGAGCTTCTATATATGGATCTGTTTGGTCCTGTCAGCACAAAGAGCATTGCTAGTGATTGGTACTACTTTGTTATGACGGATGATTACTCAAGATTCTCTTAGGTGATGTTTCTGAAAGCGAAGTCAGAGACATTTGAATCATTCAAACATCTTGTTACCATATTGGAGTCACTTTACAAGCTGAAAGTAAGAAAATACGTTCAGACAACGGGACAGAATTCAAGAATCAGTGGATGGAGGCATTATGTCGTGAGAAAGGGATTGTTCATCAATTCTCTTCTGTCTACACTCCACAAATGAATGAAGTTGCTGAACGGAAGAATAGGAGCTTAATAGAAACAGCAAGGACAATGCTAGCTGACTCAAAACTGCCTGTTCAATTCTGGAACGAGGCAATGGCTAATGCGTGTTATACTCTAAATCGGGTATTAGTGGTCAAACGTCATGGAAAAACTTGTTATGAGTTGCTCCAGCAACGTAAACCCAACTTGGAGTATCTGGAACCATTTGGCGCACCCTGTATGTTGTTAAAGAAAAATCAGACTGGGAAGTTTTGCGAGAAGGCAGAAAAAGGTATCTTCCTTGGCTACAGTATACCAGACAAAAGGGTTTACAATAACTCAACTAGTCAGGTAGAAGTGTGGTGCAATGTTGATGTACAAAGATACACCACCCCTTGCGGGAAAAGGACCTTCCTTTTTCTTCGACTATGATGGATTCTTTAAATCCTTCAATCTACCTTCTTCTCATTCTGATGATGTGTTGGCCACTCAAATAATTTACGATGTTCTGAACACTCCTACTCGAGACTCAACATCCTTGGCTCCATTAGAAGGTACTACTAGATCTTCAGGGGGAGAACTAGAGATAAGTGATTCCTCTGATGATGAAGAACCTGAACCTGAAAATGTGAACCAGGAGGAACAGGTTCCCACTGCTAAAAGTACACCTGTAGCTAATCATGAAGTAACTGGAACTTCAGAACCCAGTCCTTCAACAGCCACAGAAACTGAACCTGTTATTCCAAACCTTGATGATGAAGTACCAGTTCCCACAACTCCCGGAACTAGGATTAATCCCCTGGACATCATCATCAGGGATATTCTCTCGGGAGTTCAGACAAGAAATCAGCTTTACTCAGCTGATTATGCTGCGGTCATGGAAAATGGGTACATACACGATGGGGCATATCGATGTTTTGTGTCTCAAGTTGAGCCCAAGTATGTAAGCGAGGCCTTAAAGGATGAGGCATGGGTAGCTGCCATGCAAGAAGAGCTCCTACAGTTTAAGAAGTTAGGTGTCTGTACACATGTCGATAGACCAAAAGGTGCAAAGGTAATTGGCACTAAGTGGGTTCTTCAGTGTAAGAAGGATGACCAAGGGGTCATAATCAGAAACAAGGTCAGGTTGGTTGTTCAAGGGTTCAGGCAAGTCGAAGGAGTTGACTACAATGAAGTGTTTGCATCAGTGGCCAGGATGGAGGCAATTAGAATCTTCCTAGCCTATGCATCCTTTATGCAGATCAAAGTTTATCAATTGGATGTGAAGAGTGCATTTCTTTATGGTGAGATCCGTGAAATTGGGTACGTCAGTCAACCCGAAGGATTCGAGGATCCTTATCATCGGGATAGAGTTTATAAACCAGACAAGGCGTTGTACGGACTTCATCAAGCCCCTCGAGCGTGGTATGAGAAACTCTCTACTCTTCTGCTGAAACATGGATTTCGCAGAGGTGTAACTGACTGCACATTGTTCATCAAAGAAAAAGATGGTGATTTACTATTGGTGCAGATATACATGGACGACATAATCTTCGGTTCCAAAAATGAAGCATTATGTAAAGAATTCGAATCGGTAATGAAAGCTGAGTTTGAGATGAGTTCCATGGGAGAGATGAAGTTATTTCTTGGTTTACAGGTTGATCAGACACCAAATGGAATCTTCTTGCATCAAACCAAATATGTTAGAGATATCCTTAGTTGGCTCGACATGGAGAATGCAACTGTTGCAGGTACTCCACTTGCCACGAACCATGATGTGGCACCCAACGAAAATGGTGATCTGGTTGATGCCACTATGTATCGAGGAATGATCGGATCTCTATCTACCTTACAGCTTCTCGTCCTGATATTATGTACGCCACGTGTCTCTGTTCCAGATATCAGGCAAAACCAAAAGTAAATCATTGGTTTAGGGTAAAAAGGATCTTTCGTTATCTGAAGGGTACTCTAACGCTTGGGTTGTGGTATCCTCATGATGACGACTTTGAGCTATAGCGTATAGTGACTCAGATTATGGTGGTTGCAAGATGAACTACAAGTCAACATCTGCGAGATGTCAGTTCTTTGGAAGATAATTAGTCACCTGGCAGTGTAAGAAGCAGACGTCTGTTGCTCTATCAACATGTGAAGCTGAATACATTGCTGCGGCAAGTTGCTGTTCTCAAATCATCTGGATTCAACAGCAAATGCGAGACTACGGTTTGAAATTCTCTAACACCCCTATATTTTTTGATAATTTTGTTGATGTTGCTATCACCAAAAATCCGGTCCAACACCCCAAAACTAAACACATCAGAATTAAATATCATTTTATACGTGACTGTTTTGAAAAACAATTAATCGATGTTGTTAAAATTAACACGGATTTCCAACGCGCCGATCTCTACACAAAAGCTTTTGATAAACCTCGATTTCATTATCTTTTAGAGGTCAATGGCGTTAAAAAGAAAGTTGATGTGATTCCAGACGAATCAAGTTCATAGTCCGTCTCTATGTGTTATTTTTTAATTTTATTTTTCTTTATTTTATTTTATTTTTTCTGTTTTAAAAATTCAAAAAACACAAAAAGATTTTCGGTTTTAGAATTTTAGGGGGAGAATAGTTTAGTTTCAGTAGTTAGTATTTAATTACTTAAAAAAACGGGGCGGGCAGATAAGCTGAAAAGCAAAGGCATCAAATCTATGAAATCGATTCAAGATAATAGAAAATGATAGTACACATGCATCGAATTGGTTGGGACACCAAAAGAATTTAAATGTTCTAAAATGTTATATTCAAAGTTATAGAAAATTATAAGTCTAAGAAGTCAAAGGCTAAAAAATGATAGTAAGCTAGTCTGCTACTGTGGTTACATAGAGAAAGTAGATGTAGGGGTTGCGAGTCCATTATATGATGTGTCGGTAGATTCAACACAATAGACTAGTAGACTTCATTGGTGACAAATTAAAACTAAATCATTCAACAGGCTGTGGGCTTCCATCTCATCCCTGGTTAATACAATCAACTTATTTCCAATAAGGGGTGAAGAGCAAAATGAGCGCCACAAATGTGTGCGGACGACCATAAAAATGAGCAAAATGCATGAAAAATGTGAAACGCAATCAAGCTAATGACAATGTTGTTGGTGCGTTATATGTAAAATAAAATTGCTCTATCAAGAAGATAGGTTGTGTGACTCTCTGCTGTGCGATGGCACTGACCTGAGGATAAGCACAATCTAAATATTCTAGAATTCATTGTTGTTTGCGCCTCTCTGCTGTGCGATGGCACTGACCTGAGGCTTGGCATCTCTTTGAAAGCTCTTAGAGTAGTTTCTTCTTGTCAAAACCCCGTAGACCGCTCAAAATTATCCTGAGGAAAGTTGATTACCATATAAGTGTGGGATCCACAAGTGCTTGTTGAAATAATAAACCTAAACAATCAACAATGTATGTCAAAAATCTGTGTATGGATTTAGGTGGACAAATATACTGACAATCATCATGGCAGCATTCTCCGATGGTCAAATGTAACACCCGGTTATTTTAAAGTCAAAGAAAAGAATGAATAAAGTGAAAGAATAGAAGGAAAATAAATAAAACTCAAGTCTAGGGGTAAAAAGTGTCCAAAAGGACAAAATGTTTGAAAAGTGGGTGTAAAAGGTGGTATGGCCGCCCATATGTCACATACACCTCTGATGTTTGGGTTTTAGAGAGAGAAAGAGCAGCAAGTTCTCGGTTTTGAAGGAAGAACAAGAAAGAATTCGAATTCAAGGTAAGAATTCATGCTTTTATGGTGTTCTTGACTGGTCTTATCCTCGGGTCTATGCTTATGTGTGTTGTATGTGTTCGGGTATGCTTTTAGTGGGTCTCTAACGGTTGAATTCAATTTGCAAACGAGTTTGGAGGAAGCCATACTCAAAAGCTACAAAGGTGAGTTCTAAGACCCCTATTTTACATATTTTTGAATAATTTTGGGGCTGCAACACATCTGAAAACTTTTTTCAGGTATTTGGGAGAAAAACTCGTTCACGAATGTATATGCATGTGTATGATTCGTTTGGGGTTGTTATGAACATAAGGTTCCTAAGGCAAACTAGGAATTTCAGCATGATGTTCGACTAAGTACTGTTGATGTATGTTTTTAGGTGTTTTCCTATGATGTGTATGATGTTTAGTTTGTCTAAGTGTGTAGTATGGTAGATCTGTGCTAAGGATGTGTTAAGATGATGATTGAGATCTGAAAATGGCACAAGTTAAGTTGCAGGTCCATTTACTCAGCCGCATTAACTAATGCGGATAGCTAAGGAAATGCGGCTAAGGCATTTACTCAGCCGCATTAACTAATGCGGACAGCTAATGAAATGCGGCTAAGGTATTTACTCAGCCGCATTAACTAATGCGGATGGCTAATGAAATGCGGCTAAGGCATTTACTCATCCGCATTAACTAATGCGGATAGCCAATGAAATGCGGACAAGGCATTTGTTCACCCGCATTTCCTACAGTTCATCCGCATTTGCTACAGTTCATCAGTGTTTCTTGGCCTTACAGTTATGTTAGGCATGATGATGATAGTGTTACATGTTTATGCATGATGTTTGTATGTTAAGTATGATGAGGCCCTATATAATGCTGATGACTGATGACTTGTAAATGTCGGTACTCCTTGTACCGATGTATGTTCATCTTTTCCGTATATATGTTAAGTATGATGTAGCCCTGTGACTGATGACTTGTAAATGTTGATGTTCCTTGTTTCGATACGTGTTTATCTTTCCGTGACTTTACGTGTTATGATTAATGAATGAAACGAAAGTAATAAGAAACGTAAAGTGAAAGATAATGAAAGAGGAACATGATGAATGAATGCATGCATTAATGAATGAACGAATGAATGTAAGAAAAGGCTTGCAAGCAAATGTATGGAGGTGCACACCCAATGAAGGTGTTAGCTCAATAGTGTGTGGGTTAGCTACCCCGAAGGATGCACACTGGGGTTCAATCTTTGTGATTGACCATATGTATGGGATCCTTGCCGCTTACCCTAGGTGACTGGATCAGCTTCGTGCACAATGTTCGTGATTTAATTACCACAGGTCCAGCACCAGCACTCATGCATAATGTTTGGGGTATAGCGCATGGCATTGATCCAGAATGAAAGAGGAAAGATAAGTGGTACATGTACTTGCCCTAGGTGACTGGATCAGCTTCGTGCACAATGTTCGTGATTAATTACCACAGGTCCAGCACCAGCAGTAGTGCATAATGTTCGGGGTATTGTACATGTCACCAGAAGTAATGAACATACGAATGAATGTAATGAACGTAGGAATGAACGTAACGCATGTACGAATGAATGTAATGAACGTATGAATAAAAGTAAGAGACATACGAATGAAAGGAAGAGTTTATGAATGAATATGAACGAAAGTAACGAATGTGAAAGTCAACAATGTATGGTAAATGAACGAAAGCTAATGAATGAATGATGAAGATAAAAACGATATTATGTGTACGTATATTGTGTGACCGCATGTATGTAAAGAACGGTTTAACGAAACAAAAGTACGTTTATTATAAAACTAGAACTCACTCAGCAACGCTGACTTTTTATGTGTTTCCAGTTGACAGGTAGTGTTGCTGAGGATGGCACGAGACGGCTACTCAGCCCTTTTGGGATGGCATTCTTTTGTTTAATGTTTTGCAATGTAATATGATAGGTGATATTTTGTAATGGGCAAATGTATTACGTTGCATGCATTTATAAAACAAAATGATGTTTGTAGAGGATTTGGATAAACGGGATTACTTAAGGAATCCTCTTAAAAGAAAGATGATGTTTTTAATGTTTCTGTTGCAACGATTTCAATGTAATGTAATGAAAATTATGTTCTAGTGCGATGAATGACCAGCTGTAAGCGTCCCGGGAACAGGGCCTTACAAGTTGGTATCAGAGCCAAAGTTTAAGTGAAGCGGGTAAATTTTCAAAATAAACCTTAACTTAAACTGAAAATGGGACGGAAAGGGAAGGGATGCCAATCTGAGTAGATGCGTGCCATCATGTATTTTCTTAATGATAACCGGTATTATGTGCGCATGGTATGTGTTTATGTGTTGCTGGTAGATTTAGATACTGATATAGTCAGGACAGGTAATGCTCGGGGTGCGAAGAGTAAGATAAGTGGCTAATCACAACTGGCCACTGTAATTAGGGACTTACTATACAAACAAACAAACATACCCAGTGTATCCCGCTGGAGGGCAGGGTCTGGGAGGGGTATATGGAGGCATGTCTTTCCTCTATCTAGAAAGATAGAGAGACCGCTTCCGAAGAGACCCCCGACTCGTTAACAAAGTCAACAACAATAACAATCATAATACAAAGCATACAACACACATATATATCACATAAAGAATTAGATAAAGCATACAACACAAAGATATATATCACAAAGATATATATCACACAAAGATATAACAAAGTCAATAACAATAACAATCATAATAAAAACGGCATGTAACACCCAAAGAGGGTATATGAGGAAAACTGCACCTAGCGAGTGTGGTCCGGCCATATATCACCGTATACCCTTCCCACCCACATAACCCACTAAAAGTCCTTAATCTTAATTCTACGCCTCCACTCACTCCTATCCTCGATCATGTTCTCAGAAAGATGCAAGTCTATCATATCCCGCCTAATAACCTCGTCCCAAGTCAACCTAGGTCTACCTCTACTCCTCCTACCCTCTAAACTGATGTTCTCTACTGCTCGGACAGGTGCTGCCATCGTTCTCCTCTTCACGTGCCCAAACCATCTTAATCTTCCCTCTCTTATTTTTTCTGTGATAGAAGCCACCTCTAGCCTCTGGCGAAAGACGTCGTTTCTTATCCGATCCAATCTTGTATGTCCACACATCCACCTCAGCATTCGCATTTCTGCGACCTCTATTTGTCTCTCGTGCGATTTCTTTATGGCCCAACAGTCTGTGCCGTATAACATAGCTGGACGTACTGCCACTCTGTATAGTTTTCCCTTTAGTTTGGCTGGGAACCTCTTATCACACAAAATCCCTGTTGCTGCTCTCCACTTGCACCATCCTGATTGTACACGGTGTGCTACATCGCTGTGTATCTCTCCATCTTCCTGTACGTACGAGCCAAGGTATTTGAACCTAGATGTCCGGGGGACCGCCATTCCCTGGATACTGATTTGGGTGTCCTCCTCGGCCTCACCACTAAAGTTACAATGCATGTATTCTGTCTTAGAGCGACTTATCCTTAAGCCCCTGCTTTCTAGTGCTGCTCTCCACTGTTCTAATCTCTCGTTAAGCACCGTCTTAGATTCTGATATTAGGACAATATCATCCGCAAATAGCATACACCATGGGACTGGCTCTTGTATAGACTTGGTCATCTCGTCCAACACTACTGTGAAGAGGAATGGGCTCAATGCCGATCCTTGATGAAGTCCTACTTCCACCGGGAAGTAGTCTGTGTCTCCGACAGGTGCTCGTACACACGTTTTCGCCCCGTCATACATATCCTTTATTATTTTGATATACCTCTCTGGTACCTTTCTAAGTCGTAGACTTTCCCAGATGAGTTTCCGCGGCACACTGTCATAGGCTTTTTCGAGGTCAATGAATACCATATGTAGGTCTCTTTTCTTTTCTCTATATTTCTCCATTATCCTCCTTATGACATGTATAGCCTCTGTTGTAGAGCGTCCTGGCATAAATCCAAATTGGTTTACCGCTATCTGAGTTTCTCGTCTAATTCTCGTGTCAACAATTCTTTCCCATAGCTTCATCGTGTGGCTCAATAGCTTTATTCCCCTGTAATTTGCGCAGCATTGGACATCTCCCTTTTTCTTATATATGGGGACTATGACACTACTTCTCCACTGCTCTGGCATCTTTCCTGTCTTAAAGATAGTGTTGAATAAGTCCGTTAGCCATTGTAGGCCCTCATCCCCAAGGCACTTCCACACTTCTATCGGAATGTTGTCTGGCCCCACCGCCTTAGCCCTTCCCATTTTCTTCAAAGCTCTCTTGACTTCATCGACTGTGATGCTTCTACAATAACACTTGTTTTGTTGCATCGTTTGATTTGTTTCATCGATATCCGTCTGTTGATTACTGTTCGTTATGTTGAAAAGGTTATCGAAGTACGTTTTCCATCTCCCCTTGATGTCTTTCTCCCTCACCAAGACCTTTCCATCCGCGGCCTTTATAAACTTCACCAATCTCAAGTCCTGTCTACTACGTTCCCTTGCCTTGGCGATCTTAAACATGTCATGTTCACCCTCTTTCGTCTGTAATCGCTGATACATCCTCTCGTATGCTGTGTTCTTTGCCTCTGACACAGACTTTTTCGCCTCTCGTTTAGCCTCTTTGTATTTATCTTTTAGCTCTGCTCGTTCTTCCTCATTATTACAGCGTAAAAGCTCTCTAAAACTTTGTTGTTTAATTCTTATCCTCTCCTGTACATCTTCGTTCCACCACCAGGATTCCTTATGACCGATTTTCCTATTTGTTGTAGTCCCAAGCGTTTCTTTAGCTGCTTGAATGACTCTAGTTGCCATAGCCTCCCACTTTTGGTTGGCATCTTCCTGCGGCCCACTCAGGTTCATTGGTATGATTTTATCTCTGAAGATGGTAATCTTTTCGTCTTTGAGTTGTCCCCATCGGATCGTAGGTCTACTTCTCTTAGTTGGTTGGACAATTGCTCTCTTCAGTCGTAGGTCTGCCACCAACATGTGATGTTGAGTGACTACTGTCTGTCCCGGTATTGTCTTGCAGTCCTTCCAGGAGCTACGATCTTCTCTCCTCATCAGCAAATAGTCTATCTGTGTGTGTCTCCCGCCGCTGCTAAACGTAATCAGATGCGATTCTCTTTTCTTGAAAAACGAATTTATGATGCTTAGTTCATGCGCTAATGCAAAGTCAAGGAGCTCCCTACCGACATCATTCCGCAGACCATACCCAAAGCCTCCATGCACCGACGGGAAATGATCGTTGTCCTTACCGATATGCCCATTAAAATCTCCTCCTATGAATATTTTTCTTCTCGAGGTATGTCTCCCATGACGTGATCTAAGCTCTCCCAGAACTTCTTTCTTTCCGTATCCCCTAATCCTACTTGCGGTGCATACGCACTAACTACAGCCACTACTTCGTCTCCTATTACTATCCTTAGCAACATAAGTCTATCATCGATTCTTCTAACCTCCACTACATTATCCTGAAGTTCTTTGGCAACTAAAACACCTACTCCATTTTTTGTTCCATCTGACCCTGAATACCATAGTTTATACCCATTACACTCCTTTGCCCTCCCACCCCGCCATCTAGTCTCCTGGATGCACGCTATCTGAACCTTACGGCTCCTTAACACATCTATTATCTCTAATAACTTACCAGTAAGTGTTCCTACATTCCACGATGCCACTCGTAATTTATAACCCTTATTCCCTGTAGTTGCATCTCTCGTCACCGTACATGATCTCGGGACAACATAATGTCTCCTGTTATCTATTATACCTTACTTACCCAACGTGATAAGACACACCTTAAAAAAGAGGATGCCACACTAATAAAGCTTAGAACAAAAGCAGTCACACACGCAATGCTCAACAAAACACAGACGAACACAATTACAACCAGCAACAGAAATATATCAAATCACAAGGCAATGTGGGTGGCACAATCAAATCCCTATTTACAAGCAGAGTGCTGGTACCCCTAACCCAGCCAATCAGTCCAATCAGTCCAAACGAAAAAATATAGAAAGAGCAAACTAGAAGCATAGATAAGACCCGAGACGGGACGATCTCACCCAAATTACACTAACAAGTAGCTATTTAAAATCAGATTGCTGGTACCCCTAACCCAGCCAAACAATCTAAACTAACAGATATAAACTAAAGGTATAGTTAAAGATATAATGAAAGACGAGTAAAAACAGATATGTAAACCTGAGTTAGAACGATCTCACCCAATGTACACCCAATTTAGGGTTCTTCGTTTATGCAGCCTGTTCAAGATCTCACCCAAATTACACCAATGTACAGCAAATTTAGGGTTCTTCGTTATTTATTTATTTATTTATTTATTTATTTATTTTATTTTTTTTTTTTTTTTTTTTTTTATTTTTTTTTTTTCCCTCACTGTTGGTTGAAACCTCGCTGTAGCAACACCAGTAATGAAGAAACCTTGCAGATCGCCGGTGGTTCAAAGACCGTTTCCTTTGTTCAAAGATCCGAAGCTTGTGGTTCAAAGAGGTGCTTCAAAGCCGGTGGTGTTCAAGGTTACGGTTCAAAGCCGGTGGTTCAAAGCTGAAGCTTGATAGCAGAGGAAAACCCTAGATCACCGCTGCTTGGTCAACGAGAAGAAGCGCAGATGCGGATCGGTTCAAAGCTGTGGTTCAAAGCCGGAGGAAGCTTCTGTACGTACGGATCGGTTCAAAGCTGTGGTTCAAAGCCGGAGGAAGAAGCGCAGATGCGGATCGGTTCAAAGCTGTGGTTCAAAGCAGAGGAAAACCCTAGAAACCTTGCAGATCTGCTGCTGCTGTACGTACGGATCGGTTCAAAGCGGTGGTTCAAAGCCGGAGGAAGCTTCTCCGGTGCTCGGTGGTGGTGGATCGCGTTAGAAAGAGTAATTAGGGACTTACTATACTTGACATAAACTGAGCTTCCCTTAAATGATCGTGTTAGTGTTTGAATCTTTCAGTGAGTGTTAGAGGATGGCCGGTGGTAGATCATCCAAAGCTTTACATGGTGGAGGTGGTGGCGGACGTGGTGCTGAACCACGGGCCACAAGAGGAAGACCTAGGGTGGAGAAAGTGGTTCCTGAAGAACCCGAGACCCCACATCCGGAGGGTGGTGACGAGAGTGCAAATCTGAGGGCCTCAGCGAAAGAGGCGGTGGTCGAAGAGGTGCATCAGGTCATGCAGACGATCTTACCATCTATGGTGACCGAAGTGATAAAGGTTGTACGGGAAGGAGAAAGAAAAGAGAGGAATAGGTCCTCAGGAAGACAGGAGCGACCAGAGCCGGAAACAGTTCTCTCTGATGATGAAAAGGAAGAGGAGGAGGAGCCTGTGCATGAGTCAGCACGAGGCTGTAATTACGGGGCGTTTATGAGATTCAAGCCCCCTACTTTTGATGGTAATGGCACTGCTGCTGCTGCTCACCAATGGGTGAGAGAAATGGAGGTTATCCTCAATATCAGCGAGCGCCAGGAGGACCAAAAAGTGAAGTTCGCTACTCACTCTTTCACGGATTCGGCTCTATGCTGGTGGGACAACATAGTCCAAGCCGAGGGTAGAAGGGCCATTGGAAGAATGAAGTGGTCCGAGCTGAAAAAGATTGGTGATCGAGGAGTTCTGTCCTCATCAAGTGATGGATAAAGTTAAGAGAGAGTTCCTGTAGCTGGAGGCGGGAACGATGACCCACCAACAGTACACCACAAAGTTCAACGAAATGGCACGTCTGGTGTCGGATCAGGTGACACCTCTGTCGCGAAAGATCAAGAGGTATATTCAGGGTTTGCCGGCGGATATTCGCAGGCATATGATCGCCGCCCGACCGAGCAGCTTTAGGTCGGCTGTGGACTTGGCGGGGAGACTGTACGATAAAAGGGCAAAGGTGGTGGTAGTGGCTGAAGGTAGTAGGAAGGGTGGTGGTGACAGGAATTGGAATGGGAAGAGGTTTGGTCGGGGTAATGCTTCGACGAGCAACAAGAAGGCATGGGTGGATGCCCGTCGTGTAGCCACACCGGGTACGGGACTGAAAAGGTGTGGTAAATGTGGGAGGGAGCATAGCAGGGAGTGTAGACTGGGGTTGAACATTTGTTTCAAGTATGGAAAGCCTGGTCATATGGCTAGAGATTCTAAGGGCGCGAGGTGCTTCAACTGTGTGGAAGATGATCATATGAGTAGAGACTGTAAGAAGCCAAGGGCTGAGGGTTCCAGCGTGAAGAAGACGGGGAATGAAGGACCGAGGGCAAGCGCCAGGGCATTCACGATGACGTAGGAGGAGGCTAGGACGGACCCTGATGTTGTGTCCGGTACGTTTCTGGTGAACCAAACTTTAGCTTCTGTGTTGTTTGATTCGGGTGCCAGTAGAAGTTTTATTTCTGCTGCTTTCTGTGCTAAGCTGCCTGTTAGTAGTAAATGTGTTGATACGCCATTTGATGTAGAAACTGCCATAGGTAAGTCTACCTGGATTTCAGAGGTGATAGAGGGTTGTGATGTGGAATTAGAGGGCCACAAATTTTCGGTTAGACCATTTGCGATGACCTTAAGTGGTTTTGATTTGATGCTTGGGATGGATTGGTTGGCGGACTTCAAGGCGAATATAGTGTGTCAAAAGAAGATGATTCGTTTGATAGCGCCTGACGGGAGTTCGGTAACTATTTATGGGGATCGGGTCACGATGATCCCGAAGGTGATCTCAATAGCAGTGGCGGGAAAATGTATGAGGCGTGGATGTAGCGCCTACTTATGTTATGTAAAGGATATGGAAACGCCAACACCACAACCATCCGATGTTCCGGTTGTGTATGACTTTCCAGACTTGTTTCCTGAAGACTTGTCGGGAGTGCCACCTGATCGAGAGATTGAATTTAGATTGATCTGATACCAGGTGCCCAACCTATTGCCAAAGCACCGTATCGATTGGCTCCGACAGAGATGAAAGAGTTGATGGAGCAGTTGCAAGAGCTGCTGGATAAGGGGTTCATTAGACCGAGTATCTCACCTTGGGGTGCTCCGGTCTTGTTTGTGAAGAAGAAAGATGGTAGTATGAGGATGTGTATTTACTACCATGAGCTGAACAAGTTGACGGTGAAGAACTGATACCCCTTGCTGAGAATCGATGATTTGTTTGATCAACTTCAGGGTGCTAGTTGGTTTTCAAGGATAGATCTTCGATCGGGCTACCATTAGCTAAAGGTGAAGGAGCAGGATATTCCTAAAATAGCTTTTCGCACGCGATACGGTCACTACGAGTTTCTTGTCATGTCTTTTGGTTTGACCAATGCGCCAGCTGCTTTTATGGATCTGATGAACCGAATGTGTCGGCCGATGCTGGATAAATCAGTGATTATGTTTATCGATGATATCCTGATTTATTTGAGGAGCGAGATAGAGCATGCCGGTCACATTCGAGAAGTGTTGGAGACGTTGAGAAGGGAGAAACTGTATGCCAAGTTCACCAAATGCGCATTCTGGTTGCGTGAAGTTCAGTTCTTGGGTCATGTAGTGAATCCGGAGGGAATCATGGTTGATCTGGCAAAGGTGGAAGCGGTGATGCAATGGAAGTCTCCAAAGACGCCATCCGAGATCCGCAGTTTCTTGGGTTTGGCGGGCTATTACAGAAGATTCATTCAAGACTTCTCAAAGATTGCTTCTCCACTAACCAAATTGACCCGGAAAGATGTAAAGTTTGTATGGGGTCAAGCTCAAGAGAAGGCGTTCAAAGAAATGAAGACGAGGTTGACCCAAGCTCCTGTTCTGTTATTACCCGATGGAAGTGAATATCTGGTGGTTTATTCTGATGCTTCCTACTCGGGATTGGGGTGCGTATTAATGCAGAGAGGAAAGGTTATAGCCTATGCATCTTGACAGTTGAAAGTCCATGAGGTTAACTATCCTACTCATGACTCGGAGCTAGCAGCTGTAGTCTTTGCATTAATGATTTGGAGGCACTATCTCTACGGGACGAAGTGCACCATCTTCACCGACCACAAGAGCTTGAAGTACTTCTTCGAGCAAAAGGATTTGAATATGAGGCAAAGGAGATGGTTGGAGCTTATAAAGGATTATGATTGTGAGATCCATTACCATCCGGGCAAAGCCAATGTGGTGGCGGATGCCCTTAGCCGAAAGGAGAGGCCCGAGTCGATTCGGGTGAAGGCGTACCAGCTGATTATGACCTCGGATGTGATGAAGCAAGTGAAAGAGTTCCAAGATGAGGCCCTAAAAGAAGATCATCTTAACTCCGAAAGAATGAGAGGTCTGGTCGCAGAGTTGGGTGAAAACACATTTGGTGTTAGAACCCGGTTTGGACGTATGTGGATTCCTCGTCTTGGGGATCTACGAGTGAAGATTATGGATGAAGCTCACAAGACTCGATCCTCTATTCATCCCGGTGCTACAAAGATGTATCAAGACATGAAGAAAGATTATTGGTGGCCGGGTATGAAGCGTGACGTGGTGGAGCATGTGAGTAAGTGCCTTACTTGTTTGCAAGTAAAGGCCGAGCACCAGAAGCCGTATGGAAAGATTCAACCTTTGGATATACCAGAATGGAAGTGGGAGCACATCACCATGGATTTCATCACGAAGTTGCCCCGTACTCCGAAAGGGTATGATGCTATATGGGTGATCGTTGACCGCTTGACGAAGAGTGCTCACTTCCTACCGATGCGCGAGACGTATTCATCCGAGAGGTTGGCTGATCTTTTCATCAAGGAGATTGTGACCCGTCATGGTGTGCCGATGTTGATTTTGTCTGATCGCGACACCCGGTTTACCTCCAAATTCTGGAAGAAATTCCACGACGCCATGGGGACGAGGTTACACATTAGCACGGCTTATCATCCCCAAACTGATGGTCAGTCAGAAAGGACCATTCAGACACTGGAAGACATGCTTCGGGCATGTGTGATTGATTTCAGAGGAAGCTGGGATGACCACTTGCCGTTAGCTGAATTCTCATATAACAACAACTATCATGCCAGCATTGGTATGCCACCTTATGAGATGCTATACGGTAGGAGATGCAGAACACCCGCTTGTTGGGGTGATATTGGTCAGAAGGAACTAGGGATCGTCGAAGTGATTGAGGCTACGACTGAAAAGCTTGAAAAGATCAAGGCCTACATGAAGGCAGCCAAAGATAGACAGAAATCGTATGCCGATAAACGATGTAGACCGATTGAGTTCCAGGAGGGTGACCGGGTTATGTTGAAGGTCTCACCTTGGAACGGTATTATTCGTTTCCGAAAGTGGGGCAAGTTGAGCCAAGCTATATAGGCCCTTTCCGAATTATTGCTCGGGTAGGAGAGGTGGCCTATAGATTGGAGTTACCCGATGAGTTAAGTGGAATTCAACCGACATTCCATGTATCTCATCTAAGAAAGTTCTTAGCTGATGAAGACATGATTTTTTCATTGGAGGATATCGAAGTAGACGAACGGCTCAATTATGTGAAGCAACCAGTGGCAATCATTGATCGAAAGGAAAAGAGGCTGAGGAATAAAGTGGTCCCCTTGTGCGTGTACAGTGGAAGCACAGGAAAGGATCTGAGTCTACGTGGGAGACTGAAGAGGAGATGAAACAGCATTACCCATAATTCTTTGAGGAATACCAGTTTTCGAGGATGAAACCTATTTAATGGGGGTGGACTTGTAACACCCGGTTATTTTAAAGTCAAAGAAAAGAATGAATAAAGTGAAAGAAAAGAAGGAAAATAAATAAAACTCAAGTCTAGGGGTAAAAAGTGTCCAAAAGGACAAAATGTTTGAAAAGTGGGTGTAAAAGGTGGTATGGCCACCCATATGTCACATACACCTCTGATGTTCGAGTTTTAGAAAGAGAAAGAGCAGCAAGTTCTCGGTTTTGAAGGAAGAGCAAGAAAGAATTCGAATTCAAGGTAAGAATTCATGCTTTTATGGTGTTCTTGATTGGTCTTATCCTCGGGTCTATGCTTATGTTATGTGTGTTGTACGTGTTCGGGTATGCTTTTAGTGGGTCTCTAACGGTTGAATTCAACTTGCAAACGAGTTTGGAGGAAGCCATACTCAAAAGCTGCAAAGGTGAGTTCTAAGACCCCTATTTTACACATTTTTGAATGATTTTGGGGCTGAAACACATCTAAAAACTATTTTCGGGTATTTGGGAGAAAAACCCGTTCACGAATGTATGTGTATGTGTATGATTCGTTTGGGGCTATTATGAACATAAGGTTCCTAAGGCAAACTAGGAATTTCAGCATGATGTTCGACTAAGTACTGTTGATGTATGTTTTTAGGTGTTTTCCTATGATGTGTATGATGTTTAGTTTGTCTAAGTGTGTAGTATGGTATATCTGTGCTAAGGATGTGTTAAGATGATGATTGAGATCTGAAAATGGCACAAGTTAAGTTGCAGGTCCATTTACTCAGCCGCATTAACTAATGTTGATAGCTAAGGAAATGCGGCTAAGGCATTTACTCAGCCGCATTAACTAATGCGGACAGCTATTGAAATGCGGCTAAGGCATTTACTCAGCCGCATTAACTAATGCGGATGGCTAATGAAATGCGGCTAAGGCATTTACTCATCCGCATTAACTAATGCGGATAGCCAATGAAATGCGGACAAGGCATTTGTTCACCCGCATTTGCTACAGTTCATCCGCATTTGCTACAGTTCCTCAGTGTTTCTTGGCCTTAGAGTTATGTTAGGCATGATGATGATAGTGTTACATGTTTATGCATGATGTTTGTATGTTAAGTATGATGAGGTCCTATATAATGCTGATGACTGATGACTTGTAAATGTCGGTGCTCCTTGTACCGATGTATGTTCATCTTTTCTGTATGTATGTTAAGTATGATGTAGCCCTGTATGATGGTAATGACTGATGACTTGTAAATGTCGATGTTCCTTGTTTCGATACGTGTTTATCTTTCCGAGACTTTACGTGTTATCTTAGTGTTGCGCGCCTAGGAGGGCAGCGCGCTTTGGGATGCGGAGGAGCTATTATCGCCCAGTTCCCTAACCTAATGCGGCACCGGATATGATTAATGAATGAAACGAAAGTAATAAGAAACGTAAAGTGAAAGATAATGAAAGAGGAACATCATGAATGAATGCATGCATTAATGAATGAACGAATGAATATAAGAAAAGGCTTGCAAGCAAATGTATGGAGGTGCACACCCAATGAAGGTGTTAGCTCAACGGTGTGCGGGTTAACTACCCCGAAGGATGCACACTGGGGTTTAATCTTTGTGATTGACCATATGTATGGGATCCTTGCCGCTTACCCTAGGTGACTGGATCAGCTTCGTGCACAATGTTCGTGATTTAATTACCACAGGTCCAGCACCAGTACTCATGCACAATGTTCGAGGTATAGTGCATGGCATTGATCCAGAATGAAAGTGGAAAGATAAGTGGTGCATGTACTTAACCTAGGTGACTGGATCAGCTTCGTGCATAATGTTCGTGATTAATTACCACAGGTCCAGCACCAGCAGTAGTGCACAATGTTCGGGGTATTGTACATGTCACCGGAAGTAATGAACGTACGAATGAATGTAATGAACGTATGAATGGACGTAATGCATGTACAAATGAATGTAATGAACGTATGAATAAAAGTAAGAGACATACGAATGAAAGGAAGAGTTTATGAATGAATGTGAACGAAAGTAACGAATGTGAAAGTCAGCAATGTAAGGTAAATGAACGAAAGCTAATGAATGAATGATGAAGACAAAAACGATATTATGTGTACGTATATTGTGTGACCGCATGTATGTAAAGAACAGTTTAACGAAACAAAAGTATGTTTTATTATAAAACTAGAACTCACTCAGCAACGCTGACTTTTTATGTGTTTCCAGTTGACAGGTAGTGTTGCTGAGGATGGCACGAGACGGCTACTCAGCCCTTTTGGGATGGCATTCTTTTGTTTAATGTTTTGCAATGTAATATGATTGGAGATATTTTGTAATGGGCAAATGTATTACGTTGCATGCATTTATAAAACAAAATGATATTTGTAGAGGATTCGGATAAACGGGATTACTTAAGGAATCCTCTTAAAAGAAAGATGATGTTTTTAATATTTCCGCTGCAACGATTTCAATGTAATGTAATGAAAATTATGTTCTAGTGTGATGAATGACCAGCTGTAAGCGTCCCGAGAACGGGGCCTTACATCAAAATCAATGTGTACTAATTAACAGCTCTAGTATGATTTTCTGTTAGTGCTCCTGACTCTTAGATGAATAAAACTCTGTAATTGGTAAATATAACGTTCTTTGTATCTACCTAAATATAAAAGGTCGCAAATGATTATGTCTATGCCTGTATGATTCCATAAGAATCTTTCTAGATAAGATGAAAATGCTTGAAGTTGTTCTGCTCGGGGGGAAAAATCACTTAAGGAATGTCAAAATGTTTTCAACCCACCTCAAATGAAAATACAAAAAGATTGTCTTAGTTAGTTTGTTTAAAGTTTATCTTAGTTTTAGTTATGTTTGTATCGAGTCGATGTCAGACTATGTAACAAGAGGAAATCTGTGAATGTCACAAATTGAACCTAACATTATCTGATAAAAGCTTGTTTTGAAATGTTAAAAGGATCACGTCTGAGGTGATCAAATGGTTTTCAAGTAAAAGGATCACGTCCGAGGTGATCAAATGGTTTTCAAGTAAAAGGATCACATCTGAGGTGATTAAACAGTTTTGATTAAAGGATCACATCTGAGGTGATCAAAAGTTTTCAGTTAAAAGGATCATGTCTGAGATGATCAATGATCATAATGTCATATAGAAAATTTAAGTTTTTCAAAAGGTTGGGAAAAGTGAAGTCAAACTCATAAGTATAAGCCAATCGCACGATTGGATTATAAGTATGGACCAATCACATGATTGGACTATAAGTATGAACCAATCGCACGAATGGGCCATGAGTATGAGCCAATCACACGATTGAACCATGAGTATGGGTCAAGTATATGATTGGATCACAAGTATGAACCAATCGTACAACTGGCTGAAGAAGTCTAAGTCAGTCGTACGACTAAACCTCAGTCGCACGAATGAATCATGCGTATAGGTCCAGTCGCACGACTGAATCACAAATCAGTATAAAAAGGGGCTCAGTCGGTCGCAGTCCTACACTTGATTTCAAAAAGCTCTCACGGACCGCCGATTACCAAACCCACCCTTTTCAAATTTTTCTCTGTTATTGACCGATTATTGCCTTACTAACCGATTACTTTCCATCTACAGGTATAGTGAGACTGAAAACATGCCAAATAACAACGTCAAATCGATCCAAAATGTCCGAATCACTTAAAACAAGAACCGAAACACATAACCCTATAATAGAACACTTAAATGAACCTAAACGTGCATTAAAAAGAAAATAACTGTAAAATTGAGTCCTTGCGCGTCTAATGAATATAATCTTGAAGTGTAAATGACTGATTTGACAAAGATTCAAAATTTTGGACTCGCACAGTGGGTATGCAAAAGGACATACAGATGAACTTCAGTCGTACGATAGAGCCAGACGCACGATTGAATCAATCGTTGACTCAGTCGCACGACTGACTCAACCGCATGTCATGGCATACGACTAAGGCCAGTCGGAGGCTCAATCGTACGACTGAGTTCAGTCGCATGGTTCAATCGTATGATTGAACCAGTTGGATAAAATCTGTTCTAACTCAAATGTTCTCTCTTGTGGACGAATCTAACGTGTTTGTTACTTGTGTTGCAGCAAAATGGCTGACAGATGGACGATGAGCACCAAGCACAATATATGTGCTTACCTCGATCCTATGTCTAGGAACGCTTCAGAGTTCGTTGGCATCATCGATTTCCTTCGACGATCTAGGATATATAGAGCTATTTCAGCTCCATGCACACCGTACAGATCCATGCAGCAGGCATTGTGGGAGAATACTGTTGCAGATCGCTCAGTCGAGCCATATAGGATCCGAAGTTCTATCTTCGGACTTGATATCGACATCGGGGAAGATGACATTAGGAGAGTCTTGGAGTTGGGTGAGGATGGCGACTACCTAACCAAGCTACATCCTCTAACAGTTAGGGGTTGCTTCTTGAAGATTAAGTACGCCGGCGACATCAATGCCAACATGCTTAACAAGAGCAACATGTGCCCACAGTTTAAGTACTTGGCACATGTGATCCTCAAGTCCATCGCGTCAAGGAGAGGAGGATTTAACGAGATGAGCGACCAAATCCAGAATGCATTCATTGCACTGGTACTGAACCACCCGTTCAGTTTTTCTAGGATGTTCTTTGGATATTTGAGGGAGAACATTGAGGCGAAGGGGAAAGAGGGTTTTTGCATGTACCCTAGGTTCCTACAGATGATTATTGATGAGAAGCTCCCGTCACTGCCCAAGAACAAGGATGATGAGGTAGTGCTAGAGGTCATGGATGACACTACCCTTGGGAGGATGAAGGTTTACTGGGGGAAGCAGGTGAAGCCCCCGGTTAGGAGGTTGTTTGGTCATCTGCCAACATTGATTATGTCGCACCCGCCAGAAAGAAGTGGCGCCATGATGACAGCCACTCCGATGTTGAGTCAGTCATGATTCCAGACGACGACGATGACGATGATGATAATGAGCAAGGTCATGGTCAAGGTGGTGGAGAGGAGGGCTCGAGCTAAACACGAGCCACTTACACGTCTACTATTCCTCCACCACCCCAGAAGAGTGGTGCCTCAGCACCTGGTGGATCTGAGCAAGCTGCTATCCACCAGGACTTTCTGATTGATGATGATGAGGAGTCTGATGATGAACCTCTCACCCGGAGAGTAGGTAGCAGGGTTACTGCTACAGATTAAGGGAAAGAGGCGGTTGGCGGACGCCAAGCTGGTTCGGAGGGTGGTGACACTGATGTCACAGATCCAGCACACACCCCCGACCAGCCTATAAGCTCAGGGGGAGCCTAGATTGCCAAGGGTTCCAGGAGGAAACGAATGGCCCAACCCTATTGCAAGAAGGGCAAGAGGCAAAGGTTTGTACTTATCAGCTCTTCCACCACCACTGCCACTGACACCACCACTGCCACCACCACAGCCACTGCCACCACCACTACTATACCATCCACCACACATACGTCCAACATCCACCTCACCCACTATGCCCAAAACAGTTCTACCATGAACCATTTCCACTCCTACTCCCATCTACACCACATCCACCACTGCACCCTCTACTCCCCTAGCTGGCACATCTTCACAGTTCCCACCTCCACAGAGCTCTACTCTACCCACCATTAGGTTAGACGAATAGTTGGCCAGCCTAAACCGATTAGTGCTGAAGCTGTTGGCAACCAATGATATGAGGGCCAACCAGCTAAACCAACTGATGGCAGTTAATGCAGCACAGGGCAAGCAGATTGCCTAACTTACTGAGAAGAACGAAGCTCACGTGAGAGCTTTAGTTCGAGCTCACAGTGCCCTGCAAGCTCAAAACGAGCTAGTGCTTGCAACTGCCAAAAGGATCGATGAGTTGGAGAAGCAGAATAAAAAGATGATGTTGAGGCTGAAGGGTACGAAGAGTGAGCCTCTAAAGATAAAGGGTGATGGAAATGATGATGGAGATGATGATGATAATGATTTGAGTGAAGATGAATCAGATGAAGACGGTGATGAGGAGGATGCCGTAGGAAGTGAGAAGGACAAGAAGGGTGGTGATGATGATGAGGATGATCAAGCAGGTGATGCAACTGCATTAGCCTCGACTCCATCGACAAGGGAGAGGCGCACCAAAAGAAACCAAGACCAAGGAGCCTCTTCCTCAGCTCCACACGATCAAGGGAAAAGTAGTGCTTAAATGTTTATGTACTTGAAACTTTTGTACTTGAAATGTTTATTACATTAATGTAATTTATGAAAATTTATGTTTAATGTCTTTGATAAATGATTAATGTATGCATTGTTGGTTGTGAAATCGAACAGATACAACTCAACAGACCGATGACTATGATATTGCTCCCTTTCAGCAAATAAAGACTCAACTCACAATGATTCTTGATTTGCAAGGAATAGTAAGACGGTCTGTGAGTTACACTCCAGAGGAGGGAGAAATCATCCACGACTTGACTGACGAGCAGCTCGCCGATATATTTAGACTAAGTCCAGATGAGCTTCTCAAAGATGCTCCAGAAGTCGACATGGTTAGTGACGAAGAGCTACATGGCGTGGATGAGATTGAGATTGAAGATGTCACATCAGAATATTATCCAGAGTACACTGACCCTGAGGGTAATGTTATCACCGACTTGGGTGAAACATTTGGTAGTGATACTTTTGGCACACTAGAAGAGAAAGAGAAAGAGAAAGAAAAAGATAAAGGTAAAGCCCAAGCCACAGATGCTGATGTTGATTTAAAGAAGGCTGAATGGGCAGCTTGTTTGACAGGGATGAGAGCCCAACATGAACCTACAAAGCCAAACGCCTATACCAAATTGTACAAGGTTAAGAGACATCAGAAGGTGTCAGGCAAGATCATCAGTTGAGCCTATTTGAAGATCTGGATGTGTACGCGGTGAAGCAGGGAAGGGGATTGAGTACTTCAGATTTCCACACGGTCTGAAGACTCTTTCTGGTTTTGAGCTAAACAGGTTGGCCTATTTAGACCTTTTATATGCCAACCCGAGGAAGATGTCAGGCTGGTTTGAGATGGCGCTGAAGAGAGAATACCACACAAGATGGGTAAACTTCAGACCTTAACAATCTAAGAGGTTCATTCATAAGACTAAAGTTGACCCTATCACTGGGAAGCCTAAGGTAGTGCTGAAGTGGAGTCCCCCACGCACAATGTCTAAGATCGCTTTACGGGAGATGTCTCAGGACTTCACTCCACACTTCAAATGGTGGTATTATGACTGAAGGACAGGGGAAGCAGTCATAGTCTTAAACAGAGAGGGTAAAATAGAGACTATCAGGGTATTTGACCCAATGTGGCTTACTAACTTGTCTGCTGATGATGTTTACACACTGTACAAGTGGCCACTATTCTATGATACACAGGATATTGTACAAGCTCTCTAATTCCAACATGTGATACGACTCTGCTTTGCTTTCGAGATACACGCAGGAGTCACAAAAGAGGAGAAGTACAAGAAATTCCAAGAATATGTGAAGAATGCTAGACAATAGGATAAACTAGGTCCAAAGGGGAGTTTGTTGATACATTGTTTCTAGTTTATGTACTTCAATGTAAATGTCTTTCATTTCTTACACATATGTAATGAAAATGTTGAATGAAATATGATATGTGTTTGATGTTTAATTGTCTTTGTTTATATCATATTCTTATTATAATTGATATTACTTATATTTATGAATATTATATATAAGTTTGAGGTTGTTGTACATAGTTCTGAGTCAATAATGATTCAGAAATGCGTTCAACTTAGTCGTGTGGTTATTCATGCTAATGGACCATACTTATGGACCATACGCACGAATGAACCATACTTATGGACCAATCGCACGACTGAACCAGGTGACTGGATCAGTTGTATGACTGAGACATAAGATTGACTTAGTCGTACGACTGAACCTTCAGTCGTGCGTATGAGTCAGTCGCATGAGTCAGTCGCATGACTGAACCATGCTAATGGTTCAGTCGTACGAATGGATACTGAAAACCTATAAATACCACATAATTTGTGGAAAAACATAACACTTCGAATACTATCATACCCTAGCCGTCCAGAGCATAACAGTTCGTCCATCCAAGTTCATAGTTCATTCCTGATCGATTCTAACTCTTTCTTAACGTTTGTTTAATCGTTTGATCGATCAGGTTGTTCGTTCTCACTGATTGGATCGCCAATCAAATAGAATTCCGCACTATTTGATCTGGTCTCACGCAGAATCCGTTAGTACTCCGTATGAAAACGGTCCTAACACATTTGTATAACAATGACGTTTTGTGATGTAATGCAAATTATGATATTTGGTAACAGTTAACTACATTGTATTATTTTGCAAAAGCTGTCATTAATATATGAAATGGTTTTAAATAATTTCCGCTGCGATATTTTAAATAAATGTATGATTTATGTTCGATGAATGACCAACTGTAAGCGTCCCGGGAACGGGGCCTTACAATCAGCTTGTTAATTTTAATTGGGAGCGGGCTTGTTAATTATTATTTGATAATGAGTTGGCC
The DNA here is from genome assembly GCA_024085815.1 of Flaveria linearis. Lineage (NCBI taxonomy): Eukaryota > Viridiplantae > Streptophyta > Magnoliopsida > Asterales > Asteraceae > Flaveria > Flaveria linearis. Next base: position 32,203,025 of record CM044013.1, read on the forward strand.
TTTTAACCTGTTTTTAAGTTTTAGTTGGGCTTTTCAATTTTAATAAGTTTTTAGCGTTTAAGTTATAATATTTTAGTAATATTAGGCTTTTAAATTTGAGCGGTATTCTAATTTTCCTCCAAGAGTTTCCCAATAAACATAGCAATTGTTATTTAAAACGCTAACGTGAATCCACCCTAGTGGTTAGTTGATATGGATTATGGATATAAATATCAAGCAATTTATGTTTAATTTTTGTAATGACGTTTGAAACTACCCTTGTTATTCTAGTAAGTATTTCTGAGACGGGATTTTAATCGTTAATACTTGTTTTGACGTTTGAGGCTTTACTCAACCAGAAACACTATTATAATTTAAAAAAGGAATCTGATTCAAAGCGTCAAGCTTAGAGCCTGTTTGACAAATTCTGAATGATTAAGTGCTGAACTAATAAAATGTCTGAATCATTAAGTGCTGAACCATTAAGAGATCTAAATCATTAAGAGCTAGTATATCGTTTAACTATTCAAAGACAAATTTCTGACCAATTCAGAAAAGAGGTCTTAACTATTCAATATTAGTATAATACTTAACAATTCAGTAACAAATGTCTCAACCATTCAGACATTTCCTTGCGAATAAACATTGTAAACCATTAAATGCTTAATTAGAGCTAGAGAATGCGTGTGTGTGTGTGTGTATATATATATATATATATATATATTAAAAAATAAAAAGTTCCGATATATTCTTCTATTATGAAAAATGCAGTCTCATGAACAGTATAATGGATAGTTCCGTCATTTCCGTTTTTCTATTAAGGATATTTTGGTCTTTTTGGTTTTGTCTTTTCTTAAATTTCTTCTCATCTTCATTTGCATTCTTAGCCATTAGAAAGAGAGAGAGAAATGAGAGATACATGGGATGTTGTCCACGGTTGGGCCACCGGCGTCGCACCACCACCATCGCTCCGCCACCGCTGCTACAAAACACCATCGGTGTTCATCAGCACAGTGGCAACCATCATCCGTCTGCCTTACACCCGCCGCCTTCCGCCTTGACCGCCATCGCCTTCCGCGTTGACCGCCACCGCCTTCTGCGTTGACCGCCACCGCCTTCCGCCTACGCCGCCTGGGCCCACCAGTTCCTGTTTGGCTCAGTACACATATTTCGTGTGTGTAGAGAAAGACATTGTGATGGGGTTTCGTGCCTTTCAGTTCCGAGCCGACTGTTTGTGGTCGTCGGACGGCGGTGGCTCAACCCACTGGGCTTATGGTGGTGGTTGCCATGGCGGTGGCGCCGATGTGGTCGCCTGCATTGCCGTCGCCCTTTCTCGGTTGAGATCTGGTTGGTTTTGTGATGGTGGCGGTGGTATCACCAGTCGCTTTTGGTGGTGTCCACGCTACACATTGACAGAGGTATTGCTTTGGTGTTGTTGAATTTAACATCGACGATTTTGATTTACTGTTTTTCTCACCTTTGTATGCTGTAGTGTTAGGGTTTTTGAGGTTTTTCTGATTTGAAATGTTATTGATAATGATGAGGTTGGCTCATCTGAGACCCGAAAAAAATTGTTTATCTAAACTTTCCTGAGCTGATTCTTAGTTCTCATCTCTTAGATGGTGAAGTAGTCGATGACGATGAGCCTAACATCTTCAGAGACCCTTACATGGTGTAGTAGTCGATGACGATGATCCTAACATCAGCTGAGACCCTATGCATGCTGTTTGTTGTTCATTGCGTGTTTAGTGGTTAATATTGGATGGTCTAGAGGTGATGATGATGAAAAATAAGGTTATGTTTGTTGTTACGGCGAGGTAAACTGGTTGTTTGCAGCCGCAACGAACACCCGCTTCCGAGCTTCTAACATTTGTGCTCTTATATGTAAGGCACGTAGTCATGTGGTTATGAGCACCTGTTGTTGGTGATACATCTGGGTTCTTTGCTGTTGTTGACAAATGTTTTTGGATTTCATTTCAATCAAATGGTTTTTCACGTTATGTTGATTTTCTTATGTGGGTTACTTGATGACGATGAGTACCTATTCATCTGAGATGGATCTTTTGGGTTTGTTTTATGATTTTGATGAGGTCAGACCCTAATTTGTCCCTGATTGCTACTCATTTGTTTACGATTGCTATTGTCGATTATTGTTTATAAGTGGTCGATGATGTTGAACTGTTGTTCATCTGAGGCCTGCATTCGGGTGCATGATGTTGAGCGCATGTTCATCTGAGACGTGCTAAAAGGTGGTTGTAAATGTGTACTCCTGTTCTTTGGTTGTTTTGTTGGCTTGAGTGATTGTTGGGGGTATATTGACAGTGGGGTTGATGATGATGATTATAACACATCTGAGACGGAATAGGTAGTCTTTTTGGTTTCTGGGTATTGGTTACTGGTCTGTTGTGAACCTAGGTTTCGGCAGGTGATGTGTGCGGTAGCAGTGACATGTTGATGTCGAAAATAGTGCTTGTCATGTGGCGTGGCATTCGTTGCGAATGCATCCACAACATGTTCTTTATTCTGACTGTTACATCTAACGTCGATGATGATGGAAACGGCTTCATCTGAGGCGGAATAGCACGATGATGGTCACGATTATGTCTTACTTGGTATCGGTATATTCGGTTGATTATGCAATGATGGACAGTCTTTGGTTTTGATAATGGTTCTGTTTGCAGCCACTCTTCTATAAATATGGATGATAGGCGATGACGATAAAAAATGGCCTTTGACATTGTTGTTATGGCATGGTAAACGGTTAGTTTGCAGACACAACAAACAGTCATTTTCGAGCCTTTTCCCGACTTACCCAGGTATCAGTTCAACCCGCCGCGAAGCGCGGGGGAGAAACCAACTAGTTACATGAAAAGAGAAAAACTTGAAATCGAAGGAAAACCAGTTGACAGCGACAGCCAATCACATTACCATTTTGACCCATTTTCAACCCACAATCCTCAATCCTTACACCATTACCATTTTCTCTCTCTCTTTTCCCTAACGGTCAACACAAGAACTCAAATTGAAGGTGCCCCCATCACTGAATCTCCACCAAACTTGTGAACCATTCTGGGTCTATCTTCTAATCGAGTTTTCTGCAAAGTTCTTAAAGAAAACAGCTGAAATGGAACGTGGGTGGAACTCAGAATCATCAAATAAACAAAAGGGTAAAAAATTGGGGTCCAAAATCGAGCCTTTTGTACCCCAAGGCGACCACAATGCCAGAGATTTGAGATCTTGGGCTAAAAGGACCGGCTTTGTTTCCATTTTTTCCGGTGAAGTTGGGACTTCGAGCTTCAGTCGACGAAATGATACGAGTAATAGTGATACGAATCGACATGGGGCTGATTTGGAGAGAGGCGGCGGCGGCGGCGGTTCAGTGTCGCCGGAGAGTGAAATCGGACCGGAGTTGAACCGGAATAGGGGTGATAATGAAGCTGAACCCATTTTGTCAGAGAGAGAGGAAGATGGTAGGAGAAATGGTGGAGTTTCTGCAGCTAATGGTAGTGCTCCAGTTATGGAGCGTAATAAGAAAGATGATGAGTATATTGGTAATAAAGAAAGGATTGATGTGAAGTATCCTGGAGGTCGGGGTGAATCTGCTGATGGAGAACAAAATCAACCAGAGATGAAGTGTGGGATCAGAGACAACCCTGGTTTAGGTTTGCATTTTGATGGTTTTTATTATTTTTGTGATGATGAATGACAAATCAATGCATTATTTTAAGAATCTTTCAAGAATTGGGTAGATGATCATGTTGAGAATTTGGTATCTGATATAACTTTGTATAGATGATGGATAATATGCATGAGGGTGTTTGTTTGGCTTTATGCTTTTAGTGTGATTATGTGATACGGCATAATCAGAATCGGATAGGCGGTTTTAATAAGATGTTGTTTGATGTTCTAATAACTAGATAATGAGATGTTTGAGTGTTTGATAATTGTGATTATTAAGGACTTAACATAGGTAAAGTGACAAATCAGTTGCATTATCCTCTAAGCTATAGCAATGTAAGTAGGAATTACTAACTTTCATGGTCTTCACACTTGCATACATTAGCTAAAATATTAGTGACCACATGTGTAGATTCTCATAAACATATCAATCGCTTCATTGTGATACCTGAGAATTGTTAGTTTATGCTTCAGTTCGATCAACTGTTAAGTCTTGTGCAATCGAAAAAATGCATTTAGTTATACAATTTTAATTTCTTTTTACGCTCCATAATATGTATTGCTAAATTATATCCACTGTTTCATGAAATGCAGTCCCACTCTTGTATTACGGTTTGCAGCACTACCTCTCACTTGCCGGTTCACTAATCTTCATCCCTTTAATCATTGTCCCTGCCATGGGTGGCACTGATGTCAGTCACTGTTCCTTTGTTTCATTTTAACCTCAGTCACTGGAGGAAAGTTTCTCAGTAAACCATTATAACACCTTCTGTACTTTGTTTTTAACAGAAGGACAAAGCCACTGTAATTTCAACAATAATGCTAGTTTCTGGTTTAACCACAATATTGCACTCGTACTTTGGGACACGGTTACCATTGGTTCAAGGGAGTTCCTTCGTCTTTCTGACTCCAGCTTTAGTTGTTATCAATTCTCATGAGTACCGAAATCTTACTGAAAATGTAAGTTTGTTACATCACACAGTTTTTATTCCTTTCTTTTTAAGTAATCTTCCATAATACAGAAATTTAGACACATAATGAGGGAACTACAAGGGGCCATTATTGTTAGTTCAGTCTTTCAATGCATCATTGGATTCAGTGGTTTAATGTCCTTGTTCCTAAGGTAAATACTTTCATGATCATATACTCATATCAAAAGTCGTCTTTGTAAATAAGTGATCTTCATGCTATTCATTTGCATAAGGTGCCAATATCTTTAGAATTTGAAATAAGATAGACCCTCAAGTAAATTAGTTCATTGCAGGTTGATAAATCCTGTCGTGGTTGCACCTACTGTTGTAACCATGGGCTTGGCATTTTTCAGTTATGGTTTCCCTCAAGCTGGTAGTTGTGTTGAGATCAGTGTTCCTCAGATAATATTGGTGCTTATTTTTCTCTGGTGAGCAACAGATGTATCACATTTTATGTTTAATTTATAATAGGGATAACTTTGTAAAATAGTAATCAAGCAGGTCACTCATAAATTTATTTGTCCCAATCAGGTCACTCGTAAATTTTTTATCTCAATCAGGTCACGTATAAATTTTTTTTGTCCCAATCAGTTCACTAAAGTTTCAGAATTGTTCTAATTAGATCACTCATAAATTGTAAAAATGTTTTAAAAACAATTGAAATATATAAAATATTAGCAATATTTATAAAGAATCAAATCATTTTAAAAAATTACGAATACTTTAAAAATTTTGAAAAAAATATGAGTGAGCTAATTGGAACACTCCTAAAACTTTAGTGGCCTGATTGGAACAAATAAAATATCAGTGACCTGATTGGAACAAATAAAAATATGAATGACCTAATTGGAATACTTTTAAAACTCGCTTACTATTCTGCGAGGTTTTCCCTTTATAATAAAATATAAATTATTATAAATCACTCATATGCTTTAGTGGTGCATAATTTTGTTGAATTTTTATGTCATAAGTCATCGTCTAGCTTCTTTTCTGTAGCACCTTCGCGGAGTATCTATTCTTGGAAATCGGGTGTTTCAAATATACGCGGTACGTGTATACTACTTAAAGATGTATACTTGTATAGTTGTATCATAAATTTTCTTGTTTTACTTTTTGCTCATATTTTTTATGTCAAACAAATATATGAATATCTTGCTGACTACAACATTGATCTTTCTACAGGTCCCTTTGAGCATTGTCATTGTATGGGTGTACGCGTTTTTCTTGACAGCTGGTGGTGCATATAACTACAAAGGATGTAGCCCAGACATACCCGTCTCCAATATGTTAATCGATTCTTGTATTAAACATGCATATACAATGAAGAGTTGCAGGACTGATGCATCAAATGCATGGGAAACTGCTGACTGGATTAGGATCCCTTACCCTTTGCAATGGGGTATCCCCATATTTCATCTTAGAACCTCCATCATCATGATCATTGTGTCTTTGGTGGCATCAGTTGACTCGGTAACTAAGAATAAAACTAATATAAAAGGGCTAATGGCATAAAAAGGGAAACCAACTTTCATAAAATTCTTATCTATGGTAATAATAATGTCTCTCTCCTAAAAGGGTAGGGGGTTTTAAAAATATTCTATTTTGGTAACCATGAGAACTCGTTACCAGAAAAATCAAGGGATCCCACCAATAACATGCTAACCAATGGGATTAGGTAAAATGTAGCTTGCATTGGGCAGGTGACCTTCAAGGTGGTTAAGATAGAGACTCAAGCGGTTACCACTGCGCCACCCTTTTTGAGGTTGTAAATGGAAAACTTGACATGTGTAAGTAGTGCATTGCACAATGAAGCGGAACATGCACGCCCACTCATGCAAAAATGAAAATTTTACCTGCTTACCTTAAACTGGAAGACAATTGAATATTTATCACCCAAAATTGTTTTTTTGGATAAAAATTAGTTACCTTAGATAAGAACTTATGAAAGTTTGTTACTTTTATGCAATTTGCCATGTATGATAATTGAACAACTAGCTATATGTTCGTAGATTAGCTATAATTCTTATGTCGTTTTTGTATGTTGGAAGGTTGGAACATATTACTCGGCATCAATGCATATCAATGGAAAACCTCCTACACAGGGCATAGTAAGTAGAGGAATTGGTTTGGAAGGCTTTTGTAGTGTACTGGCCGGGCTATGGGGCACAGGGGGTGGGTCAACGACTTTGACTGAAAACACGCACACTGTTACCATCACAAAGATAGCTAGTAGAAGGGCTGTGGAGGTAGGAGCGGTTATCCTAATCATCTTCTCTTTTGTAGGTATATCAAAATTCTCTTATCTTTTAGTGACATTTTTTTAAAGTTTTCATGTATTATATCAGTTCATTAATGAGAGATGATTTCAGGTAAAGTGGGGGCAATTCTTGCTTCGATACCACAAGCATTAGCTGCTGCACTGTTGTGCTTTGTGTGGGCCCTAATTGTCGCATTAGGGCTCTTAACGTTGCGGTATACTCAGACATCAAGCTTCAGAAATATGATGATAGTTGGTGTATCTCTGTTTATAGGTTTATCCTTACCAACATATTTTCAACAGTATCAACCACAAACCGCCTTAATTCTGCCTGGTTACTTCATTCCTTACTCAGCTGCTTCAGATGGGCCAGTTCACTCCGGAAATAAACAGGTATGTTCATTTGATTTCATTATCTGATTTTGAAGATAAGTGTTTGACCAGGTCAACATATCTCAGATTTTAGTATGTATTTCATGGTGGGGTGTTTGGAATGTAGACTTTTGTGAATATCTAACATCTATTTTCCTGTAATAATTTGCTGTCAGTTTGATTTCATAATGAACGCGCTTCTATCAATGAACATGGTGGTGGCACTCTTGGTGGCATTAGTACTAGACAACACTGTCCCGGGCAGTCAACAAGGACGGGGCGTGTACCGTTGGTCAACTTCCGAGGACCTATCCTGCGATCCATCTTCTCTTGATGACTATAAATTACCAAAGAAAGTTTCCCGAGTTTTCAGATGGGCAAAATGTTTAGATGCATGACCTTACTGTAAAAGTCACCAGTCATTTTTGCCTATGCCAGTTCAGCAGCAACCTACATCTCAAGCAGGTGGATACATGTATACACCATTTGTAAGTTTGTTTGCAGTTGCTTGTGCTGGTAGTGGGCTTATTCTTTGATAGAATAGAACTATAGAAATGATTATGATTGAGTTTGCAGCTTGCTATTTCTAATATAGTTGTATAGAGCATCAAGAAACTCCATTTATCTGTTTTTGGATCCATATAGTGAACAGATTGTCTGGTTACATATGGTTTATGTTAGCTCGTAACTGATTTTTACTGTGCCAATCTTGGGTGGTTTTTTGTGGAAGTTAAAAGGTAACGGGTTGTATCCACCCGTCAAAGCTTTTTATCCTTTGTATTTTTGTAAATTAATTAAGGTTGCAAGTATGTTTACAGGAAAACAACTTAGAAAATTATAATCATTTGAATGCACGTTTGAATTATAATCAGCTTAGTAGTCTTGCTATCTCCTGAGACAGAGTTAAGATTTACCCTTATTACATTCTACCTAGACTCCATTAATAGCACTCGTAGCTCTCGTATGAGTGCTATGATTGGGATTATACGTGACATAGTTTTTTGTTTTGACAATCCTCTCTGGAATTCAAATCCTAACGTACTTTTATTCTGCTCTAAGTCTGATTCTGTTTTCAGTGAGTTATTCTCTTCTGATGTCTAAATCCTTCTCAATATGTCCCTGTTTCATGCTTTTTCACTTAACCGATATCCAATGCCTATAAAAACTACACACAGGGGTGTTTGGGACACTATCTCAAAATAAATAACATCCATTCTTGTAAAAAAGGAAAATAGACATTATTCAACTTTCTTTGATTTAAATGGGCCTGCATACTTGAAATATGAAAATATCCTTTAGGCTTTAGGTGGTGTTCTTTAACGTGTTTAAGATGTACGGTTAATCAATGGATATCTTCCGAAAAGATTACAACTTTTCCACCCCATCTAAACCCACAACTAAAAACAAAATCTGCCCCTAAAACTTCTAAAAAGAGTTTCTTTTAGCCCCACCACCCTCCATCACTCTCAACAAACAATATGCACACACCTCCACGGCTGAGATCATCACATACGAAACAAAAATTCAAGCCTCTACTCGCACGCCATCTCTTTAGTGTTGATCAACCATGACGAGTTCCATGTGTCGATTGAGGTCTTTTAGGTATGTGGTAGACGTGTAATCGTCTACATCACACGCGTCTAAGAGTAATGCTCGCCCACCACCTGTTTTCTGTTTTGGTTCTGTTGCCAAGCTCTCACCCTTTAGTATCTGTATAACCTGCATTAGAGGATATTATAAATTAGCAAACAATGAAGATACGTGCAACAGAATTATAGCCGTTAAGTTGTGAGTTCAAATCTTAAGAGCTATAGGTGGATGGACGTGTACCCTTTTCATGTCCGGGCGCATGTGTGGCAAGTGATGAATGCATGCTGAAGCTGCTGACATTGCACGCGTTACTTCGGTTACCTCATAATCGTTTTCTAAACGAGGGTCGATGAGCTCTTCGATTTTAATCTGGTCTAGAAGTGGTTTTGCCTATACAAAGCACACCAATTATCGTAATTTCCAAAAATCAAAAGATTGGTTCTTTATAAACATACCCAGATTACAAGACTCTGTCGACTTGAATCAACAGCCTGACGACCCGTAATAAGCTCAAGTAAAAGAACTCCAAAAGAGAACACGTCAATCTTTTCATGAACGATTCCATGCATGAAATATTCAGGTGACATGTACCCAAAAGTCCCTTCAATGGGGGAAACAATATGCTGAACCCATTTCTCCGGTAGCCATTTTGCTAACCCAAAATCAGATATCTACACAAACATGGCAAAATTGAGCAATTTTAGTTAGGCGTCTAAGGACTAGACAGTTGCATAGAGATTAAACTAACCTGCGGTTGATAGTCCTCCATCAACAAAATATTAGAAGCTGTGATATCTCGGTGAATTATTCTTCTATGACATTCACAATGGAGATACTGCAACCCTTCTGCTATGCCAATCGCCACCTTCAACCGTAATACCCATTCTAATCTTTCTTCACCATCTGTACACAAACAAATGAATCAACAGAGTGACAATGTTTGGATCATACGAATCTGGTCAGAAGTGTAAACGAGCTGAAACACTCGTCAGCTGCTCGAGTTCTAGGCTTAAACAAGCTTGGGCTCGGCTCCGCTCGCTTACACCTCCGGTCATAGTTCCCATGTGGAATAAAAACATCCAGCATACTATGTAATAAAGTCGCAAGGCTGCCATGAGGAGCGAATTGGAGGACAAGGTGCAAATCAGTATCAGAGCTAAAGCCAATCAAACGGGCTGCATTGGGATGGTTAATATGAGCTATGATCCCAAGCTCAGATAAGAAATCCCTAACTCTATCTTCGTCTTTCTTCTCCTTTTTGGTTATTTTCTTCACGGCCACAAGTTGACCATCGGGTAAGTATCCTTTGTACACTTCTGCATGCCCTCCTCGTCCCACCAAATTATCTGTCAATCATAAATTGAAGCCAAGAGCGTTAAGGAACAAGTGAGCATATGCATTTAGAATTAACTCGGGAAACCAAAGGCGGGTCAAGAGGGTCACCCGGGTCACCGGAATCCGTCAGTTTTATGTATATAAGCTGTTTTTAAGAAAAACATAGGTTGGGCCCCTTGGTTGTAATTAGACCTAGCAAAGCTAATCCATTTGCTTTCAATTGGGTTGATTTGGGCTTAAATTATAAATATATGGGTTAAGATGGGTTAGTTAGTATTTTATGTGGGTTAAGAATGAGCAATTATAAAATCGAAGGAGAAAAGAAACGGGTTAAGATGGGTTGTGCTAAATACCCCAGCGGTTCAAGATGGGTCATTAAAAGGTTTAGCTTTGAACCATGCTCCACATCATTCATTCTCCCTACCAAATATCCGATCCCATGCATATATTATCTTCAATGAACAATCCACCTTTTGAGTCAATACCTCAATTACCATTTCAATTTTATCACATATCATTGTTTAATGTTGTTTTCCTTGAAATGCAACCCATCATCGTCCTCAATATGAATATAATCTTCAATCGGAAGTGGTGTAATTGTTACCGCTCATCATTTTGACATAGTCACCGAGGTTTCCGCTATAAAAAAACACGCAACTTTATCCTCCAATGGCACTCGATCGGATCTGAGAGAAGACTCCCCACTTCTCGGAAACTCAAATTCGTTGTTGAATCCTAAGATCTTCTTCACCAACGTCTTCATCACTATTGCCATCGCCGGCTCCCGCACCGACAT